>JAMGZD010000001.1:2655000-3855000 GCA_024713855.1 Morchella sp. 2016-41 | reverse complement strand
GGGCCATATCGATGTCTATTCACGCGAGAAGTGAACTGTGCAAAAACTTCACACAAATTGCGTCAGCCCAAATTAACAAACCCCTGTCTGCCCTAGGGCTGGCTGATCTTGAGTAGATCTGCGGAAAGAGGGTCAACACGAAATATGGGGTGATCTTTCAACCATGCTCATATTAGAAATGTACGAATGTTTTCGGAGCTACCAGTAGTTTCGATAGGCCCAAAATTTATATACAGGATACTAGTACTCAATGTAGTAGTTTCTATGATGTTCTACGACTACGTACCCCTCCCTTACAGCCACTAGTGGTTTAAACAAGGTTTTTGTGTAAATCCACCTGCATAGATACATGTAATATGTGATTACTTTATCAACTTAAACGGTCGATATGCATATGACTAATTGGACAATTCGCATTTGAAACTAATTGAGGCTGTGAACTCCGTATAATTGTGGGGATAAGTGAGAGATCTTTCGCGTAGCCTCTGCGCACGGATATTTTCTTTTAACCTAATATTCCGTGAGGCCTCTATATTACACTGCCACCTGCTGGAAATATAGAAATATGACGTGACTAGACTGTGGCGGTGCATTATCTCTTCATCAGCGCTCAATGTATCCTAGAGTACATCTACGTACTCGATTACAGATTTTCCGTTACTTTTTTAACTACTACAGCCTTCCGTAACTACTATTGGGATTCAATTATGTATGTAGTTACAGTCACTCACAGGGTGAAGGCGGATCGGCCTGTCTGATGGCGGTCAGGGATTTGAGGCCAATAGGAGAGAAGCCAAGTGTAAATTACTGCGGGCACAACCATCAGACAGGATCCGCCGTCACTACATGGAGGTTAGCGACTGTACCTACACAAGTACCCTTTAGTATCAAAGTGCATTTGAGGAATGCACGTTTGGAAAATGACATGACACACACCATTCTACACAAACTATTACAACGTGTTTGACCTAGTAACATGTCAAACTGGGGACCGGGTCATTACCATGCAAATTTGGTTGTGGTTATTACCGAGCCATTTCGCCTCCGAAATTTGTAGTCTAAAAACACTACATGTGTATTTCGTATGCGGCCAGAAATAAAGCACACGTATCTACTTTGGGAGTATACCTGCTGGTACATGTGGCTGTGCAATAAACGCATGTAGATACACAGAGAACCCTTTTTCAAACTTTGCCCACATAATTGATAGCTCCTAGGCTATGAGGTAAAATGCTCATTATTGGAAAATAACGTACAACTACATGTGTCTTTTTGGAGGAAATGCTCTGTAGGTCTGCCCCTTCCAATCACCGATTTGAAATTTCTCCACCTGACCGTTCCTGAGTACTGAGCTGGATGCTAATATCTTTAGGGTAGCTAGGCTGATTGGTTGAAGTTTGTGCTCGCCCCACCCCTATTTCTTGGACCGTAACATGTGCCTCTAGAGCCAAAAGCCACCCACAAAACCGGTCGCCGGCCTAAGTGTTTGATGACTCATCATGCTTATATCTTTTTGCACTATCTGATCTGGTAATGCTGACTGACCCTTTTCCGTGGGGGCCAAAATCCATGACCGGCGGTTGGTGGGAGATTGATTTAGATCTAATAATTAATAATAAAGTTGGGTAAAGCCACACTTAGTCCCTACGAAAAAGGGTCAGCATTTTTTGCCAGACTGAGGGTTAATGACGTTTTAGTTGCCACTGCAGCTGAGAAACGAAATAAGATATTTGACGTGGGGCTAGAGTAGGTACATCCTTTTTCCTTCATACCTGTGTCGTTGATCTCACTTGTACATGTGTAGCTCATTCTCACTATCGTGCCTGTTTATGCTGGCTATCTCGCTGTGGCTTATATTTCGAACTGTATCTCGTTGATGTGCCTTTCCCAGGCCTCCCGTATCCCCCGCCGTTGTAATTGGATTTAGAACTCTGGCCATATAGCATTTGAGTATCGGTAACTAACGAAGAATAACTTGCTTGGGGTGATCTATCACTGTGTGTGGGCACTGCAGGGAATCATCCTGCTTTTAAAGAGCAGGGTAGGTCAAGATCTGGGGAAGTGAAGATCATACAGCTGCCTCCGACCACACCATACAGTCACTCACCTGACTGATGGCGGTCAGGAATTTGAGGCCAATAGGATCGAGAGACGCGAAGTGTTGTACAAACACAACCATCATACAGGATCCGCCAATGGGTGAGCGACTGTACTTAGGACCGAAGCTCGGAGGCTACGTATCCCGGCCATTCTCACAGACATGTTAGCACCGGATCGGAGGTGCATGATGTCTCGGACCCGGGAATTTTGCCCTTTACCATTCTTTTATGACCAATTAGATGTATGTATTCAAGGTTCCAAAGCCGAGGCACCGCACATGCGTTAAACAAGTATTGAAAACCGGGTCGCATTTCAGAAATATGAAGATAAAGATCTTATTACAATGCAAATGGAAATATAACTTTGCTTCTTATAATAGGGTTGAAAGGCGCTATTTAGTTACTTTTCGAGTGATTATAATTATCCCCCGCGCGCCATATCGAAGGAGATTATTTGAGTATTAGTCATGATGTTATATGCGAAACTGGTATTGTGGGGCAAGAAGTTGACAGTGATTAAGGTAAGCTAAATGGGCCTCTGTCTTTTACTGGCCAATATTATAGAATTTACAATATATGCCATGTGCACCATGTTACCTACTTCGATTATTCCACTAACCCATTCACCCCACTGAGAACCGGTAAGCTATGATTGTTTTTGAAGAGTGGTGCAAGTCAATCGGGAAATGTATTGTAGTTACTAGTGGTGCGCAAACGCACATCTTCAAAGACGTAGGGGAAGGCAACAACACCAAAAAATGGCGACGTCAATGATACACTGGTAAAATAGTATAAATGGCCAGCCACTTCCTCTCTTCAAGTCGACCCCCTTAAAACCCCGACTCTCAAGGATAACGCACAGCATAAAGAACACCCAGCATCTCAAAGTTGTTTTAGCTTCAAAATAAATCGACAGCCAGTATCAACTTACCTATCAAGAGCTTCAAGCCCTACCACATAAACAAAAGCTACACAAACCAAGACCACAGTGGCGAACTTGGCTGATTGCAGCCGTACATTTCGAATATGGAAGACCTTTTAACATACGATCAACCACTTGACCTCCCCGACCCCGATATAGTCAATGAACTCTTAAATGGACTGAGTGCTTCTCTTACCAGAGAGGAGCACGACGCCGCCTTGAACCCAGACATCGATTTTTGGAATCACGCGGCTCAGGTTTTTGATATTGAAATCTGGCTCCCGATCCCGGGGTTGTTTGAACCGTCGGAGATGGAACCGACAGCCAATGACGGCTCTCGTTTCGGAAACCCACTTGCTGCGTCCACGGCTGCCAACCCGCCCGAGCATGAAACTCAAAACGTTCAACAAGAATCTTCGGGGTCTTCCGTGTACGCAACGCGCAACGGTAGATTTGATCTTGTGGTTGGATCAGAGCCTGGCCCATCTCAACTTCCGGCTCGTCAATCGCAATACAACTCTACTGAACACAATAACTCACATTCCAGTTATACGGAGCTTCCCAACAATGATAGTCCTCTTGTTTCATCCAATCCCGTCTTCATGACACCTCCTCCCGAACCCAACGAGAACGGGGAAGGACGGAAGGGGGAAGAAGCTCTTCCGGGCAACAACAATCCGGCGCCGGCGGGCTCAAGGATTGGTGCCATGTTCCGATGCACCCATCCCGAATGCAAACGAACGAAAGATTTCACGAGAAAACACAACCTTACCCAGCACCGAAGAAAAGTTCATAAGGAGCTCATTCCAATCGTGAGGTATAGATGGGGAACTCAGCCGCAGGGAGACTCGGGAAGGAGGACACAGCGGAGAAGAGGGGAAACAGCAAATAATCCGTAGCGGATGAATGAATGACCGTGAGGTGGGGACGAGGCTCTGCAAGCAAGTAATCCGAGCCTTGGTTACACAAAATATACACCTGCATACAGATTCTCCATCATCATGGATCGCTGCTATTTGGTCCCCACACGACGGCCCACCGCGTGCTCCCGAGGGGAGGGCAAATAGAAACAAAGCTGTTATTTCTGCTAACACCAGTAAACCCAATAACCCGTTCCCTATACAGAGGCTGGTAGGGGTGGCTGTGTTGAGGGAGTTGTAAAGTCCGTATAACAAATAATTTACTCTTTTCTGGCTAAGGAGGTGTTTGTTGGAGTAATATTGTATTTAGGTGCCAGTGGCTGTGCATGTATCTCTTAGTCCTATTTTTCAGGATGGGACAATGGGATTTTTTTTTTTGTTGGGGGATTAATTATGTCCGCACTCGATCGCTCTGCGCATTGTGGCCATCACGCTTATTTTGCCTCAGAAGGCCGCGTTTCAGATCCAATTATTTATATCCAATCATTTATGGAGGATCTATTATAAGATGTAGACCTACGGTTAGCATTGGACTAGAGAGTTATCTAAAGGTTTGATTGAGTCAATGATCGGGTAGATATTTGCCACCTCACTCGGTCTCAAAAACAAGGCATGACAGCTTGTTAGTTCAATGAAACCCACTCGTAACAAATAACCCCTGAGTTGATAGTCGCCCTAAAGTGCATGACGCCTCAAGTCTGAATCCTCTAGAACCTAAGTAATGTAGATCATTCCCCGGAAGGCCATCTTATAAACTATAAGCCTAGGCTCATTCCTAGAGAAAAATTTGTGTTAATAAGCCCAATTTAGAGAATTGGCTACGTATACATATATATCTCTGAAGAGGGGGGGGGGGGGTCAAATAAGCAGCTGTAATACTCAGCTCAAAGCCGCGAGGCAACTGGCACTTACATCTCGTTCGATTATCTATGTCGTACAGAGTACTAGTGGCGATTCTTATTTACAGGGATCTATGGGCGGAAGCAGGACGGTGTGAGCTGGTATTAAAAACAGCAGGTCGTACAGGCAAAGACGGACCATAATGGATTTTGGATACGTTTTGCTGATATATTATTTGGGCCTTTTATAGTTATCTAACAGTAGCATTCGTTACGAGCCATGCTGGCGTTCTTAATTGATGGGAATAAGCTTAAGGCTCAGTTGTCACAAAAGAAAAAGGCTCGACTGTCTGCCTTGGATTACCGAGTGATAATTTATGAACCCATGTGATAATATAGAGGGATTGTGTTAATATTCATTCCTGAATTACTTATCTTCTATAAATATCCAAATAACTTCAAGTTTAAAACCCCCATTTGTTGGCCCCTGTTACTCTGTCCTTTCACTTATGACTGTCAACGCTGCACGTAAGATGTACCGCCGATTCCCAAATAACCCACTACCCCCGCATTCGCACGTGGCAAGCCCAAACCAAGGCCGGTTGGCAAACCAAACTCGACGGACTCGTGCAGTACCGTACTTTTTCTCACCCGGAATTAAGACCTAGCCAAGCGGGGATAGTGGATTTCTTGAACCTACATGTAGAGTCAAAAGTTCTTGGCATGTCTTAAATTTGCCAAGAACACTCGACGAACATCAGGGTTTAAGCTACAGACACAACACTACAACAAAACGTATAACAAAATATGAAACCGAGAATTTTGTGCCAAGCACAAATTATCGGTGGGTACATGTAGTTCCTCGGCGCCTGAAAATTATCGACCAAAATTCTATAAATCATAAACTATCACTCGACCACCAACCTGTGTGTGAAAAAAGAGCTAGGTTCCAAGAAGGCCGCAGGTTCCATCCCTGCCAGAATCATGAAACATCACCCGGCGCCTCACTTTTTTTTCTTTTTTGTTTAGCTCGTTAGTTGCATGCAACCTTTCGGTTATGGTTCCGGCGCCTCACTAGAAAGGATATGTTTTTTCTTTTTTGTTTAACTCGTTAATTGCATGCAGACCGTAGTCTATGGTAATACTATGAAAAGATATGTGGGATTGAACTACTTTTTGTTTGTTAAGCGGGTATTAAGTCGAGCCGCATAGCGTAGGCCAAGTATTCTCAGGTATTCTTCAGAGAAGGGATAGTGAATAGTGCGCTATGCCGGTATAAAGGGCCTATCCCTTAAGCGGTTACTTAAATACTGCCAACATGAGACATGGTGGCACCAGGCAAGCTTCGCAGAATTGAGACATGATACTTGGCAAAGTTGGCAGCTTTAACAGCGTAAGGGATAAGCACATTCTAGTCACAGCAAGGAGATTCTCTGGAGGTTTCTAGAAAACATATAAATAAACTTACATTTGTTTACCGTCGCTTGACAAATATGTACTGCCAGATTACAAACAGGGGTCTTTGCGATTTGGACGAATAGAAATTAATAGAACTGGAGATCGCGCAGCTTTGCTATTGCTTGACTGTTTCTTGCCATAACTGGAATCCCTGCTGCTCAAGTAGCAGGATTCGTCAAGAGACAGTGGCCATGAACGACTGTCCAATTAATTGTTTTTCCAAGAGCTTCTTCACCCTAATCTCTCCACATATGCATGAGCACTCGGTCGAATTCTTTTTATAGGTATACGTCAGTCTATTCGGCGTTAGATGGAAATAGCTTGTACCATTAGATATTAGACTTCTAGCTTTAGCACGGCCAAAAGATCCGGAAAACAAGACCACTAGATGGAGTGATATTGAGGTTCTAGATTATATATATGTGTACCTACCAATTCTCGGATATAGCATGGTGTGGTCTTGATACCTGGGGTGATAGTTCTTCGGCGGTTAGGCCAGATTACAAGGCCATGAGGTACATGTGTAATTATAACAGGACACGGATATACATGTGTATATACCCAAGATGATCGAATTTCTTAGAGGAGTTGAGGGGATGTTAAATCACAGCTTAAAGTTTTTATATCACACCTTCTCGAAGCTTAATTAACCTGACAATTCCGGTTCGATCCAAATCCGAATCATAATGATAAAACAATCATAATAATAATAATGATCGCCGCCAGCACGACTCGTAAAGTAATTAATCACCGGCAGCTAATCTTTTTTTAGTGATGCCAAGACCGCCAAGACCGGTAATGATAGTAATAGTCACTTTTGGGGATTAGGGCTGGTGTGGTAAAAGAAAAGTTGTGGTTGGGGCGGCGTCAGGGTTTGATGATGGGTTTTTATGAATTATATGTGTGTTTTTTTTGATCTATTGGACTAAACTACAACTAAATATTGATAGTGACTGATTATAAAGACACCTTTCGGCAAATGGAATTAAAAAGTAAAAAAGATACAATTATAGGCCTGCTCTTGTGCCTGATATGTTGAGAGGTAAGAGGGAAATGGAATGGAAAAATATGACAAACAACCTTTTCCTGAGAGCCCTACCAAATTCCAATCGCGATCCCATTCCAGCTTTCGTTTTCTGCTGGGGTAAGTAAATCGACAAGTTCTGGTAGAGTATAAAGTAGATATGCATATAAGCAATCCCCCACCTCCTCATATTCCTATCACTATTTCACCGTTTCCTATTCTCTGTCCCCCACAACTCCATCTCAACCCCTAGCCTCGTAAGTGGCACCAAAACCTTTTCCATCACCTCCCTATCCGCCAAAATCTCCGCCACGCTCCACATCCCGCACATCCGCCACACCATCTCGGTATTCTTACCTTTATCCTTGGCCTGACCCCTCTCGACCTCACTAGGCACCGTCGCCAACACCACCCGATTCCCGTCTTCAATCAGGTTCACCACCGGCCGCTGATGATCGCGACTATCACTTCCGAGACGGCCAATGGAAGGAGGTGAGCTGGAGCTCCATGTCTGCGTTGAAGAGGACTTAATCCCCAGGTCGGGAAACACCAGAAAGAAGCTACGATTATCGACAAAGCGCCCATTGGATACACTCCCCGCATAGGTTACCCCGTACCGATGATCTTCGAGCGACACATCCACACTCATGCCCCCGCCCGCGGCATCAACAGTGCTCCACACCCGCTCACTCGATAACCACGGCACCGCGCTGGCGTGAAAGAAGTCCAGATCACGGCTCTCCTGCACCGTCGGTGTGAGCTGCAGGCCGAGCACGTCATGCTTATTGTGCGCAGACACAATCGTGATGTTGCTGGCGCCGTGGCCAACCTCAATGCTTGCCGTGATGGTGGCGCCGAAGCCCCGTGCTCCGCATGTGGGCCACTGCGGGGGGTGAGCGTTATGCATCCGCGTGGAGATCAGGTGCCAGCAGCATGCAAAAAGGCAGCAGAAAGTGAAGATGGTGCAGATGACGGTAGACGTTACTAAAGGCTTCCTACTGGTTTCGCCCCTGTTGGCGACGACGATGATGAAGAAGAAGTTGCTAATAGCAGTGAATATGCAGAGGACGGATGTCGCGCATTCGAATTTAGTGCGTAGGAGCTCGTGGTAGAGCACAGAAGAGGGGAAGGCGGTGGTTGTGACGATATCAAGAATCATGAGTGAGAGGAAGGGGGAGTTGCAGATGAGGGCCATCCAGAAGAGGGGTGTGTGAAAGAGTATGTGAGTTTTGGCCCTGATACGAGAGGGGAATATTGAGACGGGTGGGGTGTAACGGGCAGCGGCGGGGAGTGGAGATGATGAGTGCGCGCGAGAGAAGAGCGGGCGGCTGCGGGAGGGCACAGGGTCGGCGAAGGGGTCGGAGATAGTGCTGTAGTAGCCAGGAGTGGAGGGCCCCTGGCCAGTGTACGCTGGAGGTGGGAACTCGTGGAGATGGATGGACTTTGGGGCGGCCATTGTGCAGTTAGGGATACTTGGAGGAAGAGGAGCCTTGTGCGAGGGAGTGAGATCCTTTATACTCCTCTCCTCTATTCCGATTCTCAAATCTTCGTGGGAGAGTCTTCTAACCATAATGAGCGATCGGTCATCAAGGCGTCATATTCCTGGGTTTGCAGCTTTGGAAACCTCCCCCGAGGAGAGACAGCGTTGTGGGAGGAAAGCAGGAAGAGGGTACGTACTAGTGCTGTCTCCGGCCATGGCCACCTAGTAACAACCATTAGGAGAACGCGGAGAATGGGCTCGTCGAGGCAAAAATAAAAACAAGCCCCAAGATGTGCATGTGCCGGACCACTCCCTCTACTCAATCGAGAGTGAACTTAAACAAAACGAAAAAATCGAGAGTGAACAATTCGGTGATGTAGCGACCCGAGTGATGGTCTATGACAGAATAACACGAATCAGAGCCGCAACTGCATACATGTACAAGGGTCTGGCATTAAGTGAATGAACAAAATTGGGTGTTGACAGGTGAGAACCCGTTCGCTCACTAAATCTCAGAGCCTAGTACCTACATACATGTAGCTACTGTAGCCAATAGCAAGTCACACACGGTCCCAGACCGCATATATGGCGGATCTCCTTATCCCTTGGACGGATGAAACTGTCAAATTCGCAGCTTGCCCTTTTGAGCTAATACTAGCCTAAGCAGGTAGACACACTCCCGGGGGTATGGTTAAACTGGGGGTGTGGGTACTAAAACAGGGATATAGCGACGAACGACCAGGTCTTCTTGTAAGAATATCTTTCCTATGATAATTTAGATAGTCCTGTATATACACAATATGTTATGAAATTCTAGTAGTGAATAAATTCATTGAGTTCGAGCGATGTTCGTGGTTGCAATTGCTTTGAATTCGCCACACCCCCAGTTTTGTCATACCCCCAGGAGCGCGTCTATCTAACACTTATTTTTGATTGGCTCTATGGTTATTCTCAACCATTAAGAGCAATGAATATACCCAACTCAGTGCGTGCACGGTCCAGGCTGCGAATTTGACAATTTCATCCGTCCAAGGGATAGAGGGTGAGCGGGAGTACTCCCCACCCCCAAAATGCTATTGACTGAAGGCCAGTAAACCTGACTAAATCGAAGGGATGGCAACCGAGAAAGGACTCGTAGTTCCTTAGATAGGATTGGCCCAATACTATTACGGACATGTTACTCCCGCTCGCCCTCAAAAAAAAGAAAAGAAATGCGACTCACAAAGTCCCTTCCATCAAGCTTAAGGTCAAGAGGAGGCACCGCAGACTAGTTGTAGTAAGGCATGGTTGGCAAAAAGAATACGCAGTAAAGTACGGCGATACCTCTCATACCTGCACTTTCACCGCCTTCTTTCTCCGGGGTTGATATAAGGTGTGGCGAGCGCGCGGGGATTGTGGAGATCAGATGGGTCATCATCCGATTACGTAACGAAGGAATCCCACTCTTTAGATGTGTACCAACCATACTCAACTGTTCGGGTGGCTAGGGAAGCCATCTAAGTATTCTAAGTATTAAACCTAGCGCGCTACAGTCGTCTTAGGTGCAATTACAGGGGTCTTTGTTGACAGTCATGACAGTGACGCTCAGGCTGACGTTGCCCCAAATTTGACTAGAGTCTAAATCTGGGACAGCGGGGCGTACTGTAGGTACTCGGGGCAGGCAAGAGGAACCTGAACATAAAAACGCGCAAGCGGGGGTCAAAGTGGTTGTTACCAGAAAAACGATGTTCAGGTTCTTCATGCTGAGTCACTAAGACAGACACGGGGGAATCTCAAAAGAATCCTTAAAAGGTGAAGTTTGGCCGTTTATTACCATACTTAGAATCCCTGCCCCTCAACACGCCAGTGTCCGTCTTCACCCTGTAAACTGCAGTGACGGTGTTGCCTTGTAGTAACAAATTCTGATACAGGGTTGAAACAGGCGTGACTGGAGGGGTTGAAACAAGCATGCTGATTGCTGTCACGGAGGAGCCTCCCCGATTCTTATATTTATTAATCGCGTGCGCAATGATCTGCAGTGGGCATTAGATACATAGTTTGGTCATTGTCGTTAATTAGCTAAGTACTGGTCTTCCGAGTCTTGTCAATGACGTTAGTTAATTGCTTTTTTGGCATTTTTGGGGTTCATGTTACGTGCTCTATCAGTAAAAAGAGAACGCCTCTAGGCGGCACAGAGAGTTGTCGGATCCGGATATCACGTAGGGAGGTAGATGATACGACTAGAGTATGTTGCCTCCCCGCGGAGTTTGAGCATTTCATGATATGTGTTATTATTGGCCGTGCCGTTCAGCACCGTCACCAGACCTAGATTGAGATGAAGGTTGTTTAATTCGGTATTTGGGAAGCTTTATTTTTCTGGATATGCAGATGCATCCATACTACCATGGCCAGCTAGCTCTCATCGACTGAGTAAGGTATCCTATCAATGGCAATGAGATGGATGTTAAACTCATGGCCGACTGACTAGGGATATTCTGCGGGCCTTGCTTAGATGACTCTCCCGCACTGACCCCGGAGCCTTCTGGAAGAGGGACAGTTTAACATATTCCGGATCTTCTTGACTCCTGTTAGTTGCGAGATGCGAGATTGATTCCTGTTTCCAGTAGAGCAATTTTTTTTTGAATAAGCCTCAACACGCTGTTGCGCCTTGAAGTCCCAGGGACGCCTAGAAAGAACACTTGGGATCTTGTAACTCAGATAACCCGATTACCTGGACTACTGTCGGCAATCCGATGGGTTTTTACCGTGTGTATTGTTGCAATTGTTTACTTTAGGCTGCTCGTGCAGCTGGGTTGTGATCCGGCTTCCTGAAAATACCTCCACCGGGGCGATTATTCCCACAAATATCCAATACATATAATGTGTTTGAATATTGAGCTGCCTTCGGATTACTTCAATGTGATGTGGCGAGGGGTTATCGACGGACATGCGGAGTCGCTACGTGTAGTCCAATTCAGCCAGTGTAACCAGTCCGAGACAAACACCTATCCGGATGCCTCTCGCGATGAAACCGGGGGGTTATGCTTTTCATTCCTTCTGGGTGTTATTATGATTTCTCATCAATACCGCCCCCAATAGTATTGCTGACCTGCCTGATTCAAAGGATTCCATCCTTCAACTATGGTACCGGAAGTGAGCACGGAGAATAAATCCGAGAGCTCGCGTTTTCTGCCCTACGGGGGGGATGGAGGGTGCGCACTGGTACGGGCCCCTCACTGCCCGCCGCGTCCTATGCTAATAGGTCCTTCATTATGCCAAGACCTTGCGGTAGTAGCAGTAACGGTGATTTGATGTAGTTTAGTACTTCACTTCTGGGAACTAGCGTGTGTCAGTCAGTCAGTGTCGGCTTGATAACGGTGCCGGAGTCTACCGCAAATACTCGATAAATTCGCTAGCGCCATTTGCACCAAAAAGTACCAAAAGTGCTGTTTTTTGGTGCAATAACGCAAACAAAGGCAAAGGGGTTGAAACCGAAGGATGATTAACGCGCTGATCGGCGGTCTGGCTGTATACATAGCTACATGTAGTTAGCATAAATATCCTAATGTACCTACTTGCGTGATCGCGAGAACTCGCTTCTCTCAACGGTCCTTCGAAGGCTTATCTCGCAAACCCCGCGATTAGGCGAGAAGAGGTATTCGATAAGGTTGAGTGTGTCGTTAGTGTATTGGTGTAGATAGACGGTCTCCCTCTTTAAAAGCTCGGCGATTTTTTAATTAACGCGCGAGTAGATCAGCCTCAGAAGTGTCCATTAGTATTAATTTTGATCTTTCTCGAGTTTTAGAGGTATATCGCCACCCCCACTATATCGCCACCCCCACTAACTTTAGATTGGCTTGCTTTATATATGGCCACTAGATCTGCGTTATCACAGATCACCGAAACTTGTTGCTTTGTGGTATGGTGTTTTTGACCTCGGTCACCTTCAATAGTACTAACCATATCCCAATGTGGTAGAATAACTTCAGACTTTGCGCTGGGAGGTCAGGCCGGAGTCTTTCGACAGACTTGGCATTAATTAGTCAAGGAATTAGAAAGTGGACCTCTACTCCTTATAACATTCGTAGAATCACCAAATGACGATACTTTTTCAAGGGGCTTATTTTATGGTAAAATCCAGATGCAAATATACCTCGTATAAAGTTGTCAAGAATTTGGGAACAGTGTTGATGGTAAAAAATAATCTATTTACTTTGTGGTTGGGTTTCTTCTCTCACCAGAAGCTGGGTAGCGCCAATCAGTGGCAAGCAACATCTGGCTCCATTTTTGATCCCCCAAATCAAGATGAATCTAGCCCAAAGTCTGATAGCTATTAAATAAGCCAGGGCTTTGTTAGAATGAAGCTGCTATGCGGCTACATGTGCCCCTATGGTATATTGAAAAGGGTGTCTGGTAGATACCCGGTACACAGATATTAAATTACATGTAGTACTCAAGTATTTCTACATACATACTTCTTCAGCCTCACGAGGAAGGAATTCCGTGACTGATATTCCACAACTCCCTGCAGTAAGGAAGGAATTTGGGGAAACGGTACCCAACCTGAAACCACATCATAACACAATACCCTATATGCATGCAAATTATGGTACCCCATATGCATGTCATATTATGGTACCCCATGTCACGGTGTTATGCTTATAAGCTTAAGGTGGCATCGATATGGAGATTGTTGTGCACTCCACTGGCGAGCCAAGTCCCGGGCTTCTTGCCAAGACTGGGGTCTAGCTGCTGCACTGCCCGATACCAGTATGTATGTTGTCTCCAGCTGGCCATGGGAGAGTTAAATCTACATGTGAGAAGGAAGATCGCTATCAGCATTGCCCTCCTAGCTTGGCCGTTAATATGTACCTACTACCGCTCTTTGCAGGCGCACAGACGTTTCGATCAATTGTTCTCAGCATGTTCTAGCTATGTATGAACCTAGTAAACTTCGGGTCTGTTGGAGGAGGTCAGGAGCGACGGCAAGGTCACTACAGGTACTAATAGCAATGCATTATTTTTTCCTTCCCTTTTTCGCAACAAACTGTCTTCACATCGAGAATCACGCCTCATTGTCATGAGTTCTGGAGGCGTAGCAGTGTCAAGATACATACTGGTCACCAACCAACCTTTGGAAATGTGCGAAGCTAGCTAGCTAGGTCAGCAAAACAAGGCGAAGATACGGTTCCTCGTTAGCTTTCGACAATCGAGACTGAGCATTTAAATATAAGAGGCCTTCACTCTCATCGTAGAGCATTTCTTCTACATATAAAGCGCACTGCACTGCACCTCTCTGAACCGCTCTGCAACTGCACTGCACTGCATTCCCACTTCATCATTAATTGTGGTTCGCCGGCAGCCTCAAGATTCATACATCATATTTCAACATCTGTATGAAGCGAAGGGCATCAGGCGAAATCACAGAGAACGAAGTCACGTTGTCGGAACCAAAGGAAACCGGCCAGTCTGGCTGGGGGGAAAGCCAAGCGTCCTTTCCAGAGTGGAACAGTACAGGCTCGAAAATCACGGAACAGCTTCTAGATGACTTGCGCCGCGGCCATCCGCAGGATAACATCCATCCCAACTCAGACGTGAATCCTGTCGATTATTACCATAATGTAGATTCTTTCATCTTTGTCTCTGGACCGCCTTACCTGCCATATCCACATCCCAACGATGCAAATATTCAAGAGTTGGGATTCGGAGATTACGCAGTACAGCAAACCTGTGAGGAGGGAAGTCAACGAGTATCAGACTATCGCCACACGTTCCAAGCCACTGCTTCCCAAGCTTTTAATACCACTCTATTTGCTCCTACTCTTGATGCTGTAAACTTTTATAGCCCTCAAATCCCTCAAGTGCGGCATATGCCGTACAATTTTGTTAACGGCTCTGCGAATTATCAACCTGGGCCTGTTTTCTCACCCCAAATGACAGGGTATCAAGACGGTGGATTCCATTTCAGCTACAGTGAATTACTCAACTCAGAGGGCGCCTTCATGATACCCAAAGACACTCCTGCGTCTGAAGCCACTCCTGCGTCTGAAGCCACTCCTGCGTCTGAAGCCACTCCTGCGTCTGAAGCCACTCCTGCGTCTGAAGCCACACCTGTGCCCAAAGTCATTCATACAGCCAAACCCCCCAAGACGCAGAAGAGAAAGAAAAAAAAAGAAGGAAGAGCTCCCCCCGCGGCCAATGTCAATGATAATGGCAACAATCCTGCACCAGCGACTCGCGAGGGTCGTTGGTGCCCTTGGCCCGGCTGCACGCATAAGGGCCCCTTCTCAAAGATGCACAACCTTCTCCAACACAGAAGAGTTGTTCACAAGGAAGTCATACCCATTCTAAAATACCGATTTGGACGTCCACCACCGAATGACCCGAGTAGAAGGATGCAGCAGCATGGGAGGAGAGGAGTAGAGACTGCGGCAGGAGAGAAATAAACGACGAGAGCGGAGGAAGAGAGATGAATTGGATTCCCTAAAGTTTATTCTCTGGCGTTAATATGGTTTCTCTTCTTCCAAACATGCGGCCTAATGAGCGGATATAACGATGATGGTGATGACCATTACCTCTCCCCCAAGCCCATACAACACCACACCGAAATAGCCCCAGGACCTTTTGGACGCCCTGAGAAAGTTACGGCACTCAGGCTGGTAGGAGGCTGGGGAATAGGTGTCGGCTTTTGTGGGCACTGCTGTTAGGCTTATTTCTCTTTTTCCCTTTGTTTTTCCTTCCTTTTTTGTTTTCCTTTTCGCTAGTTACACTTAACACATCGATGGTTCGGCGGGTTTGTGTTTCTTTTTTGCCCTTTCCCTGCTTTCTTCTTTCTTTTCTTCTTTTCTTATTGCCCTTTCGTCATGGTTTGTCTTTTGGTGCGGTTAATTTTTGTGCTTTCTTCGCATAAATATACTATAAACAAGGTGTTTATGTTTGCTGCGTGTTTGAGTTTAATGTGTATGAGTAGTGAAGCGACGTCTTTCTTTCTCTCTTTCTTTCTTTCTTTTCTGGGAGGGTCTGTATCTTTTGTGTTACTAGTTATATACTCTAGCTAGTATGTTCGCAATGCTTTCACGTCATCGGATACGGAGGGTATCTGTAATTTTATTCTATATTCCGTCTGGTAAGAGGCTGAGTGTTTCACCGCAGCTGGTTTGTGTTGGCCATGCACAGGCGATCACTCGGCTGTGCAGCTGGTTGACACTGAGCATACCGCGCCCTACTACTTGTGAACAAACAGATCGTCCCAAGGCAGTCTTGATCATGAAGCCAGGCCATTCCAGGCAGCGGCGGTGCTGGTGGCTGTACGCAAGGTCCTCGTTTTAGGCGGCTAATCTGCATCTTCCTCTGCTCTGGGAGCTAGTCACCACCACTGCCAAGACTGCGGCTCCTCGAGGCCACCTTATTCAGCCCGGCATCATTGTTGCCTGAAGGAAGCTTTGAAGATAACAGCCCCAATCGCCAATAATGGTGCAGAAACGTTAGGTTGGGGGTGGGGTACAGCAGCTAAATGTACTCTACCGGACTTTGAGATGGCAGCCTTGTATGCACACACAATCAAGGCAAGGCCATGGTGATTCTGAGTGGTGCCCGCGCACA
Source organism: Morchella sp. 2016-41 (assembly GCA_024713855.1). NCBI lineage: Eukaryota > Fungi > Ascomycota > Pezizomycetes > Pezizales > Morchellaceae > Morchella > Morchella sp. 2016-41. The sequence goes on along the minus strand of JAMGZD010000001.1, from coordinate 3,838,677 downwards.
TGGCAGAGTTACACCCGCTGCAGAGATGCTGGAGTAGAGTCATACTCAATGCCAGTTGTTTTTTACTCATTCTACCCGTTGGTGGTGGGTGGTGGAGAATAAAAAAAGGCTGCCGTAATTTTTATAAGTACTAACATGCCGCACAGAAACTGGTAGAGAGAGAGAGACTTCCCCCCGTTTTTTCCTTTCTTTTCGCGGAATTCTGCGTTCTTTGCGAGTTTTGATCAGCGCCTGCCAGCTAGCTAGCTACGAATGTCGACAACAATCACTACCGTTACCACGGGAGGAGGAGGAGGAGGAGGGGAGAGTATCTTTTCCCCACTCACGCTCGTGACACCAAACTCCTCTCCCCAAGCGCTGAAAGACATACCCGCGCTGGAGGTCTGCCCCACAGGCGACATTGTCATATCCCTCACGCCCGAGGCCGCCGCACCCGCAAAACCACCCACAGACCCCAAAGCCACACCTACACCCGCCAGCGATGCCAGCACCACCGCGAAACCCACGCCGCTGCGCTTCCGTGTGTCGTCGTCGGTATTGTGCGCTGCATCCCCAGTCTTCAATGCCATGCTCGGCCCCAACAGCAGTTTTGCGGAGGCCGTTTCACTGCGCACAGCGGCGAGGGCGCCGGCCTCCTCACCACTCGAGTCGTCGGCGCCCCTTGTGCAGCATGTGCAGCCGCTCTATGACGACAACGGTACGGCGCTCGCCGTAATCCTATATGCGATACACCTACAGACGCACAAGGTGCCGCGCGAGGTGACCTTCCAGCAGTTAAAGCAGCTGGCGGTGGTGTGTGACAAGTATGACTGTGTGGGGGCTGTGCGGCTGTGGGCGGAGGTGTGGATGGAACCGTTTAGGAAAAATGTGACGATGGTAGGGTTCGAAGACTGGCTGTTTATTGCATGGGTGTTTAGTAGTCGCAACTTGTTTGCGAAAGTTAGCAAGAGTCTCGTTTCGAGGGTTGTGGTGGGCGAGGATGAAGCGGGCAAGAGGATGGTGAGCTGGGCGGCGCATAAGGGGCGGGGGAGGGACCGGTTGAGGCAGTTTGATGCGTATGTACCGGAGGTGATTCTGAGTAGGTTGATTCCTGTCTGTTTGATTTCTGGTGTTTGGCAGTGAAGGTTTGCCTTGTGAGAGCGTGGCTGATAAGATTAAACCATAGATGCCCTGTTGAAGCAGCGAAACACCATCGTGAAGGAGATAGTGACACTGTGCTCGTCCACGTTCACAAAGTACGCATCCGGCGTAATTCCGCTGTGTAAACACACACCCAAAGATCCCCGTTGTGACACATATCTGCTGGGCGCGCTATACAAGGCCTTTGCGGGCATTGGGATGTTGGGCTTCGACATGAAGACGGTGGACAGCTACTCGATCGAGGAGCTGGTAGATGCGGTGAGGGGAATCCGCATCAAGCACCTGGACTACGAGGGGTGGGGTGAGGTAGCGGTTGAAGAGGAGGACAACAGCGGTGTAAATGGGCCCAATGTGGTGCTAGATGATGAGCTGCCACCGCCGCCTCCTCCGCCGCCGCCGCCGGCTGTAGACGCGGGCGCGGATGTAGTGGCGGATGCGGGGGCGGATGCGGGGGCGGACGCTAATGCGGAAGTTGATGCAGAAGCTAACGCCGAAGCTAATGCCGACGCTAATGTGAATGCAGATCCGGTGGCGGAAGCAAATGCGGAAGTGAACGCGGATGTCGCGGCTGATGCTAACGCTGAGCCTGACAATGTCAATGCTGTTGTGGCGGCAGACGCAGCGGTCAATGACAACGCTGAGCCAAACGTCAATGCTAATGCTGTCGCCGTGGACGTAAATTCAAATGCTGAACCAAACACCGACCCAAATGCCAATGCAGATTTTGTCGTGGTAGATCAAGGAGTCGTGGATGGCACTGTTACTGCTGATGTAGTCGTGGATGCCAATCCAAATACTGAGGCAAACGGAGATGCTGCGGTGCCAGTTGCAAATGCGGAACCAAATATTGCTGATGCCAACGCCGACGTTAATGCTGAAGCAAATGATGATACAAACCCAAATGACGCTGCCAACGCAGATGCAGTTGTGGCTGAAAATACTGCAAATGATGAAAACGCGGATGCCAACGCCGACGTAAATGTCAACACCGATGCAAACAACGCGGATGCTGGTGCGAACGCCGACGCAAACCCTGATGACAACCCCCTCACTAACGATATCGCCATCGCTGCAGCCGCCACGCAAGAAGACGCCGAAGAAGTCGAAGTCCCTGTCCCGCCCGCCGCCCCCGTGCCAGACACCGAGACCCCCGAACCCCCCCCGCCCGCAGAAGAGCCTAAACCAAGGATGGGCCACATCCGGCATGAGCACAGCAGCACGTGCAACCCAATGAAGCAGCTCGTCGAATGTGTCCAGGAGGAAGCTGATAAGGTTGAGGAGCTGAATCTGACCCAGTTTCGCGGCTGGAAGCGGAAGAAGATCGAGAAGGATGGTGGCAGCTGGGCGAAGCTGACAGAGGAGCTGCAGATCGCTATGGTGGGTGCGTAGAAAGGAGGAAGTGAGGCGGGGTTCTTTGCATTTTGTTCTTTTTTTTTTTTGCTTGGGTTTCCGCTTTGGGTTTCTTCATTTTGTGCTGGGGCGGTGTATAGCTGGCTTTTCCCCTCTCCTCCTTTTTCTCCTTTTTCCTTTTTATTCCTTCCTTTCTTCCTCTTTTCTTTATCGTCGGCATAGCTGTTTTTCTTGGTGCCTTGTATAACTCTTTTCTTTGAATTGGAAGGGATACATAGATACATTTCATGAATGGCTATTCTTCCATTGTGTATGCAACACAGACTACATTACTAGAATCAACAACCATTGACTCTGCCATAAGAATTATTGCTCGCCGATTAGAAGCACTGCCCCAGCCCGCATGGCATGATGTCGTGGTAAAAAAGCTCCTTTTCACACCTTTACACCGATCCACTGCATTTCCGGCTTAACTCACGGGCCCCCCGCCGCGCCGGCTGAGCATTCTGAGCAATAAATTCGCAAACATAGCAATCCTAGCACCCAGGCTATAGTCAATCCCGATAATGAATGCATGTATGTGCCGGCCGGGTCAGGTCAGGTCAAGCTAGGTCTTGTGCGCAGCGCCGCAGCCGGGTCACAGCTATAGCTAGCTACATGTAGTTTTTAATGCTTGTATAAGTACAAACTGTAGGCTATGCTCGTTATAAAGGCTGGTAATTAATGTTCCATATATGTGGAACTGATCTGCGAAGGGTGTCCGTCACTCGGTCCGGTAAAACTCTGCGTCATCACCACTAGCTTGCGCAATTGCTCCCTTCCATGTGAATCATCGAGTATCACTCGAATGGCTTGGCGTGGCGCGCTCGGCGTGGCGCGCTCGGCGGGGTGCCTATAACGCCAGCCTGTTGGTAAGTAGCTTGAAGATGATATTTTGCGCGGTAATCTGTACTGGTATAACAACTTGAAGATAGCTGCGGCATGCCTTTTCGGAGAATTATAAGCGTCCAAGTACTCGCTCATTAACCAAGCGATGAGAACCTTTATGAGGCCGTTGCGGTGAAGAATTCTTAAATTATATGAACACTATGTTGAAAGCATATATGCATATATATTCCTTTAAACACTTATGTAGCATTGAAGTTGGAAGTGCTATCTAAAGAACTGTTGTGGGCTCAATAGCAAGATCAGAGTGTTGGGGAGCTGGTCGTTAGTGTATATGTTTGAGGGAGAGGGAGGACAGGGGGGTTACATAACAGTTACCCCAGACTCATTCGCACCCGGGGGGAGAGGGCACCTTTGCGGGGATTAACCCGGAGTAGGGAGGGCTTGACACCATATGGCCGGTGCAGCCATCTTTGCCCCTCCTGGGTGATTTCCCTTGGCAAAAGGTGCGGATACCAATTTCGATATCCCTGGAGGACGCGTTATCTGTTTACCTCTAGGGTTTTTTTTATGGAGATCTTCTATGGGTCTACCCCCTCATCCTGACAAGTATAATCTCGATGGTTTTTAAACTGTGGATTTGAAGGTTATTACGCCTCTGTATGGATTCAGTAGGCACTAATAATGCTAGCTCTATGTAATGATGAACCTCCAAAATCAATGAGTGAATATCTTAAAGGACTATAATCATACCTGTTCTCATCAAAGACCTCCATGATATAAGGAATCTCACCAGCCCTCCGGACATTTAAGATATCTCTAGTCTCTCTTAGACTATTGCTGGAATTCCAAATAATAAACTTCCTTGTTGTAATCACGAAGCATTTCTCTTGGTTAGAACTGCATACTGTAATTATAACTCTACCAGCGCAAATAATGCATCACTTGACGAATTTACCATAGAAAAGCGCTGGTAAATGTATCAATGGATGCATAAAATTGTCGAGGCCTTGACAAATGTATCAGGCCAACACATTTTCTGACTATTTAGGCAACGATTTTCCTACGACCCTTGAATTGAGAGGGAAACTCGGCAGGAAAGTCGTATTTAAAATCGTCAAGCTAAATATGCTACTGTTCTTCGTATTTCTTATCCCTCCTGATTATGGACTTAGAGATTTTTTGATTTCCGATGAGGCTATGAACTTGAATACAAGGTATTGAGTTAGCCTATATATCGAAAAGATATAATGGTACAGGTGGTCAGCTCTAAATTAGATCATCGGAATGCTTGAGGTTCAATCCCACCACATTCCTTTTTTTCCTAATCCCTTTACTGATCCATTTACTGATACCTTTAATGATGTATTTCATACCCTGATAGGGAAGCCCAGCGCTGCTCATTTATAATCGAAGTCTTGGCAAAAGGAGACTGCGATGCAATATGCGATGCATTATACGATGCATTTTTCGATGCAATAGCCACCTAGATACGGACATCACCTATATACGATTTATTATGGATACATTATGCGATGCATTTCCTGGGGCGGTAGAGTAAATAGACAAGGAATTACTCCCGAGATAAATTTAAAGCCGGGAAGGGAGCTGACATGATCATATGAGTGAACAAGCACTCACAGCTAGAATTAACTACTCCTCATTGGTATTCTATTTCCTGATTACAGCCCGGAGGCCGCACTGTACCTGTATTATATATGCCTAAGCTCTCAGAAGAGGACTTACATGTATCTACAGGGGCATCAAGTGGCTAGAGATAATCAAAATCATCTGAAGTGCACTTGCATAGGTACAGGCGACTCGACATAAAGATACAGTAGGGACCGAATAGTGTGAGGGTCACTATAAGAAGTAAGAGAAATCCTGTTCCGAGGTCGGGCTAGAATACTCTGCGGGGGAATACCTTTCTTAGCTTGAGACTATACCCTCGACGCCTCACGGTTACTTTTGTAATCTCATCCATATTGTGGATGGAGCGGGTGTAAACATTCTCCAAGTTTTATTAGCCTCGTATTTAGACAAGAATGCTGGCACGAGGCAAATGTATGTAGGTTAGCTTGGTGATTGGTTATGGTGTCTAAAAACAGATTTTCTCGACGTAGATAATACAGTTCTTTCCGAGGCTTGATACGTATTCCTTAAGCCCATGCATGACAGAAAAGAACTAGGCATATGTGTACCGCAAAAAGCGGGTACATTCGACGAAACAAAACCACCTACCGCACGCGACAACGGAACGACAATTAAAAAGTGCCACATTCAGGGCTAGTAGGATCTCTCAATGGGGCTGGTGAGTCGTTTTAGTTTCATCCAATGTGCCCAGTTAATTTTGTGCGGTATAAAAAGATTCGGATAACCTGATAATATAATTCTTATGAAATGGGCGGCGAGTACATCTCTAGTGGACGAATAGAAATAGGAACTAGGGGAAGCTGGAGTAATGTTACTACGACGATACTAGACGTAAATTTATTGAGCCTATTAGTAATCGCAGTGAGTTGAATCCTATCTTGATGTACGTCATGAATACATATTGTACATCCACGGCACAAGTGTGAGTGTCATGTGAGTGTCATGTGAGTGTCATGTGAATGTCATGTGAAATGCACGCACTACATGTAATATGCCTCTAATCATGACCATCGTATCCTGAACGACCTTTTATTAAGTGAGACTCCGTTTAATAAACCCAAATATCTAGCTTTTAGGTGGGGCTTGACAGAAAATATCATATTCAAGCGAAAAAATTGATTCTATTTGCCTTGCTTGTGTCGCTGCTACATGGTACATTTGAGAGATTGTTGTATATAAGTATTCGTAGAATTGCATTGGTATTACATGTACTCTTGGAGCGCAAGTTCGTGGTTGGATGAAAGCGTACAGAATCAGACTTACGCATATGTATATATTTGTATAACAACACGAGTACGTATACGCCAGCAGAGAAGAAATCTCTTATTATTTCCTCTGAAGTCAATTAGAAACTAGATGGCATCTGGATACCATGACATAAAGTACAATTAGCTGCTTATAAAGGACTCAATATGTCCGCAGGCTCGCAAGGGGAGAAAAAATAATCCGTGAAATAAGGAATGCTATCTTGAATTCCCAAATGCACAAATTTAAAGTCTGTTTATAAGCACCACCAAGCAAAAACCTTACTCCTAGCGCAACCAATAAACCCACCTCCCCACTCCCGTCGCATCAGCAACTTTTGCGAGCAAAGTGTCGATGCTATCCAGTTCCCTTTGAAATACTTCCTCTAAAGCCTTTAATAAGGGCCATTCGAGTTCCTCCCTTTCCGTGTAGCCCAGTTTTTGTTCATAGTGCCTTACCCATCGTAATCTTCTCATTAAAACCCTCTTCCGGTGCAGGCCTCTGACTCCCAGGGCTTTGAGCTCGCTTATCGTCACTGAATCTTCGGGATTGCTCAAGCGATCGCCCACTAGCACCTGGTACATCCTTTCCCTCGCGGCGTGGTGGGCCTCGTCGGGTTCGAGAATAGGCGCGGGGAGTTCTTCACCGAGGCTTATCGTAATACGACAGTCGTATAAAGACACCGATGTCCATGTATTTATTGGTACGGCGGAGCAGATTTGTAATGCGAAGCGCGGGGATACACTTTGTATTTCTTGTAGGTATTTGAGTATAGACGTCAGGAGAGAGATGAGGACATTGCTGTATGTTGGTTTGTACCGTTCGAGTGTCAGGGTGAGCGTTTTGAGGGCCCATATTTTGTTAGGTCTTGTGAGTGATGTAATGGCGGGTGGTACAATGGGCAGAGGGCATGTTTCATGCTTTGCGATGTTGGTGCGGGCATCCATGTTAGATGAAATAACTTTTGGTATTGATGTTGAAAAGGAGTGTATATACGTATCGTTGGGACCAATTTTGCTGTGCACGACGATTATTGCAGTATTCATTGCTATAAGGCGACGCATATATATGTCTATTTATTGACATGAAAGAAGCCGAGGAGATACTATGTATATTTCTATTTTTCTTCCGGCATTGCGCATAGAATCTTTAGCGCGATAACTGGAGATAGAATACATACAAGTGTAAAAATTAATAGAAACTACAATAGAAATTAATTGTAAGCTCAATAGAAATAATTTTTTTTTCTTGGGGGCTTTACCCTACATGTAGTTTAGGACACTGGTAGGCGCTGATGTAATTAAGCATTCTATCCATCTCTGCCACTAGAGGTGCGCTGTCCTCGGCCAGACGTCACGCGTCATATAGAAAATCTATATGTATCATACTAAGTAAAGTACATGTATATAAATACATGTACCGAAGCAAAAAACGGCTCTCCCCAGTTCCTTCATCAATTTATCTCAACATACTTCCATTCCTCCAGCGCATCTGGTAATCCTTTATCAAAGCAGAACCCTCAATCCGAATAAAAATCATGCATGTCCGCGTCCGTCCCCACCCCGACACCATGTGTCCAATGCTTACTATGGTCATCGGTCCTTTCGGCTACGAAGATTGGAGCCCAGCTGTAGAAAAAGTCTGGCGAGAACAGCAAGCAAAAGTTCTTGATGAAGTCCTCTCGAGGTCACTTTTTATTATGAGAGTTAAGGACGCGGCTCTCCCCCGTGTCATCGTTGAATGGCCCGACCGCGGCTACCGTTATGCTCTTTATGTCGATAATGGAATTGCACAGTGGGTTTGGATTAGCGACAATCCTGGGAAGCCTCCCGGTATCCAACTTCACTCACACCACTTCACTGGTGGGGGACAGCTCGTGCCTATCACCAACAAGACTCTACGCATTATCGAGGCGTTTGCGGCAATTCATGCTCCTCGTCTGGGTTGTCATTACCTTCCCTGCCAAAGCCATGGACACTGTGTGGTCAATTTGTGGTTGAAATTTAACCTTCACTCTGACTCGTCGGAGGTGCGGGAATATATGTCATTGACGGTGTGTGATGATGCGACTATCAAAGACGTATTCAGGAAGATTTCTGGGATCAAGGCGGAAGCTGAGAGATTCTGCTTGATGCCTATCAATTGGGTTAATGGGATTCTCGTAAAGGGAAGCCCAATTTCATATCAATGCGCCATTGATAATGGGATTGTAGTCAACGATTTGGGGTGGGGAGAGGAGGTGTGGTTATGGCCATGTGCACCAAAGGACGAGCTCACTTCATATGACGGAATCTGGAAATTCGAAGATCTGTTGGGATTCCCGTTTTACGCAGAGGTTCTCGAAGAGAGCAAGAAAGAAACCGATGACAGCGGATACAGCAGCGACGAATGGCGCGTGGTTAAAATGGGCGATGTTTCTGTAAAGAACATGCATGAGGGAGTGATCGGATGTACAGATGGCTCTATCATCTAGATGAGCGGGTTGTGGATGGTGGAAGTTTCTAGTCAGGATAAAAAGGGAAAAAAAATAGCTATTAACTTAGAGAAAAGAAGAAAAACACGGGGACCGAGTTAAAAAGGTAGTGTTCGAAGGAGCAAACGCATGGGAATGCCAAGGCGAGTGAAGCCAAATCTTGTAACAGTGGCAATCCTTGTTGGTTTGATTTTATAATACTAAATTTACTGGAAATTCCCACAACTTGTGGTTTCTTCCTAATTTCGAGTTGCCTCTAAACTTAGTATAAACGTCTGGCTTGCTAATATCTAAGTTTCGTGACCATTTTTTGTGGATTGCACATACATGTACAGCGACAGGTAATAAGTGATGGAACGCCCTGAGATACGGTTATACCTGCAAACACCGTATGTTGGTGGCGTTTTACTTAAAACTGGCCTCAGCCGTTCCATCACTTACTACCTACCGCTGTACACAAATTTTATATGCTGTCTTGGGCCCAGTATTCTTTTGATTGGATACGCGCGGTTGTTTTGATGACCAGCCTGGACTAGCTCGAGCCGACCAAACAAAACCAGGGCCCCGCCCATATAAAAAGGCTTAAGCCCGGACTTTTCGTTAACTCATATAGTTCTAAAGTATATGTATGCGGCCGCATATTTGTGCTAAAATTTCTTACTATTCGAGATGTTTTCTAAGGAGCTAAACGTAATATGGAATTTGATTGATATGTTAAAATACACACCTATTTCGGCCCATATAAACCGCCCATAAAGCCTGAGACGAAATCCTCTTGAGACCAAGCCCGACCATGGTGAAACACCGGACGCCCCCGCCCAAGCCTTGCCTGACAGGCTGAAGCCCAGGCCGGCCCATACAACCACAATCATAGCTATCAAAATCTTTGTATTGTTGATATATTTATAGAGTAACTCTAGGATGTACTTATGTCCTTACCCCTCATAGTGCAAGCTCTATATAAAACATGAGCAGGAAATAAAGTAGCCGATCCTTATATGTAACACACTGCCAAGTAGGTCAATGTCAACTCTCGAGGTCTTGTCTCAGCGACATATCAACGTGTATAACCAGAGAGTGCCCAGACTACATCCCAAAGCTCGACGTTGTGTGCCTGCATTCACGCTGCCTTAAAGTAATCCCTGTCTGAAACTTTAAAGCCTTGGCAGAGATTATTAGACCAGCTGATCCCGGTCTCCGGTTGCCTCTCAAACTTAATAAAATAAGCTTATTTGTGCCGTGCACAGATTCGTAGACATTGCCCGGTTAGCTCAGTGGTAGAGCGTGTGGCTTTTATCGGCACCTCAATGTCGCGGGTTCGACCCCCGCATCGGGCTCAAATTATATTCTCACTTTCCTCTGGAAAGCGGTTGTTTTTAGGTTTTGTTGGGTGCGTCTTTTTCCTTTCTGCTTTGGGAGCCGCTGTAGTGGTTTTTTGCTACTGTCTTGTTTTATAGTGCTAAAGCCTTATACATGAATGCGCTTTGATCGAGATTTATTCATGAGATATGTTGTCATTTCAATTATATCACTGTTTACCAACCACAAGAGCCTCCTATTCTGATTAGTACTCTACTAGAAACCTATTGATTCATTTGGTATCATTACATTATCACTCCCTAGAAAATCTATAATAGCAAACCTGGAGAACAAAATAAATGATATGGACACCTTATTTCGGCGCCTTCCACTCAGGAATTAAGAGATTGTTTTTGAGCGAATCTTTATCCAGCACCTTCCTTGCTGATTCCGCTCCCATAACTGGCAGCAACTTCGGATCGAGCAGGCCGATCTGTACAAGCACTGTAGCTTGATCCCTATCTAAATTAGCCCTCCTTATATAGTAAGAGGAATATAACGGGCCTCACCAGTAGATATGCTCACTCACAAGCTTCCCCCCACGTAGCCGGGCAACAACGACCAGTGCCACTTCCACCTCCTTCCCCGTCGGTGGCACCCCCGGCAACATCCAGTCCACAACCTGATCATGCCTGAAAGTCGCAATCAGCTCATCAACAACCCTCTCAGCGCCCACTGTCCTCGATAGGGGCTTCATGCGTAGGCTCGGCGGGTTCCGTGGTATGAAGTGCTCGGTGTAGAAGGCGTGCAACTCCTTATACCCAATGCCTCCCGCTCCCGTCGGAACGTGAGTCACGTACGGCTCGTCAATCATTGTGGACAGCGCCTTGTCAGCGTCCCGCTCGACAAACTGAGCGATTATATGACGCTCCCAGACGTCGTCATTGTCGACAATAGGGCCGACGGTACGGCGGAGGAGCTCAAGCGTGCGGGTGTAGGCGATGCTAGAAGCGTTGGCGTCGTAGGTGGGGGATGAGGACTCGGCGAATCCGGGGGGGGATTGGTAGGACCTTATGAGGACATGCGGGGGTTTGCTGGCGGGGGAGAAGGGTGTGGCCATCGGGAGGTGGATGAGGGCTTTGATGGTGGAATGCACTTTGAAGGAGGGGGGGAGAGTAGGTGGATAGTAGGCGATTACGCAGGCGAGCGAGTGAATGCTGGAGGTGGCCAGTGAGAGTGCATGTGTTGCAGCCGTGCCAAAGGCAATGATTGCATACTTCAGGTGAGGCTCGATGTTATCGGTTGCGTCTTCGAGGTCGCGCTGGGTGGCGTGGGGGATGTGCGTGGTGATGTAACCTTCTTGCTCAAAGGGCATGGTGTTGAAGTAGTTGTTGTCTGTTGCGATGACGAGGATTGGAGGCTCCATCTCCATTGTGCGAATTGGGAAAGGTGAGGAAGCTATGCACTGCCTTTGTGAGGTTCTGCCGATGTAAAGGGTTTGATCTAAGTTGTTGTTGGAGGTTGAGAGTGCAGATACGGGCAACGGCGGGGTCAGCTGTTTTAGTAGTAGAAATGGTGGCTTGGTCTGGTCTTGGTGGCTGACGATCGATGCTGCATTGGATTAATTGCGCATAACACCCTTCTTATGCATTCAACTCTACTCTATCCTAGGCTCAATTATAAGGGTAATTTTTATACGGGCAGCTGATTGATAATGTATTATTGATATGATTGATTTTCGTAGTAAGTGGTTCTATGATTGGTAGGAGCAGTGATAAAAACGACTAAGGGTCAATGATAGTTCAACCACAAATTCTTGAGTGTTTTGTAGTTTACCGGATGAACTGTTTCAGATCCCTGCTCTTGGCAGTTGTAATGTTTGCTGAAACATTAGAAGGACTGCCATGGGGTGAGTGTTACAAATGGTACCGTGATTTCTAGAAAGTAATGGAAATGATGCTTGCTGATTGGCTTAAGTCGCGGGAATATGCATACAACACCAGTCTTCCTTGGCTTTCCTCTCACCACTTTGCTTATTTATCAGAAATAACGGTAATCAATAAATCAATCAAACAAAGCCGAATCAACGGACACGGGTGATAATTGATGACCCTAGTAGTACATTCAATCTAAGTAAATGTCATGCGGGGATACTTACACGTAGTCGTAGCTGCCATGTAGGTACACGTACGCAACCCCCCAAGAAAAAAACAGGTCCTGGGAGTGCTAGGAGCGTTCTGCAGCTAAGTTCTGCCGCTTCTGTGAACCTGCGCGCCCCCGTCTCCTAGTAGTACAGGAGAAACTTTGTTAATGGCATCGCATGCATGGCCATATGGCACTAGAACGGCACAATAGAAACAACCTTGTAGTAGGCAATGCCTTCTTTTACTTGCACACGTCATACACTCTGTTACCAGACCATGATCTGCCATGAAACTGAGGATAAGTACTGCTTCCTCCTCGTATTCTTCGAGCCATCTCCAGGATCACCACACACGTTCTATCGGGGACACCACAGTAGGAGTTACGATAGGATAAAACCTAGGTTCTCTTAACCATCCAGCCTACCAACAAGGCATTATGTTTACCATCTTCTTTGAGCGGGCTTCAGCACGTTATCGAATTGCAGAGGATTGCAGCCTCTGTGTTTACCACCCGAGGCTTTTGATAGCAGTCTGCCGACCTCTAATATTAGTGGGGGCTTATCTCTCTAGGACTTCAAGGTATCATGACTTGAACCTCATGACGATGGTCGTGTCCCCCCCAATCGCTGGAAGTGCAGCGATGAATTTGGTTGCCTTCGTCCCTGGAATTTGGCGGAGTAAATGAGGTATTCACATGATGAAAACTTGAAATAGGTACCGAGTCATCGGCTAATATCTCGTTCCTAGGAGTTGTTTGGAGAACCTGGGAGGCATAATATTATCTGGGCAAGCTTGGTCCTTGCATTTGCAGGCGGTTCAGTAAGCTGCTTGCTTTCTTGTCATTCTTATTCGTTATTTACTAAGCCTAGGGATCAATACATAGATCTACTTAACTGTGAGATGTCAACTATTCAAGGAGCCTTGCTCGGATCCAAACTCATTGGTGCTGTGGAGCGGTTCCCAGTAAAAGCCCAATTTTGATCCAAGAGACCTCCGAGGATGGTTATCTACCACAGGAGCCTTGGGAGGGAGTCAGATTCGGTCAACAGAACCGCTTGCGTTAAGGTACGGCTCCTCCTGCTGTATCCCTAAGATATCTTGCGTATGTATTTCTCTGCGTATAGACTTATGTGATATGCTAATATGATATTTCCACTCCAGTTGAGGCTTCAGATGATTCTGCCCCGTCTGCTGTCACCACGGTTTCTCATGGAAAACTCTCAAACTCTTTTTCCGCATCACTCCCACCAATCCGGAGTGGTGACCTGCTTTTTGTATAAGACGTTTGATAGTGAGTACCCCACCTATACAGTGTAATAATACTTTTTCTAACACACCTTGGAGGGTCTAAGGCCTAACAATATGGTCCAGTGTTCAATTCGCTCTTCTCCAGGTACCAGCGAGTTATCCCGAAGTTGTCGCCTTCGGGGTGCACTTGGCGCTTAATACTTCGTTCATCCAAGATATACAACCATGGTCGTGGGTTCAATAGGATTGCAATTATTGGGACTTCTACACTATTCTTCTGTGGACCCGCCTCGGTCCCCAACACGTCCGTCATACGGACAAACAAAACAAAAATATGGTCCTGGGTTCAATCCATTTTTAACAAGAGCAAAGGGGAAACCACCACTTACATATCCCAAGTATATATCATTCTTTGATCCTAGACCAGAGTTACTGTATGTACATTAATAGTGATTATAATAGCCAAAGCTAATATATCTAGGTATCTACCAGTTCTTTCCTTGGTCCCGCGCTCGGCTTTCCTCGGAACTTGGTACAAACAGGTCTCAGCAACCTCTATGCAATCCTAAACATAAATTTTCCTTTTGTGTACTCTGCGGATCCGATGTCACCAAATCCCTTCTTCTGCCCCCGGTAATCACAACATGTTAGGTTCACGACGGTATCATAATAGACACAATTTTAACGAAGAGCGATATACTCCACTACCTTTTAGATCAATTTTGCACCGCTAGCCGATGCTTGTAGTTAGCTTCTGCAATTTATATAGTGAGCCACATCGCTGCATGTCGTAAAAAGACACGAAGGAATGGGCATCTCAAAGTACACGGTGCTTGTTCTTGTAGGACAGATGTACTGCTGCCATTCGGGAACACCGTCGACCACCACCTAGACAACTTTATTTTTTCCAATCTTCGAGACCAGGAACACCGAAGTACATATTTATATGTTTAACTTTAAACATATAAACTGTTTAAATTTTTAAACATATAATATGTTTAAAAAGTGTTTAAAAAGTGTTTAGTTAGGGTAAATAACGTTGCCTGTTTAAACTGTTTAACTTACACATAGAAAATGTTTAAGATAAAGTGTTTAAAAAGTGTTTATGAATTAGAGTGTTTAATGTAAACATAAGAACTGTTTAAGTTAAAGTGTTTAAAAAGTGTTTAGAACATTGTCTTCAGAACGAGTGTTTCTATAATATAAGCCTATAAATAGGTTTTCTTTAACCTTATTACTACAAAAGCTTGTGATACCCAAGACTTAATTGGAGATTATATACATCGATGGCTGCCTGCCTTCCCTTCCCCCCTTTACGCCAACCTACCTACCTAGCTACCTGTCCGCTTATGCCAGCCTATGCCAGCCTGTGCCAGCCTGTGCATAGCTACGCCTACCTGCCTGCCATTGTCCTGGATTCGCTGCTTGATTCGCTGCTGCCGCTGGATTCAATGCTGCTGGATTCTATGCTGCTGGATTCGATGCTGCTGCTGCTGCTGCCGCTGGATTTGCTGCTGTTGTGGATTCGCTGCTGCTGGATTCGATGCTGCTGGATTAGCTGCTGCTGTGGATTCGCTGCTGCTGGATTTACTGCTGCTGTGGATTAATTGCTGTTCAATTCATTGATTAGCGTACACTTTGATGATAACGGTGATTGATTGTGGGGGTATGAAGGAGGTGGGGGGTGAATGGTACGGAGGTGGTGGAGGTGATGGAGGTGATGGAGGTGGTGGAGGTGATGGACCGGCACAGCTACAGATGGATTGATATTTGCTAAGTGTCTAGCCCTAACCCATGAAACCATAATTCTTTTGGTACCTAAGCCTTATCGTAGATGTAAACAGTTTTTATGCTTAATCTAAACATAAAAACTGTTTACTGTTTGATTTAAACACTTTCTATGTTTAAAACAAAATCTTAAACACTTTTTCCAGAGGTTAAACATAAAAACTGTTTGAATTAAACACTATCCACCGGTTGCGTGTACCACAGTGGAAACAGAGCTCGAAAACCGGAAAAAACCTTTCCGACAAAGAAGTAACCATCAGAGTTTACCGATAGATACAATCAATCCTTCCCAGAGCGCCGCTCTTACGGTTGAGTTTTGTGCGCTGACCTGATTTCCTGTGGACTGGAATTATCTTTGTGGCCTTTTGACTATCATTAACAGATCTGTGGAAGTCGTTGATGGCAACTAGACTGATGGAGCTAGACTGAGAGGCTGGGAATTCCTAAATCTGCTGGGGTTTCTTCGCTCTGGTACTATAGGTACATGTAGTTTGTAAATAAACGCATCCGATCCTAGTACTAGGCTAGTAGCCCAAATAATATCACAATTCATGATACTCCTTATGCCCATACCTATTGCAAATTACCTAGAGTTATATTGTGCAAGCTGGATATAGTGCAGGATAGTTGGTGCCAACCAGTCAGTTTGTGATGGGATCTTTTTTAACCCGGTCCTGCTTTTCATTCGGAAAGACCCTATTGCCTAACCCTAACCCAAGTACCAAGGCGCCCTTCACTGAAATGGTAGAGAGAGAGCTCAACATATTTTGTGCCTCTCTCCTCCAAGTAGAGAGATGACTATATCGCACGATAAACGATAGAACATGATGAGTGGTGTTTTGTGGCCCAGTTACCCGAGCAGATACTCAAACGGCATAGCATATATATAACGGAAATAATGCCCTTAAAACATCAAACACCTAAAACACCGCCCTGGATCCTCCGTTCTGGGGCCCTCCAGCGCACCCTTATCCATTCCAACCCAGGCAACATGTCTACCGGCAGGAAAAACCTGTTTTCCCCTCCCTTCTCCACAAGTCCCGAGATCTTGACGTGGATGAGGATGCATGCAGTGCGCGTGTGATGGAGTGCTACACGAACCCTAGCCCATAGCGCTTATCTGCCCTGTTATCATGGGGAACTCCAGCAGGGAAGGGCAAGTGCAGAAACATAGTCATTAGGCGTTTTGCGTGTTTCTAGGTAGCAGCTGAGGAGAGAGCGAGCGAGTCACTTGAGGAGAGTGAACACGGTGTCAAATACACGTAGCTCTGGAGAGAGGAGGAGAGGAGGAGAGGAGGAGAGGAGGAGAAGGTGCAGTTTTTGTGGGATGTGATAGAATATCTGCGTGCACGGAGAGAGGAAGGAGAGAAGCTGTGACGGATATGTAAAGGACGGAAACTGTTCTGATAGGTTTCTGGTCGTGAATCTGTGCAGAAAAGTGTTGAGATTGTTGCGGCTCTCTCAACAACTGGCTACGTCACCCCCTTTGATATCACTATTATTATTATTATTGCAATAGTCGCCTCCTCCCTCTTCCTCCTCCGTCGACGTTCCAAAAGCGTCCTTTGGGTCAAGTTAATTCCTATTCTGTTCTCCTCTCCCCTCCCACTTATCCAGCACAAAAACATCTTAAGCAGTACAAACAGCTCTCTGGCAAAGCTTCACGTCAAGTAAGGCTCGAGCAGCCTCCCCCCTAGCTAGCAAGCTTCCACCCGCTTCATACATAGCTAGAGTCCAAACACCTAGAAACATGGCTACTCGCGGCGTCTCACCCTCTCCGCCTCCGCCAATCAATCCGTACTGGTTCTACTCATCCCCGTTCCCTCTCGACGATCCCCTTGCGCCGTTTCCGATTCCCACCGCCGCCACAGCTCAGACGAAATATCCACCACGTCCCTTTGCACGCTACGACTCTCTCGCCCTCGAAGCCGCGTATCAAGACCACCTTCAGACACAACGCGCCCGAGAAGCAGAACGAGGCAGGGCGGCGGCAGCACTGTCGTCAGTCTTCCGTGGAACATCACCGAAAGCTATTGGGAGAAGGGCATCCAATGAGACAAGCACCAGTACAGCTACGATACGGGAAGTCGCGAAGGAGGGCCATTTGCAGTTCAAGGAGGGGGAGTCTAGTGAGGTAGCTATTGAGATTACGGACGAGATCGGCACCGGCCGTGAGAATAGTTGGGAGGAGAAATCGTTGCGCAAGGGGTCACCATCCCCCCTACGGCATCTGTATTCTGGGTCGCCGAGCTCTAGCTCGCCGGTGAGTACAGGGCTGGGAACAAGTCCAGGTTATGGTGGGCTGGGTACTTCCCCGAATACAAGGAGCGGTACCACGAGAACTCCGTTTATTCGCTCGTTAACGCAGTCAAGGGCAATGACTATGCCAAGCACGGCGAGCAGGTCTTCCTCGACGTCGCGGAGATCTAGTATGAAGAAAGCTTCACCGCCACCGACACCGCCAATACAGACAGTAATACCGGTTGGGCTGCAAAGGCTCCATCAAGTCTTACTCCCCAGCTTTGTTATGACACCGATATACTGGAGCCCGTTACAGGATGTGGCTTCGGTTATGCGGGGAACTTGGTTCTATAAAGATACAATGCTTCCGGTTGAGGCTAACATTGCAAACCGGCTTGAGGCTGGGTGGGAGGAAGTCAGGGCATGGACAGAAGAATGGGAAATGGAGCTCTCGAGTGCTGTTGAGGTTGGCCGCGAGGGCGAGGAGAAAGTAAGGTGGCAATTGTTTGACAAGAGTACTGCTTCTGCCCCGCCAACACGCCCGGGAACTTCACTCGGTGAAGGAAACCAGGAAGGGGGAATGAGCAGTTTCGAGACAGAGCACCCGGTTAGCTCTGCAACTCTGAAGTCAGGCGTGGCCGGTAGCGTAACACCAGGCCAAACGACGGTAAATGAAGCCGATTGGGTCCTATTTGCCAATGCGGTTGATGCATATATCTGCCGTGATACTATGTTGAGTTTCGGAAATAAAAGACCACTAGCGAATATCAGGAAGGGGAAAGTTGTCGGAACACATGTAGTCCGCGGATTTCAGCAAGACGTGTGGGAACGCCTTAACCCATCCAGCAAAAAAAAGAAGGTTGCGGCATCTGGCACCGCAGCTAGAAAGACGAGATCAACATCTACCTCCGGCGTTAGTACTCCCACAGAAGCACGGGAAAGAGAAAAAAGACGAAGTACGACCGGTAGTGCAGAGGCACCGAAAGAAGATTTTGAGACATTGTCATCAGAAGGCCTAGGACCCGATGATGAAGAAAGGATAGAAGTCACGGATCTATTTTTGGTAATTCATGGGATTGGACAGAAACTGAGTGAAAGGGTAGAGAGTTTTCATTTCACGCATGCGATCAATTCTTTTAGACGACATGTAAACGTGGAACTTAGAGATCCAGCTGTGAGACCACTGCTTCGGGATGGCGGAAATGTCGGAATGATGGTGCTACCTGTAAGCTCAACTGACTACCCTGTTGCTGTCTTCACACTAAAGGTGTACAGATAAACTGGCGTCACAATCTCTCATTCGATGAAGAAGGTCTCTCTAACGGACATTCCAACAACAGCGAAAACGATTTCTCTCTCGAAGATATTACTCCCCCGTCAATCCCAGCTGTGCGTAACTTGATTGGTGATGTTATGCTCGACATCCCTTACTACCTCTCCCACCATAAACAGAAAATGATTGGCGCGGTTGTGAAGGAGGCAAACCGAGTGTATGGTCTATGGCGCCAAAACAATCCAGATTTTGAAAAGAATGGCGGTCGAGTTCATATTATAGCACACTCACTTGGAACGGCAATTGCAATGGATATCCTCTCTAATCAGCCTACCCATGTCCCCCAAGATATGAAGAGGGAAACAAGAGATACCCAGTTTGATTTTGATACTAAAAACGTCTTTTTTGTTGGATCTCCGGCTGCATTTTTCTTGCTACTCAATAAGCGAACCTTGCTGCCTCGGCGTGGAAGGGCCAAGAAGGATTGCGACTCGTCCGACACTGATCCACATGTCACCGGTTTATCAGGAACCTACGGCTGTATGGCCGCCGACAACATCTATAACGTCCTTCATTACTCAGATCCTATCGCGTACCGTCTAAACCCTACTGTCGACGCATCGTATGCAGCCTCTTTGCGTACTGCACACGTTCCTAGCACTGCCACAACCTTCCTCGATACTCTCATCCGAACCGTCTATCCATCGTCGGCAAACGTGCCCAATACCCTATTCTCGCGTCTACCATCAACTATAGAGCTCGAAACACACGACTTTTCGCGCGAAGAGCTCGCTGAAAAGAGGTTGTATTTATTGAATGACAACGGACAGATTGATTACTTTTTGCAAAGCTCGGGGGCCTTGGAGAATCAATATCTAAATATGCTAGGCGCCCATAGTTCTTACTGGGAGAGTAGAGACTTTATTCGCTTTTGCGTTGTGGAGGCCGGAAGAAAAGAGGGTAGAAGTGGATGCGTGAGGGGCATGGTCGTGAGGAAGAAGAGAGGATGGAAATAAGGATATTTCCTTAGACTTGGCGGAGTTGCTTGATGAATCAATCCGCACCAGAGCAATGTAGGGTACGCTCGGCCTAGAGTTTGTTTTGTGTTTTCTTTCTCCCTTCACTTTTTTCTCTTTTCGTTTCTTGTCATTTAGGGGAGTTGACATTTTTGTGTGGCGTTTGTTTATTTGATTATCACTTTTAGCCTGTATTATATTCTGGGAGTTTGTTTATTGTCACGTTTGTGCTCCCTTGTTGTGTACGTTAGCGTTGGACAGTTGCTGTTTACAATTGAAGTTGTAGTCTAGATACAAAATGATCTGCCAGACGTAAGGGCAAAAGCGGGACAGAAATACATGCCTCGCTAGCTCAATCGGTAGAGCGTGAGACTCTTAAGCGGAATCTCAAGGTTGCGGGTTCGACCCCCGCGTGGGGCTTTCATATGAAAGCATACCATTTCTTTTTGCTTTTGTGGTGTCTTGGTCACTGGCAGATTTTTTTTTCGGTTACCGGCGGAAAGACTTTTTCTTATGGTTGGCCTAAGTCACGTGAGATAGTGTGACGAGTGATATCTTATGCTTAAACTGGTTTATTTGGTTTGATTCCTTCTGTCAGAGCGGCTGGCGCTGTGTTGCCGATTGGTGTAATTAACCTTGTGCAGTCTGGTAATAGGAGAGCACATATATATAGTGATGTTTCAATATTGTAAGAATGGGAGAACGTTTGGGCTTTACACGCTGATTCGGTTCGACGAATTGGGGTAGTTAGATCTTATTGAACCTCATGATCATTATTCTGTTTGAGATCGGGGTGGAAGGAGCTTGGAAGGTGAGAGAACGAAATGATAGTAAACTGAATACATAAGTACACATGTACTTAGGTAATGAGGTTATAGGAGGGAAATCTGCCATCAGCTACATGCATGACAATGAGGCACATGCTAAGTACGGTTACTAGCACAGATAATGTCATATAGCCCTACTAGACACTATGAACTAATATGCGTTCCCCGTTCCCGCCTATTAATGTAGTCTCATCTGATTGTATTGACATGTCGTGTTTGTCCTTATCTGCACGCAACACACCTAGGCATCGACCCCCCGAACCCCGCTATTTGTTCATAACTAGTACGACTAGCTAATAGTGCAGTGCCCCTGGGTGTCTCCAAAAAAGATTAATCTGGTCACCCGGCACCCCAATCGGAGAGCTAAATCCGTACAAAAAACCCAATATATATTTGCCCCGTCTTCTAATATTACAGGGATGATTGTTTCTTTCAACGGTTTTCATCTGAATGTTTGAAAGAATGGTGCGTACACTCTTAAAGGTGACACGGCAGTATTTGAGAGTAGGGCAATATATCGCGGTTGCAAGATGACTTCCAGGCCGATAAGAGGGCCTATCTCTAGCTACTTTGCGGCATTCCTGCTGAATTTCGCTTTTGGGGGGGCACAAATGAGTATAATACATGCATGAACTTCACAACGAGGATGGGTATCAAAAATCTGTACAATAAAAGTAAACCTCATCACTACTTGTACTACTACACTTTTTTTTTGTACCGATTCCTTTTATTGTACCGATTTCTTTTATGTTTCCTTTGGTGGTAAAGGTTATTAGTAATTGATGTTTTGTCATTTTTAGCTATCTTTAAGTCGGCGGGGCACTATAGCAGTCGGAGAGTCTACCATTGCACAGCGCCCTCTCAAAAGTCATTGACCGGCAACCAAACCACACCCACCAAAAATGCCGCTTTTCAACACGGTCCTCAACCACAAATTATGATGGATATTACCTGAGAATTGGGAAACTATATATTTTTATATGGATAATAGTTCCATCAGCTGAAAACTACAATATTACATTTCTAGCATGAGTTGTGTTGGTTTTGGTACGTTGAGTTGCAGAAAATGCGCCAAGACCACATATTTGTATTGGATGTAGCCAAATCTCCAAGTTGCTCTACTTCTAGATCTATTCAGTGCCATATAAGTGAAGAATTATATGAGTATTGCTACTCGCTTCCAGTAGTTGAAATTGAAATTGACTAATGGTATCGTAGTAGCGACCAGGTATGTCAGCAATACATGACGTACTTTTGAAAGCCTAGATAGACACTTCGATGCCCCGGATAGAAGAATACATGCGTAGGTTTTTGATTTTGAAAAAAAAAATTCTATCAAAAGTCAGCAGCCCTGCTGGCGCAATGGTAGCGCGTCAGACTTCTATTATACTCTCCTGATATGAAATCTGAAGGTTGCGGGTTCGACCCCCGCGTGGGGTTACTAAATTACAATTTTTTGCTTGTCCCCATGACAAGTTTCTGGGAGCATTGATCAATTGAGGGTGTTTATGGCCTTCTGTTTTCTAGGATTGGTTTCGATCAGCGGGAGACAGATAAAGCCCTTCAGCTGATATGATACGTTAATAACCCCCTCCCCCACCCCTGACATGTAAGGTTTGGAAAAGTTAAGATTACATAGTAGTAGCAGCCTGCTAGATCTACTACTTCTGGTTTGAAAGATAGATGTATCGAAATCATGAGCGGCCATGTACCCATAAAGCCGTAGAAACAACTCTGGTAGACCAAACCACTCTCATGGACGTTGTCGAACATGAATTGTCCATGCCTTCATTCCCCTATAAACTGTTCTAACCCATGATAGTTAAAATAAGCCAATTCATCGCCATGATTATGGCCCTGTTTACCCAACCTATGGGCTATAAGGTTAAGTCTATCTCTATAGCTCAATAATTCCAGATTTGTAATATTTATCAGGATTACTGCAATGATAGAAATGGGGGCTAGAAACACGCGGCGGCAAACTTCACCGGCTAACCTAATTAAAAAGGGAGATGTTTTAGGAACGCCTTAAGCCTCGGATAGGACGGATCCGTCGTTTTGATAAAGATAGGTTTAATCCCCTTTAGGATCCCGTTTCAAATTAACTGGCATGCCCCGCGATGCCAAGCTCGGCTTCGGAGTGGAAGTAGCACGATCACACTAGGCCCGATGAATTGCGTGATAATAGCCTATTCATGATATGTATAACTATATATGTAAACCGCTCCGAGGGAAAGCTCGGGAATCGCAACGGTCTGACAGGCACATACACAAGCTGAGTGGGCGCATCATCCTACCGGAAACTTGACATCGGAGAAGAATGGCGGATACCGGGAACTTCACCGCAGGATTAGATCAGATTATTGACGCTACGCCAAGTGTCGAAACAAGCTTTTTCGTGGCCCCTGTTTGCAGTTAGGGCTGATTTGAGTTACCAGATATGTTCAAGCAAGGTGCCACGTACTTAATATGCCGCCACCACTCTTCAGGGTCCTGGGTTCAATGGGTTGTGTGATTTGAGTGAATATCGTCCCTTTTGGGATTGATATCGGATTATTTGGATCTGATGTAACATCGCCTAGAGAGCAACTCGGAAACGGAGACCCATTCAGAAGAACAACCATTAAACACCTCTGGCCCAGTTAGGTCTATAGGTGGAAGGACTTCGGGATGAGATCGTACGATTGCACTAGAATGTGCAGACACGCAAGCAGTGGCTTTGTCTGTAGACAAGTAGTTGGTTAGAGTTGTACGCATTCTTGAGAAATGCCGAGTTCCGAATAATGACTTGTTCTTTTGATGTTTGTCGTTTCTGTTGATGATCATTTCGTGTGCAAGGAACTTCAAGAACCTAAGTAGCTAGGCGAGTCAGTATATTGAAATTTGATGACGGGATCTCATGCAATTGATGGCGAAGATTATGGAGATATGTGATTTATTCTTATCTAGCAGATGTAGAGGAAGGGTGGAAAGTGCGTTCAAGAAAGGCCACAATTGAATCTGAGAGGTCTAGAGCACTGTAATTGCCTGTATATACATTTAGCCATTATATTGCAATTTATATCCTCTAGCTAAATTATACGTACATAAAGTAAATGCGCAGCAGTCGACATTCAAATAAAGCTGCATATAAATTAGGGAAGCCATATAAATCGATTTGCACATACATGTATATAAAATGTTCACGACGAGTGGTATATACAGTGCTTTACTGGGGGAGGTGCTTGCTGAAAAGAGAATCGGTATATATGTAGTCCGAATATCAACCATTTGGCACTGAGGCTTAATCTTATCTCCATACATGTACCAATCAAGATGAAATTCATCCCCCACTTTCACCCTCTCTTGATCTTGTGGTTGGGTCAATTTATTTAGATATCAGGAGGGCACAGTCTCGAGCCTCCGCAGAACTGAGTCTCACTATCAAATCTGAGACACTTCCAGAAGGAGCTTCGTCGTCTCACGTCTTTTTCGAAACTGTCTGTCTACGTCTCTTGCAAAGTCAAAGCACATCAATCTACCAAGAAACAGACAGGTCCTCAGGCCAGAGAGTGACGAATTACAGAAACAAGCCACTAGTGGATCTACAGCGTGTCCGGGATGTAATCCCCGGGTCTGGGTTGTGTCAGTTCTGGAACCCTTCTTATATCCCCGTAGGCACGGATAACCTCAATAGTGTGTGTGTTGCCAAGATGTAAGACGCAACTTTGACGGGCTGTCAACAGTTCTCCACCCGGTTTCTAATCTTGATCTCAAGTTCATATCCCGGCTACATACCTATATTTCTTTGTGCGCAATTCCGCTTCCCCCTGCAGAATATGATCGCTTACAATCCCTAGAAATCTGCCCAATTTTCGCATCAAGCATAAATTCCGGACCTCGATAAAGAGGTTCGACATTCCAGGTAGACAAGGATATAGTGTTGAGTCTGAGAGTAACGGTCCGATCTTCGATGCTGTTTGCTCCACGGTCTATACTGATACCCCATGAGGATAATTCTACTCCGACTCGGATTGTCTCTTTACAGGCAATTCCCAGGTCTTTTAAGGCAAGGGTACTTATTCTACCGCATGTGTTATATACAAGCATGTACATACATACATGTATACATGTAGTATTTAGATATAGAGAAAATTATACTTTACCACTAGTGCCTCATTGAGAGTCTCAATAGCATATTTACACTTTATAAAAGTCTTGCCTCGTCCCCCACTTCCCTTTCTTCTCACTCGCCTTCTCTCTTCGTCCTCTTCTAAAAAGAATCTTTCTCCTAATTCTCCATTAGATTTCATCATAAGATGGCTATTACCATGCAAGAAAAAAACGACTTAGCCACCGATCCTGAGCGTGATGCAAATACACTGGTTTCAGCTTCTCCTTCTGAGTACACTGAAACTACAAAGTTTAAGAACCCTCATGATCCCCTTCAGGTATAAGCTCATTCAAAACTTTCATTTATTATCTTTTCAGAATCAATTGACAATTGATCTTTTTTAGTGGTCTTGGAAGAAAAAACATCTTATTCTCGTGGCAATTTGCTACATGACCTTCATGACCGACTTTCTCGCTGGTTATGGTGTACCCATGATCATCCCACAAGGTAAAGAATGGGGTATTAGTTCTGTTGATGCTTCACGTTCTCTATCTGGAAACACCTTTATGCAAGGTTTCGGAAGCTTGGTAGCTGTTCCTTTTGCCCAGCGTTATGGAACGTGAGTAAATTGAATTTCCGAGATTGGTGAAAACAAGGCTGACAGTAGTTCATTAAGTTTACCGGTCATGTTCTGGAGCACATTGATGACATGCTTTATGACAATTGCATGTGCTTCTTGCCCAACATGGATTGGTTTTATTGCCGTTCGAGTGCTTCAAGGCTTTTTTGCAGCCTCTGCTCAGGTGCTTGGTTTGACCGTTATTCAGGACATGTATGTTTTTACCTTTTATTTCAATTCTTTCCTCAAGCTCTTTCTTTTTGCTCTCGTCTAACATTAATTAGTTTTTACTTCGAAGAGCATGCACGCAAAATCGGAATCTGGGGATGGTCGATTCTCATTGGCCCATACTTTGGGCCATTTCTCTCCTCCATGATTCTTCACAACCTTCATTGGCGTGAAAGCTTCTGGATTGTTGTTGGCATTGTAGGGTTTGGTTTACTTTTGGTCATCTTCCTCATGGAGGAAACAACATATGACCGTGTTGTCCCCGAGAATAACCCACCTCAGGCAGAGGGATGCTTTAAACGGAAGTTGTTCGCGCTTGTAGGTATTACCGGGCATC
Source organism: Morchella sp. 2016-41 (assembly GCA_024713855.1). Taxonomy (NCBI): domain Eukaryota; kingdom Fungi; phylum Ascomycota; class Pezizomycetes; order Pezizales; family Morchellaceae; genus Morchella; species Morchella sp. 2016-41. The sequence goes on along the minus strand of JAMGZD010000001.1, from coordinate 3,812,818 downwards.
GTATGAAGGGGAGACCTAGTTTGTGTCAAGGAACATGGGAGTTGGTAATGGTATTCGTGAAACCTCAGTTTTACATGCTATGTAAGTTCCAGAATGGCGCACTTATACTCATTGGCTTTGATGTAATGGAACTAACATTTCCTAGTCATCTACCATGGAATTACTTTTATGTGGAGCGTTGGAATCAATGGTACTCTCATTCTTTTCCTTGTGCCAGCTGCACCGAAGGGTTATGGGTTTGGTTCTATCGCATTGGGCTTGATTTATTTCGCACCTATGACTGCCGTTGTTATTGGAGAACTCTGGGGCCATTTTGTAGGTTCTTCCTTTTATATTGATTACCTTTGTCATGAAGATCTATTCTTAACAGATACACAGTTCAACGATGCTCTTCAATTACGTTCCATTAAAAGAAACAAGGGAATATTCGAACCGGAATCACGTTTATGGGCATTGTACTTCTCAGTTGGCATTATGTGCCTTGGTTTGATTCTTCTCGGTGTGGGACTCGATCGCCTATGGCATTGGGGTTTTATTGCGTTTTTCTGGGGACTTTTCATATTTGCAATCATGACATCTACTGTCACCATTTCTGGTAACTAGGCCTAATCCCTCTTTTTTTACTAGTCAAGAATCTCACTAACTTTCTCAGCCTATGTTCTTGATTGTTTCCCCCAACAATCAGCCGCTGCATCAGCGCTCCTGAACTTTACTCGAGTGCTCTTTGGCTTCACTGTGGTTCTATTTCAAACAAAGTGGGCCACAAAGGTAGGTGCTGATTGGTCTTTCAGCACACAGGCAATTATCTGTGCAGCTGTCTTTGTCATCGTACCGATTGTCCAGAAATACGGTAAGGGCTGGAGGATTGGTAGCGATATGAGTCCCAATGCGATCAATGTGAAGGTTGAAAAGTAAAACGAATATCATGAAGGCATGATCAGGAATAATGGGACTCTTTTTTTTTTGTCATTTTTCGGAGTTTAGGCCCGGTTTTACGGGGTAAGGGGGGGGGGGTTAAAAATACGGAACGGGTAGATAGCTACATTAGATATTAAGAATAAAAACGGGTGCTGGCACCCTTGAGCTGCAAATAACTTAGAGTTCCACTTTGGATCGTCTTCCGATGCTTGTATATATGTAGTCGGAGAATATTCTAGCTGCATGTAGATGATCACGATAAGTACATGTAGCTACCTAGGTATATATCTCAAGGATATTTACTTATCTACTCGGGAGCAGGTAAGAAGAACCCGAAAATGACTTTGATGGTAGCGATCTCTGATTCGCGCCTGGCGAAAAGCTACACCAAATTGGGCCCCGGCCCGCCGTTGGAACCATCAGGTTCTTATTGCCTGCCCCGAGTACGTACATGTATGATGGTTCGGTTATGCAGCTGATCGTGAATGCGTAAGCAGAGCGACGGGTTAGAAATCAGAATAATATATAGATACTTTGCCTTCATTAATGGGCCGTGGAGAAGCTAAAGCGTGAAGAAACGGTTTCATCAGCTCGATTTAGAATTCACATGTCTTCACATGTATCCACCTCCTGAACACTCAACCATTTACACAGAGACAAATACATGTATTCACTTCTGTCTCTGTGAACACTATTAATCAAACATCCCTCACCGCCAGCGCGCATGCCAATCCAACCGGTCCCCAATAACGTTTCTCTTCATACGCCTAAGCAACTAACATATAATGATGCTCACTGCGCGGTGACGAAGCCACCTTCAAAAACGGCGTAGTGTAACGTCTTAGTAGCATTACCGGGATGGTCTTGCGCAATTAAATTAATTAAGCGTACCCATCTTGGTAAGTACACACATAAAAGACTGATTGACAGGGAACCTGTTATCACCCCATCACGATAACTGGGGGATGTTGGGATTGACGGGAGACGCTAGCTAGAGCTGGAAAATGAGAAAGAAAAAAACTGGAGAGTACCTACACCTTGTACATTTATCCGTTTAGAGTGAGCTCTTTTTTTTCTTTTTTTTAAAAATCGAGGCCCGGGTATGGTATATGCGAAACATGGAAAACAGGGGTTAGAGGCGGTGAGTGATGGGTGGTGATTGTGTCCCCATTACAATGCACATATAGAGTAATGCGTTGTGGTTAAGCTGAACGGACTGGATGTATAGATGGATAATGATGGCAAAAGCAGGGTGAATGAGAAAAGCATATGGTTATCCCGTCTGCGTAGCGTGTATCTAACTAATTAATAGGTTTCGAACTAGAGAAGCCACTTCCATTAAGTGGTGGTCTTATAATGTCTTCAGTTTCTGCGCCTGCTACGCAGGCGCTTGAAAATTTAAAAATCAGGACTTGATCGTGCCCACCTACTTGATTGATTATGGCCACACCCACTGAGGCCTTGTGTTACAGTCAGTAGATATGAGCTTCAGATTGAGCTAAGAGGCAAGACAAAGCAAATTAAAGCAAAGTAAACCAAAGTAAACCAAAGCCCATCCACCGGCGCTCAGCTGAAGTATATCTAGCTGGAACTGATGATTTTCCGTACTCAATAGAAACAGATTTATCAGAGGGCCCGAGAACAAAGACAGTCTTGGGCCCCCGAACCGTTAATACCAGCAAACATATCTCCAGTTTTTCCCTTCCTTCTCGGGCACCGGCAACAATGTCTTAGATATGCGCCTCCGGAAATCACCGCCAAGGCGCAAGCGATTCAAGGGGCACATACCGCATTAGGTGAGCTCAAGTTATATAGGTAATCATGTCTCATATACATGGTTAATCAGACCAGTTTACTTTACCACAACCACAGCGCTGGGCCGTAGTGATCTGATGTCTCGCCAGCTTTGCGGGTCAGAGCCGTACCTTACTCGGCCGTAGTATTTGTACGGGTTCCGAACTTCCTGTGATTTGGTACAATTAATGAATCACCGACCAACTAACCAACAACCTGTGGTCTGGTAGCTAACACAATGGTCATGTCTTAGGTTCATAGTGTATCACTCGGTATTCTGTCATGTCAAAGTAGCTAAGGACCGCGGAACGTTAATGATTGAGCGATAGACTTAGACATGCATGGAAACTGGCTGCTTACCTGAAAAAATGCTTCTTCAAGCACTATCCCTCAACACGTAAGTGCTGGCCCTTTTTCGTGGGGGCCTAAAAGCCACAGTAAATACAGGCTAACATTGGCGAGAGATTGATTCAGATTCAATATCAATTGATAAGGTCTGGAAATTCGTTCATACTAAAGCCACTGCTTTTAAACCCCACAGAAAAGAGTCAGCAGATGTAGTATAGATGGCATTAGAGGTGTCTTGTTGCAGGTTTCGCGATATGGCAGTAACGTAAAACTCTAAAGTATCTGCTCTGCGTAGACTCAGGTAGTGTAGTCGACGAGTCGAGTCCTCTCGGGTTTACAGCCCGAACTTTGCACTCGAGCAGAGTCGAATAGGAGGGGTCACGGGTTGAGCTTCCCCGGGCATGTTATAAAGATTGACTCGAGTTGCTTGGGCTTTTGAATTCTAGTCATATAGTAATCAGCACATGTTCACAGATTGAAGACTGTTTGAATTGGAATCAACGATCTATATTTCAAAAAGAATTTTCTAATATTTTACCTTATTAGGTACTATTTAGGGTACTAAACGTATTACTTAGGGCCCGAGTTACTGAGGTTATCTCACGATCGAGTCGAGCAGAACAAGTCTCCTAAGCTCAATAGACAAGCCGCCCGAGCGAACCGTACAGCTCGACTCGACGGGCTGGTCAACCACGCTATCAGCGTGGGATGCCTATGGGTTAGCCATTAAGTGAGTTGGAATTACAGTCAGCCAACTGCAGACTTCTTTTATAGCTGTTTTTTAAAAAAAATCTGCCATTTTCGCCCATGAAATGCCAAGATTATGTAAAACATTTCAAATTACTTTTTGACGATGTACCAAATGGGAGCCATTGTGGTTTGAGGTGGTCTAATCCTTTCATAGACTGCTTGATTTCAATTACCTTTTAAGAATGAAAGAATTTGGCTTGAACTAACCTTCAGGGGCATGATATGGTTTTTATAAGTCTTTGATTCTTCTGGAAAAAAATTGACGCAATTGCGCAAGGCGAAAAGGAAAATCAAGACTTTTGCAGTTGACTGTAACTAATGTCGAAAAAAAGTATTTTCTATCGTGGTTTGAGGTCTGCCCTTGACTCAATACTACATATACTGCTAATGTATACTACATGTACATACATGTATTTACCTAGTATGTGACACGTACACCGTACCGAGAGGTATATTTTCCTGACCATAGGTGTATAGAGAACATAAAGCTAGAAAGTCAAGACACCCGAGTTCATCAATCTCAAAAGATACAACTAGGGAGAGAATAAAGCGAGTGCGTCAAACTTACACGGGGAGAGGAAAGATCTTTTATGGGAATGACAACTAAGAACATGAATCGTGATAGGAGAATTAACAAAAAACGATACATACATGTACAGCGCCCCCTCAAAAGTCATTGACCGGCACCAAACCACACCAAAAATTTAGCCCAATTGCAACCACCACCCCCAACATAATTGCCATTGATAACGAATAAAGCCTTAGGGGATGAAATATTTGCTATTGAATTTAATATATCCAAAAGAGCACTGTCTCAGGTCAGATGTGTAAGAAAGAAATGGACCTTCTCCTCAGGTAAAACTTATTTTTGTTTTCAGGGTAATACTACGCTGCGAATTCACCACAGCTTCCAATGCCACGTACCCGCATATCTAGAATGCATTGGCGCAACCAGCGAAACACACCATAAATCGATGTTTTTAAATAGCATATAAACATTTCCACAGATGTTTTAAAGACAACAATCGAGTACACGTACAGTCTTATTTAAAGGTCTCTAATTAATCTAGTAATTTTATACAATATCAATAGTTGATTATTCTGAATAGGAAATATATCAAGTTTGCCATTTATAGCATATTAATACCAAAGGGCACAGAATCCTGAGAGCCTTCGTACCTCCCCTGAGATTGTATATGGTATATCTATGCACCAGAAGGAGTCTAAAGGCAAGTTATGGGCATTGGTCATAAGGAATGAACCCAATGGTAAAAAAGGTATGCTTTGCTGGTTGCGCCAATACATACTGGATATGCGGGTTATACTGCGAAATGACTCCAGCTCTATTTCCGGCACTCAGACCCTCCAACCAGCCAATCAGATAATTAGGACTTTGGGTTGGAGTCTTTTCTCAAAGGCTCAAATAAGATATGTTGGTAATGCTTATTTTCCCCTCATACACACTATAAGAGCACACATTTGAAGAATTGAATACACCCTAAGCAAGTTTTATGAATTCCTTTTCCTTTATCAACATCGCCAACTATCACCCGCGGCCCGCCCCGATTATTTATATTATTAACTATTGCAAACTCCGACCCTCCGTGCCGCCTTGCGGGCCACTATGGCCCAAAGCAATGCACTCCCTACAGATCCCTTCCCGCTGGTGCTTCGCCTCTTCTAACTTCCTCTCTTTCTCCGCATTTAATATCTCTTCACGCTCAAGCATAGCGAGGACACCTACAGCGATCCCCATATCGATCGGAGCGGCCACAAAAATGATTATCGACTTTTGAACTCCAATTGGTAAGAGCAATAGTACGTAATAGCACATTGGGATGATATTAACCACGATGCTACACCATTTATACTTGACTGAACTAATTTGACCGGTGTTCTCAAGCGAAGGAGTGGGCAGCCTATGAAACGCAAATGGAAGATATGTATTGAGGAGGAATGTCGAGACGATAACGTAAATGATTGTGAAGCTGGACATGTATTGGATGCTGCATTTCCCTTGCTCTATCGTGTATTTATGGCTGTATGAGATATGGATTAACATGATGCCGTTCGAAATGTTATCAAAAAGAAGAACTATGTACCTTGAGATCAAGAAGTAAACTGTCAGTATTGAGGAAATTAAAACAACAATCGGATCGATATAGTAGGATATTTTCTTTGTGTTGTTGTGACGTTCACGGGGAAAGTGTAGCTAAAATCAAATTTCGTGAGCTCCTCGATATGCATAGGTGTGGATCAGTGGGAGTTTTGTTAACCTTTTCATTGAAATAAACATGTACTATTGATTTTACAACTGGCCAAAAGACAGTGCAGACAAAATATGCTGCATCACACGTTGACTCAGATACCTCTGTGCTATCATCAAGAACGAGTCGACTCATTGTGAAAGTGAAGACAATTGCGAGGAAGTTGATAAGAACAGATACTAGTGGCATATAGTATGATTAGTTATCTAATGTGGATTCTTGACCGGTCATTCCATGGATGAAACTTACGAATACGGGGCAACTTTGATAGAGCCAGAGGTAGGAGATTATTGCTCAAGAGTGCAAGTGCAAAGCACAAAAAACACAAAAAAGTCATGTTGAGGATAATAAGGATGGATACGATGCCTGTGGCTAAACCAGGACTTCTTTGCTCTATAATCGTCATAGTCGATGAGCTGAGACAGTTTCTGGGATTTGTTTTGATGCTTTGAGTGAGCTGATTGTCAATTTTCTCCGATGTGAGGGATGAGTAGTAAGGAGGACATGTAGTAGTGTAGGGAGTCGGTATATACATGTATATCGTAAAAGCGTATTCGTATCATTAGGTCATCTCAATAGTCTCTCTTCCGTCCCCCTACCACCAAATATTGGTACACGAAATCTAAAGCGAGCGGTAATTGCATGTATACAAGTACCTACTTACATTATAGGGCCTTACATCCACGACCTATATATCCAAATTTACATCGAATAGTCGCAAAGAGAGATTCAATTAAACTCTAATGAAGCTGTAAATCTTGCTTTTGAATTAATATTGTAGTTTCTGATCTCGGTACCGTATGGCCGGGTCTTCGACTTGTAAATTAAAGCTGTGGGCTCGAGACCGGGAATCCTCATATGATCTACGTACATGTACGTATATACCTCGCCTCAGAGTATACGCCTCCAGTCGACTCAAGATTTAATAAGTACAGCCACTCCGCAAAAGTGTTTGTGATTCGGATTTCGGAGTGAAAAGTAATCGTGGCGGCCCATCAAAAACCCTAAGGGAAGACTTTCCCTGTGACCAGTGGCACCTGAAATCAATGAAGAATATATAAGATCAATGACCATCTTCTTTTATCACGAGCTATGTTATAGATTTTTCGCTATCTTGAATCTCAACATTAAAGGTAACATTCAAGGTAACAAGGCTCCATTAATTCTTTTATCTGGTCTTGCTCTTCCTGCCACACATAATCCTTCTTCTCAAACCATCCTGTCTACTTAGTGGTGATTCGATTCTCTCTCGCAAACTTAAATTAATAACAATTTCTCATCGCTGTCTCCATTAACCACTCTTCCATAAGTTCCAATTTCTCCCATAAAGCCTCTCCCCATCCTTCGCCGTCTTCTAGGTCTTCACAGTGAAGTACCCCTCCTACTTCCCCAGGAGAACACGGAAGAGATCGCTTAAAAGAGCACCCCCACAGACTTTATGGGTAACAAAACATCCATCGACATTATGGTAATAGGACCTCTCTTGAAAAGGTGAATAATAACTCGAAAGTGACCCTCACTATGCCTTTCAAGCATGATTTATTCCAGAAAATTGAAAGTATTCTTACCAGAAAATTCCTGATTGCAGGTGGTAGGAAAAAGGTCGTTGATCACGGCCATAATAAGTATGACCCATCACCTATCCTCCTACTTGGCCGTCCTTCCCGTAACTCACAACCAATAGGTAGCGAATATATCGAATATAATAGCCAGTGTTTAGATCTGTCAACGGACTGCGACATAATATGGCCAGGAATAGATTTTCGTGTGCCATTATCGAGGATATGCTTCTATTAAAAACAGCTTTTCCCGTACCAACTCATTCAAGATTGCCCAACTATATGCTACTATCGAGACTCCATTGCACTCGCATAAGATCCCAATTAAGCGTATTTACTGGTATGTTTCGCTTTATACCTGACACCTATAGCTGACGGTCAATATTCGATACCATTGATGACTATAAATCAATCAATCATTACAGCTGATGGTCATGTTAACGAATCAATCAATCAATCATGATCAACCAAAAACAACTTACGGTCATATAGTATCACTCGGATGTATTATCAGATAATAACAGGTTGCAACCCCACCCAACTGCTTACCACTGATCATGGGTGGAAACTATTTATTCTCCCCCCTTCCCTTGCCTTCCACACAATATGCATAAACGGGGTTTGTACCTGGAAATAACGTCTTGGCATCCGAAGTATCCTAAGGTACGTAACCTAACTTTAACCTCACCCCACACTCGTGCATCCAAGTAAAGGTGAGAAGCCTGAGAGTGTGACTGCCCACAAGTACCGCGTTACGCAGAAGTTCTTGACAGGCAGGTATATCTCTCCATGGTGACTTTCTCGCCCCCTTATGTACCTTATACTCCGCCAGCAAGGGCTAACACTAGGGCGTCAATGGGATACTTAGCTATAGTCTATATAAATACGTTGCCTCTCATGGCATTCCAGCTCCTGGAAGCCTTCGATGAGTGGCTCTCGGCTGAGCGGTGAAGCGGCATAAACGCGCTGCGGCTAAAGGGTCCGTTCAAGGCTCAAATAGCCTAGTGGGTCATCATAATTGCCAAAGTTTGTCGGGATCATATAGGGGGAAGAGTCCAGAAGCTATTAATCAATCAGCTACCTGTACTCCGGAAGAAGGAATATCCTCATATTGATTATAGCAGGGACCCTGGTCTTTCATGAGCTGACCTTCCCTTATTTATCCTCAGGTAGTGTTCAGTCTGAACTGTTCGGGGTAAAAAGGTGGTTGAGTAATACTTTTCAATCACATACGAACACTCTGAACTGAATCCAGCTCCAATTCAGATGTGGACCAGAATAACGGCTGTCGTAAATAGTTGTTACAAACACTCCAAACTAGCAACCGAAGCGGCCCACAGACCTCAACCGCGGTGCTGGAGAGGCGGATACCAAACCAAACAAACTTTGATGGTCTAGATGGCGATCAAAAGCGGGATAGGGGAGCTTTGGTGGATGCGTGTATGCAGGACGAACCAAGAGAGCTCCAGGGCACAGGAAAGCCTCCGGGTATCCCATTATTACACGCCGAAAAACAAAGCCTAGGTACAGACGGCAACCGGTGTGCCCTACCGTTACTTGGGTCTTCAGGAGACCTCATTTTTTTCAACACGGCACAACTCACCCAGCGATATAAGTGCGGCCCAGTGGAGCATCTCTGATCAATTGACTTCTCGCTACAGTTACTACTGAATTGAGCAGACATGAATCCTTTCAAGCGAACCCGCCAAGCTCTGCCACCAGACTCGGTCATGACAAACATCATGATAGTTACGATCAAAATAGCGAAAGATGGGACAACAACTACGAAAACCGAGTTCAAAACCCGGAAAGCGCAATTCCCGGATCCGGTTGATCGATCCTACCTGCCGGAAAACAACACAACAGATGCCCTACTTCTTCTACCCGGAACAATCACCACAATTACCACGGAGGTGTCAGTCCGAAGACCAATGCTGGGCTTTGGCGATACGGAATCCTTCACCAATATAACAACTACCACTGTGCCATTGACGGAAAACCGCGCCCGCAAGTCATCATTGGTGCTAGTTAAGGAGGAATATCAGGAAACCCCCGCGCCTGAATCGCCGGGCACACCTGAACCGCCAGCTACACCTGAACCCCCAATGACACCCGAGCCACCAGCAACGCCGGGCACAGTAATCGATGATGCGCTCACTTCGCCGTCAATACGCTCGCCCTCGCGCCTCATGTCGCTCGAGAACCTGGGGTACTATTCGGCAACTGATGATCCGGCTCCCTCCCCCCCAGCAGCGCGACCGCTCCCGCGACTCCTGTCGTTTGATAATCTAAGCAGTTTGGAACTGCCTCAGGAGAAACTCAAGCTGCGCCTAAGGGCTGTCAATTCGGGGATGGAAGGATATCAATACAACTATGTACACCACGACTGCTCAATTGAGGTCTTCCGAAACCTCCCGCTCTCGCTGAAAACGATTGGCGAAAAGGTCCTTGAAGAGACAAAGTGGAGTCCAGACATACACTTTGAGGAGTTGGGGCTGGGACCGTCGTCCTGGAGAGAGGGCATGGAGGTGCTTGACCCCGATTCTTCAACCTTGATGGTTGCCAATCTTGACGGAAAGATTCCTAGTGATGTGCCTCCCCGCCCCAGGACCTCAGAGATGCCAAGTGAAACGGTGCTAACTAATTGAAAGATTGGGTTGAGGAATGGCGACAGTTTGATAATATGGGGAGTGAAGTCTGAGGAGGGCTTGCCAGCGAAACAACGCTCGAGGACACCCGTCTTGGACAGCATCTAAAAGGAGGTATGAGGCTTGGCAATGTTTGGTGACTGACTAAGGGGTCTTGGCAAAAATGACCAAGAGTCATAATTATTCTTTTTATTATTTCTATATCTTTCTTTCTTTCATTGCGGTATCTGGAGTTAAAGGGGCGTTGAAGTTCCAATGTTAGTGATTAAGCCTGGTGCAATCATACAATTCCCAGAGGCAGATAAGTTCGTCTATCTAGCCCCTTGGTCAACTTGCTATTTTTTATTTTTATTTTCAATTTCACAATGGATCATTTTCACAGGTCATCACTCGAAATTCTCCTCGGAACCCCGGAGGTCGTGACAAAAGAATGAGACTACATACAAGCTGTATTATGAAAACTTGAAACTGGAGCCCTCGGCACGGCCATCGGTTCATCCATCATAAAACATAAACTGTGGCCTGTTTTCGGCCCACATACGAAACATTCGATTCTGGTGAGGGTTAGCAGCCTTAGGATAGGTACAAAATTTCAGTGTCCACAGCGATACCGCAATGGGTGCTCCTTTATCGATTCTTGACGTCGAAGTATTCACAGCAGAACGAGAACGAGTCTGGCGCATAACAAATCACTCCTAGAACCCTTCTTCCCCTGAGTCTCGAGAAAAAGGAGAAACCCTATCTCATGGAGGTAAAGAAGACTACTAGAGATACTAACTAACTATATCTATAGCCCGCCAGGGCAACAAAAAGGGAGACTTACCGACAACAGCAGGGTTTGAAACCTACTCTCCGAAGGAATCAGATAACCAAAACTAAACCCAAGTCTGATACCTTAACCACTCGGCCACGTTGTCTTCCGTTTTGAAAAGAAAAATTACTTTTAGGTTGTTAACCCCCCCGGTCATGGTTGCCATTTTTGCAGCATCGCTTGCGCCCGAAGGATTGAACTGCGCTGCTGTTTTATGGTTGTAGGGCATTTGTTTTTGTGGTGGTGGCAGCGCAGGGCTGCGATGTGGCGGGATGAGGTTTAAATTTCTTTCAACGTTCGCGCGCGCACAACCGGACCACCCGCCAATCGACAGTGAAGAGCTCAACGTATTGACAGCGTCGTGGGTGCTACGTGTGCGGGCATCCCTCAGCCCACCCGAGCGCCATGCAAGTACCATACCATACCGTGCCACACTACACCATGCATCATCTACATCTATGTACATACAAATCCCGGCCAGCGAAAAAAAGGTTGTGAATTGTAACCCTTTCCGAGTGATTGCGCATGAGTCCGAGCGTGAGCTTGGGAGCGCGAGAATATTTAGCCCATTAAGGGCGGGAGGGGCAGGACAACGTGGCCGAGTGGTTAAGGCGTCAGACTTGAATCTCTCATTCGGTTATCTGATTCCTTCGGGAGCGTAGGTTCAAACCCTGCCGTTGTCGTTACTGAACATTATTTTTTTTCCGGGCTATCTTCTCATTGGTTGAGCTGCTTGCTGTGTGTGCGTGCCTGTTTCTCTTTGCTGGGCTTTTAAAAACTCCGGTGCCTGAACGAGTGAGCTCTTTTTTTTCAATTGGTAGAGTTAGTATGTAGGTAAGTACAGTCAGTTAGTACGACGAAACTGGTTGAACGACGATTCACAGGGGTCTTTGCCAGTCAAGCCAGTGGGCGCTCCAACCACCTGTTTGGCCGAAATCTGTGTTTTTCGCCGTTGTCCCAGATTCATTCGCCGTTGCCCCAGAGTTGACTGTATTTCTTTGACCAACGAGTAGACTGCCGCCTCCTTGTGATGTATGTATGTGATGTATGTGTGTATGTATGTATGTATGCGTTCCCAGTGAATGCTAAAAAAGACGAATACTACATGTACCTACCTACCAGCCTCACCAAAGAAAGAGAAAAAAAAGGAAGAGGGAAAAGAAAAAAAAGAAAAAAAGAAGCACCATATATATACAAAATACAAGCAAGCAAGCAAGCAAGCAAGCAAGCAAGCAAGCAAGCAAGCAAGCAAGCAAGCAAGCCAAAGCCCAAGAACAAACAAAGCTCTACACAGCGCATTCTCAAAAAGGAAAAAAAAAAAAAAAAAAGCAGAAACCAAACCAAACCACCACCCACCACTCACCCACCCACCCACCCACCGGCTACCCAAAGAAGAAGGCATTCCCGCCCTGGTCCCTCCTGACCATGTTGCGGTAGTCGGTGTTTGGGTCAAACTCCGTCCACACGCTCGCGGGGAAGATGTGCTTGTTGCGCTCGTACCAGCGGCGGTCGACGACTTTTGTCATTGTGGGGTCCTCCTTTCCGCCCTGTGCGGTGGTTGCGGGCTCGCCGCTGGGCAGCGGCGGGTCCAGCGGCGAGGGGTAGTCGAAGAGCGTGCCGTTGGGGCCCTGCGTGCGGTTGACGATGAAGTAGTAGAACTCGTAGTGCTGTGTGTGGTGTGTGTTAGTGTGTGTGGTGCGGGGGAGAGAGGGAGAGGGAGAGGGAGGAGAGGGGGGGGGGGGACATACGTGTGGGATGATGACCTCGCCGCGCACGAGAAGCAGGTCGTCGACTGAGACGCGAAGCCACTCGCGGCGCCCGCTCATGCGCCGCGCGCGCTCGAGGAAGAGCCATACCATCTCGCCCTTCTTGACCTGGACGCCGGAGCCGTCGGGGGGCGCGACGTTGGTGCCTGTGTGTGTGTGTGTCAGTTTGTGGTGATGTAGGAGCCAGGAACGTGCCTCAGCCATAGATAGAGTGAAGCAAGGAGGGAGGGGGGGGGGGGGGCAGAAAACAAACCATCGTAAAACACAAACGGGATGCTGATCTCCTCGTTCTTGATCTTCTCCTGCAGCGCCAGGAACTCGCGGCGCAGCGTCTCGCGCTCCTGCGCCTCGCGCAGAAGCGTGTTCTTGGTCAGTACCTTTGGCGGCGGTGCGCGCAGCTTCGGGTTCACTTTGCGCTTCTTGGTCTCGCATGCCGCTGCTGTTGCGTCTGCCGCTGCTTCGTCGCCGCTGCTGCTGCTGCTGCCCTTCTTCTTCTTCTCCCTCCGCCCCGTCCCCGCCCCCGCCCCCGCCCCCTCCCCCGGCTCTGGGGTCGCCTCCTGCTGCTGCTGCTGCTGCTGCTGCTGCTGCTCCTCCTCCTCCTCCTCCTCGCCGCCAAACGACAGCTTCCCCTTCACCACCGTCTTGCGCTTCTTTCTGCGCGCCGCTGCGGGCGCCGAGCCGCCGCCCCCCCCGCCACCACTACCACCACCACCACCTCCACCGCCGCCGCTGCCGCCGCCGCCACTGCCGCTGCCGCCGCCGGGGGTCTCGCTGCCCTCGCGCGACGAGGCCCCCCGGTAGGCTTGTAGCTTCTCGGCCGCCTCGCGCTCGCGCTGCTCGGCGAGCTCGACGCGCCGCTTCTTGAAGTCCGACAGGTGCACCAGCCCCACGGTCTGCGTCTTGAGCGCGTCCTCGAGCGTCTCGGTGTTTGGCGTGAAGCGTGAGTTTGTGGTGGTGGCTGCTGCTGCTGCTGCGGCGGCGGCGGCGGCGGTGGTGGCGGTGGTGGTGGTGGTGGGCGGTGTGGACGACATTTTAGTTTTGGGATGGTTGGGATGGTTGGGATGGTTGGTGTGGTTGGTATGGTGTGTGTGGTTATGTGTGGTATGGGGGGAGGGTTGATGACGTGCAGCTGTGGTGGGATGTTGGTGCGATACCCTAACCCTGGAGGTCTCGGGATTGGCTGGAGATGGCTTTGGTGTGATGGGATGGGATGTGATATGATATGATATGATGTGATATGATATTATACAGGTAATTCAGTAGCTATTCACGTATGAGGCAGAGACCATACCAGCGATCTGCAGGTACGCTGTGTGCTCCCTACACACCAGCGCTGAGCACAACCAAAGACTCCACCACAAGCAGCCAGTGAGTGGCATCGACTTGCACCCCGTGCTCCAGGCCGGCCAGACACCCCCATCACACCACACCAGGTGAAACGGCGCAGACGGACTGTATTATACATAATGCTGTGCCCAGTCAACTAAGCTAGCCACCCACGGCCTACGGTTGAAGCCCCCCTTGAGCCATATATCACAACATTGAAACTACATGTATCTATGTATCTATGTATCTATGTATCTATGTATCTATGTATCTATGTATCTATGTATCTATGGTGCGAGAAGGCATAGAGGGTGGGTGTGTCAACTTCAGAGGAACCTTTTTTGTATAAGAATTGGAGAGAATTCCACCGTTAGGCTAGGCGCTAGGACCATTATGGGGGTTGATCTCCAAGTTTCTATTGATTGATTGGCTGCAAACGCCGAAGTTTACACACCCACCCCCTATGCCTTCTCGCACCATATGTATCTACATGTATGTATGTATGTATGTAGGCAAAGTGCAAGCCCGACCAGCAACCAGCACAGCCATACTCCACAGCCAGCTGGCCCACATGCACCCGTTGCGTCTACAGCTCTCCAACATACAAGCAAGCACAACCTTGGCTATCAAGGCGCGCCTTTGTTGGAGCAGGGGAACCGCGGCCTAGAGATAACATGAGCCCACTGGCGAGGCGCTGGTACTAGGGAGTACTGACTGCGGGCCGCGCGCCATCTGTTGGTGGATGTGGCGATACGCCATGTTGTCGTATTATACACCGAGTGAGATCTGATGATTGACTACCGGGCTCAACCCGCCCCGCTGGTAGGTCTGGCCAGACCTGGATATAGCCAGCAACGGTGTTTACTCGGCAGGGCTGGGGGAAAAAAGGGTCGTGGCTGAGAATGGGGCGGGAAGAGGGAATAAACGAACGTTTGCCCCCCCCCCCCCGCCGTGGGCAGTTGCGGGCCTACATATACAGTGCCCCGACACAATGTTCTGTTCTACGGAGAGCTACCCAGTTGCCTCGCAAACCGAGGCAAGGCTATTTCCTCAGCAGCAAAAGCGACCTGTATTCTTTGGCCCGCTTTTCAAACGTGCATCTACTTGGTAATATAAGCGATACAAACAACCCCGCTGTCCTTGCTTGACGAAACCACCTTTACACCCGCTCTTCCCCGCATAAGCATAAAATAAAGAAATCCAGCCGCCAACAGCCCCCTTGCTGCTCCATCCCTCAACCTCTTGATCTCCCTACGATACCAAAACCTGCCGCGGGCTAGTCGGCCGATGGAGGCTCTTCATTGCCTGTTACGCTATATAGTATTTGGCCACTAGGGATAAGCCTCGTTATCTCCGATGGCGAAGCCCTCCATCCTGGCTTCAAAAAGACGTCATTCAAGCACAACATGGCGCCGACTACCAACCAATCGGCGGTCTGAGGCGGGTCCTCTGTGCTGTCTGGCTTGACTGAGAATGTAAATCTTCGCTGGTGGAGGTATCTTTGGATGATAAAGTGCGATTGGGAGGAGGCCTGAGACTGGTATGCGGAAAGGTTGTGGTGATCGTCGAGTTTCGAATCGACCAGTGCTCTCCATGTCTCTTGGTCGACATCTTTACCAAAAGTAATTCCGTCACTTCCCCCCGAGAGACACGGCTTTACCATCCACATATCCTTATTATGTGGCTCGTGGGCGATTTTTTGAAACGATTCTGTGCCCGGGATATGCGTTTCTGCAATCCCACGACAAAGTACAGCCGCTTGTTCTCCTGACAAAACCCCTGATGCAACTAGATTGTCGAGTTCCTGGCGGATCAAGCCCAACATACGCTTGTCGTGAACGATAAACACACTGCGGAGGTCGTTATGGCATCGGGCTCCGATTTCAAGAAGAACCTGCTCATCTAGAGCATCGAGCTCATCTTGATGCAACTCCAGGGCTATCTGCTCAATTGTGCCGATATCATCCGCTAGAGTGTAGCCTGATGGTGAACTACTACACGGAACAAGCCTCAAGCTCTGGGGATCAGCCATGCGAGATGTATTGCATATATACGGCAAGAAATGGGCATCCACTCCGGCTTCTCGCACTTTTAGCAGAGTCACCGGCTTGGTCGCATCAAACAGTTGGGAAAATGCTGACTTGACCTGATAGTTGATTCTCAGCACCTTGTCCGACTGAACTTCGGCCGTGCTTATATCTGGATCAAAGATGACTTACGTCTTGTACTGTAGTCTGCTTCTGGAAGCGCCTTAGGTCCTCCTCGCTGGCGTTGTTATCAAAATATTCGCCAGTAAACAGCAAGATTAGATAGCTGTTAAACATAAATCTGCTATTGATTTCGCAAATCTGCAGCGGTCCATCATGTTCCTGAGGAACGAGGAAATCAGGACGGTAACATCCAACACCGGTGTATGGCCGACGGATATCTAGAGCTCTGAGGACACGCTCTACTTTTGGCGTTACAGGAATTGCTTCCTGATATCTGGGGGTAGTCCACCAATTATTGACGATGGCCAAGAGTGCAGTATGGAGGGCCGACTGGAGCCGTTTCAGCTCAGTGATACGAGCTAGAGGTGTGTGAAAGGTGTAAGGATTGATAAGCGAGTAGTACTTTTGATCGAGCTGAGGATTAGAGGCGAGTAATGAATTGCGTAGACGACGAATCTGGGCGTTGTACTCGGATGCCGTGGGTGGTGGGTTTGGCACAACATGGAAAAAGTCGTCGAGTCTTCCATCAATATTCGAGCTCATTGTGAACGTGATATATACCCGATTGGTTCTATACACCGGCAGATGGTCCTTCTTTCGCACGGGCAGGCCAGCTTCTTGTCTGTTCTATTGTCCTACAGCGTTCGTACCTGGGGGTTTTGCGCAGCTGAACAAATTTTTTTTTTTTTCGTCGTAGGGAGCAAAGTGACGTACATACACTGGCGTGTACTGATCCGGGATTGCTAGAGGGGAAGAAAAGTGATCATCTGGGCCCTTTGTTTCTCATCGATGTTCCGTCTCATGCAGCGCACTGGCACGTTCTGCAGTGGTTCGGCACAGATGGAGGAGTGCAAGGAGAGGGAGGAAGAGTTTTTTTCTTAACGGGTATCCAGCAAGGCATGCAGTTGGTAAAGACAGGATTGGCCGAGTGTCACGAGAAGTGAGCTCTCCCCACCTACCCCTACCTACCTACACATAGATATTTTCCCGCCCCACATCCCGGGCCGCATGATCTCGGAAAAACCACGAGAGAAAGCGTGCAGCAGCCTGGAGTATCTAGGCTTTAAGGCTCCAAAGCGCGAATTTTTCGGGGCCATGGGTCGATTTTGCGGAGGAACTTTCCACATAAAAGACCGAGAGCTCGGGTTTTCTCCGGGCAAAAGCCCGAACCGTGGGGGAGGGGGCGGGTGGGCTGAATTGGGTGCAGGAGGACCGGGTGTTGGGGTTTATTAGCCGCTTTTTTTTTTTGAATTCTGGAGAATTGTTTGCCGGGCGTCAATTGCGGGGTGTTACTTGGTGGGGGAAGATCCTTACTATCTATGCTCATAAATACAGACCCACGGGTCTGAGAGAAGCAATTTTTATTCCCCCCTCTTCTGAGGCCTCTCCTTCACTGTGCAGTTCTTTGTTAATTAAACCAAAGCTCCTTCATTCTCTGCTTCTTCTTCTTGTCGCTTGTTTGCAATTGCGGTTCGAGGGAAACATATCGCGAAACGATTTGCAGCTCAAGCTACGGGGTGTGTGGTTAGTAAGTTAGTTGCGGTGGAACTTGCCGGAGAAGCTTCAGAGTCAAACCGGGAATTCTAGCAACTCCGCTAGCATCATAGAGCTTGTCATCCTCGGGGGCCCAAGAAACAGCTACATAATCCACCAGCTCTGCTCCCTCTCTTCGATCAATCACCACCTCATTCACCCACTATCAAACACCCAACATGGCAGCCGCTCGCTCTCAAGCACGTTCACTCCTCAAGCCTTTTGCAATTGCCTCCGTCGTTGGAGTCGGAGGTACCCTTCTCTACAAATCCCTCAACTCGCGCCCGGCAGCGCACACCTACTCAGTCAACAACGCCGCCGGCGTCGAGGGCACCTTTGGCCGCGCCAACCCCGCCGGCACGCCCCCGAAATTCCCGCCGCTCCCCACCAGAGCCGAGCAGATTGAAAAGCTGCGCGCCGGCCGGGGCGAAGGTGCTTATGATCTGATTGTGATTGGCGGAGGTGCCACTGGTAGTGGTATCGCGCTGGATGCCGCCAGTCGTGGTCTCAAGGTGGCGGTCATCGAGAGGGACGACTTTTCATCCGGGACCAGCAGTAAGAGTACGAAGCTGGTGCATGGTGGTGTAAGGTACCTGGAGAAAGCATTCAAGGAGCTCGATTACAGTCAGTATCAGCTTGTGAGGGAGGCACTGAAGGAGCGTGCGGTGTTCCTCACAACGGCTCCCCATCTGAGTATGAGTCTGCCGATCATGCTGCCAGTGTATGAATGGTGGAAGGCGCCGTACTTCTGGGTTGGGACGAAAGTGTATGATATTTTGGCGGGGAAAGAGAATCTGGAGAGCTCCTACTTCCTAACGAGAGGGAAGGCGCTGGAGGCGTTTCCTATGTTGAAAGGAGATGGGCTTGCGGGGGCATTGGTTTACTATGGTACGTGTCTCCCCCCGTCCTTTTGAGAAGGTCGGATGGCTGAACTAGTGTTAGATGGATCGCACAATGACTCGAGAATGAACGTGGGATTGGCACTTACTGCGGCGCTCTACGGGGCGACGGTCATCAACCACATGGAGGTCAAAGACTTGGTCAAAGACCCCGTAACCGGTAAGATAACGGGCGTCAAGGTCAAAGATCTTCTGCACGAGAAGCGTAGCGGTAGACTCGGCTTTGGCGAAGGCATTGGTCAGGACGAGGTTCTCGTGGAGGCAAAGGTTAATTACCCCGAGTGATACTCCATGCCCGGACGAAAGATCTAACCATGGCTGCGCAGGGTGTTATCAACGCCACTGGTCCATTCACAGACAGTATCCGCAAGCTTGACACTGGTGAACAAACACCAGAGATAGTCGCGCCTAGCAGCGGTGTCCACATTGTTCTCCCAGGCTACTACTCCCCCGCCCGCATGGGTCTAATTGACCCAAGCACCTCTGACGGCCGTGTGATCTTCTTCCTCCCCTGGCAGGGAAACACTATTGCGGGTACTACTGATGCCCCAACCTCAATCACCCCACACCCTCTTCCACGCGAGGAAGAGATCAATTGGATTCTCAACGAGGTCCGCCGCTACCTCGCACCCGACATCAACGTGCGCCGTGGCGACGTCCTCGCCGCCTGGTCTGGTATTCGCCCCCTTGTGAAAGACCCCGACGCCAAAAACACAGAATCCCTCGTTCGCAACCATTTGATCAACGTTTCTCAGAGTGGTCTCATTACCATTGCCGGTGGCAAATGGACCACCTATCGACAGATGGCTGAGGAAGCCGTCGACGAGGCGATCAAACAGTTCGATCTCAAGCCAGGGACTTCAGATCTGTCTGCACGCTCTGAGGGCATGGTGGCCATTGATGGTACCTGCAAGACCGAGTGGGTGAAGCTTATTGGTGCCCACGGGTTCAGCAAGACCCTTTTTATTAACCTCATCCAACACTTTGGCGTTGAGAGTGAAGTCGCGCAGCACCTTGCGGGTGCCTATGGCGACCGTGCATGGTCTGTTGCGGCCCTATCGTCACCCACAGAGAAGCGCTTCCCTGTGCGTGGGAAGCGGCTCTCGCCGCTGTATCCGTTCATTGACGGCGAGGTGCGATACGCAGTAAGGCATGAGTATGCGCACACGGCGGTTGACGTACTAGCCCGCAGGACGAGATTGGCGTTCCTGAATGTGCAGGCAGCGCTGGAGGCGTTGCCGAAGGTGATTGATATCATGGGTGAGGAGTTGAAGTGGGACAAGGTCCGACGAGAGAAGGAGTGGAATGAGACGGTGGCGTTCTTGGTTAGCATGGGGCTGCCGGCGAAGAGGGTTGGCGTCACAAGGAAGGAGGTGGAGAACGGAGCAGTAGGAAAGTGGGGTGAGGAGGAGAAGGCATTTTCGAGACACGGTTAGTTTGAATCCCTTTTTGATGTCTGGGTTTCCGGGATATACTGATTCTGACTGTGTTTGTGTTGTAGCTGGGCCGGCAGATGCGATGAGCACAATTGCGCCTAATGCGAAGCCGCTTGACTCGAGTACGGTGCGGAACGGTGGTGTGTAGGCTTGGGTTCTAACCTGCATACAATCAGCCTGTTTTGTAATATACAGTACTGAACTGATTTGTCTTTGTTATTTCTGTCACCTTCTGCTATCATTACATTCACTTTTAGTCGGTCCTCTTCTTCCTCTTCTTTTGGTTTTGGGTTATCATGGGTGTCTTTTCTCTTCTTCTTCTTCTTCTTATAGCGTCCTAGAGGTGGTTGTTATTATTATGAACATTAGGATATTATAAAAGTTGATATTTATTTTCCTTGCTGCCGCTGGTATCATGGCTCTGTTGTATTGAGTATGCTATCCAACCCTGCCCAGACCTAGCAGCGGGCAGAAATGCTCAGACCGGACTGGCCTGAACAAAACGAAGCCCCTCTCCGAGGCCGATTCTGTCCGCCCCGCCTAGACCCATAACTGTAAATATTGCTTTCTTCATGGATTGTCACTCGGTGGTCGAGGTTTACGCTTCTTGGGTCGCGAGTAAGAGCTTATTGCTTGATATATGCTGGGATTGTATGGCTTTATCGGCTAGCGATTAGATGAAGGGGGTTTGATGGTGTGTGTGCTTCTGGACGGAGGCTACAGTTAGTTATGTAGGTCTGCCAGTGCACTGGCCGTAGCCCCCTTACAGTGGTGATCTGACAAGATGCCAGTTCCTGGAAAATTACCAGTGCTACCCGTGTTTGTCTCTGTGCATGGACCTGAAGATGTTCTGTCATTGAACGTGGGGTGTTTGCTGGAGGGGCCACTCTCCGAGTTGAAAAGGAGAAGGGGCTGTTAGTAATGTTAGTAATACCAGTGGGTTGTAAGATTAGGGTGATAACGACGGATAAGAAGAAGAGAAGGAGGATGAAGAGGAAGGACGGTGAGAAAGGGGAAAGTCACGAGAAGAGTGAGGTTAATACAGGTGAGATTCGATCGTACAGGGGGTTAGGGTTGGATGATCACGAGTGATAATGTATGAACGCGCCCAATGTGTACGGGTTAGGGTTATGAACATGCACACTCTTTAGAATTATGTATGTTACACCATAGATCGTTCGAGGTTTTGAGCTCTCCGGCTCATCGCCAATGGTATCATGTGCTGCACCTCACTCTGCTTGTTCTAGCCCTTTAATGACAGGCCTCCTCTGTAGCGCCTTGCTTCATATTGCACACTGAGGTTATCCCTTTGACGGATGGAATTGTCAAATTCGCAGCCTGGACTGTGCACGCACTGAGTTGGGTATATCCGTTGCTCTTAATGGTTGAGAATAGCCATAGAGCCAATCATGAATAAGTGTTAGATACATACCTGCTTGGGCTAGTATTAGCTCAGAAAGGCGGGCTGCGAATTTGACAGTTTCATTCGTCCAAGGGATACCGATGAAAGACTCAAGATAGACCGTGTCTTTGTTAGTATGTCTCTGTGTGCTGCGCTGCGAACATTTTGTTTCGCGCTTGCTATCATGTCCCCATCTTGTCAGGACCCGAGTGATGATTTCTACGTAATCGATTACAAGTCGTAGCCGCATGCGCGCCTCACCGCATGGTTATTGCACTCTGATTGATGATAGACAGGGTTTCAAACAATGAGTTATATTTCATGAGAATAAATCATTGGGGATAACTAGTTAAGAGCCTGTTTCAAAGCACAAATAATATCGCTCAAGACGATTACTTCTGGTATCATTCAATTGCATGACGATAGTCATGAAGTAATGTCTTCCACAAATCACCTAATCTTTTCCTGAATGACCCATGTACAATTCAAGAGTCCTATTAGAGAGAGGAGCCCTTAGATATCTATGTCAATATAATACGTGCAATATAGTTACTCCGGCAGCTCACTCTGCGAAAATTAAATTACCGCTTACTTAATATTTTACCACCAAATCATATTTAATTGGGGTTGATCGGCGGCATTTTAATTCTGGCACCACGAGTACACAGTCAATATTTTTAGTTATCGACAGGATATCCCGAGAAATTATATCCTGGAGGTATATACGTGGTTCGTTTGCAGATCTAAAGAAGCTTTTATTCCGTTTCAAGTTTATCACCTTATGCGTGATCCGATAAAGCCGGAAGGCTAAGATCTAGATATAGTTCAATAGTTTCCCGAATGCAGAATCAAAGATCATTTGCAACTCCGAATGAATGCATGGGGATGAAGAGTCGGCAGACATGGTTGAGTCAACGCATATGTATCTATTTTCAGGTCAGCTACGTCAATACTGGAGATTCTCCTCTACAAATCAAAATGCAAGCATATTAGCTTTCGGAAACTTTATTTTTGTCGAAGCGGTTATTTGGTTAGTAGCTAAAAACCTGCTCAACCCACTCGGCGGGCCTCCGAAGGTGCTACCCCGCTTCACAGGCGGACACGCGGCTCCCTGGATAGAGGAGCGGGAGGGTAAATTTCAGCCCTGAATCATCGAGATACATGTACATGTAGTCACAGTGGTCACAGTACCTACATGTATCTTTAATTAAACGCTTCCGGATACATGTACTTGGGCTCTAATAAGGGCCCCACGAGAAAACACGTTATCATCGCATAAGCAATACCGATATCAGAAGAAGAAAAAACAGACCTTGGAATGCCATCCTGAAGAAACGTCGAATCTATCTGAAGCCACAAATTACAAAGTCGGACATGGTCCAGGTCTCTACTCCCCGCTTGTAGGGCTGCCTCTTTGTTTGATAGTGTTGCGGGAGCGGTTTCATATTGCAAAGGAAATTGGAGCAGGGGTGTTATTTTTGGGTGTATCTTGGCGCGGTGAGAGTGAACCCGGTCTCACCGGAGGGAGGAACTCGGGATACTTTGTTAGAGGATACATGTACCTATATCATATTGTTAGGGTTGGATATACAACTAGGCAGAAATGTTATGTATCGTAACCCATTCTAATAAGATGTGTTGGAGTGGGTACCGTCGTTCACGGGGTATTGGCGGGCCCTAAGTGTCAAGTTGTTTTGCCTGCAATCCGTCAACACCCAGTATCCGCCAATACCCCGTGAACGACGGTAGGTACATGCTTCTTGAGCATCGAGGAATTTGCAGCTGAAAGAGCCTTCTAGAATGACATCCTTCTCGAAAATCATTTAATTAAGCTTCATAAAGCCAGCCACAAGCGACTGGGGCAGTGCTGCGTTCCTGTGTTCCTGTTCCTGTGTGTGCGTGTGTGTGTGTTCGTAACTTGCATAAAAATCGAAATAAGACGTTCCAGAAGCGCTAGTCCCAGGAACCACGGTTGGGTTCGCCTTGAAAAACGCCTGACAGACGACGTACCATGAATTAAAGTGGAATCGTTCCAAGTTTAGGGCCTTGTCAAATGCTAGGCTCGCCCGGGACTGTATAGGGACTGGATACTCTTACATGTAGTTTGTAAGCAGAAGAGAGGAGAGCTCAGTCAGACTTGGATGTTTGGCCCAAGCCTCACAAGTATGTATGCATTGTTACATACATGTGGGTACACTCAAGGACCCCTCAGGATAAGTGCAATCCGGAATTATTCTGTAGGCTCGACAACAGCTTTCTATATTCAACTACCAACTGCTACTGCTTGTTCACTATATGTACCTACATATGTTGATTGTGAAAGGTGAAATGAAGGATGAAAGCACAGCCCATGAAAAAGCAGAGTACATGTAGGTATTAACGAGGATCAAGACAAGAATAGCACGAGATTGAAAACAGCAGGGAGTTTTTGCCAAGACCTTGAACTAATACTAACATGGTATTCTAAGCGTCAGCAATGGATCCGAGAAGGGTATTGGAGGCCCCAATATGGTAAGTAACGGGTCTATAACTTGGGTAATTGCCATTGGCCTAATCAAGGTAGTCGTCTCGGCAACTCATGATGATAACGAGAACCCCGCCATACTCTCAGTCAAATTAAACTCAGTAAGCTACAGCAACAGCTTAATCCGAGTCGCCTTTTGAATCCCACGAGCGCGGCACTTACATACTACATATCTCTTCTCTTGGTACAAGCGATCGAAGCGATTAGGACTAAGTTGACATCGCGACTGCTGCAGGCGTTTAATACCAGCCAACCATCCTCTCAAGAATCCCCATCCGACAGTCTACCGCTCATTTCCCCCCCCCCCCTCTTCCCCTCTCTCCCCGCACAAGTCCAAAGCTCGCAGAACTCTTCCACTCCGCCTCAGTGCCCGTTCAACCACCCCGTGTCTTCCCCCCCACCCCTCCTCCAAGCTGTGAGGAATCACCTATTCTGTCTAATACTCGTCCTCTTCCGTCATATTCCCAACTTGTAGTAGTGTCCGTACCAGGCGGCTGTGTTCCTGCCGATCAACCCCCCGAACCAAGCATTCAGCAATTACCTTTCCATCGTGAAATCTGGGCGCCAGGCCTTACCAGAAATACATCACCATCGCTTTAAGATCCTGAAACTTTGGGAATATATTACTTTTGTATGTAAGGTACCACTGATTCCTTCCAGTCTCTGTCGTTGCCCTCATTTATTACTACCCATTATTATCTCAATCCTTTAATTTTTCATTTTAATTTTCACCGGCGACCCACCTCGCGAGGCATAAGAAGGTATCCCATAACTAACCTTCCCACCCTCTTGTCTGGATTGCACGGCAGCCTGGGATCAGAGCTTTTTTTTTCTAGAACGTCACAAATAAGCTGCTTTCCATATTTGAAAGCTACTACTACTACTACTGGCGCCTACTGCCTCGTACACGTTTAACGCATATACATATAACCTTCGCCTTCGCTACTCTCTTAGAGTTCCAATAGCTCCAAGCCACCAGATCTACCATTTTGGTTGGATTCAGTTCTAGGCTATTCTTGAATTGGATTAAAAACATTTACTGAGCCTCACTGTGTGCATCATCTTCATCATCCGTCACATACCTCTTGCTCTACAACCTCAGCCTCACCAAATTACTACCATCGAACAATCGCAATGTCTTCCTCTAGAGGTGCCCAACACCACCAGCCTAATGGTTTAAATCTCTCCCACTACGCCTCGCCGGACGAAGAATTGTTCAATCCAAACCAGGGTGAGCAAGGTTACAGACCCTCGCCCGATTTCCGCTACCAAAGCCCAGATCAGCAGCAGCAGCAGCAACAGCTTGAGAACCTTAGACAAAGCGCCTCTCCCCAGTTCCATACCTCTACGCTTCCACTTAACGAGAACTGGAGAGGCCCGAATACTGTTCAAGGCTTTGGAGACTTTGCTTTATTCCCAGCCCAGGATAATAACTTGTACGGCGATTACGATAACAAAGAGTCCGTTTCTGGAAGCATTAATCCTGCCGAATTGATGAATTCTCAACACCCCCACTCGCAGCATAACACCCCTCCACTCCTTCTCAGTCAGCAAACGTCCCAGCCCGATTCTTCTGGTATACTATCCGCATCAACTGGTTATAACCAGTGGGAAAGTGTCTACGCCCACAACGAAGAGACCTCTTGGAGCCATCGTAAGGCCGCAAGCGAATACTCGGACATTTCTTCAGCTGCCAACAGCCCATGTATGAGAAACCATGGATTCTCAGAGCACCCTTCGCCACTTCTCCAGGGAACCCAGATCCCCCAAGGATCTATGCAGGAATTCCTTAATTCTGGAGCTAGTCCCGGCGATGCCTTTGGATTAGAGCAGTTTACACTGTCTGACCGTGATATCTCGCCAAATGCGTCGCCCAGAATCAGCCCTGCCCACCATAGCAGTGCCAACAGCCCTTATATGCTACCTCAGAATAACCAACTTTTAAATTTTGTTCCACCAATGGGCTTATCACAAGATATGAACAACTTCCAACAGCAAGGATCTCCTCAGTTGAATGGGCTCGGGCTTGAAAGAACTACTGAGGATGGCTCCGCCCCGCAGATTAATGTTATCTTCGCTCCCCCACAGAGGCAGCCCACTTTCCCTAATAAACCAGGAGCCACCCATGACGATAGTGCTTTAAGACCTCCACCTAAAAGTGAGTTTCGTTTTTTCTCTTTTTTTTTTCGGTATGAAATTGGCTCAATACTAACAACCTAAAAGATGCGACAAGAAAAAGAGCCAAGTCCGACCCATATACGGGCAGCTCTTCTCTTACCGCTGCTATCCCCATTACCAGACCCATCTCGCCGGGCGGCGCCAGCCCTGTAGGCGGGCGCTCCAGAGGAAACTCACTCAGCCCCTCAGACGCCGTCATAGCTCCTGTCGGCAGCCCAGGTAGCGTCACTTCCAATGCGTCCTCAAAACTCTCTCGTAGGTCGTCCACAAACTCTGTACCGCCCAACAGGGACTACTTCTTGGGTCTCGCCATGCCTGGGCGGCCGGGGACAAACGCAAGCGATAAACGGGTCCAAAAGCACCCCGCCACTTTCCAGTGTAACCTGTGCCCTAAGCGCTTCACCCGAGCCTATAATCTGCGCTCACATCTGCGCACGCACACAGATGAGCGGCCGTTTGTATGCACGGTATGCGGGAAAGCCTTTGCGCGCCAGCACGACCGGAAACGTCACGAGGGTCTTCACTCGGGCGAGAAAAAGTTTGTGTGCCGCGGTAAC
Organism: Morchella sp. 2016-41; assembly: GCA_024713855.1. Lineage (NCBI taxonomy): Eukaryota > Fungi > Ascomycota > Pezizomycetes > Pezizales > Morchellaceae > Morchella > Morchella sp. 2016-41. Next base: position 3,785,892 of record JAMGZD010000001.1, on the reverse strand, counting down.
CTTAAGCCTGGTGGTGTGTGGGGATGTGGAAGAAGATTTGCGCGTGCCGATGCGCTGGGACGCCATTTCCGCAGTGAGGCGGGCAGGGTTTGTATACGGCCGCTGCTCGAGGAGGAGAACGCCGAGAGGGCGCGCAACCAGATGATGGCGCAGGGGCAGATGATGGATCCGACTATGGGCCCCATGTCGCACGATGCGCACGGCATGGGGATGGGGATGGATCATACCATGATGTTCCCGACTGCGCTTATTGAGCAGTACCCTGCGCTGGCGAATATGGAGTGGGGAGCGCTGCAGCCAGGAGAGCAAGATGATGATTTAGCAGACACTGGAAGTGGTATGGATGACGGCCATAGAAGTAGTTTTGAAAATAGCGGTGGTGAATGGGAAGAAGGGAGTATAAGTGGTGGCTCTGCCATGGGAAGTCATAGGAATAGCTACGATGGCAATCGTGGTGACTGGAGCGGTAACGAGGAATGGGTCAGTGATACAGGCGATGGATATAGGAGGTAGTGTGATGTCGTGAGAGCAGTATTAGGATAGGTTGGTGGTTGATTTCTGGATTTTGTTTGTTTGTTTTTTGATTTTTCGCTTATTTTCTTTCTGCCACATTCGCTGTAACAATTTTTGGAATTTTATTTTCAGCTTTATTTCTTTGGACGGGGTGGTGCGTTTCTTGATATCCCTTTTTGTCTTTGATCTACTTTTCGTTCTTTTGCTTCCTATCTTTCGTTCATGGTAAAAGGTTGGGTTGGAGTCAATCGTTTTTCGGTCCATGTCTTTTCCTTTTTCTATTTCTCTCTTTCTTCTTTTTCTTCCTCTTCTCCTTCCTCTTCTCCACCTTCTTCTCTCTCCAATTGTTTATCTATCTGTCTGTCTGTCTGCGTACTTTGTTTCCAATCCGCCAGTTAGCTAGACTTTGAATTCCTGTTGTGCGTTTAGCTTTTTTTTTTTTTCCTCCCCTAGGCCTGTGTGTATGTGTGTTGTTTTTGTACTTATCGGTTGGTCGGCCTGTTTTCTCTCATATAGCAATGTGTTTCCTACATAGCTCTCAAGAACACAAACCAGTAGAGTACTCCTGGCCCAGCAAGGTTCCCCCGGTGAGCCTGTGCAGATGCAGGGAGGCGTACGTCGACATAAGCTTACTGCTGCCCAACCACCAACGGCCAATGACGGGCTGCCTAGGGTAGGGTATGTAGAGTATGTAGGGAGGGTACTCAACCTGCTACAAACGGATGCTTGAATCGATACATTTCAGCCAATCGCTGTAGAGATAATCCCTGGGCGGAGATGTTCCCCCGCACACGTATCTGGTGGTTGGCAACAGACCGCGACCCAATGCTCGGCCAGTGAAGATGTCTAATAGAGAATGCATAATAAAGTTAACTGGACTGTACCTACATATAAGGAAAATCAATATGAGACTACCATTTGTTATGTCCTCCATTGGCCTTCAGATATGCCTCAGCTCTTTAAGGGTCAAGTTTACCAACTTTGATTGTGTGCAGCAATAAAAGAAGAAGTTTACCACCATGATGATGAGGAGGTTATTCTCTGTCAGTTGGTAACTTTATCACCCTTTTTTTAGAGCCCGCTCTTGAGCGTTGTTCCATGTAGTATGTACCTACATTCTCTATGTCGTTGGGATTTGATGATCTAGCTATGTACTCTACATGAAAGTACATGTATTTAAATACCTACGTACATAGCTAGCAGGCCAACCATCATCCTGCTAACTCCTGGCTGGATCGCCTCTCTATATGTATAGGTACCTAGGTATCCTTTGATCATTTATCTGTATAGTAGTACTACATACAGTAGTATACATGTACATACACATGTATTTAGTAGGGCCATTTTTATGGAGAGTACAATATACACAACACGCAACAAGCCCGCTGCTAGCTTGTCGAATCTATTGAAGCCTTTTAAACCTTGCAGAGCTCATGGTACCAGAGGAGAGGAAAAAAGAAAGAAATTGGCTACTAGCTGTATCAATACGGGACTGTGTAAAAAAAAAAAAAAAAAAACTGTAGGATATCTAAATCGGAATGCTAGATATTGTGCCGGTAGTTTTGCAGTATGTAGGTGTTTTGCTAGGTGCAGTACTGGATCCACCCGCTTTGGGGGGGGAGGGGGTGCTGCACTCTACTAGATGTGGGGGTTTCCAGAGGTTAAAATTACTTGTATGTGGGGAGGGGGTGGAAGCTTCTGGTGCAGCTAGATCTGTAGCTCGATGCCATTCAAACCAATCACACACTTTGAACGGTAATCCCTATAGCCAGCCAGCCAGCCAGCTAGCCGTCAAAATGGAGCCAGCTCTCTCTTTCTGATTGTCTGATTTACAATTAGCCATTGTTGTGTGTGTGTGGATCGGCACCAATTAGGTTTTTTCCTTTTCTTCTTCCATTCTGTGCTAAATAATCATGTAGGCACATTGCATGGGGGTTTTTGTGGCCAGTGATCGATAAAGACCTGGCCATGGGGGGCGGGCGGCCTTGGAGCTGCGTCCGCTGATATAATATACACATACAGTACCAAAAAACAAAAGGCGGAGGACTATATCAATATAGCATTAATACCGTAGCTATGCAGGTGCGGTACTGGATGCATCAATATTCACTCCATAGTAGGCTGCAGCCTTCTGGAAAGCCTTTGGTATCTGTTTTACTGGCTCTGCGGCCTGGCCGGATGTTTGGAGCTCACTCACTCACTCACTCAGGATGTGTATGTAGAGATATACATACATATTCGGCCTATAGCCTGGCTGCCTTGGACCGTGATCGTTGTGGGAAGTGTCACTGAGTATCCATACCACAATGCTGCACTTTGATCCCTGGCCTGGTTTGTGGGCCGCGATGGGGAGTTTACTGACTTACTCCGGGAGGGGAGTTGATTATTGTGCAGCCAGAGCCAGCCTTCTCTGCGCTGTATGCCCACACGCGGCGCAGACTGCACTCTTGCCTAGATGCATCGGAATTACAGCCCTACGTGATTGTGGCCGTGATCGTGGTCGTGATCGCCAGTCTCAGGGACGCTGAACGCTCGCAACGCAACTCTCCCCTAATCAATGCCCACCACCACCACAGCAGCTACAACAGCGACAACACCACAAACACAAACTATGCCCACCGACGACACAGCACCGCGGATCAGGCCGCTGCCCGCGCCCGCTGCGGCGCGCCTGCGCTCCTCGCTCGCAGTCACCTCGCTGGCCGACGCCGTGTCGGAGCTTGTGCAGAACTCGCTGGACGCCGGCGCGCGGACAGTGGCCGTGCAGGCCAACGTTGCGCGCAACAGCTGTGTGGTGGAGGACGACGGCGCGGGCATCCTGCCGGCGGACGTGCCCATGGTCGGGGTGATGCATGGTGGGTTTGGCTCTGCTGTGGCAATGTCTGTGGTGGCGATGGAGAGCTGACGAGCGGGCCGACAGCTACATCGAAATACAACAACAACGCCGCCCCCGCCCCCGCCACCCGCACCTTTGGCTCCCGCGGCCTCGCCCTCAGCTCCCTCAGCACGCACTCCCTCTTCACGCTCACCACGCGCCACGCCAGCTCCGCCACCACGCACACCACCCGCATCTCCTACTCCACGCCGCTCACCGCCGCCGGCCCCTCCCCGCCGCACCTGCGCCTCCCGCGCCCCGGCACCACCGTGCGCATCGACGCCCTCCACGCCGACCTCCCCGTGCGCTTCCACGCCCGCCTCGCCGCCGCCACCGCAAACCCCGACGCAGAGTGGTCATCCATCACCCGCCGCGCCGCGCACCTCCTCCTCCTCGCCCCCGCCGCCGTCTCCTTCACCGCCCGCGACGAGCACGGCGCCCGCCGCATCGCCGTCCGCGCCCCCCCCTCCACAGCAACCACGGGCCGCGCAGCCAGCTGGCGCATGGCCGTGCTGCGCCAGGTGTACGGCCGCGCCGCCGTCGGCGCGGACTGGGAGCGCGTGCGCGCCGGCACGGCCACCACCACCATCCGCGGCCACATCAGCGCCGCCAAGGGCCACGGCACCCGCGGGCTGCAGTTCCTCGCCGTCAACGGACATCCCCTGGTGGGCGCGGCGTCGGCGCTGCACGCCGAGGCGAACCGCGTGTTTGCCGCGTCCTCGTTCGGCTGCGAGGACGGCGAGGGGCGGCGGAAGGGCGTGGAGCGGTGGCCCATGTTTGTGCTGGAGGTGGAGTGCGCGGCGGGCGCGGAGGCGCTTGGCGGCGAGGGCGGCACGGAGGGGAAGGGGGGGCTGGAGGGCGCGTGGCTGGCGGGCGCGGTGGAGCTGCTGGGCAGGCTGGTGGCAGAGTTTTTGAGGGCACATGGGTTCTCTGCTGCGCCGGCGGCGGAGGGCGTGAAGAGGCCTATCGAGGGGGGGGTGAGAGGGGGAGGGGGAGCGGGAGTGGGAGCGAGGGCGGGCACGCCGCTGCGCACAATCACGAACGGCAGCTCAGCGGTGAACCATGGCGACACGCGCGCACTCGCGCTCTGGAGCCGTGTCAAGGCTGCAAAACACGACGCCCGCGAGGAGGACGGCCGCAAGGGGGGCGGCGGCCTCTCTGCGGGAATGGCCACAGCCCGCAGAAGCAGCACCACAGAGCAGACAGAGACAGACACACGCAGTATAGCCACCCGCAGCAGCAGCCCCGACGACAGCTCCAAGGAGAACGAGGACGGGAGCGCGGGCGCAGGAGACAGCTACGGCCTCTGGCGCGACCCGCGCTCGAAACATGTCTTCCGCGTCAATGCCCGCACCGGGAACAACAGCCCCGCCACCGCCGCGCGCAAACGGGCACTCTCGCTCGCGTCCTCGGCCGCCTCCCGCACGGCAAAGAAGCCGCGGACAGAGGAGGAGGAGGCCAGAGGGCCGTTCGTGGATGCGCTGCTCAAGGTACTCCTTCCCCCCCCCCACTGAAAGCCGCCGTGCGATCATTGACCATGACCTTCCCCCTCCCACAGAACTGGACAAACCCCGTCTTCGCACGCACCGAGGCCCCCATCCCATCCACAACACAACACACCCACCACCACTGCGGCCCCTCCTCCTCCTCCTCCTCCTCCTCCTCCCCCTTCACCACAACCCACCCGCGCACCGCCCTCGGGAAGCTAACAAAGCCCGGCCTCGCAACAGCCACCGTCCTCGCCCAGCTCGACCACAAATACATCCTCCTCAAGATGCGCGGCCTCTCCACCACCTCCTCCCAGCCGCCAACCCTGCTGGTGCTCCTCGACCAGCACGCCGCCTCAGAGCGCGTCCGCACCGAGGCCCTCCTGTCGTCGCTCACCGCCGCGGCGCCGCAGCGCCTCGCCGCCCCGCTGCACTACGCGCTCGCCGACGCCGCCGACGCAGCGCTGATGCGCCGCTACGAGGGCGTGTTTCGCGCGTGGGGGGTGCACTGCGCTGTCGTCCCCCCGCCACCAGGGCAGGGGCAGGCGCAGGGGCAGATGCTCGCCATCACGGCGCTGCCGGCGGCGGTGGCGGACCGCTGTGTGGCGGAGCCGGCGCTGGCGCTGGCTATGGTGCGGAGACATGTCTATGCGCTTGCGGAGGGGGGGAAGAAGTGTGGTGGCGCGGGCGGGGACGGGGATGGGGACTGGGTAAAGGGGCTGGCGGGGTGTCCGGTGGGGCTGGTGGAGATGGTGAATAGTCGGGCGTGCAGGGGGGCGGTGATGTTTGGGGATGCGTGGGGGATGGGGGAGTGTGTTAGTCTGGTGAGGGCGCTGGCGGGCTGTCGATTTCCGTTCATGTGTGCGCATGGGAGGCCGTCTATGGTGCCGCGGGTGGACTTGGGGGTGGGGGCGGTGGAGGAGAGGGGAGGAGTGGGGGCGGGGCGGGGGCGGGGGTTTAGGAAGGATTTTGGGAGTGGATGGAGCGGAGGAAGGGCGGCGGGGGAGTAGCGGGGGGGTGGGCGGGGCGGCGGCGTTTGGGTTGGGTTGGCTTTTTGTTTTGTGTTTATATATTGGGATCATAGCTATGGGACTTGCTCGTTGGGGGACAATAATGCATCTAATAGTTTATTATGGCAATTCATATCAATGCCACTGCCACTGCATTGGCCGTGGAATCACTAGCACTTTTTTCTTGCAAAAGCATAAAGCAGATGGCCTGTCAATGTGTAATTTACCCGCAAAGAAAGATATCACCACCAGCGCCATCGCCTCACCGCCAGTAGAACAGCCCTCATTCAAAGGTCCGCAAAGAAAGCACAAACATCACAAAAAAAAAAAAAACAGCCCTCCCTCCGCCACCACCAGTCTCTAAGCCTCCGGCTGCAGGTCCACACTCTTCTCCACCCTGGCCCCGCCCACAATCTCGGCGCCGCTCTCAATCTTCTTGCCCGTCTTGCCAATCTTGTTGAGGACGGTGTCGTAGGTGACGCTGGGCTCGGTGGTCACCTTGACGAGCTTGGTCTCGAGCGAGACGTCGAATTCCTTGACTCCTGGGGGTTGTTAGTTATGTGCGGGGGGTGGAATGCGGGGGAAGGGGGGAATGCGGGGGAGTGGGGGAGGGGGGAGGGGGGAGGTGGTACCCTCGAGTTTGCTGAGCACGCGGGTGACGGCGCCGGAGCAGCCGCCGCAGGTCATGACGACGCGGAACTCGTAGGTGTGGTCAGACATGTTTGTTTTGTGGTGTTTGTGTTTGGTTTGGGTTATGGTTGTTTGTGGGGGGTGTTGCGGTAGGAGACAGAGGTGGAGATGGAGATGGAGATGAGATGGTGTGGTTATGTTATATACTCCAGCTCCCCCCCCCCCACACACACCATTCTACAGACAGCTGTCTGCATCTATAGTAGATACAGCCCGTTTACTATGGCTTTGAAATCACCTGCCCCGGCTACACCACCAGATTACTGTTCCGAGACAGACAGACAGACACGGTGGGTGAGCGGGATTGCGCTTGTTTTGCGCTGAGACTGAGCGGGTTGTTTCAGCATGATTGCGCAATAATGGCCATGGGGTGGTAAGAGCGCTTTGTGCCTGAGGCTGAAGCGGAGGTGAGGCGAGTGAGGTGAGGGATGCCAGGGGGAGGGAGGAGGGGGAGGGAGGAGGGGAGGGAGGAGGGGGAGGGGGGGAGGGGAGGAGGAGGAGGAGGAGGGGAGGCGTGAGATCCCGACTGAAGCTTCGGGTGGGCCGAGAAAGGAGGGTCTGCCCGGCTAGCCCGGATCGCAGGTGGCTGCCGGAATGCCGTGCCAAGACGCCACTGGCGCCTGGGTCATGCGGTATCACTCGTTTACTTGCGGGATAAGCTGCGGTGCAAGGCCCTACTTGCTCAACCAGTCACCCCGGTAAGACCTACGATAGATGCAATGTACCCTACGAGGAAGCTCCCCTTGGGTTCGTGTGGTGATAAGATAACCTCCATCCTAGGCATAAACAACTCCCATGTGCTTCGCCCAAAGTCCCCTAACCCTAAGCCCCACCAGCAGCATTGAGTCTTGGCAGGGCGCCAAGCGAAACGGAAAACCCGGCAGCAAGAAAAAACACAGTCATAAGAACAATGAGGCCGACGCAAAAGCATCCAGCCCTGCTGGCGCAATGGTAGCGCGTCAGACTTCTATGGGACTCCGGTCCTCTAGAATACATCTGAAGGTTGCGGGTTCGACCCCCGCGTGGGGTTTCTCTCATACACTTTTTTTTTTTCATTTCTCTCTTTTGGCCTCTATCGCACACAACTGGCCTGCTTATCTTTTTTTTGCAGGTTTGGCCGTTCTGGTCTTTTGGTGTGCGATCTGGAGAGTTGTTGGTTCGCGGAATGGCGTGCTACATGCAGAATAATCACAGCCAGAATCACATACTGCTAGAACACAGTTCTATTGAATAACCAGCACTTTACGGACTAGCAGGCGGGCGCGGTCGGTCACAAACCGTCACCCGCACGCACCCACCGTCCCATACTGCCTATGGCTGCCTATGTACTGAGTATGTACGTACCTACATGTACGTACCTATACAGTATTTAAGGTCTATAAAAGGTTATGATAGATTCTCTAGGTACTGTGATATCATACATCATCACTCGCAGATATCGCCGTATTCCTGCTTTCAAAGCCTTCCCCCCACCCCCTTTTGTCACATAGGTACTTGTAGGCTCTGTACCCGTTGCACCAGTCTAAACCATTCAAGACCCCCCCTCTCTCTCTCCTTGTCTAAGCACCTTCCATTTGGGCCCGCGCGGTGAGGCTCCAGATTCCCACAAGGATTTATGCGCTTGCGAAAGACTCATCCACAGCGTAGGTATGACTCACCCAGCAGGGATGGGGGAGTGCGGGGGGGGAGCGACAGGCACATGACCACGCGTGAGGTAACGCGTTAAGTGCAAGCTGCAAACCGCGCGCGAACCCCCCCCCGCGATAAGGATTGGGTTGGATTGGATTGGCCTCGCTCGCGATTGCCTGTCGACCCCGCACTGGATTGAAGCAATTGGAGGCTGCGAAATTGGCAAACAGGCCCTTTTTTTCTTTCCTTTTTTTCTTTTTTTCTTTTCCCCACCTGCAAATTCACGCGACGACTTGGGACTGGTTGGGATTTGAACGGTCTGGAGATGTCAACATCACGATCATCGACATGCACAGGTCAGTGCTACATTGACAAGGAATTCCGGCACATGCACAGCCCATCATCATTATGACTCTTGAAACCAGGAACGCGTGCTCTACATAAAAGAAACGCGTCTTCCCCCGACTCTCTCCATGTGTAAAAGCCTCACCACTCTGTTCTCCATCTAACCACTGTGCATCACCTTTCGCTAGTCGCACTTGACACTGCCAATTGAGCTACCAATCATATACCCAATCATGTCGTCCATGTCCCCCGACCCCATGTCTATAGTCTCCCCCTCCCCAGCCCCCACGCCTGCTCCCACTCCCGGGCCCAAGGCAAAAAGGTCCTCTGCCAACCAGCTCAGAAAGCAGCCTCTCGCGGAGGAAGTCGAGCTCCCTCCCGTTCTCCCTGTGCTGCCGGTGCCGGTCCAGCACTTTTTGAGATATGTCGAGGGGAACCCGGGGGTGCCGATAAGGGAGCTTCTGGGACCATATCTGGAGTACGAGACGGCATTGAGGGCGTACTTTGCACAGAAGCCGGAGCATGAGTTTGTTCAGGGGAATGTCAATCTGATATCGCTCTTCAAAGATGATAATGCCAGATTGGCAAAAATCAGGGCTAGAAATTTGGAGCAGGAGATAAAGGAGGAAAGCGAAAAGTATTGTTTCCCAGCGGAATTGGTCTAATGGGGAAATTGTGCTGATGGTATTGTGGTAGATATATTATGGCCTTGAAGGATGAAGATAGGAAGGCCTCTGGAGAGCATTTCCTGGTTGAGAGCTTCAAAGAGTTTAGAGACAACTTCAATATTTTCAGTGAAGGGTCTTTGTTAAATATGGGTATGTAATAATGTATCTTGATCATCTCCCGTGCATGACTGTGGTACTAAAACAGCGTAGACTGGAGTAATGTGGTTGTTGCTGGTTCGGCCGTCTTGACTCCTTTACTCAAAGTTCCCGAAAAGTATGCAGAGAGCAAGAAAAGCCTTCGCGAGTATTACCATCAAAAACTTGCTCCAGCTTCCGATATCGACTTGTTCATCCACGGTATTGAAGATCCCGAAGAGGCAATCAAGAAGATAGAGCAGATTGAAAAAACCATCAAGGATAATCTGCTTTGGGAGACGACGTTAGTTTTGTATCCTTGTGATTATAGTATTAAAAACTGACTATGAATAGTACAATCCGTACCCGAAATACCATCACTATCGTTTCCCAATACCCGAACCGTCATGTCCAGATTGTACTCCGTCTCTATAAGTCGCCCTCCCAGATCCTCACAGGCTTTGACGTCAATTGCTCGTGCTTCGCCTACGACGGCACCAATGTCCTTGCGAACCCACGTGCTCTTGGGGCCTGCATGACCCAATGCAATGATATTGACCTCACCCGCCGTTCGCCGTCATACGAGAATCGCCTCTCCAAGTACTCCCACCGTGGATTCGAAGTCTATTGCGATTTTCTCGACCGCTCAAGAATTGACCCTACCATATTCGAGCGTTCATTCCAGAAGACTGTTGGTCTGGCCCGCTTGCTCGTCTTGGAAGCGCTCCCAAGCCCCGAGGATAGGGAATCCTATGTTATTCAGCGAAGGCAAGAGATGGGGCGCCCACAAAAGGAGTATACGACTGGTGTTTTCAAAGACGAAAATGATTTGAAACAACGTGCCAATGACGAAGTTGCAGAGTGGGATTTTGAGGATATCAGTGGCTACCAGAAATTCAGCATCCCATACGGCGAAAAGTACAACGCAAAGAGGATCGAGAAGCTCTTCTTCAAGAAGGATCTCTTGCTCAATGCGGAATGGAATCCCATGAACAAGCCGCCCCATCGCGAGGTTGCGCTGCATCGCCATCCAGTGTTCTTTGGCGGTGTGAAGGATGTTGTGGTTGACTGCTGCGGATTTTGCCCAGAGCCTGTGAATGATGAGGAGAGAAAGGTATACGAAGAAGAAAGCAAAATTTATGTCAGTGGTCCAATCACATTTCTACGTGATGATCCAGGAAGACAAGAGATCGGCTCTTTCTATCCGCTGGGCCCTGAAGATTACATGGATATGGCGTATGTTGGCTCGACCGAATTGCTGTGCCAGGCGATCGTGGAGGGCGATGTTGAATATGTGAAGAACTGGGTTTCGCAGGAAGGAGTGGATGTCAACCGCCGTGACTTCTGTGGAAGGACTCCATTGCATCTTGCGTGTATCAGTGCAGGCACTGGAGTGGAGATCTTGCAGGTTCTTGTTGATGCTGGAGCGAGACTGGTGGCAAGATTGCAAGATGGACGGACAGCGTTACATTTGGCGGCTGCAAGTGGCAGGCTGGATATTGTGAAGATTTTATTGGCCAGGAGTCTGAGGAACCAAGAAGAGAAGGACGAGCGAGATGAAAGAAAGGCCGAGGCAGAGAAGGCTGCAAAGGGAGATGTTCCTGATCAGAACGCACAATCTACCCAGTCAGATAGTACTGATTTAGTAATGGGAGGGGTTGGTGACCCTGGTCACAAGGACGAGGACGAAGATAAGGATGAAGATGATGATGATGATGAGGAAGAACAAGAGGGTAGCTATGACAAGATGTCCGATACAGGATCTGGGGATGAAAAGACAACCACAACTCAGGGCTTTGTCAAGGTCCAGCCTCCCCAAGAGCCTGATGTATTTGATGGTGAAGACGAGGAAGACGATGATATCTATGATATAAATGTTGTCGATTGGGAGTGAGTGGCTCTAAAAAATCCCACTTATATTAAACATGCTAATATCAAAGCAGCCACGGGATGTCTCCTCTCCACCATGCTATTGTTTCTGGTCATGAACATATTGTCGAAGCTCTAGTCTCTGAATATGGAGCAGATTGCCTATTGCCAATGAAGAAGTACACGTACAATCAAAGCGAGGGCAAGAAGCCTTCTGATGCAATTCTGACACTGGCACTCCCGCTCAAGATAAGGGATGCCGAAAAGAGAGCAAGCATGACTGCATGTCTACTTAAGCTAGGAGCAAGCTCTGCACAAGCAAACAATTTTAACGGCACGACTGCTTTTCATTATGCTGTTCTAGAAGCAAACTTCGAGGTTTTAGACACAATGTTTGAGCTGGATAAGCCGGGGGTTATGAGCGTTATCGATAATATTGCAGGAAAACACTCGGCTTATTTTCCCAAGCCCACCCAAACACCATTAATCTCTACGTAAGTCTTCATGGTGACTTGTTCTGAGGGGTGTAGTTACTAACTATAGGGGACTATTTAGACTTTACAAATACGAACATGAGAAGTTCAAGAAAGTGGCTCATTGCCTTCTCGAGCATGGCGCCAAGGGGAGGATTGATCTAGAATCATACCTTTACCACCTTTCCGGAGAGGACGACAGTACCCGTCAGCAACATGCTTTCGGGAGGGATGTGCTGCAGCCCATTGAGCTTGCCGTGCATGTTGGCGCTTCGGATCTGATACCTAGACTTGTTTCTGCTGGCGCAGATATCAATCAGATTACTCAACAGACCTATCAAGCGCAGTGGAACAGCCTGCCGGTCTTTGGTAAGACTATTTTAGAGGGTCTGAGAGATAAAATTGAAGCCTGCAAAAAGTTCTTGGAGAGGTACAAAACCCCGCAACCACCGAGATGGAGAGAACGCGTCATTTTCGGCCCCGGAGTCCTCGAGGAATTTGAACTGGGAACCTATAGACGCCACTATGCAGAGTTATATTGTATGGATACTAACGAAGCCCGTCAAAAGCACAACGAAAAGGGTCCTCCTAAGGAGGACGAGACTCAAAAGTATCGGAGCGAGCAGCAGAAAGCTGCTGCCGAGGAGCTTCTGCAGTCGTACAAAGAAATAGAGAGTTTCCTTGTTGGATTGGGAGCAAAGACCTATCATGAGTTGCTCCCCGAAAAGAAGGAACTTGCAAGGCAGGAAGAAGCGAAGAGGGATGAGAATGGAGTTTTCGGTGGTGGATACCTGCTCGGTTCAAACTCACCTGACAACTGGGAGATGGAGCGTTTGGGGAGGGAAGAGGAAGAGTATAAGAAAGACTGTACTTTCCTACCAGTGACTATGGTCGAAACTCCCTACCTTGGCGAAGGTGATGTGCAAGCTGGTTACCAACGATTATTTGAAGCGATTTGGCGTGGAACCCCAGAAGACGCGGCGATCGTTAAGGAACTTACTCTTGGTCCTTCTGGAGAGGGGGAAAACAAATTACCAGCGCTCAAAATGTCAGTTGTTGACTTTTTTGGCCATTCTACCCTCTTTGTGGCTCTGCGAAATAGAAAATGGGAAATGGCAAAGTTGATCATGGCAATTGTCCAGGAACAGCATAAGATTCCGGAAGGAGAGTCGGCTGGAAAACGCTATATTATAAGCTCGGACGAGGATGAGGGCGAGGATGAAATTAGATCAACTGAAGGAGACAACGAATTTACGATTGAAAATAGTGGAGCTCGGAAAGACTTGGGGAAATTCAATACCTCGCCTTTTGTGGGTAGCCCTTCGTTCATTCAGAATATCAATGACTAATACGAGGTGTTCAGGATTATCTCACCGCAAATAACATGGATCAAAGCAAGTTTATCGATCGCGAAGAATACAACAAGCTTGGAGGCTCAGGCGCCCTCAGTGGGGCCCCTTGGAGATGGACATTGCTCTCCTGGGCAATATACAAGGATGATTTGGAGCTATTTAGGTTTCTCTTAAAACTCGCGGATGATTGCGAGGATAATGGTGCTGTCAATTTTATGAATCACTCTGCAGACTTCTCAGTGAATACGTATGGTACTCGTCGTGGTCATACTCGTTTGGCTCTAACGCTCGGCCGGATCACGATGCTCGAAGAAATTATGAAGACAGTGCCTTTCGGCATACCTTTCGAAGAACTCGAGGCGTCCGATGAGGAATTGCAGAAAGAGAAACCGCAGTTCTACCAAGGGTTAACAGTATATGGTACCAAGAGAAAGGATTGGGCATCCAGTTCCTATCCAGCATATGGCACTGAAAGTGATAAGAAGCATAAGCCGGCGCACATCGCAGTTACATCTGGGAACCTGTCTTCGATAAAGTGGCTCCTATCAGAAAGACCATATGAATGTCTCAAAGAATATATGGCAAAGAACCCCAGTCATATCCACGCCAAGATTCTAAAGAAGCAGGGAGATGGTCTTGGGTTTATGTTGCAGAAAGGTCTTGGTGTTGAAACAATGCTTCTACCCTTCTTGGCGATTAAAGGTTGGCATGAGAAATATCCAATGGAAACTTTCCGATTCCTTCTATCTAGACCCGGCGCAATAGAGGCAAGGACAAACAACTCGCTCAATCTCGCCTTATACGCTGTTTCGTTAGCGGCTACAGGAACGAGATATATTCCTGCCCTCGAAGAGCTTTTGAAACCTGAATACGATGTTGATTTTTTCGCACGTGACGGCAAGGGGCAAAATATTTTACATTACGCACTTACAGCCAATGAGATCAGGAATATGAAGAAAGTTCTTCGGATGGTACCCAAAGAAGTCCATGAGGTTGGGTGGACACAAAGGTCGCTGGGACAGAGTCAAACGCCGTTAGCCTCGTGGCTTAATAGGACTGGAGGTCAAAAATTAGACATTCTTAGGGTTATTTTGAAATATAGCAAGGGTCGGGACTTGGGAATTGCGGATGTTGAAGGAAATTTACCACTTCATTGGGTTTGTTAACCCCTGTCTGAAGCCTTATTCAAGATAAGCTAACAATCGAGGAAATAGGCGTACCAACACACCTTGCCTGGCGTTTTGACCATTTTCACAGAAATGGCACCGCAATACACCCGTTACGAAAACGCCAATGGACGCACCCCAATGGAAATCGCGACTTCCTTGTTTTTTTCGGATGTCTATTGCAATCCGCCGCAAGGGCTACCATATCCGGCAATGCCCTCGAGTGCCATTGAGAAGCAACTATACCAATTTGATGCCCCAGTAGTACGAAACGTCTCGGCTCCGGATACTCCGAAGTCTATGGATGATCAAACGGACGACGAAGAGGAGCCAACAGATGGCGTGACCTGGGAAACAGATAAAGGGGATCTCGTGAAGACATATGAGCTTGGCGTCTTCTACCTAGAGAAACATCTAGGGAAGAGAAAATTGATTGGCTTGAATGACGCGAACGAGCTGGCGAAGCGTGTTGCAAGTATGAGGACCACCAAACAAAATAATGGGGAAGAGGATGAGTTTGATGGTGGGGATATTCTCCATTTTTGGTAGAATACGAAGAAAGACACGAAACATGTCGAGGAGAGTCGAGAAATAGATTGCTTGTGTGTGTAGGGAGGAGGGTATGTCATTGACTATGAGTAGTAAATATAAAAAAAAAATCACCTGTCCACCGAGAAGTATAAGAGCCTTTATTGCCTCTTGATCTTATGACCCACAAGTTCCTCTTATCTATTATTACTGCCTTTGATAAATACATTATAGCCACTGTACTTGAAACTTCCTGTGTAACGCATGTCAGAAGGCACATTTACACTGGATACGCTGGGTATTTCCTGTAGTCTTTCTAAGGTGGAAGGAAGAATGTGTATTGATACCGCGGCAGATTTGATGAAATGCCCCATTAAAAGTGGAGCTAACTGTATGGACCTGGGAATACCAGGTGCCAAATGATTGCGCCTTGAGCATTGAAAGCTGGCCGTGAGCTTCAAGGCATTCAGGACATGTCCTGGTGTCCATAAAAGTTACTGAGAGAGACGTGGAAACGGGAGATTGTAAGGCGCTGCGAGTATCCATTAGTCGTGATTCGAGTCCGGTCTTTGGGAATGAGGTTGGGAATGTTCTGGTATGCCTAGTTGTTCATCCTAATTCGCAAGGAGTTCTTTTGTAGGATAACTTTTTTCGAGTTGAGGCGATCTGAATTTCTGTGCTGCTGCGTCTTGTTTAAAAGATGAATAGAAGAGAATGCTATATTTGATCTCTTTGAGAGGAAGAAAGGAAGGAACGGATTTGGTATTAAACACTTATCCTATATATGTTGGCTCTAGCCCTTTTATCCTCCTGATCCTTGCCTGCAAGCTCTGCCGTATTAAATCGGATATTTAGTGATGAACCCTTTGACTAGGTATTTTAATGACACTGTATTCTTTGTTCTATCTGAATATTCGAATATACGGAGATATCAGACTGCTTCTACCTTATAAACTGTCTAAAATGCAAAGAGGCGGCTAGAGGGTGTTGTCTTGCATGAGGGTATCAGCATCAACGATTCATGGGATAAGAGGTGTTTATTACCTAGTTTGCGCCCTTAATGTACATCAGGGAGATAGTGTATCAGTACTAGGGCCGCTGGTGAGTTATGGAGAACCGGACCAGGAGAAAAGAAACTGGATCATGAAGGATCACTCAGCGCTCGGTACTGATATATTGTTACTTCGATAAGGGTTGGAGAGGCGTGTATCAAGCTTACTAGTAGTGGCCGCAATGCATGTAGCATAATGTATACACATATGACAACATAGTGGATGTTATCTGACGGGCGTTGCTAAAAATGTAAAAGCGACGTGGTCACCAATCAACGCTACGAGAACTCTAGTGTGTTATTACGTCATCGAGTGATAGTCTGTGATTGTAAAAAAAATAACACGTAGGAACAAAGGACGTTCCGCACGCGCTTTTTGTTAGGGACGAGCCATGTATTGAACTTCACTACACTTCGGATCTTTATGCATAGAATTGCGATAGTTGTCTGCTCTCAGGTGACCCGCACATGTCATTGTCACATTCAGTTTTGAACAATTGCTAATTGACCCCTGAATCTCATATCCAGTGCCCAGACTTCTGTGCAAATGCGTGAATGATCCGAGGCTCTGAGGGCTAGGGTCGCTATTTAGCCCTGCCACCTAGTCCGCATTTATCTTGGGCCCAACCACTACATAACTTCTTCCTCGCCCCCCCCCCCCCCCATCCATCTCCCCACAACAACTTTTCTCATCACAATCTTAGCATGTCGGCGGTGTCAGACGGAAACACGATGGAAAAGACCAAACTCCCTCTGCCAAGACTTCCGCCACCTCCACCGAGTGGACTCCCAACTCCTCCGAATAGTAAGACAGCTGATGGAAGGGAACGCTTGCAGCATATAGTCAACGTGGCGATTGAGGTTGCTACAAGACACAATCACCCGGATCAGGTTCGGGCCATCCGAGAGATGTACGAACTATCGAAAAAAGATACCACAATTTCAGAGTTGATGGACAAGGTGCTTGCTCGAAAGGCAACTCCGGAGCAGTATGCTCAATTCCAGAAGCTCATGAGGAATCTTCAGACGGAAATGAAGGCCCCAAGCATGGCTCCACAGACTCCGGTTGGCCCGGCGCCGCATCAACAGCAAAATGGCTCATACCCTACGGTTGGAGGGAATAGTTTGGGGGCAGAGGGGACGCCTGGAGGCGCAGCGCTGCTTAGTTCAGAGCCATCCAAGGTTCAGAATACGGGGGAGACTACAAGTTTGATGGAACCAGGTATGATCGATGGCTATCGGAAGAGGAATTTGAGGGGGAAATCGGTAGATAAGGCGGCAATGAAATCTAATATAGATCTTCCAGAGCGCCAACCTATAGCCGAGCCAAAATCTGGATCCGACACAATAGTAGGCTCTTCGAAAGTTGTCACGAATACAGGAGCCGATGGCAAAAAGAGAGAAAGGCTTATGCTCTTAAAACAGGATCAGATCGATACCGAAAACACTTCGTCAAATTCGCAGGATAATATGGGACGGACTCTCGGACATCCGAGTGATGCGATGTCTGAATTTAGAGCTCCCAAGAGGCACAAAAGAGTACGCAGAGAAGGGGAAACTGAGTTGGCCCAAGGGGGAGATAGAAATGGAGAGGAATGGGAGGGGAGGAATGGAAACGTTGCCGAGGAGGGGAGAAACGACGGAGGGAGGGGGGCCAAGCGGGCGGAGGGGGCTATAAGAACACTTCCTCAAAACAAGTCTATGTTTAGTGAAGTTATCAACAGTGACAAGGAGTTCGTTTCCAAGGTTGTCAAAGGGTGCCTTGAACGAAGCCTTAAGAACGGGCATGCTGATATCGGTCGCGCAATTCAGAGCTTTTACGAAAAGTCTTTGGTGGAATCTCAACTTAAAGGATTTTTTGAAGAGTTGATCACTGGGAAGATAGACAAAGAGCCAGTGGTTAATTTTCAGAAATTCATTGGAGAGTACATACGAAACACTCAAAAGTCCAAGCTAAAAGGTACGAAGCTAGTCGCAAAGAGCACTGTACCAACGCTGGAGGTGAATGAAGTTGAGTCTACTGGGAATCAGGACAGAAGCAAACGAGGGCAAACACAGGACCTCGAGATCATCACCATTCACCCGAGTCCGAATGATGAGTTAACGAAAATTTCAGAGGTTTCTAGCAATGTCCAAAGGATTCAGTCACCGATATCTAGTGAAAAACCAGTCGTGGATTCTACATCAACTCCCGATGCGAATACACTCCTATCAACCATGATCAGCCCCTCACCGCTCGTGCCCGAGCAGTCATAGCTCAAATGGTCGCTCAACTCAACAATCTAAGTATCTAGTGGAGGGGCGAACGGGAAAGCCCGTAACTTTAGCGGAACTAGATTTCTTTTTACCCAGATAGTCATTTTTCTGTATTGTTAATTGGAGTCGCGTGTGCTTGTACTATAAATGGGGTTTCTTTCCTTTATATTCTTTTCTTCTGTGGATTTGAAACCTTTATGTTGGCCAAGTTTGTGTTTGTAATTGTTGTAAATTCCTGTTGTATAGGCTATACCCGGAACCCGGATTGTTGCGCTAGGTGTTGCAGGGGGTAAATTTTATACCTGAAAATGAACATAGCTAAATTACGGCCCAGCAGACTAAAAACTATGCCTCGCTAGCTCAATCGGTAGAGCGTGAGACTCTTAAGCGGAATCTCAAGGTTGCGGGTTCGACCCCCGCGTGGGGCTTTAGATAGTTATCTTTCAAGCAGTTTGAGCCCTCTCATATCTTCTTGAAAGCTGACTTTTTCAATTCGAATTTGGTGGTAAATTAATAATCTCTATGCTGAGGGTAATAATACCGCAAGCACTTTTGTAATTCAATCCACTTCTGAGCTTCGGGGGCTTCATAAGGTTTGTTCTCATAATGATGTATCTGGCCAGCCTATATATATATATAAAGAACCCAACCCGTATTTGCCTTCCATGTAGTTTTGCCTGTGCAGGTATCCCAAGACATTTTTCCGTTTCTATAAATCGCGCTGACGCGGGGTATGTAAATCGGATATTTCCTGTGCCTAATGCTATGCTTATATTATATTCAGTATACACGAGGAAGGAAGTATCAGCTATGATCCTACCTATACTTGTAACCCTAGTATGCCCTCGGTTTCTGTGGGCATGCAAATAAAAAAAAAATAAAAAAAAAAAAGGAGAACACAAGAAAGCCTAGCTAGCCATGTTGAATTTGCCTATGTATTATATAAATACCAACCGCCGGACAAAACGGATTGAAGAGAGTGAGTCAAAGTTGTTTAAACCAGACAGAAGAATTAAAGCCCACCAGGGTGATAAAAAAAATACACATCCATCAGGAGGAAGGGAAAAAAAAAAGAATAAAAAAAAAGATAGAAAGAAAAAATATTATCGCAAAATTTTTTTAAGGGCTTTCTTCCTCCATATTGTCCACAACTCATCGTTCTACTTCCGCAAACTCCCGACCATAAATATCGATTGAGGCATACGGAGTAAGGGCGGTGCAATAGGCTCGATAGGCTCAGGATACCGATTTTCCCTTTTTCCGATGAATTGAGGATTCAAGAGATTTCATCCAATCCCCCGCTCGCCGGCGCCACTTACGGCGTCTAGGGCTAAGTAATGATTCCATCTTTGGATTGAGAAGAGCATCTGCTATGCCTATCCAGCCGTATGTAACCGCTATATCGTATGGCTTCCGCCCATCTTTATCTTTCACAACAAGATTTGCCCCTCTAGACATAAGCGTCATCATTGTCTGCTCGTGGGCATGAATTGCTGCAGTATGCAGTGCCGTTTTACCTTGTTTATCCTGGGCAGTAAGATCGGCACCATCATCCAGTAGCTGCCGAACCATGTCAACATGTCCATCTTTTGTAGCCAGATGTAATGGTGTCTGCCCTTCAACATTCCTGGCCAGGATGTTGCCTCCTCTTTGTCGAAGCATTTTCGCAACCTCAAGATGCCCTCTGTGTGCAGCTACACCAAGGGGGGTAATCTGATTCGACCCCGGACTCTCGATAGAAGCACCTCGATCTAGTAGTATGTTTGCAATTGAAGTTGAATTCGCAGCCACCGCATAATGCAGAGCCGTGTCGTTTTGGTTTGTGTGCGCAGAAATCTCAGCTTTATAGTCCAGAAGAAGCTCCACGACTTCGTCCCAGCCGGTGTATGCTGCGCTGATCAAGGGTGTGTATTTGAGCTGGCCTCCCTTCGCATCAACAGGAGCTCCTGCGTCAAGAAGAATCCTCGCTACTCCTAGATGGCCGTGGAACGACGCCCAATGCAGCGCGGTGTCATCAACGCTGGTGCACGCAGCAACATTGGCGCCTCGTTCTAGAAGAATCGTAACTGTCCGTTCAGAGCCATGAATTGCCGCTCTGTGAAGGGCGGTCATTGTTAAAGAATCCTTGCTCTCAATATCGGCTCCCCAATCAAGTAGATAAAACATAATATCATTGTAACCGGAAGCTGCTGCCCAGCTGAGAGCATTCCGGCCCGAATCGTCTGCAGCCTCGATGTCTGCGCCTTTTTCAAGCGCAATCTCCAGTAGTGCTTTTCGCTGGTGCTTTGCTGCCCATAAGAGAACGTAGTCGTGGTTCATTCTATCATGTAATAATGATGTCAAGAGAATGCATAGGCGACGATTTGTTCGGGAGAGATTATTTATGCCGGATACGTCTAGGTGCTCGGCGATGGAGATCAACAGTTCGTTGGGGAGCTTGAAAAGAGACATTTGTTCGGTCGTGCAATGTAAGAGCTGAAATCCTTGAATAGTACTCAGAGACGTCAGTTCTATCGCTTCTATGGGGCCTTGTAGAGTAGCATCATATAGAAGGATAAGTACCTCCTCTAGGCTCTATGAATGGCACTGAAACTTGATGCCGTGAACAATGTGGAATGCGTAAAGACATGCGATGAGCAAGAGGGCGCCTGGTCATGCATGAGGTGTTGTTGTTCAGCCCCGCAGTCGCGGCTCTGGTGATTGGGACGTGACATGTTGTCATTCAAACTAACGTCAGCGAGTGATGAAGTCTCGACCTAGCCCACAGCCTATTAGTTTGTATATGGGAACAAATTGCATAAGGCGTGAGCTATCACCCATGCCATACTAGAGCGACGCGATAGGTATCAGTGATTCCCTGAAGTATTGTATTTAGATCGTTTGATTCTTTACTCTGAGATGTAGAGCATGTAGATCTAGATTCAGCACTCTACGTATACACATCAGAGAAGGTTCATGCGGGTGATTAAACCGACTGCATAAAGTAATGCTGGGTTCAATATTTACTAAACCTTAAATTCAAGCTAAACGAGAAATCACTTTCCTTTACCCAGCATCCCTTTGACGGGCGCTATTAAGTCCCGCTGCTGCTGCTAATAATTTCTCGACGGAAGTACAAGTAGTACTGGCAGGTACCTATATGCAGTAAGTACAAGTAGTATAGTGGACTGGCTTTTTGTACAGACTAAAAAAGATGGCAAGAGATTTATATCCATGCCTCGCTAGCTCAATCGGTAGAGCGTGAGACTCTTAAGCGGAATCTCAAGGTTGCGGGTTCGACCCCCGCGTGGGGCTTCATAGAAGCTTTTCTTTTGTTTCTTCTCCTTGAGCCTAAGCTCGTTTTTTTTTGGAGGCGTCCGTGAACTTGTTCGCTGTGTATCACTTGTTCGTTGTGTATCACGGAAACGAACATGCTTGCATGTGACGCGATAATGTCACGCTAAGAATGCACTTCACTTGAACTATTGTGCACCTTAGAGAGTTTTATATAACGATCACTAGATGTAGTAAATAGACCATTAGTCCGTGCCCTTTACGGAAGACTGAATTGACCCGTGTCCGTCCGTCCGTGTATAGCCACATGTACTCATTTATCACTTGATAGCCGTATCCTACAGCAGCAATACATTGCGCAGCCTTATATGGATCATATTTGTCCTTCAAACATCTAGTGCAGAGATGCTATCTAAGAGTCCATACATGTATGTATCGGCCCCAGCCTTGCTGCAAGTCTCGGTTGCTAATTCTGGATCCTAGTCTCGGTCCTGAAGGGGCTGGCGGTGGTTCTATTATTCCTTTGTTTTGCTGGCTATTACAGTTCTGAGCATGAATAGGGGCCCTGGGTTGCCTCACACAAGGTGCTCAGGGAGCTTGCTATTGCAGTGTTTAGACACGACTAAGGGCATCATTCAGCTGTCGGAGACTCCGGAGACGGCGAGGCAAGCCTATGTATGTATGTGCCATCCCAGGAATCCGTTTGTGCGCAAACTTATATTGTGATGTAGTAAAGAGAAGAGAAAAAAACCTCCCACTCCCCGTCCGAGTAAGAATAGTGCAGGAGGTCACTTGTTATCTGGGGTCCGTCTTTCAAAAACAGTCATACAACGCTGGACCGAGTGCGGATGGAGAAAGTTTCTCTTGAAATGCCGCTGCCGATTACGGACACTCACCCGCAAGGCTCGAGGTACGTGTCTTTGTTCGCCCGTCCGTGGTATCGGGCCCGTCTGCTGTGCTGTGTGCGTACGGCTAGCTACCTAGCAGTCATCTGTGCCCGGTCTTTGGGCGCTCTCGAAAACGCTGGAAGAATGTGCTGCTAACCGTCGCTGGAGAGGTTTTCACATGGTTCGCGTGTGTAACGCCGTACAGCCCCCCGGTGCGGCGTTTCCGGGACATCTCTCTACTACATACCCCCAGTTATCCATCTTGCTAAATAGGCGAGCTGATCTTGCTGTAAGGCCGGTCGGAAAAGTAAGAACAACCTGACATATAGCAGCTTAGTTAGCGGGGTTTAAGGACTAGTATATGGGATATTCCACGTCTGCCTCTAGGTACTGCTAACACCAGTGGACGTATATATGGGTGCCGATGAGCACAGGTCGGTGGCACTGGCTGCGCGTATACGTTATGTAGGATGCGGGTTCGGGTTCAGGCCAGGCGAAGATGATGACAGTGACAGTTTGAGAACCAGAAAATCGCAACTTCAGATATTAGGGTAGACAAAAAGATGGGGGTAGAGGAGATAGATGGTAGTTGGGCGAGAAGGCATGTCAGGCTTGCAGTCGCTGCCCGTGCGAGTGCCCGAGATTTGTACTTGGTCTACGGGTCTTGTTAATGGCCAACACTCTAACGTGTACCGCGCGTGAGCGTGGGTAATGTTGTATTACGAGAAAGGATGCTAGCCTGGTATCTAGAAGATTTACATAAAACCATACTCAAAATTCAGAGAACGTTATGGATGCCAAGGAAATCGAGTGATGCACTGTGACTTGCCGATCCCTTCTTAGACGGGGCTATCCTAAACTACATGTACTTACATACATATAGTGGCCATGAGATTGACCGTACGCGTACCGCACATACGGAGGGAGGTTCTAAAGTACATGTAATTAATAGAGGTCTTGATCTTATCGAAGCCATAAGCCCGATTCGCAAGACGGACAGAACAGGCCTATAAAACCACCCGAGCTTCCCACAAGTCAAGTTTTTGGTTTGGGTCGCTCTTTCATTATAGTAGGCACAAGGCAGCCTCAGCTATAAATACCCAATTGCATAGCTATACAGCAGACGTCATCTCACTGTAGGACCAAGAATACCCTGCCGTTGGGGATGGAAGCCGAGCTAGCCAGCTAGGATTAAATCAGATTTCGGCCTCCAGCCCCGACCGTTACCCAGCGCTGGCTTCATATACTACTACCTACCTAGGCAGCTATCGCCAACCGAGCTGGGGAAAAGCTTGGACCAAAGTAATCATGGGGACTACATACATACATATGTACCTAATCTATGCAATCAGCCAAACTGTACGTATGGGCTGGTAGGCTATGTACTTTATAGTGCCGGTAATGCTTCTCTGTCCTAGATGTGCTTCGAGGCGTGGGTCGCTCAGCCCTACTGGCTGTACTGGCATCGTATGCGGTTTAGGAAAAGATTATCAGTCCGGATCTAACTTAACCGTGCGCAAGGGATGAGGCCGGGCTAAAAGCTTAGCATTTGGTTTTGTTTTGGTCAATAATACAAGTTGGGAAAGCCGTTACCGCGTGATAAACCCTAGATCCTCACCACGGTACTATTCCCCAAATTAATACCCTGCTGAATGGGGCTTCTAAACACTCTGTTGTGCGTTTTGAGCTTGGCAATAGGGTTAGGTTTACGTTGCATGGGTTAAGGGAATGACTGACAATACACACGCTTGGCAACTCTCTTTAATTTGAGACTCACTGATATGGCCAACTCCCACTAAAATCTAGCTGTACAAAAGACGTATCAATCTACCTCTACTCTTCTCTTTCATCTGTAGCCTACGTGTGTGTCTACTGATTCTTGCCCCACTCTGTTCTATCATGTATAACTATGAAACATTTCTATTTGACGGTTTATGTAGGGATATTAGACTACTCTGAAAGATACAGTAATGCCATTAACAGACTACAAGTTTTCCTCCAAGAAGTCAAGCATAGTTTTAAATGCATCCTTTGCGTTGAAATGTAAATTGATACCATGTCCAGCATCTGGGTGGACCACAATATTCACCGCCGTCGAGTTTGGAAAGAACGCTTCACTCGATTGCAAGACCCCAGTGCAGTTTCCACCACAGAAGGGAAGGTCATATTGACCAGTGATGATCTAAGCAACAGCCAAGTTAGTATAGGTAGATACTCTACATGGAAATGAGCCTCAACATACCAAAACCGGCCCGTCAAATCGAGAGGCCACAAAATCGCCAGAGTTGATAGTCCATAGTGTTCCGAGTCCAAAGGGCCCCTTACCCTCCTCCGCATAGTCTAAAGCCTCGGCCGAGAAGAATGGGTACTTTAGGAAGAAGAATTGGTTCGACCATTTGGTTGCCCAGGTGAGGTACTCACTTGCAAAGTCTGCAAATCTCACGGGGTCCTGCAGCCTCGCAATCTGAAAACCCCATGGAATGAGGGCGCCCTGAAGCCAAGTGCCGTTGTGCCCGTATCCGGTGAGGATGAGGCCGTCAGACAACTCGGGGGTGTCGACTGCCAGGCGGTTCGACAAGACAGAGCCATACGAGTGGCCCACATGGATGACTTTCTCCGGAGTACAGTCGATGCCGATGCTGCCCTCACGGATCAAGGTGGTGAGCTGTGTCAGGATTTCTAATTCGACAAACGACTGGACCCTGGTGTTCGGGTTTGGCTTGGATGATTTGCCATTACCCAAACGGTCATAAAAGAAGACGGAGTATCCAGCTTCAAGTGCAGTGTCGACATAAGAATAGTTGCTCCTAGAGACTGCCGGGTCCCAGTAACTAGAATGTGTGAGCGGTAGATCTAGAAGAAAGTGATAACCAGCAATAGTGGAGGGGGGTGACAATGAGGAGGAGGGTGAATAGATGGATGATAGAATAATGAGGAGTAGTGGGGTTAATACTTCTTGTCAAAGCCGATTCCATGGGTAAGAATTTGGATAGTCTTGGAATTGACAACGGGGGTATCGGGAGTACAAAAACGGGCATTTATAGTGTAATTTCCAGAGACTGTTTCATAGCCATACGGTTGTACAGCTTGCTGATCACGAAGAGCGAAATTGAATTGAAGATCGGCAGCCTGCTCATTTGTCTTGAGCATAGGAAATTGAAACAGCGCGTTTTCAGTGGTGACCTGGAGGGGGACGTCTATATCGGTGCAAACACGTGCAGTGACGAGGACAGAGGAGGCAAGAGCCAAAAAGATGGAGCTTGAATGAACCATTATGAAAGTCAATCGTTTGATGTTGACTGAGATGATTGAGAGGGTTTTGAGGTGGAGGTGAAGAGATGAATTAACTGCTGGAAGACGGGCTTTTATACCTTAGATTTCTTTCGTGTTATACATACATGTATGCAATGGTTCCAAGGCCCTGGAATATCTTTTGGGGGCTAAGCATTGTTACCCGACCCATTCCATGCCCACCAGCTACTGAAGTTAGTAGTGTGACCAAGATGAACTCTATTTTGTCTAGTTAATGTCAAATAGTACCCGTAAGTCAGGTTCAATTTGGTTATTGTAATCAAAAGGATGACTTAACAGAGAGCTGGATCCTATAGCAGTTTCTTCTGCAGGCATAGGCTGCAAAGGGCTTGCTTCCAAATCTTCCAGCTATAGTTGTCGTATGTAGTAATACATGTACCTGTATGATGAAATCTGTAACCCGGAAACTACATGTACAATACATACACGTACGTACAGGTGCCTGACTGATCAGTAAGTCGTGCATATACCCCCCCCCCCCCCCGGCCATAACGGTACAAGGGCAACCAACTGATTACATACATGTACATATATATTGTTGGTTCTAATCATGTTTAACCATTAAGTTAATTTGTCTCTGTACCTCTTGATAAAATTTGTTACCATTGCAATTTGTGAGATCTTCAAGGTGTGCCCGCGCCCCCCCCCCCGGCTGCTTCGGGCTGGAGCGGTAAAAATTTACCGCGCCGTAATATTTGGCCAAAGAACGTGCACACCGCCTTTATGGAATACTAACATGCAGTACATGTAGTTCTATAGGTTTACCTAAATGCATATAAGAGCTAATGTGTATCTGCATGTGCTAGGTAACCTCCGAAACGATCCGCTGCACCTAATTAACATGCAGCCTATCATTATGAGATATGTACGTGTAGTGTATATCAATATAAGGGTAGAGCTTCTATGTTTATCGGCAACCAATGCTGTTTTACAATTGTTGTACTGTATGAATTCCGGACAATCGAGTTCCAATATCGTGTAATAAAGTCTAGATCTTCCATGGCTGATGTCACGTGCAAGCGTATCCCCTTCTTGATACTGGGATACATGTATCAATAAGGATTTTTGATTACGTGTAGTGATGGAACGGTAAAACAGCTCATTCGATGTAGAGTATGTAGCTCAGTGCTCAATATGTAGGCACCAACCAAACGATTGAGCCTACATCTAGCTAGACGTAGAAGAAACCTATCGAAGACAACCTAAACTTTTATTTGGAATTTATGTCAAACCAAGCCAACAAGACTCGATGGACCCTGAGCATGCTAATTAGCATCATGACGGACCAGCGAATTACTGATGGCTGATTACTAACCATTTCTATCCCGCAGCTGCGTAGGCCAAGCCAGGATGTGATAGGCTGAGTCACTGAGTAAGCCGGTACATCCGTTATCATCTAGCATAAATTCCAAATTATTTGATAAGTGCCTATATACATTAAGTGTTTTTATAGCCAGAGGGATGAGCACGATCGCGCAATATATTCTGCAGGCCGTGCGCCAAATAATATGAGGAATACGGAAGGAAACACGTATGGTGATATCAATAACTCGGTCATAAGAGCACCCGGATGGGTATTTCAAATAGTAGATACCAATCATCATGATCAGCTAAGACAATAGTCGTGGCGCAGGGGAGGGTACATGTAGTTAGAGTACCTGGAGTATTTGACATCAGCAGACTAGAGGTGTGGTGCGATCGATTACATCGTAGTAAAATCAAAATCCGTAGGTGCACAATTGCAGGTGGCAGATATAGGGTATACGAGTATGGCTGCCCATAAGCACATATGTATATACATACAGTCGCACCTCGCTATCTCATAATTCGATATTTCGCATCTCTTGTTGTCGTACGGATTTACGGGACAGGTACCAACTACTGCACCACCAAAGACTATCTCGTAGGGGTCTGACTTCCAGAATACGCTAACACAACAAGGTGCGATTTTATCCCTTCCGTCGTTTTCACGGGTTTATATTTTAACCAAGGTAGGCGATAGTATTACTACAGTAGGGTTAACGGCTTCACTATCACCACTTGGGGTATTTCTATTGCTCCTCCTAGGCTAGCCGTGACCTGTATCAAACTCTTTCGGTAGTCGTTCTTTCCTACCTGGGCCGATCGCCAGCACTAAATCCCCAAAAACCCCTGAAAATTCGGGACAAATGAGGGGATAGTGCAAGAAGGAATAGAGGGCGACCTTGCCAACCCTGTATACACCACTTCAGTCAATTCTTTCACTGGCTCTGGGAAGCAAACATTGAAGAGCCTCACCTCTAACTCGACTTTATGGCTGTATTAAGTGCTACAATACTGAGCTGGTGTGAACAGGGATTACAAGGTCGCCCCCCAAGGCCTCTCGCACCATACCTATAAATTTGAGTGCTTGGCACCGTCCGCCCTGAGGTACATGTACAGCGGTGGGTAAAAAGTCATCGGACGACCTAGCCACAGTTCTACCTACAAACACGTATTTTCGTGGCATTCCGTCTGATGACTTATTACCCATCGCTGTACTTCGGGGGTGGAGATATGTAAGTGAGAAGACACCCTTCACGCAACCTTGGCAGTGTGGTGTCTTCTCTCAGCCTTAGCCTGCCATGGTTGGGATAGTGGAGACTTTCCCTAGTCTCATGCCCAGCCTGCGTTTACTTCAGTTCTGCGCACAGTAGGACATACCAGTATCAAGCCATAGCTTGGCAACGTCGTCTCGGGAGCATTGTCCTGTGGGGAACGCGTGCGGGATATTAGGTACGCGCGCCGCTTAGAGCTTCGATCTTGCAACCAACCCCACACTTGACCTTACGACATGACGCGTATTTTCCAGAGCTAGAGCCCAAACTCGCACTACGAAAAGCTACTGATAGTTCGTTCTCCTCAGAAAGGCAAATACTGTTACAAGCTCCCTAAAAAGCCTCTAACTCTGTTTGTTCCCAATCCCTGCTGTTCCTCTCACAAAGCGAGCTGGGATAGCTGACTGCTATGACAGTGTTTGTTCTCAAAGAAAGACATAGCCTCAACACTACCTCACCCAGAAAGCAACAAGTACCATGAACCGACTCGAAACTCCCCGTCATTCATCCTCTGAAACCGAAATACCACCTCCTCAAGCACCTCATCGTCGCCCGCTAAACGAGTATACTCTAGCAGAAGTTGAGAACTTTAAGCGTCCAAACACACACAGTGAATTCATAATTGCAAGAGATCTTCTACTTGAGTCATTCGACCTCTCGGATCCCAAACGTCGTGAACAACACCGTATTATTTCCAATTACTGCAATGCCGTAGAGCCAATATTCCGTCGGAATGAGGAGACTGAGATTCGGGAACAGGAAAAGCTCATGACACAAGGGGAAAGCGTCGACACAAAGAAAGAAGAGGGTGCAAAGAAGGAATCCGGAAAGCATGCACGCAAGGAAGGCCTCGAAGACTCGGACGATAAAAGGCGACGAAAGAGGAAAAAGGCAAAAAAAGCCATGTTAAAGATCTATGCAGATCTTAAGGAGATAAGGAGAAAGAAGGCGGATGTCTTGCAGCTAGAGGCAGAGAATCGGCTGCCAAAGAGACGCAAAACTTCGATAGAACTTAGCCAAATGGAGATTGATACGGACTTAAAGCTGGACAAGGCTATTGCGAAGGTGGCAGAGTTGGAGAGGTATCTTGGTTACACCTCGGGGGAGGAGAGCGACCCAAACGAGGAAGGAGCTATTGGTACGCTATAGAGTCATCAGATTTTGATACGAATATTTAATTCGGTATACGCACATGGCTAATTGTTATCAAGGATGAACTTATGTGACCGGACTAATCATGGGCATAAATGAGGGTAACAAGACGCGGATTTCTAAAGTTCAAGGCCTCTGAGATAATCCGTGTAAACATTAGTGGGGGTTAACCCTGTGTTTTTGGACGCACATTGAGAATGTAGGTTACACTCGCAGCACAGATCTATTTTAATAGAGGAACAAAAATAATAATGAGTGGCGTTTCTAAATTGGGTAAAGTAACCAAACAAATGTAAGTATTCCTTGTGTTAAATCCGATCCTCATCCACATTCTCATCCATCAACCGCGCATTCTACTGTGGCTCATATTCATGAGCCAGGGTATTCTATGCTGTGGTATTACCTGTCAATCAGTGAAGATGACAAGCATTCGTATTATCGCGAGATCAAGAACAAGCTGTGGTCAGACAGATAGAAATGTGAAGGATGCACCAAATCCACCGGGATCGTTCCATAGAACAAGCTCTTCCACCATAAAATCCCCGAATTGAGTTTCTTAATCTTGGATAGTGTAACTACATGTACATGCCAGCACAGTGAGATTAGATTTTTAGGCAGTGCAGTTCTCCTTCTCGCTCCCAGTTTCCCCACGTTAGTTAGTAAACAGTAAACATCCCTGGGTTGTCGGGAGTGGTTTAGCCGCACTAACCCAAGCCAACGGACGCACAACACCACCTTGGTGTAACCTTCCCTACTCTACCTATCCATGCCATGCCATGCCATGCCATGCACCCTCCCACCAGGCCCTTGGCTCCACCCCCCGATTTCAAATATTCTCTCCTTCTCTTCTGCTCTTGCTACTCTTGCTGGTCGCTCGACCAACAACTTGACAGTAAGTTAGCCCGGAAATCAATCATCTAGATCATGGCGGCTATGACGGAGTCGATTCCACCGCCTCAAGTTACTTCGACCTTTTGGAGATCTGTTCAGGTGTCTTTCCAGCGCGAGTTTCTCAACTTGATGGGTTTCGGCTATCTCGATGACGACGCGGGCGTTTTCGCGCAGGATTCACAACAACACACAACAAATATTGGAGCTGCGAGTGAAGCAGCTGTAAAGGTGAAGGATGATATACTGGCTGCGGCAGAGAGTTCGAAGGGGGTTGGTAATGTTTTTGCATATATTACCAGCCCATGGGCTGTGGTTTGTTTGTTTATGGTGTGTTCCCATACTGCATTCATCTCTGCTTTCAAGCTTCGGATTGTTCCACACAAGATGGAATTTGCTTTCTTGAGCTTTTGCGACGGGCCTCCAGGGCTAATAGTGTCGCATCTAGGCAGTATTGCTGAACCGAACAATGATCTATGCTTCACTCCGTCGTCCCCTCCGCCTCCCATTCAGGGTGAGATTCCTGATGCGAATCATACCAATCCTCCTGTGTTTACACCACACTTACCACCTTCTCCTCGCGATGCGTTGTCAATCTAGCAGCATCTACAGAAACGTGAATCCGAGCGGCGGACTTCTATGGCATGTCGGCCATGCTGGAACCTGGTGGATGTCCGACTCGCAAGTTTGCCAGGCGGCAAAGATGCTCCCTGATGATGAGTGGATTAGCACAGTTGCAGCTTGGCGCGGGCTTTCGCCGCCCGAGGACGCCGGATCGGACCTGGAAGAGCTGTCTCCTCCCTTGGGCAGTTTGCATATGCTATGGCCATTGTATGAGACTTTGTGTTTGAGTCAGTTTGTGGAGATATTTTCATGCGCTGTGACTGGGCGGGTTCCGGCGGCCGAGACAGGGATGACATTGTTGGAACATTCACTGGCGTTTGCAGAGGCCGAAGCTCAGGCAAAGATGAGGCTTTTCGTGATTCGGCCACTTATCACCGAAGGGGAAGAAGTAACGGAGGGTTGGACAATCCCGAAGACTACTAAATCCGAAGAGGAGAAAATAGAGTCAAAGCAAGAAGAAGAACAGCGCATCAAAATTTATGGTGGGAAAAATGTCGCCCCAGAGGTTCTCTACATTGCCCTCATCTCAGCGCTTGGCCATCTCACTTCCCATGTTCTCGGAATATTCAACCTTCAATCCCGTTATCGCCTTCTTTCTACCGGAGTCTTCGGAATTGCTTTTCTCGTTGGTTTCGCATATGCACTCCACCGCGGCGGATCCAGTGGAGTCCTTGACTTCCCAACAGTCTGTGTCGTTGGGTTTATCCCCCACCTTCTTATTTTTACCGGAATCGCCTTCTGTGCAGCCATATATACCCTCGCCTTGACCCTGTCCTCCCTGTTCCCACCACCTCCGTCTCCGGCACGTCCAAGTTTCAAGTTGGGATTCGATAATCTCCGAGCAAATCTTACCCTCAGATCGGTTAGTATCAACATGGGGGAGGACTTTTATACCACACTCTTGAAGCTAGGGTTCATGTGCTTGACTGCTGCGTCGGAGGCAACCTATCTCAATGAGGGTCGTGGTGTCCAGCTCCCTGCCTGGACATGGCTCGAATCCCAGAAAGCAAAAATGTTGGATAGTCAACGCCGAATGGGAGTCGCAGGCGCCCGAGGTTCCGGGAGCGTAGGAATGATAGAAACCGGAAGGGGGGAAGGACCTTACGCAAAGGAGAGAAAGGATGTTAAGGGCCTTGTCGGTTCTCAAAAGACCGCAAATGGTGGTAAATGGAGCGGTGCGGGCGAGATGGTAAGAGGTGCCGGGGTTGTATTAGTTAGGTTTACTACGGGCTGGGTATACCGTGCTCTTAGGAGGCAGCGCAGGGAACCAGCGGTAGGAATAGAACTGATAGGCGGAGAGGGATTTTCTGAGAACGAACCAGAGTCAGAAGAGAGCAGCTCGTTGTACAACCGCTTTCTTCGGGGCGGACTTTGGGGCGAAATCGACGAATCAGGGGACTACACCCCTGGGGGCAACTTCGGCGATGACGCCTCAACTACTAGTGGCTACTCTGACGATGAGGATGATCGCAGCACCATAATGTTGACTGATACTGAATGGGAGTCCGAATCAGAATGTGCCTCAGGTCAAACCACGCCTACCCAACGCTCTCCACGCCGCCGCCAAAACCACCACAATCATCCCCCTACATTCGGTGAGATTTTTAATACACCTCACGAGCTCGCCACTCTCCTCGACCCCCAAACCCCGGAACAACGAGATCAGGCCCGCGTTATGGCTCGTCATCTAACATCATCTCAAATACTCACTCGTAGTGGGTACGAGCTCACACTCGAGGCAGATCGTGCGCTGCTACATCCGGGACAAAATGAAGAGACAACACTAGAGTCAGTACTACTACATCGTCGCCGCGAGACTCATGCGCATGATCATGACGAAGAGGATGATGAAGGAACAGGAGGTCCACAATGTGTGGTGTGTCAAAGCGCCCCACGGACAATTCTGGTTTGGCCGTGTAGGTGCCTAGCACTGTGTGAGGATTGCAGGGTGTGCTTGGCTCTGAATAATTTCGCGAATTGCGTTACCTGTAGAAGCCCCTTGGAGGGATTTAGCAGGATCTATATTCCTTAGCGGCGCATTGACTGGACTTGATTCATTGTGTATAATATAAAATTACTTAGGGGTTTAGGGGTGTTGGATATGCTTTGTCTTTAGTGGTCTGTTGTTTTTCCTCTTTTGCATGTTCTTGCCGGTATTTCAGTCGCCGTTTTTATTTGAAGCATTTCCTCTGCTGTTCTAGCATTGCTTTTATTTGGGAACCTTTCAAACTCATACAGTAGAGGATAAAGAGAACTCAGTCGCATATCTCATATCGTACACATATAGATTAGCTAGATCTTCAAACGTATTAGGTTGTAGTAAAATTGCATTTCCCACTCAACCGCTTTGCGGCATAACATGTATGTACATACTTTACTGCGACAGAGTGCCTGCTTTCCCCATCGAGAGAGCATAGGTTATCACTCGTCTGTAGACAAGCTACAGATTGGTTGATTTTTTTTTTTGGTTTAATTCTTTAATTACAGATTGGTTGATTGTTTCACTAATAGACAAACCATAGAAATCAAGGCCTTACAGATAAAGCGTGTGGGAATATAAGTGTACAAATGATACTTAAAATAGAGTGTTGTTTTAGTTGATTTAATGCTCTTGATAAATGATGGGGTGGCTAAGAAGTCTTGAGGGTAGATGGTTACGTTTTACTGGACTTATAATTCATGTAGTGTGCGAGGGTATCTTAGCATTTGTTCAAGTATACCTACTATTTTACATAAACATAAAGGAGACCCGGATTTCTCTCCCTTCCCCCCGTGGGAACTTGAGTAATCGACCTTTCGGATGAAACACTGCGACTGTTCATACCTTCTCCGGAAACTCGATCGTCGTACTTTCGATCTGGTCCTTCTGGATGTTCGCCCTTTTCGCCTGTTCTGCTGATTTTTCGGCGCCCTCGAAAACTACTCATTGTTAGCAAATCCTCGGATCAGGAGTCTCAAAAAGCGGGTGTGGGCCTACTGAAAGCGAGATCTTCCAAACTTTTATCTTTTGTTTCTGGGAACGTAAAGAATATAACTTTTCTAGATTAGCATTGGTTCTGGTGTTGAAAGAGGGGTGGATTGTTTACCAAGTCCTTCAATGAAGAGCCAGACGGTATACACGATGTAGTATTTCCAGCCGATTGCGGAAAGACCGATAGGGTTGACGAATTGGTTGAAGAAAGAGGCGAAGCGGGAGAATGTTTGGACGACGACTGTGCCCTTTGCTCTCATGCTGAAGGGGAAGAGTTCGATTGTGTAAGTGTATCTTTGAATTGTTAGTAGGCATTGACCATTCAGAAAATGCGGATAGTTACGTTAGTGGGGCACCATTGTAGAATGGATCTGGATGTGGATGTTAGATACCGGTACCGCAGGGGGTCGATGTTAAGGAAAGCTCACAGTAAAGAAAAATCATAGCAACAACTGCAGAAGCGGCCCTCGAATCGTGGGTGTCCGCAAAACTCGCACTC
This sequence comes from Morchella sp. 2016-41, assembly GCA_024713855.1. NCBI lineage: Eukaryota > Fungi > Ascomycota > Pezizomycetes > Pezizales > Morchellaceae > Morchella > Morchella sp. 2016-41. The sequence goes on along the minus strand of JAMGZD010000001.1, from coordinate 3,751,663 downwards.
GCTCCAGTCCACGCTGCAAAAGTGATAAACATCCCAGTCACACTGGTTAGATACATTACCCTTCTCGGTGTCAGACTGACTAGATAACTGGCCAAAAACCCTGTCACCAAGTTCCAGCAATTCAATCCCAGGTTAACCTTGTTCTGGGTTCTCTTTGATGTGATCCCTACGGTCTCTAGGACACGGGCAAGATAATACGAAACCAGGCCGTTGCCACTCCACTGACTAAAGGTTCCAATGAAGGCGACAAGAGCACATCGTTTGATGTTCGCCTTGGTGGAGATGAGTTCGCCCCAGGTATGATTTTTCTGCTCCATGTCCATTTGAATGGTGGCTATCATCTCGGCGTATTCGGCTTTGACGAATTCATTATTTGGGTCGCCTTCGCCATGATATTTCACGAGGATGTCATACGCCTCCTTTGCGCGGTCCTTGGAAACCAGCCATCTGGGGCTCTCGGGAACACCCCTAAGCAAAGGTTTAGTTTAGACGGGCCCGGTTGAGGGCTTGGGAGAACTTACCAGATAAAACAAAGCTGGAATGCGGATGGCACGACTTGAAGGGCTGAGGGAATACGCCAGGCCCAATCTAAGAAGATCCACATGAGCATCTGTTTAGGAAGGGACTTTCTTCCTACGTACCAGTGGGGATTTGGAAAGTGCCCAAAGTTACACCGGCTGCAACAATACCCCCGATATACCTAAATAAAATATTATCAATCATTAACCAATTATAAGCTTTTAGTCCTAACTTAGGGATACTCACCAGCTTACGTTGAATGCTGAAGTCAATACCGCACGTTCCTTATGGTATGCCAGTTCTCCAATAAGCTGCGAACCTCCTACAGCACAAGTAAAGCTGTTTGTCAGTACTATCTAGATGTGGTTGAGGGTTAGTCTCTTACCTGATAACGCAAATGGGATTCCCATTCCAAGCACAAAGCGGGAAGTAAGAAACATTCCCACTTTTTCTTTATGTTAGAGCTGTCTACGAATTTTAATCGGAGAAAAACGTACAGTGTACTGAGCACGTTTGTAATACCGCGCCAATTACCATGATGACGCTTCCAACAATGATAGACATCCTACGTCCATACCTGTCGTTAACCCAAGGGACAATAGGCATCATTGACAAGGCTCCAAGCGAATATATTGAGTTCATGATCCCTAGAATAGCTCCTCGGGGGTGATTGAAGTCTTATGGTATGTTATTAGCCATTCTCCAAATCGACATACTGAATCAGTTTTACATACAGGAATCCCAGGTACTAACAGCCTGCAGTCCATTCATGATAGATCCATCAAAGCCTGACGTCCATTCAACTCCCATAGCCGCAGGAACTAAAAACATGTAAAGACTTCGAAGATTCGGTTTTTTGTACCATGGCGTATGATCATTTTTAACAAGGTCAATGAATTTTGCATTCACGGTAGCAGGTGGAGACATCGCGTTTGATTATTGCTGAGGCTGTGAACTACAGAACCCACAAACTAAAAACCGGGAACAGGGCAATGTCCTCTATTTCTATTCACAACTAGCCTATCCAGATTTCAGGTTCGAGCATTTTTTAAAGATTTCCCCGATGCGAGTAAGCAGCTGCCCATGCCCCGCCCTCTATTCCGTCGATTACAGACAGGGGTTTATCCGGATATCTCGACCTTTGTGGGGAATTCCCCCGCATTTCTTTAAAAAATTGCGTTTAGGCGAATATAGTTGAGGCGAAACAGCAATATAAATTGTCTCTATTTAGCCAGCTCGTTCCGGGTTTTTGCTTCCTTGCGAATCCATCTCGTGGAGCGGTGGTTGAGAATGATGGAATTGTCGTTCCATTCCCCGTTTACGTTTGTTGATCATTGGACGATTGGGAAAGGTTCGCTAGAATCCTAGTCGCGGATGTGTTCGCGGCTCCCCGGCAGCAAATTCTGGGGTGCATTTCTAGGTAGATTCTGAGATCTATTCACACTTTAGACAAGGCAAGAACTGATTCATAAACGGTCATCTCGGTGTTTAGTACTATATAGCCCCGAGATCTAACTAAGAGTAGTGATTTTATAGTAAACCGCCCCCTTCGTTGAACGTGGGCGGCGGCCTATCTCATTCGTGGGCTCATGATAGGTAGGTATCTGATAACTGTCGGGCTACAGTATCTGTGCCACTCATGCCTACATATGTATACACAAATACCTAAAGTAGGCCGTAGAGAACCTTGAAAGTTCCTTAAAAACGACCACGTGAGGATACTAGCGATTACTGGATACATGTGCGCAAGGGAGAATAGACAAAGTATGTTGAAGTACACGAACTTAGGCGGCATTTAATTTCATTGGGATTCACGCCACAAGAAGCTGCCTGGATTTGTGAGCGTATCTGAAAGAATAGGCATAAACTGAGTATGGTATTTGAGTGCATATGCCAACGCAACCTGGGGTCACACACCATACGTGTAGCGCACACTAACAACATTTCTCTGGTTACGCCTCAAATCACGGAGGTGCGTATCCCAAGAAGAAGTCTCTTGCACTTGGAACAGGCCCGCCTTTTCCTACCGGAAAATGACCGATTGGCACAAACACTATAGCAAGATCGTGGGATATGTATCATTGTTTTTCAACCCGGCTCTGGACATGGGGTAAGCTATAATTACGTACGTAGATAAGTATACCGCCGGCCTTTTTAACTTCAAGGAGAGGACCAAATAGAGATTCAGTTGATCTCGTAGTCTTTCTTCCGCATGTTGGACTTTCACGCGCTAGACTTGGTGAGATGGCTTGAAGGCTTTTTCTGTTATGATAACCAAACCTAGGTTTGTTAAAGAGAGATGTGCAAGCCTAGGACTATAATATAGGTAGACAAGGCCGAAGATGAGTTCATAGACTGGTTTCTTCGAAACGTTATAATCCCAAATGAGGTGTTGCGTGCTTTGCAATCATTAGTTATCACTCTGCGCCAAGCCAGCGAGCTTCTATGTTCCAGGCACAAACGTAGCCATCCCACTCGAAGACTGAGGAGGCTTTGGACGTCAGTGTTCCAAGATGCGATATAAACGCAGCAATGAGATGCGGCAGCTCTCCAGCCAGATGGGTAATTAGACAACCCCCTGATCAATCACTGTGGATTTGGGATGGGTCTATAGAAGCAGTCTAGGGAGGATGGAACATTGGCGATGATAAATGAACCTTGGAGTGCTATGCAGTGCGTTGGTTGAGCATGATATGTTGCTATCCAAAATTGTCTACGAGGAACTATGGTATGGCTATAGTTTCTTAGAACCTATTTACTTATACGTTACCGTTTCTGACCATTCAAGAAGCGTAAATACATGTAATAACTCATGCTCAGCTTGCCGTACCTTGGTATAGAACACCCTGCGGTTTACTTCCGATACCTTCCAAGAGGCATATTTCACGGTCCCGGCGCAGTGATCTGGAGTATCAGGTTCTCGCGGCACCCTGGGGAGGTCAATCGGCTTTCCCTAGGCCCACAACCTCTGAAAGCAATGTTTTAACACCGATAACTCCAATGTTCCTGGAGGAGGTATTTCACCAAAGGTTTGAGAGACGATCTGCTTGCACCTCCGGTAATTAGTAGATTAGAGATGAGCCTAGGCCTTAATGATTGATTGACGAGAACAGGGGGAAGTCCTACGTCTAGAAGTACGTTTTCATAGCTTCCAGCCGTGAGAAACCTCTTCATTCACTGGGCTGGATTGTTCTGCTGTCTGCGTGTAGTACGATGTCGGTACTGATGGTCTCTTGCAGCGTTCCATATGCGTCCACTTTTTTTTCTTTCCCAAATGCAGCCGAGGATCGCAGCCATTTCTGCTGGCGTTTAATTTGGATTTTTTGGACAGTAAGTCGGTGCTGCTCACTGCCTATACTTGCTCGTGGAATTGCAAAAGTCTCAGAGGCGATTAAGAGGGGAAATCCTGAGGAGCGAGCACATGGGGGTGTTAGGACATATCGCCACAGGCAGGGTAAGAAAAGTTTCTTTTTACGGATGCATAAGGCGCCAGGGCTCAATCCACCCATGGTTATTATTAAACACCAGGGCTAGTAAGTACATACATCTAGCTCACTACTGGATTTATACACCACTTCCTGAGGCTTAAAATGGGTCAAATCTAATGCATTTGACATGTGATGTGTCTCCATAAACCACTTCCCACAAATAAAGTAGTTTTCTTTCAAACACCACATCTCACTCGGGCGCCACACCCGTTACCGAATATTGCCCTTGAGCAGCCCAGTCCAGATCAAAACCGCGTGCTTAACCGTGTCCGTGTGTAGTAGTCGTGATAGAGACAACTTAAAAGTGTACGTTCTGGCACGACTGTTCGACAGATCGCCCCCTCATTGGCCTAGTTTCTCTCCATGTTCGGTTAGGGTATGTACTGATCCCAAACGTGGCAAGAGACCAACAAGATCAGATAACCCCGCTAACCCCACAAAACTCCCTTGAAAAGGCTATTGAATCCGACCCAACGACACTCACATAGCTACAGTTAATAGCCTCCGGAAGACACCAGAGAATTCAAGATGCTTATCCCAAACAAGTATGCCTTCTTGCTCACCTTAATCAATCCCCGCTGACAAGCTGGGCGGTACGTACAGCTTCACCCCAATCCGAGCCTGTATCTTTGATATGGATGGCCTCCTCATCGATTCCGAAGATATCTACACCAAAGCAATCAACATAATCCTGCGCGAGAACGGCCGCCCCGAAATGCCATGGAGTGTCAAAGCGCAGCTCCAAGGCCGTCCTGGACCTGCTGTATGTCATGCTCTTCGCCTCAGCCCCGGCCGCAGAGACCTCATTAACAATCTAAACAAACTTTAGGCAACCAAAATCTTCATGGACTGGGCACAGCTTCCGATTCCTTACGATCAGTATAAAGTGCGCCTGGCGGAGCTGCACCGCGAATACTTCCCAACCTGCGGGCCTCTCCCTGGTGTCCTAGATCTGTTGGACACACTCGCAGTATCCTCTTCCGCTTCGGTGCCCCAAGAGAAGATGGAGATGGCGTTGGCGACCTCTTCAGTTGGTGTCAACGTTGAGTTGAAGACAGCGCATATGAGATACCTCTTTAAGCACTTCCCCGAGTCTCAGAGAATTGTCGGCGATGACCCGCGGGTGCCTGAGGGGAGAGGAAAGCCGGCGCCAGATATCTATTTACTGGCTCTGGGATTAATTAATGATCGGAGAGCGAGCGAGGGAAAGGATGAGATTCTCCCCGAGGAATGTCTGGTGTTTGAAGACTCGGTTCCGGGAGCAGAGTCGGGGAGGAGGGCGGGAATGAAAGTCGTGTGGGTGCCCCATCCGGGGTTGTTGCAAGAGTACAAAGGAAAAGAGGAGTTGGTGTTGGCGGGGAGGATGGGCGAGGCGAATAGAGATGATGGACATGGGCTGGTTATGGATAAGGGGACGCCCGGAGAGATTGGTGATGGAGGTGGAGAGTTGAGGGACACGCTGGAAAATTTTGATTATGCAAGATATGGAATTTTGTTGAATAATTAGATAAATGGGTGTGGTGATTGGTTAGTGAAGATCGGAGTCGGGGGAATATCGTGTAGCGGTACATCACCTTAGACAAGCAGCGGTATTTGAGATACCCCGTGGTCATGTTTTATTTCTCTTCTATTACTGAATACCAATGCTTACACGAGTTTCGAATCCCGTGAATTGCCAGTTTTTTACTCCTTCACATTATTTGGAGGCCCTCTAGGGTCTGGTTCAAACTCGGTCATGAAAGATCACCCGACGCGGATTGATATATTTTCGTTATTTTGTGTACCAAGGTCACTCACTCTATTGTCCGTGCATAGAATTAATTACTGTATTAATTGTTGTGTGAGCCAATCTTCCCAAGGGCTGAAAATGAAATTTTCAGCGCGGACGAACAATCACCCCGAACGCCTGTGTTGCGATTTCGCTTGATGGATCCAGTAAATGCTATCATTTACCAAAATGCCAAGACTGATTCTTAATCTAGCCGAGGTATGTATGTATAAAATCTTGGATCCTCGAAAGAAAAAAAAAAGGCACAGAACGTAACCCCTTAAATTGGCTGTCTCACGATCGGGGATGTAATTCCCCCGCTTTGCTTCTAGATGCCATATTTGGAACCAAACTCGGCTACTGCGGAGTACGGCACGGCGGTAAGGTCAGTACTTTTTTCCCTATACACGAAGTGATTCCTGAGCGAAGTTCTGTTTTCGTTGAATTATAGTAGTAGGTAGATACATGTATGTAGTAAATAGTAGACTTTAAGTGGTAGCAATGACTAAATATTAGTGATGGGAGTTACCCCAAGCGTGACTGATTTAAAGTTTCCCGGTGTCACCCCACGGGGACGATGTCTCACAGCTCGGAGTTCACGGAGGTCCTGGAACCCGTGCCCCCACTGACCTCTCATCTCAAACTGCACCGTAGATCTTGCATCACGTGCTTACCGCATTCCCTTTCATCACTTACCTACTTCAAGCTTATCACTCCGGAAATAATCGCCCCGCCTCCTCCTAACAAACACCCCCGACTCCGACCCGATTTATACATATAAATCATGTCGCACCCACAAACTACAGCCGCCTCTTCTTCGGCCACAGCAGACACGGAGATGTTTGACGAACAACAGGACTACATCAGAAGCCTCGAGCGACTCTCGCAGCCCGCGGACCCGCTGGGCGCTAGTGCGTTCCCGAATGTCAATGTAGATGTCGATGAGGATATGACTATGACAACAAGTTCCAGTGCTACTGCCACTGAACCTGAGCTTGGATTTGGAGAGCGCTTTCCAGAAGAGGAAGAAAAGGTAAGCTCCTGGCGCGACAGTACTGTCGGCGCAACGTGACTATAGAAGGGCGTCGCTGATTTTAGGCTACCATAGCGCTTATTGGCCGAATCCAACTCATACCGGTTATCTGGGAACACACTCTTTACATCCTCTCTATTCATGGCCGCCTTGGACGCCTACAACCTTGCACTTGAATATTGCCCCGTTTATCTGACCTATGAGGCCGCCACAATTCACAATAATATTTCTGCCGTCCATTTGAGGCTTCAGAATCCTACAGAGGCTGTCAAAAGTGCTACAAAGGCGTTGGAAGGCCGGCCTGGATGGCCAAAGGCTTTGTATCGCCGCGCAAAGGGCAGGGAGGCTGTGGGAGGCTGGTCAAGTTTGCAGGGCGCACACGAGGACTATATGACTTTGCTGGAGAAAAACGGCGAGGGGTTAACTGAGAGAGAGAAGAGGGACTTGGAGGAGAAAGTGAAGTGGTTGCCAAGGAGGATTGAGGAGGCAAAAGAGAAGGATACATGTGAGGTTTTGGGGAAGTTGAAGGACGTGAGTTTTCCTGTGTGAAGGCCGAAGGAGATCTAGGAGCGCACTTGCTAATCTGCGGCCACAGCTGGGTAATGGATTGTTGAGACCATTCGGACTGAGCACGGATAGTTTCGGAATGGTGAAGGATGAAAAGACAGGAGGTTATAGCTTGTCGTTTGGGAAAGGCTCTGGAAAGCGATAGTTCCTCAAGTAATTTTCGTATGTTTCTTTGGGATGGCGCGTACGGTCTGTTTTCACCCCCATAATTTCATTATATTCTCTCCAAACACCGCGGCAAGCGCTTTCTTCCTTCATTTCTGTTTTATTTCATATACCTAGGCACTGTACTGTAAATTAGATGGGTGGGGGGTGATTTTACCAATTGCACATATCAAACCATAGCACCCTGAAATCCGGAGGGACTTTCCAGTGAGGCGGAAGTACCCGTGTTGATGGTGTATGGTTACCCCGGAGTCCTATCCGCTCCAGTTTTAATTACGTGATGGGTAATTAGGTACAGGTATCAGTCAGTATCGGACATGGTCGGGGTAGATGCATGTATTATTAACCTGCAGCACCTATGCCATAAGACGCCCTTCGAGAAAGTAGCGTGTCGAAATTGCCTGGATAGTTTGCCCCTAATTATGATTGGTGGCGAATGCAGTTCGAAGCAGTACGCATCATGAGTAAGGTTATGGTTAACTGATCGCTCGTAGGTCGCGCCTCTTGACCCGAGGTAGGAGGATGAAGAATGCCTAGGTAAATATATTGGGTGATTATATAAACCATTGTTCCTAGTGCATGTATGTACCAGTGTTAGCCAGGTGTATCGCTGATTTTCCGACCTTTCCTGATTTGTACATATACATGTCCTGCGCTATCCTTACAATTATATCTACATGTATCCTAAGCTCGCATATTAATTGTATACGAAGCGCACACCTGGGTGACTGGGCTCTATGACCGTCGCGTCGTTAGATACATCTTATAGCTTATAACTACACGGATTAAATAGAATCACAAAGAATCACTCATCCTAGCCACTCCCACCCACAGTATCGCGTTAAAGCCCAAGGAACCCAAGTTCAAGAAACCATAGCTTGATGGTATTCACATCCTGCCTACTGAGAAGAGATTCCAGCTTCGATTATTTGTGGGTAAGGCTCATCCTGTTCATCAATGTCGTTCGTCAAACGTATGTTCTAGCAGTGGCCTAGCCTTTCTCTTCAGAGCCCAAATTCATCAATGGTTTCCTACTTGCGTATTAGCTAGGGGCAGTCATCCATCATCGGGTTTAGGCCTGGGGTGCGGGCAGGCGGGGGGAATCAAGGACACAGGTAGACCGTGATCCAAGCTTCGCTCCTTAGGATAGTTTCAGGCCTCTCCGGCATGCATCTTGGTGAGAGCAAGAATTCAGCCATGTACGACGGTAGCTTAGAGTCCACTGGCCAAAAAAGCAGTGAATCAAACTATCATCCGGCCCTATGGTCAACGATTTAACTTCTCATCTACTCAGCCTAGCCAAAGAAACAGCTGGGCTGCCAGGGTCGCTTCATGCTACGTCTTGTACTTTTGATATATACGAGGTTGTGTATTTAGAGGGCCCTAGAAGTGACTGGAGAGTCGTTTAGTGTTTTGCACCACCTGAATCGAAGAACCACAGACCTAAAACCAAGACAATCGAGATGAATAAACATCTAGACCGGATGAAGCTAGATCTTGGAGGGGGGGAGAGCCTACAAGAGTAGTGGCCACCGGAAACCTCAAGTATAACGGGTCGCCACTACTATTAACATAAGCCACGTGCACGATTATCAACTCTCATCTCATAAGACTAAGCGGAGAGGGGGCAGGGGGGGGGGGGGTTGGCCCTATAGATTCCTTCGTGCTAACCGTGATAGCTGGTATTAGTGATTTTCTTGAGGAGCAGAGGACTTCTCATGCTGCATCCTTCTTCTGCAAACTTCGATACAACTATGAGTGAGTTGAGATTACTGAAAAACCTCGCTCGAGAGAAGATTAGCAGCAACTCTTTTTATTCAGGACTTTCGGCGGTCTTCTCTCGACTTTTGGACTTTTTGGCTATCCCCACCGACAGAAAGTGAAATTGTAGTTCAGATGGATCCAAAGAATGCCCAGGATCAGCTCTGGCCGCGATAGAGAGATGCTTCGACCGAGTAAGCATAAAGGGTAGCCCGACGCTAGGGAACGGCAGCTTCCTCACCCTATCGGATACAGTTTATCAAAACACAAAGTTTCAGGTCTATTTCAATTTGAACACAAGAGCCAACTTTTAGCTTTTATTATCGTCCAACGATGTAGAGTCGACTGAAAGGAATAAAGAATCATAGACAGTCACTCGTCGCTAGCGGGACATCTTCGAGCGAATTCGTAAAATAAGATTTCTCATATACATGTAATGTTAATTTTGGTAGAATAGCACTAAAATAACGAGAATAAGGAGATGAACCATAGATACATGTAGGCCTCAAATCCATGCATCTAACTCTCATCAGTTCCGTGTTAATACCGAACCAACCATAATTGACTATATGAAATCAAAAGTTTATACAAAACCCCCAAACCCTTAGTCTCATGAAGCACCTCAGTTGATTTCAACCCTTAATCTACTAACCTGCCACCTCGCTCCTAAGGACCGGACCGATTCACTAGCATCGATAACGTATATAAGCAACCATCTTAATTACAATAACGGGGATCACCTTGTCCCTAGGGCGAGCTGCGAATGGGGATATTAATTATGTTTAAATACATTGGGATGAATAACCTGCCTTCTTAGGATCATTCGATAGAATAAACATCATCAATTACAAAATGTATTCTGACAAAAGTAGAGATCTTTATTAACTGGATTTAAGGCACACAAACCAGGCTAAATAGATTGTTAACAGAATACGGTAGATTAAAATAACTACATATGTACATGCATTTTGTACGGTAAAAAACAAGAAGAAAGAAACGAATCTGAACAGGAATAAGAACTACTTGAACCAGCCCTAAAAGCGATCCCAATTCTTTAAAATTCTTTAGATTGTTTTCAAACTGCCCTCATCAATTTATTTCAATCAACAAAGATGGTATATTTTTTATCCCCTGGAATAGAGATATGTGGCCCGGAACCTTCCACCCAGCCAGATCCCAAGGAGGATTTTTGGCTCTAGGAAGAAGCTCTAGATGGTAGCTAGCAGGGAGGCCATGCTGGCAAAAGTGGCTTGTGACAGGTAAGACAAGTGTTAATTGAGGTAGCCATGGTGAGAACCACGGGGCCCTGGGTAGGGACATCAGAGCTGATATTGATGAACCCACAGAGAAACACACCAAAAATAGAAGGCTAGCCTTAGGGGGAGCTTTAACAGTCCGAAGTTGGTAGGGAGAGAATGCCTTTAACGGCCTCCAACGATGTGCTCGGAATGATTGAGATCTCAGGCTGAGGAGCCATGAGGAGACAATTGCCCTCTCTTTTTCGGCATCCCGCCCCGGAGGGAGGCAATCGCCCTTTCTGTTTCGATATCCTAGTCTCTATTCGTCCCCAGAGGTATAGAGACAAGAAAGAAAGAAGAAACTAGCTCTAGAAACACCAGATTAACAGTTAGCGGTTTTCAAACCCATGGATGGGGCAAGTGGAATTGCACCGTGGGTATAGAGGTTCTATAGAACTCTCATGAGACAAGTCTTATAGAAGGAACTTCTCCCACTTGTCGTCACCGGTGCAATCAATGCACCTCTCATAGTTAGACTACCTTGATGTTTGTCATGATTGTTTTCCTCGTGGTATTGCTTTTGACAATTATCGCAAAGTTCATCTTCACCATACTGACACTCCCTGCTGTTATTGAGGCTTCCATATCCTTTTGGGTTTGCCGTTTCTATTTGAAGGGCTTGCCACCTTTGCGAGTTAGCTACAGCATGATATTATCCGGACTGATAATTCTTTAGTACGTACCTCATGTTGGGTTGTTTTAAATCTTCACTGTAGCTTCGCATTTTGGAACTTCGAGGACCGCACGAATGCAAAAAACGAACTTGCGGTTCCCGTATAAAACTATGTCGATAAAGCGTATTGTTAATTACCAAGGCTCCTTTTTAAATAAAGGATAAAAAAAAGGGCCAAACTCACCACGACATTATAGGCCTCGTCTAGGATTATAAGACCATTGCCCGACTAGTTGAACCAACTCTCTTCAAAAGCCGAGTCTTTTGGCCGTTTCTGTCGTTCGCGGTGCACGGGGTGGAAGTTCCATACTCTGCTGGAAGCAGCCTGATACTGAAAACTGGTCGAAAGAACTGGTTCCCAGCTGGGGCCCAATGGCAGCCGCAAACCATGTTAGGAGTTTTCGATCTCAGCGTAGAGGGGGGTTGGGCCGGAGATTGAGTTTGACCGGTTCCACTGCTGTTGAAAAAAACAAGTTAGATACGGATAGATATACATGTAATAACATAATGATAAATCAGGATACATACCTTCTTAGACCCAACCAGGCCCCAGCGTGCGAGCTGAAGGTTGACCCAACTACTCCTGAAGAAGAAGCAACGAATATTAGGATCCTATATAGACCCACGCCTGGTACATTTCGAAATTTCTCTCCTATAAGTGGCGGCGGTGTACCAAAGGGAGACCCGCTCAAGACGTACTCTCCGTGGGGGTTCTCCTCCCCCAAGAACACCGATTGGATGGTGATAAGATTTCGGAGGAACCCGGAGGCAGCACAAACACCCTACAAGAATGCTGTAGGCAAGAGTCCAAGGTGTTGCACCGACCCGATGAGCGCTTGATTGCTCAGATAAGAGACAATGTCGGCGGTGGAAGGGATCCAGTATTGTGGGTCTAAGCGAGACTGTACAATTGCCGTACAAGAGATGTTGACGGCTGAGATTGATATAGTGGGGATAGCTAGGCACGTGTATCTAGATGGAGTAGCCTAGCAAAACAAAACAGAGGCCAGGCTTCTAAATTTTGGTTTGGGCGTGCTTGGATTATATCGGCAAGGGGTTCAAGCGAGAATACTAATTAAATGCCGCCAAATTATCTGAATGTAGTATACGTGGTACGGCACAATATTACATGAAGTAAGACGATCGATTGAGAACTTCGCACGTGATATATATACAGTTGCACCTCGTTATATCGTTAGCGTATTCTGGGAGCCCAACCCATACGAGATAGCAAATATACCAAAATATACGAAACAGCAAACAGGTTCATGTGGAGGAAGGCAGTACCTATCCCGCAAACCCGTACGAGACAGCAAGAGATCCGAGATATCAGACTACGAGATAGTGAGGTGCGACTGTATATACAAAAGTACATGTGATTACAGGCAGTGTGGGTTAGGTAAATGTATACATGTAGTTAAAAGGGATGACAAAAACAGCCCAAAGTTGCCGTGGGATGGAGAAGAGTTCAGGCTTTCAAGCTGTACAAGTACTTACCCTGTCGAAAGACCGAGTGAGGGACTGTGATCCAGAAATCCCTGTCTTCAATGAGCCCTTCACATTGTAACTCGCCGAGTGATAGCCAATGAATTAAAACGCTACTTGTATCTACTTAAAGCTTCGCTCAATCGGGGACTAGGTAGCTTTTAAGACCTGTCCTGGATCGATTATTGTGATTATTGTCTACTACAGAGTGCGGATTTATACAAATTTATAAGCGTTGGCTATATATAAGCAAGATGTAGTAATATCTTGGCAGGCATTGAGCTGTTTGGGCGAGGTCATATTACGCTTTGTTTCCAGGGCCCAAAAGGTGTGGATTGTTTCTTCTGGGAAGTATTTATTACCTATGGTTTGTATCTAAACGTTTTTACTCAACCATTGGGTTTCTCCCATTAAGGGCAAGGGGATATGAAATTCTCGACCAATTCGCGGAGAGGCGCTGTAAGCCGTGTGTTCAGACACATACTTACCCAGAGTCAGTTGGTATCATGTAGGCATAGTCCCATCTCGAAACGAATCCTTTAAAACGTTTATTAGTAGCGGGCTCGATGTCGTGGTAAACTTCATCGCCTTTCAGCTCGTTTAGAGCATTACATAGACAAACCGCAACGCCAGAATTTTGAAACGCCTTGACCCACCATCAAACTTTCGCTCTTGGACTGTGAGACCTGATTATGTGCAGGTATTTGGGTATTTATACCCGGTTAGAGATTGGTGTTTGACATTTTTGCTGATATGTTTACGTTGGTAGTTTAGAGAGCGTTCTTTATTGGAAAACGTCAGGTTTGCTGGAAAATGGACGGACAGTAGCCCTATACACTGCGCAAAGAGCTCATTAACCCGACACCTGGTGAAGTTCACTAGTTGGGAGCTTCAAAATACGATAACCTCTGAGCCTTGTCTTTGCCTAGCTATGCCGCAGTGGCACTATTAGCTGCGTTCCACTCTTACTCACAAAGACAAGAGTGAATCTTCTGCGGCCAACCACGGCGTAGCTGTTGCAAAATAACCCTCTAACTAGGGATATAAACCATGAACGAATCTCGCACCGACATAGCTTGCAGTATCTTCAGATATCGTCCATCTTAACCCACACCTGGCAAGTCCTTCATCTCCTCGCCAACAGCCAGAAGATGACGGGCCCTCGATCATTGACACTTGACAGCATTTAGTACCAATGATCGGAACGCATCTTTTCGTGACTAGTAAGGAAAAGCAATTATTAGGCTTAGCTAACCGCATGAAGCCTTGCAACTACTTAACCCCACTCTGCGCCGGCGATCGTGGAGCAACCGGACGCAGAATACCAACACTCCAGCCAGCCAGCCCCGCATATACGCCCGCAATGTCTGCATCCAGCCTAAGAGAAGCCTGGTCCCTCGACCTGACGCCCGCCACCAGCTCCGCCCCCTTCATAACCCTCCTCTCCTCCGCCCGCCTTCCCGCAGCCAACTTTGACACCTGGCTCCGCAACGACTACATCTACGTGCACGCGCACACGCACCTCCTCGCCCGCCTCATCCACTCGCTACCGTACACCACCCACCTGCACCCGCTCCTCATCGGCGGCTACTTCACCCTCCTCAGCGAGCTTTCCCTCTTCAGGTCCAAAGCGGCCGCGCGCGGCGTGGCCCTCCCAGACCTGCCCGCCCCTCACCCGGACCCGGGCGTCGAGGGCGCCCGCGACCCTATGGCTGTCCTGGAAGAACTGGCGCCGACCGCCGCCGAGGGGTGCGCGGAGTATATGCGCTTCCTGATGGAGCTGTGTGTGGACGGTGGGGGGGCGCACTGGACGACGCTGCTGGCGGTGCTGTGGGTGTGCGAGAGGGTGTATCTGGACGCGATGGTGGCGGTGCGCGGGAGCGAGGCATTCAAGAGCGGGAAGCTGGATGAGGGCGTGAGGGGCTTTGTGGAGTGGTGGTCGAGTAAGGAGTTTTCAGAGTATGTGGGCGTTGTGGAGGCGGAGGCGGCGGCGGTGAGGGGCGGGGACGGGTGGAGGGAGGACGAGGCGAAGGCGGCGGTCGAGCGGGTGATTGTGCTGGAGGTTGGGTTCTGGGCTATTGCGACGGAGGGCTTGCAATTGGAGGGCCAGTAACTAACTAACTACATGTAAGTTAGTTGCAGCGGGCGGACACGGGCGCGGGCACAGGTGTGCGGGTGTGCGGGTGTGCGGGTGTGCGGGTGTGCGGGTGTGCGGGTTTGCGGTTGTGGGGGCCGACGGGTAAGCAACGTGCAGATGGGTAAATTGTCACGCATGAAGCACGAAGCATGAAGCACGAAGCATGAAGCACGAAGCATGAAGCAAGCATAAAGCAATGTAGTCGGAAAGAAAATATTGTCTGCTCCTTATCAGCGCCGGGCGTGGTCGGGCCTGTTTGTTTATCGATTTGTTTGCAACTGCGGGGGGATTGACTGGGCGGGGCTGTGTGTGTTCGGGCGCATGTTCCTTATTTGTGTTTAATTTGCACTGCGCACTGGACTGGGGATTTTACTCTAATTGTCTGTCTCTGCGTGTGTGTGTCTGTGTGTGTGTCTGTGTGTGTATCTGTGCCTGTGTCTGTGTCTGTGCCTGTGCCTGTGTCTGGCTGTCTGTCTGTGCCTCAGCCGTGCCGTATCGCGTCCAAATATACAATCATCTGCCTCCTTCATGTAAACATGTACCTATTCTACTCTACAGCGCTTTCCAAATATACAACTGCACCCCGGCGGGTGAGATAATACCAATATACAGGGGAAAAAAAGATAGTGCCCTCCGACAGTTGGTCAGATATACATCCAACACAAAGGAGAGGGGAAAAGACAGAAATATCATCTACAAAAGAAAAGAACAGAAAAAATAAATCTACACAAATGAAAAGAAGAAGAAAAAAAAGTATAGTCGCGCGGGCATATACAACCCAATTGATCCCAATCGAATCCCAATACCAACTCCCAACCCCAAAAATGAAATGATAGAAAGAAAAGAAAAAAAAAAGAAAAAAACTCCATCTCGATCTCATCCCCCAACCCCTTATCTATCTCTCTCTATCTATCTATACTCCCACCGGCGCCACCCCTCCATCCCTACCCCACCACCACCACGCCCCCACAACCACAATCCACCCGGGCCACATGAGCAGCAGCACCACCGGATTTGGCTGCAGCAGCAGCAGCATCATCTCGTAAAATAGCGCATCCTTGAGACGCCGCCACCGCAGCGCGAGCACACGCGTGGCCCAGCTGAGATAGGAGAGGATGTAGGCAAAGAGATTGACACTGAAGAGGGAGAAGATGGAGGCCATGAGGGGGGAGCTCGCGTGGCGGGAGGACCGACTTGTGCTTGTGGGTTTTGCGGACATTGTGTTTGTGTTTGGCCTTTTGTCAAAGTAAATTGGGTGAAACGGGTCAGGTGAGAAGTGGTATGTTGTGAGTGATGGTAGACGCCTCGGTCTTGGATGCGCTGGGCGTAGGCAGAGTTGATGGAATTGTTGTGTTTGTGGTGTATAGCAGTAGTCTTATACTATGTAGATTTGTGCAGTGTCTCGAGACCGCCCTCCCCAGGTTCTAATGATAATAGGTAAATTAGCACCAGCGTACCAACTCCCACAAGCAAAAGCTATATGCTTCCATACCTTTTGCCGCGATCTTTCTTTATTTTCTTCTTCTTCTTTCTGGCCGCCTAACTCGCTGGATGCCTGGACGCCGGGACGCCTGGATGGCTGGCCAGTGGCAAGTATGTATATCTTAGATGGATGCAAAGCGGTGAGCCGTATTAACCAAGATCAATATTATGCAATGCTTCGCGCGCGCGTGTCGGTCTCCAACTCGCTCAAACAAATCTTTCCGCTAAAACACCGAGACGTGGAATAACAGCAGCTGGCTATGTAGCTACGCCGCAGAAATAGTCTTGAATGGAAATGGCAATAGCAAGAGCTCGCAGATGGTAGAAGTTGGTAGGAGTTCGGTTTGTAGATTGTCAATTCGTGGTATATACTCAGTGGTTCCAAAAAGGACTGCGAAACAAAAAGAATAGATAAGAAAAACCTGTCTAATAAAACAACATGAGAGAGAAGGAGGCGAGAGATTCTAATATTAAAGGGCATCGAAATTTATCTGCATGCAGGCACGTGGAACAAGGCAAGTAAGGCATGCAAATGCAAGGGTTCTCGGCGGTATGACGCAGGCGGCTACATCCGGATGCATTGCCCTGATCCTGGACCCCTGAATCCCTGGCAGGGATAGGGGGTTTTGGGACGTCACTGGACTGTCATGACCGCCGTGTAGAGCCGTGTAGAACAAGTACTTGACTGAAGTAGATATGTACTCTAAGGTGGATTAGAGAAACTAGGGATAGCGGTTTGGCGGGGTGAAGTTTATGGGGAAAGCTAAGTGGATACATGGAGAGGTGACGTCGTTGTTATTGTAGGGGCCGGCGGGAGTGAGATCAAATCGGGCCAAAGTCCGTTAGAGAGAAGGTCTAATGGCCATATTCTTGTACGGTGGAGAGTATGGAGATGTTGGTCGTCAATTGAATATACCTGCTCCTTCAAGAATTGATAGCTCGTTTATGATCTTATTAGCCAAACTTGACAGTGACAGAAGAAACTTGACAGTGACAGAAGAACACTGACGAGGTTACCCAAAACAATTCAATCCAGCGAGGGCGGGATCGAGATTACCAACCCGCCACAGTTGAAGAAATGCCAAGAGGCGAGTGACCGCTGGTGTTGTGCACAATGTTGGGCAATTGATCTAGCTCGACATGCTTAGTACCGTGCTTGCTTTGCATACATGTAGATATACAGGTACCGATCAATTCGGAGAATTACCGACACGGCTGCTGTTCGAGAGATTAGAGTCGAGAACCGATGGGTTGAAAGTTGAAATCTATTATATGTAGGAACGGACAATTAAAACTAGGGAGTGGGAGAGAAGGCTCACTCTTTGTAGGTATAATTTAGAGGACAAGGTTATGGCTTTAAACAAAGTACAAGAGTACGTGTACTTTGAGCTATGCCCAAACTCAATACTGAAATGTTAATAACGTAGTCGCTAATACCGACCGCAGCAACCGCCACAAATAACAGCTGAATCGCTTGCTGGGAAAGGTTTGCTAAGCTGTTTAGTAGGCCCAGCGGCGTGGGCCTCCTTCGTTAGGTGCAGTACCGCGATACATGGTAGGTCACCTCTTATAGAGTTTCTGCTTGCGGGGCAATGTGGTAGTGATGTAAAGAGATGTGTGTGTTCGATTGTGTGAAGTCTAGTATCGGGTTGTCTCGTTCCCAGATTGTTTTGTTGTCGCACTTCAGGCTAGGTACGAGACTACATGTACGTGTAGTTATCGGGACAATTTAAGCTTTGCGAAGCTGCGTATATACGTAGGCTGATAGATGTACATGTATCTCGATCGATACAGTACCACAAAAGCGGGTGGGATCACTGTCAATACTCTAGGAGTGCGGTAAGAATACGGTATTGGTACAGCATTCTTCCTACAATACCAGTTTAATTTGGTATTCGTCACTAAGTTCCGTAGTCCTATGGTAGTGATTCCACCTGTTTTTTCATACTGTAGTCTACCATTATGATGGGAAGCTTTCCACACAGGCGCAGAGACAGATCGAAGATCAACCATATCCACTATTTTTTGCATGTAATAAACCTTCTTTTAGTTGTTGGATACATTTGCACGGCTCTTCAAACGACACCGTAATGGGAATACCATTTAAACCTCTTTATTTGACAGCAAACACATACATGTACATTATATTAACTCATCATCTGTTCTATACTGTGAATAAAAACAGACTCGCTCGTCCCATCTTGATATCATCATTGAATAAGCTAAATGGGGACAACAGCAATATCATCACTTGAATGTCGCCATAACCTCATGGTTGCATACGAGTATGAGAAATTATTATTATTATTCTGACCTTAAACAAATCCCACTAGCACTGATTCGAGTGATCGATCATGAACATAATCAAGATCTAATTGATTAGTCAAGAATGCGAAGATAAAGACCTACTTATGTACTCAAGATCTGTGATAGACGATATTTTTGTCCCGTCCGTTAAACGTGTATACGTGTTCGTTCTAGATCTTAGAAGGACTAAAATAGTTAGAAACGCAGGGCTTGGGCACCAATTCCATTCTCTGTACTTGTCAGTCCTACTAGCTGTTCCGCCAGTGAGAGCCATTTGTAGCCTCGAGCCCAGTCGACGCCCACGCTGGTAGAAGCTACATAGAGACCATAGTAGGCATGAGGGGCTCGCCATCTACTACCCAGCAATTGTCCAGCCGTACATCTGGGCATATGTTTTACGTAGGATAATTGAGAGGACCTGGTAGGCTGACGCGACATGCTCAGAGGTACTGGGAAACATTAAATTGGAGCATGAGCATGTACGCATAAAAGTGACCCTTTTGCTGGTAAAGGCTAAACTTATCCATCCCACCTTTCCTTCAAACTCCTACTCAACCTCTTCTTCTCCCTTACTCCACAACTCATCTTACCAACTCAATTCATCGTGATAATAACATCTGCTTAGACTGAGTACGCCCAGTAAAAGACTCAACTATCCTTTTGTAAGTTATTCCTGTCGTCATCTATCATTCAACAATTATCATATGTTCAATTCAGCCACTCAATATATTAAAATCTCCTCAAGTTGGATTGCATTTTACTAATTCATCATAAATTCATCTATCAAAGAAATAAGTTCATGGCAGCCAAATTCTCTTTCATGCCCCCCAGGGGCAACGGTGTCAATCCGTGGCCTCCCATCCCCGCTGCTCCAGAATGTCGTATCTTGAGGGATGGAGCTCCGTTACCAGAAACCCACAACGATGGTTACTTTTCAGGTCAGTTCCCTGGTAAGGACGAGCAAATGTACATTGGTAAGTGTTTTACGGTCAGCTTTTTTTTAATTCCCCAGTTACCCATGACTAACCGTTGCCTCAGTGATGAATTACCTTGAGGGGGTTTCGTACATCCCAGATAATTTTATTGAGCGTGAGACAAACTCTTTTTACAAGTCTCTCGAAATCGATGGTTGGTCTCTTGAAACATTTTGTTCGATTTGCTACTAGAACTAATCTGTTTATAGATTCGTATTTCAAGACTGAGACAGTTGTAAGTATAACCAATTCTACTGCACTGGACCCAGGGAGGGATGTCGAATAACTGGTTGTCTAGGAAAATGTGGCAAACAATATTTTGACACTGTACGCTGCGAAGGTGCATTCATTTTCTAGGAAGAAGGTGCTCGACATCTGCTTTGCAACAGAATCTAAAAGTATTCAAACCTTCCTGCTGAGCTTAAAACTGGTGTTTGACTTTCATTTATAGATCACGCAGTCTTCTTTGACTCCACCGAGCCAGGTGTATCTGTTCTTTCGGGAGCTCGTTATGAGCAACTTATGGACACCAAATATCTCGATGGGTCAACCCCCCAAAGATCATGGCGTCTTGAGTCCTTTAGGTCGCGTACTTATAAAATGAGATGCTATTTCTTGTATCTCTGCAAATTCGCCAACCCGACTCCCCTGGAAGGTGAGACTAACCTTGACGTAATCTCTGACAAGACCTTCTTGGAAAAGGTTACGCCAAATACGAGAAGAATCTACGAGGAGATCATCAATAGTGTTGTGAGGGTCACCGGTCCTGTGATTAAGATGGTTCCAATCAAGAAGAACGAGATGCGTCTCGTTATTGGTTTCAAGCAGGGGACTACTATGGGTCTATTCTCTGCCCTTAGTGATCTTTATCACTACTACGGGTGTACCTCACTTAGGAAATACGTTGGTATGGAGTTATCATCACTCAATAGTGAATATGTCTGAAATATATTTATTAACTATATGGTAGAGCACTTCTCAAACGGAGTCACTATAATCTGCATCTACTTGGCTTCCACCCCTGATCCCGAATGCAAGTTGAATTTCCCACCCATCGAGGTGTGCATTGAACAGATCGCAAGGGAAGTCAGTTTACTCAACTGCATTCCACAAAATCTCTTTCAGGCTCACTTCATGAGTGGAAAGCTGAGCTTGCAAGAGACTATCTACGCTCATTGCGTGTGTCACTTTGTGGGCCACTTTTTGAACAGATTTGGTAGGCAACTTCAAGTGGGTCAAAGTTTGATACTAACCTTCGAACAGGTAACGAGCTTGAAACTTTGTCAAGCTTCCTCAATACCGCTAATACTGCCCATGCCGAGCTTATTAGTAATCTTAAGCGTCGGTTTTCTCATGAAACATTTAATGCTGATTACATCTTTAAGTGTATCTATGAGCATCCTGCTCTTATTCATGCGCTTTACTTGTCTTTTGCAAGCAAACACTATATCCAACCACGCCGCAGGGGAACCAGCATTCCCAAACAGTCCTTCATCAGTTCCCAGCGGTTGAAGGGTGATCCAGTCTTAACCGAGGAGGAACTAAATGCTAAAATTACTACTTCCGTCAGAAATGAAGATCAGGAGCGAGTTATGAAATTCTTCATCACCTTCAATAAACATGTTTTGTCAGTGAAATACTCCTAAGTATTGCGATTTATGTGCTCTCGTTGACTAACGTTTTTGGGTAGGAAAACGAACTTCTATACGCCGACAAAGATTGCTCTCAGCTTTCGGATCTGTCCGAGCTTTTTACCGGCGAACGAGTATCCTCAGCCTTTGTTTGGGATGTTCATGGTTATTGGACTAGAATTCAGAGGGTTCCATTTGGTTCGTCGATTGCCAGTACGTACTAATTTCTTTGGGGCTCTTTCTAACAGTACAATAGAGGTTTCGTGATATTGCCCGCGGCGGGATCAGAATCGTGAAGAGTCGCAACGAAGAGATCTACACTTTGAACTCTCGTTCTATTTTCGACGAAAATTATAATCTTGCGAACACTCAGAACCGCAAAAACAAAGACATTCCCGAAGGTGGCGCAAAAGGTGTGATTCTCCTGGACGCCAACCACCAAGACAAGGAGGTTGGCGCATTCGAGAAATACATCGATGCAATTCTTGACCTTGTGGTAGTAGCCGATGTACCTGGCATTAAGGAACCTCTTGTGGATCATTATAAGAAACCCGAGACCCTTTTCATGGGCCCAGACGAAAACACAGCTGGTTTAGTCGATTGGGCAACCACCCATGCAAAGAAGAGAAAGGCACCATTTTGGAAGTCTTTCTTTACTGGGAAAAGTGCTAATTTGGGCGGAATACCCCACGATACCTACGGGATGACCTCTTTGGGCGTCCGCGAATATGTCCTTGGAATTTATAATAAGCTTCATATTGACCAAAGGGAGATTCTCAAAATGCAGACTGGTGGGCCTGATGGTGACCTTGGATCTAATGAGATTCTCCTAAGTAGTGAGAAATATGGTGCTATTGGTTTGCTCTCCTGTCTCATAAATTCCCATTTTCGACATTCTTTTGCTAATATTCTTGCTTATAGTCGATGGATCTGGTGTCATCGTTGACCCAAAAGGGTTGAATCGCGACGAACTTGAGCGCCTTGCGACTAAACGTCTCATGGTTTCTAATTTCGATATTAATCTGCTTTCTGATGTGGGATATCGGGTCCTCCTCGACGATGTTAATCTCAGGCTTCCAGACGGTGAAGTCGTCCCTAACGGGACAATTTTCCGTAATACGTTTCATCTTCGGTCAAAGCTTCTATTCGATGTCTTTGTTCCATGTGGTGGAAGACCCGAATCAATCAATCTCTCCAATGTGGGGAAGCTTATCGGTGATGGAGAATGTATTATTCCATACATTGTCGAGGGAGCGAATCTGTTTATATCACAAGATGCAAAGTTAAGATTGGAAGAGGCGGGAGCAATAATTATTAAAGATGCCAGTGCCAATAAAGGCGGTGTCATTAGCTCTTCCATGGAGGTTTGTTAATTATAAATTTTCCCATTATTATTTTCCTGAAAATACTCATATCTGTGAATTTAGGTCCTCGCCTCCCTTGCGTTCAACGATGCGGAGTTCACCACCCATATGTGTGTCATCGATGGCATCACCCCGTCCTTTTATACATCGTATGTAAAATCGGTACAGGGTATCATCCGCGAGAATGCAAGGCTAGAGTTCGAGGCTCTCTGGCGCGAGAAAAGAATTACTGGAAAGAAGTTTTCTATTCTCTCCGACGAGCTCTCGATGGCTATCATCAGGTTGGACGAAGAAATTCGGGAGACCGACCTTTGGATGAACCTTGACTTGAGGCGTAGCGTTATCAAAGAGGCCTTGCCGGCCTGCTTGATCAATACCGTTGGTCTCGAGGTGCTCTTGAAGAGAGTCCCTATCAATTATACGAAGGCTATCTTTGGAAGTTACCTGGCAAGCAGGTTTGTTTATGAATATGGAGCCAACTCCGATCAGTTTTCATTCTTTAATTTGTGGGCCTCCCGTTACTCTGAGACTTTGCCACTTTATACAATAGATCCTAACATCTCTTTTTTATCTAGTATGAACAAAAAATTGATGGCCGCTGCCCAAATCTAAGTTCTTCCACCATACCTGATCATGAAATGGTCAACAGCTCCCATTTCAAAAAGTTTCCTTTTATTTTCAATCTACTTCGTTTGTTTCTCTTTTTCCTTTCAACTTTTCACTTTCGGAAGTCATGGAGTTGATTTGTGGAGCATATTCATAGCTTGACCAGAGGTAATTATAACCATATACGTAATCGCATAAATACGATCCTTAATAGCTGAATAAACTTTTCTCCGAGTGGCCGCCTTTACGTCGATTAATACAACGAGTACGAGATAGCTATAACCTAACAAGTACTACCCCTTCAGCTATTATTTAAATGCTGCCAACATGAAACATGCCAGCCTCGCACGAAATCCACAGAATTTAGACATAATACTTGGCATAGTTGGCAAAGTTAACAACATAATGGATAATCGTAAACCCATCCCTAGTAAAGCTGCCCTCCTAGCCACACAAGTGTAAGTATATGAGCTATATATGCACTGTACTCTTTTAGTAATTTAACTTATGTAATTGATTCCGAAATTCTTGTTTCACTTAACAAAATACCGATGATAACTTGACGTTTTTCTAATGGCGATATCGATGTAGCGCTATTCCTTGGATCGTACATTTTTTCTGACTGCAGTCGGAAAAATCTTAAAGGTTCAAAATACTGTAACCAGTGAAATAGAACGGATTTGGCTGCGCCCACAAGTCGGTTACATCCAACAGGGTCTGATTCCTATGGACTTTTAATCTCAGGCTCATAGGGCTCTTCTCAGCTATTAAGTTCATGTAAGTAAAATTAAAAGTGGTGTATAAATACCGCGAACTATAATATATCTACTGACTCGAGTTAGTTAAATCGACTAACTACTATACCCGCATATCTAGAATGTATTGGCGCAACCAGCGAAACACGCCATAAATCGATGTTTTTAATAGCATATAGAAGTTTTCACAGATGTTGCGCCAATACATACTGGATATGCGAGTATATGCGAGGGGCATATAATTCTAATAGATATAATTCTAGTCATAGCTTGATATATATTTATTGATTTACTGGATGCATGCAGACAGTAAAGATATGAGAGTACCTGTACATGTGAACTTTGCCCACGAGGAGAGCTTAAAGGCTGCACACCGGCCCGAGATCATTCACTCATACATAACTGTATGGTTGGAGAGAATATAAGCCACGCAGTGACTTACAATATCAATCAGTACATATTGTAACGGTAGAATATACTTAAGCAATTATCATATCAAAGCTCTCCTCTGGATTCCAACGTACATACATCTATACATGGTCCCATACTAGAGACCAGCAAGTAGTATTCATTTGTGTAATTGACTAATTGATAATAAACGCATTGTGTCCGGCTTTACATAATAATCAAGGTCATGTTTGCCCCTTTTCAGTCCCCGGCAGCAACGGTTACATCTAGATATTGTAGACATGTATTCAACTGATCATGATCAATTCTGGTGATGTACATACATGTACCGCGGTATTACATATATACATGTATTTATCCGTTAGTTAGCATATATGAAGACATCACTCCAGCATTCTCTATCATAAAACGCCAGATATAGCTGTTGGATATGATAGATTAAGGTAACCTACCCATACACGGTTGAGATACATAAGGTGGCATCTTGACCCTTGAGCCGAGTCTGACGTGAATGCAAGTTGAAAGCCATGATAAGATAAAATTATCCAGGATGTATTGTGTGTCGTTATAATCTATGGGTGTACACTCAGCAAGTCCTAAATCATATTTAAGTATCTCATGTGTTATGGATTTGGAGTAACGGTTCCCATTCCCTCCCCCTCTTAAAAACAAGTTGCATTGTATTGATAACCTTATTTTTAGACTATCAGTCATTCAATATTCGCCCCTCACCTGCAAATTGCCTTTCTAAATGTTAGCCAAACTAGAAAAAGACAGAATGGAGATGAGCACCCTTTAGTCCAACATTACTTCCAAAGCTAGGATTTGCTCCACCCGCACGCATATTTCCACTTATCCCATCAAGGGCGACTCGCTTTGATCTTCTAGGTACAGTCATGAAATTGTCGCCTTGATACCTACTCCTTAACTGACCATTCATACCCAAGTTCGGCATTAGACGTTGACGGTGCTCCTGACTTCTCATTGGAGTATCTTCCGGCTCTGGAGGGAAAGGTGGTGGTCAGAAACTCATTATTTCACTTGATTAAAGAGATGGGTATTCGTTTACCGTTGAAACCCCCGCCCTCGTTTCTTCCATTAGGCTTGTATCTTTGGGACTGCCGTAGAGGTGGGGCCATACTTATTCCACCACCTTGGTCACTGCAAACACTGCTTTCTGCACTTCTCGGCTGCATGCCTCCGTTGACATTCCCAATGCGAGCGCCGGTCATAATAAAGTCCGATTGCCCATCATGACGCTGCCTTCTGTTCTGCGGTCTTTGTTGGGTGTGGTGCGCGGCTGCCAGATCCTGCAAATGAGGAGGATGGTGTGTGGACGCGCTTTGTTGGGCAGACATGAGGATTGCCTGGTTGACATTCTCAGATGCGGCATTTCGAACTTGTGATATGAGTGTTCGCCTTTTTAGTTTATCGTATAGTTCCTGCGAGTATTAAGGTCATTTTCTGAGTTTCCACACCGAAAAGCAATCCAAGTGGAGCAGTACCTGGGTCTGTGCCAACTTCCGTCCCTTCTCACGCCAACCTTCCATCAATTCGTGGTTTTTCCTCCTGAGTTCTTCCTCTGAAATTGTCATGGCAGCGATTTTATCCCTTAAACTCGCTATCTCTGAATTTGCATCTCTGATTATCTTGTCTAATTGTCCGCTCAGTGTATTGCTTCTTTCAGTCAATGACTTCGCTAGATATTCCTGGTACACGCTATATCGCCCAGTCTTTAGTCTCTAGAGTATCATAGTAGTATAACATATAGAATATTCAAGTCACTACAACTAACACTTCCTGCGTTACCTGATACGTCCAAAACCCTAGTCCTTTCGAGCACACCTCCATGATAATCGTTGGACTTAAGCCACTTAGAACACTTGTCTTGTAGTCATCACTTGGATTCAATGCTGTAATGACCGCGTCGTCGGGCTGAGAAAGGGTTGTCTCACATGCGGGACACACTCGCTGGCCGTTGAGTGGTGGCTCGGTCAGTTGGAGGGATGATGCACAGGATATGCAGAAAATATGACTGAGAATAGAGACTCGGTATCAGTAGGTAGTATTAAGGTGAGAATCGTGTTCAGATAGACATGCCTGCAAGTTGTAACCGCTGCTCTGACATCGAGTTGTGCTCGACAGCGAAGGTTATTGCAGCGTAGGGTAAATCCGTCCATTGAAACTTGGGATTAGTTTTGTTTTTCAAAGTAACGCTTTCGCTCGATACCCACAAAAGGAACAAAGCTTATCTATGGTTGTGTAAGCGTATATATCAGTACTGCTGATCACACGTTTCTTCATTATTGGGCGCAAGATCGACGGTCATGCATAGGTATGATCATATGAACCAAAATCTTTCGATAACCATGCTCGAGCAAATTATGGAAGCTCAAGATAACTTTTTTCGACGTGCACCTAACAATCTTACAAAGGTTGTCCCCATACACCGCTGGTGTCTATAGACATGTCCCTTCGAGCGTCAGAGCAAAAAGGGAGACATATTAGGCCCATGACGGCATTGTGATATTAGGAAAATCCAACTACATACAGACTGTAGAGGCACCAGAAAAAGGCATATAAGGGCCACACAAGATAACTTCACAGCAAAAAGGTTCTTGGAGCGAGGGTTGGGTTTACTAACGAGTAAAAGTTGCCTACTCGAAGGCATATATATACATGTATGCAGAGGTTGTCAATTAACATGGCTTGGCGCATAGAAACTCACTCGATCAATCTTGAGATCACGTATTGCACCAGGCTACATGTATTGCATAGATAAATCTCCTCTCCCGCAGGAAGACACGAATGTCTCTCTAGTGTTATAAATACATGTCTATGGCTTATGATATTCAGGAAACATACACATCCCTTATGAACGAACCCAAGTGCACATGACGTAAACCCAAGTGCACATGACGTACGCGCACCCCAGTTAAAGCTACTTCTGTCATGTTACTCGTGAAACAACAAGATGTTCTATTTCCATTACGTCCATTTTAACTACTTACTATACATACAGGGTCAATGTTCAGCTAAGTTTTGATTTCGTGTCTTATAACAGTAACTACATCTGTTTTAAATCGAATGCCACCGATATAAGGTGCTTAAAGGCATAGCTGTCATTTTTTTTTAGGTCGTTCCATTACTTACAGTTACATGTATTACCTACCAATATACATCGATCCCATGTAGAATTCAGATGTCCTTAAACTTCAATCAGCCAGTTCATACAAGCTCTTAGATTCTTCAACATTTTTCTGACTTCACTTCTCCCAAGGGTACGTAAGTTCTTTATCTTTAGCCTCGCAACTAAACTCTTCTTTCTAAGAAATCTTTCATTGTTCAGCTTTGTTGTAAGAAAACCATCATCTAAGCCAAAGCCACATAGCCGAAGCATTCCCAATCCAAATCAGATAGGTACCGCATCCTCAACCTGAGTCTCTTTTTTCATAAACAATAGAATCTTCAAATTTACTCCTCCGTGAATCAAGTCTTGGGGTTTTATACCAGCGTTTAGGCGTCGAGTAACTCATGGCAGCGCCCGACCTTTTTTTTTTTTTTTTGTTTAACGCAGCGCCCGACCTGGGCCCGGGCCCGGGCCCGAACATTCATGTTCGCCGTTGAACTCCTCTGTATTCTTAATATTTATCTAGATATACCTCCAAATTGTCCACTGTTGTATGAAAGATCTTTGGCTTAGAGGATCTGTTCAAGGTTAAAAAATCTTAGGTTTTTTCGGATTTGGGGCCCGGATTCTATCTGCGATAAATCAAGTTTAGTAATTAAGAGGATATTAATGATATGGAATAGTGCAATTACTTTTGACATAATTTAATGGGGTGAACTCGATCCGGATTGGTTGCCAGGTAGCGCTTGTGGGTGTACGTTGCCGATATGAATCGAAGTCAAACTAAAGTTCAATGCTCATATTGTGGATGTGTAACACCAAATAGAGACGTGAGCAGAGGAATGATAATAGACTCAACAATAAAACATAAGCAGTAAGTACGTACCCGTGGACGGGCTAATATATAATCTTTGTGGGTAGACACCGAACTTACAGCCACTCATCAAAAGTGTTCGTGGTTCACTTCAAATTTAGTCAGTGCGTGTGTAGCTTACCAGATTTTACGGTCAAACCGAGGAACTAAAATTCATCTATATAATTGTATCTAGTGAGTGACAGAGAGTAAATATACCATTAATGTCTAATATTGACTTTGACCACCATTGACTGTTGCTGTTTTGAGGTTTGAACATTTCAATGGCCCAGACAATCAACTACCATTATAAAATTTACGACCTTGTTTGAGGTGTGCATAACCATATGCAGCATATTTCAACTCATCCAGCCTAAGGATCCTCTACTACATGTTACCTATCAGGATATCCTGCTCGCCCGAGAGTGCGTTCCGATATCCTGACATGACCGGTTCCACCTGTTGAACATTCTTGACCGAACTGAATACTCCCTGCCTACCCTGAATCACTAATACTACCTTCTGATGTTACGAATGGACAATTTTAAGATATCATGTGACTATAAATATACCGTTTTTGCTTCTTGCCAATCACTTATCCTTGTCCATTCGACCAATCGGAGTTAAGCTTCGAATCCTGAGTTCAATTATCATGTTTGATAGGATGGATGTTACCCAATGGAATCCCCCCGTCTACGTGGACAACATTGATGTCTTGCGCATTTCTCTGTTACGTGGAGACATCCTTACTAGGAAACTACGTTAGCGCGCAGTAGCACAAAGACACTCCACGTGGCGAACAAGGTGAAAGTTTGAATCAGAGAATGCCCTGTTGATTGACGTTTGCCGAATCTTGAATAGCTAGTCAGGTTCGCATCGTACCAAATCTACAATCACCCAATCAACTATAGTGATTGTTTACAATGGACTAGGAAACCTAGTCATTATGCGGATGTAAATCTGCCTCGATAGGCAGATATGCCTTATCGTTTCACCCCCCGTTTTTGGCGCACAACCAGGGGCAGCGCAGGGGATTGAAACAAGTGTGTGCAGGAACTCTTAATCACTAGTGGAATCTACGCCGGAGTATACCTACAGCTTGTGGTAGAAACATTGGAAGAGTCTTGTTGGCTTAACCAGCCATGGAAACCCTACGCTTAAACCCTGTTTCTACAATAATTCGATCCCTCGCTGTACTTACATATTTCTCGGTAATCTGGATGAACATCCATCTAGTCGAGCCCCAAAACCTTTGATGCTGACCTGCACAGTCTTGCTGGCTCAGGATGTTCTGGAATGGAATTCTCTGGCGAGTGATAGTTCATGACCAGAAGCATCCACGAATCATACTGCTCGGAGGGGGTTACATGTCTCAGCTAACATCCATTACCCGGTTCATTTTATTCAAGTATTCAAAGCTGTGAAGCTTCAAGGCTTGTACCTATCATACGGCGTTGGCGTATTCTTGGCCGCCAAGACTATCACATCTCACCTCGCCTGTGGTCACGAGGCCGGTCTCGTCAGGCCTTGAGCCTTGTGTATGATTATTCAGCTGCTTTACCTGGACGGCTGGTTTAGGCGTCCATATACCAGGCCCCCATAAACGTACACACTTATAGTTTGAGCGCTGGTACTTACGTATGTCTGAAAGGACTTCAAATTCGTCTTAAGAATTATATTGTTGGGTATATCAGAACCCAGAAACACAAGCGTAAGCAAGATAATTCTATATAGACTCCCAGAATGGATAATAACTTTTAGAGCACGTTTCTAGTATCTATTGCTAATCTTACTAGTTTCAGGTTTTTATAGTTGATGGTTACAAAACTATTACGGTTTTCCTAAGTTCGAAGTGCATAAGTCCATAACCGAGTACTTGACACCATATTGTCACTATAAGCCCTAGTAAGAGGTTACCCATTCGTGACTCACCTCACGATATCAGTGTTCTTTGGAGGCGTAAAGTGAGTAGGACGTCAGCCCATTTCGAAGTTTCGCCTCTTCTGAACTTAAAGAGCATTCTCCGCTGACTATAGATCTAGGCGCACAGCAATATTCTTAGGCTTTGGATTCGTCAAAAAAATATCCGAGTGAGCACGTCATACCTAATTCCTGGGTAAGAAGTGTTTGAACACAGTTCGATGCAAGACGTACCATTCTTTTGCCACTAGATTTTGAGCTGTGAGATTTGCTGGTTAGCTGATACTGAATAGGCTGGCCTGGATAGTCTAAGATGCGTTGCGTAGGTGTGTATTTGGTGTCCTATAATCGTATCTCATATCCCAAACACGCGGGCAAGGCGAGTTGAATATTCCGACAGTAATCGATAGAGCGCGCTAGTCCCATGCGGTAGTGCGTATAGATTTTTATAGCCCGACCGCAAACACTCTAGAATAATCTACATTGCCCTAAGTCCCACTCCGATGCGCACACCTCTTACCCCGCTGTTTGGGACGATCACTGTACATGTATAGTACGTACCTACACGTCTACTACATCATTTAGTCGCGGGCCAAGGGTTGCAGCAGCCCAGGCCGCCTAACACCTAGATCACCTTCATTCATCTGGCTACACCCCTCTTTGCCGGTCAGTACGCACTCTCTTCTAGCTAGGATTCCTACAAGAGGAAAAATAACATCATCTACTCATCACCAACACCGCCGCTTCCCCACGAGTGATCTAACACTTGGTTTCGGCCGGTAGTCACTTCTAGTACCCACAAGTCTTGGTCGCACTGGTATCGATGCGAAGGCAGCCATATCGGTGATACAGACTTGAAATATTATATAAGACCGGGTTTCATCTTGTCGCCGTTCCGACGGCCTATTTGGTAACATCAGGCTGGTAAAAAGGGTCTACAGTAATCTATAGTGCTATATACCTCTTTTTCATTCTAACTTGGTTTACTTGAGCCAATTTATGGTTCTGACCACCGCAGGACGCGCATATGACCCCATAAACCCCTTATATACTACCTATACACCACCCCATACTCAAACTTCGGGGCCTCGTGCACGAAAATGATTTTTCTTTTAAAATACTATCAGATGATATCAGAAACACTAATCACCTCTCTTTTCCTTCATTTCCAGCGCCGCCACCCTCTGCCGTCACACCTTCCGGTGAAAGCTTCCGCTGAGATCACGGCATATCACTCGCTAGTCTTGGCGAGCACTAAACCCGGTCGGGTTAAGAGTTGTAAATAGAATATTTCGATTAGGGCTGTGGCTGCCTAAGCCCACACGTACTCCCTTTTTAGGACAGGAAGTGGTGACTCTTGCGACAAACATGTGCGCTGATATTTTTTATCAGCATCCCATTTTATTATTGTCGAGTACTTCCGAAAGGAGCACTCGGGACCTTATCATGGGTACAGACGGAGAGATAATGGCCTCTTTGGGATGGAATGACCATGTATCCTGGCATAAGCTGTAGTGAGCTATCACGAGTACAGAAAACGCTAGAGTCGAAGAGCCGCAAAAGATCGCTCATATGTAGTTGCATACTAACTATCCAACATCATCTAAATAAAAATCATGCATGAAATAAACCCAATAACCCTAGAAACACAGGGAAAATGCCTTCAACTCGAATATAATCATAATAAAAGAATAAACCCAACATGCACGCATCGATCATGATAAAACTAACAACGCAGGAGGAGGCAAAAACAAAAACCCAAATATCAAAAGTCCAAAATAAAAAAGAACACAATTATAAAATTTAAAAACATAAAAGGCCGAAAAGAAAATAAACCGACAATAAATCAAAAAGCCACAAAAATACCTGCCACAAACGTCGCCGCATCCACAATCCCAAACAATAAGCCACAACCAAGAGATACCAAGACGATAAAAGATAAAACGAAAACGAAACTAAAAGCTACAACATGTCTCGATTTGTGTAGTAAAGCTGGGGCTTGTTGTCGAACAATCGGTGCTTTGACAGGGTTCGGCTCATGAGTCAACTTCCACCCAGGGGAAGTGAGCCTACTTCTGACTCCGAGTTGTTATTGGTCTACATCAAGGGTAGATCTGATGCAAGGGAATGTCCCGAGAAACGTGCTTATCTGTTAATCTTGGTGAAGCTGGTCGGCTGGTATGGTGTTACGCGTATGGTTGACTCGGTTTGTTTCCTCCACTCCTCTTTCTGCCAGTCTCAGTCTCAACCCCCCCCCCCCGGGACATATCTATGAGAGATAAGTGATGTGTCGTACCCTGTTCTGAGGTACATAGACGTCGACTTGGCAGTCCCGAGACTTATGGTCCGAGTCCCCGCAACTGGAGCACCTACGGTCTCTTGAATCAGAGTGGCTGCGATGGTGGTGGTGATGATGGTGATGTCCATGGCGGTGATCGTGAACCACTAGGCCTCTCTCACGAGATGTAGATTTGGTAACAGCAACTGTAAAGCTCTCACCACTAGTCCTAGGGCTATTCCCAAGTGACCTAGACTGACGTGTGTACTCTTCAGCGACCCGGCGACGGGCGCTTTCTTCCCTCTCGCGGAGCTCTCGAGAGTGATGTTCGGCATAGATCATTTCAGTCTGTCGCCTTGCCTCCTCCGCCTCTCGCCTTGCTTTCTCCATCTCTATTCTTTGCTCCGCTGCGTGGCGAAGAGTCTTCTCCTCCTCAAGAGAGACCTCAAGGGAGATAAGCTTGTTCCTCTCGGTATTCTCAGCGAGAATGCGGTCTGCAATCTCCTCGGCAGTAGCTTCGATGCTGTAGAGGGGTGCAGGGGCAGGTTGGACCACGGGAGCAGATTGGATCACCACCGGAGGCATATAGGTTTGAACATAGCGAATTTCTTTTGATGGAGGAGGGGGTAGGACATTGATATGGACTTTGGCTGTAGTACAAGAAGCGGAAGTAGAGGAACGACGACGGCGATGTTCCTCAGAACGGCGGCTCTCGCGGACTGGAACCATATTGCTTCTTCTGTCCTCAACAGTCCAAGAATCGTACATAGCGAACGCCGTCGACATTGTGAATGTAGTTGTGGTTAAGACGTGTAAATTGGATGAGCGAATTGGATAAGTGGAGATTGTTAACAAGAACAAGTGGAAGATCTAAAGACTTTATATATATATTGATGTCTGGCCCAGATAGATGGCGGTCTTGATAGAAGTCTTGTGATTAAGAAAGCTAGGTGCGAGTGATGGCCTTGTGATTGAAAGACTTGGTTGTAGAAATTTCGAAGGAGTCAGACTCTCGTATATGTAGTTGTAGGTATGTATGCTGTGGTGTTTTGAATTCTGAATGACAGATGATCGCCGTGTACGAATATCTGCCTTTATAGATAGTTCAGGGTCGGTCCCATGTAATACTTGCCGGTGCGGTTGGGGATTGACGCGCTCCACAGCTGGCCTCGCAATTGGTTGTCATTGCAGGCTATGCGCGCCCGTCCTGCCACAATCCAATCGATGACCCATAACCACAACCACGACAACCGGAAATCAGGTAACCAACCGCAGGAACCGTCAAAATAGGGGAATACATCTGTTTCAGCAAGCACGATTCGTTATCGCCGTAGTTAGAGGCTCATAGGGGGCAATTCTGAGGCCCATGAACTTTTCGCACAATAAACCCTTTGCGCAGGTCCCTGTAGCTTGGCATTATAAGGATTTTCGTTGTCAAAAACTGAGCCAGATGTTGCTTGCCACTGATCGGGGTTACCCAGTTTTTGGTGAGAGAAGAAATCCAGCCCCGAAGTAAATGTATTATTTTCACCATCAACATTGGTGCTAAATTCTTAAAGATTTGATATAAGGTGTATTTGAATTTGAATTTTATCATAAAAAAGTTCCCAGGAAAAAACATGTCCATTAGGTGATTCTACAAATGTTAGAAGTACTGGAGGTCAAACTTTGCGATTTGCCCTCTCTCCGGGAGTCAAATGCAAGGTTGGATTGGCTAATCAATGCCAAGTCTGCCAAAAAAGACTTCGGATCCCTCTGCGCAAAGGGCCTAATGTCGCCGCGTGAAGGGTATGCAGGTCTCGTGGATTTACAAGACAGACGTTTTGAGTCACTGAACTATCGCAAGTACCCTGCGCAAAAGAGGCTGCATGAACACCTGCACCCGGTGCCAGATCTCCATGTAACCAAAAGAAGGCTAGGTTTTCTATTTTGCTCTGTCCTACTCTAGTATGGATGTAGGTACAATATCTTATCCCGTTTCCTGGGACCGTACTCATCTGCACAAATCCACGATGCACGAGGAGGGCTCAAGCGAATCGACAGGAATTCGGTTTTTCCCCAGGATATGACATGCAGGATATGCTGCTCCACGGATCCCGACAGGTCTCGCTTGGGGAATGGATCATGGCTATGACTGTTAAAGCACATTGACTGGTCGGATAATGTGATGTCAGGCTGTGCTAGTTCAAGTCTTTTTTACCCTGCGACCCTGCCGGACGTACATAGCTCGTAGATCAGGTGGAAGAGGCTTGGTCCATGGCAAGGGCCAGTGTAGCACAAACATGTACTTACAAAGCTTGGTATGACGACTGGATATTGCTCGTCAGCCCCTTCGGACAGTTCCTTCAATCCATCATCCTCTGGACGTACCTGCGTCGGCAGAAGTAGGATGAATATTCGGTATAGAAAATGGCAGAGGAGGCTTGTGTCTATTCACACGCAGCCAAAGTTTAATTTGACGTATGACACTTAGATATTGCGATATTGCCATGGATCTATGACGATTATACGATTACAGTATATGCGTGGTGAGCCACGAGCTCTTTCCTTTCTTCGTTCAGCTTGGATGTGCACATCTGTCCCGTTACTCTCCGTCTATGTTTGACGGTCTAGAGCAAAGGCACAATAAGAAATAATGACCTCTCCTTCACTCTGGCTCATGCTCAGCCAGTGTAGAGTGATGCACTTACGTGTGCATACCACCCACCGGTTTTGAAAATATATACCGGATTGGAATTTGATAATTATTTTCTTCCTCTTACATACACGGAAGCTTGAATATCTTGTTTTGTTTTGTTCAAATTTGGG
The DNA here is from genome assembly GCA_024713855.1 of Morchella sp. 2016-41. Lineage (NCBI taxonomy): Eukaryota > Fungi > Ascomycota > Pezizomycetes > Pezizales > Morchellaceae > Morchella > Morchella sp. 2016-41. The sequence continues at coordinate 3,716,253 of JAMGZD010000001.1, read as the reverse complement.
TGGCGCCATTTTCTAGAAGCACAAGAGGCCGAGCAGGGGCTACCGAAAAAGGCGAAAGGACCCTGCGCCTCGGTTTACCCTAATAGAGTTCAGCAGTTCAGCTCGACAATTCCGCTCGGTGGATGTTTTTATGACTAAGACTTCTGAAATATATCAGCATACCCCAAAAATCTATGGAAGCAAGAATACAGATAAGCGCCCGCGCCTACAAACAACACCACCCAAGTAGCGCCAGACCCATCGCGCGTACACTACCGCTCTATAGTTGGACACCAATAAAGTATAAACAAGACCATAACATTATCATACACGCCTTTAAACGCGTAGGAGTAGCTCAGAACCTTAACCCCTGCAGCTGCTTCAAGCTGGGTTACAGATGTGGTCCCTTAATTTTCCTAAAAAGGGTTTTAATGGCTGTAGCCAGGGTCTCCACGGATATATATGACTCGTTTAGTTAGTTATAAGGCAAGGAATTTTGTTTCACCGAAACACGCGCCGCTGCTTGTGGCGTATAAAGGAGCGGCTGAAATTCGGTAGAGTGCTGGGCGCGGGGCCTAGATACATGTATGTACCACATGTCTGGTTGATACTGTATTTACCCGTGGGCTAATTAAGTGCTACAGGCTATTATGCATCCCAATTATTATACCCCCAAATGCATACCAATATTAGGGACTCCAGTCAATCCCTTGATTGAAAGGGCGCTTAACCAAAAGGCACATTAATCTTTGTTGATGTCAATGATCACCGACGCAACAAAATATCACACACCATACTGGATCCCCTTGTTCAAAGTTTCATTGTGGTTCCAGTTGCGTCAGCCGCTTCAGCCCTGGCGATTGTAATACCGCGGCCGCCTCGCCGATCTACGATTGCTATCAGAAGCAAAATCTTCATCAACGATTCTCAGTCAGCTTCTTGAAACCTACCTTAATCACGGGGAAGCTTACAATCCTAGGCTACAATTTCGCTAAGGATCCCTGTTGAGAAACGTTAAACGATTGTGTAATATCTTATGCAGCCGTGCTCTATTGATGTCTTCTTTTGATTGTATTATTATCACTATCATGGGATTTCATATGCATAGTTTAAGCCCTTAATTACTAATACTCAAAGAAGGAGACGTAAAATACCTAACGCGATAATATGATGCTTAGATCGTTGTCATCGCCTTGGCTATTAAGAGCCTGATCCTCTAGGCATGCCATGTCAATTGATTTTTGAAGCAGTGCGGTGTAGTATGGAGGTTAAGAAATCCTTTTTCGACAATACAGAAAAAACATGTTACTGAGCATTAGAGAAAAACAGCGACTAACCAAACTTGCACGCCGCGATATTATTCCGTTTTCCCACTAGGTTTACGACACAGCAGGCATCTAGCCAAATTTTAGGAATCCTGAAGCTGTAAATTATTACGTCTACAAAGTGAATCCAAGCGCATGCTGGAGGTGAAAGGCATCAATTATGAATTGAACTTATCACGATAATGCCACTGAAACTAGTAGAAACGTCAAGCAACACCTGTCTTATCCTCCATTTACGTGTGGCATGACTAACCTCCTATGAGCGACAACATCTCGGCCAGATATATGCACGTATCTATCAGTTAAACCACTCAGAATATCAAGAATATAATAGAATAAAGAAATTTCACGATACATAATAAGATGTTATTAACATCTCACTGCGAAAAGGTTAGAGACCAAAACCAGGTTACTGTGGTCCACGAGGCAGAGGTCCAGCCCAAGAGAGCTCAAAGCATGCATGGGGTCGGCAAGATAACCCCGTTTGCTCGTCTTGAACCACTTGAGGTTCAGGTAGTCATCAGTAGGGTCTATATCTTCGATAGGAACATTGGAAGTACTCCCTACAATCGCATACCAGTATTACAAATATAATTTTGATGGATCTAAACATAGTAATTATCTGTCTTATAGCTGTATAGCACCAGCTCGAGCACGTGCGCCTCGAGACATCACCCTTTTTGCATGAGCAAGAAAATTAATGCATGGACCATACGAGGCAGAAGCGCCTCGAGGCACTTGCCTCTACTCACCTTGAGCAGTCTCGTGGACCACACTAGCTCAGTCTCAGCCTCAGTCTCAGCCTTAGGGGTTTTAGAGTCGCTTCAATCATACCTACATCATTCAGTCTCTGGTTCATTCTGCAGTAATTAAGGCCTCTGGAACTCTACGTGTGCACTAGCCCCAGTACATATGAAAATTATATTGACGAAGGCGAATGACGATGCATCTATATGATTCCCGACCGATATCGTCTAGGCTAAGGATAGCCCCATGGCCCATTCTCACAATCTACCCTATCAACACGCCACCGCAATTATAGTTAGAGAATTTTCCGGAACACCGAGAGCTTACTAACGCTCCGTTCTGCAAGACTGGGCTATGAATAGTACGAGATTAGAGCGTACTTATTAATCATCAATTCTAACAAACCATTTACGCTTAGCCACTCACCAAAGCTCAAAGCGGAATCCACAAGTGCCAGCTTTGGATGGAGTTGCATCTCAGCCTATGAAATAGGCGCGTCAAAAGGATACCAAATACAGTTACCAGACGACACCATGGCCGGTAGCCATCACCCTATTGTTGTAGCTTGAACTTTTCATATCTCGTCATTGTAAATCACAGTCAATATGAGAAATTGTATTAACTTCAGATTTACTCCAATCACATATCCCTTAATTCTGTGGCTAACTCGCTGTAGAGAGGGACTATCGATTTTAAAGATTCATTTGTGAGAAATAGCACTTATTAAAAATATATATACCCTACTAGTATTCGTATACTCTCTTAATACCATAACATTAGGGCGCTACAAACGGGATCATGCAAAAATAGATCTCGTTTAGTAGTTGGAGTGTGTATGCAATTCAGGGCTCATGTGATCTATGGCGAAAGATTTGGTGCCACGAACAGAGAAATACGTATCTTATAATCCATTCATAGCTCTTCATGATAATTAAGCCCTAGTATAGCAGGTTATCTAGACTAAGACTTTGAGGCATGGAATATCACTCGCTTAACTCATTAACTTTTATGTAAACTTTGACTACTAGTTGCAACATGTAGGTGCTGTATTTGGTTAATTACGCAGTATTTATCACCCCCCTCTCATTTTCAGTGCAGTTGCATGCTGACAAGCAATGCCCATGCGTGTCCTTAACTATATGAACGCGTGGGTATAGCTACAATCAAATGTATTGTTTTTATGTCTAAAAGTAACTACCTTCTGCTTTCATGATTATGGGGGTTGCTAGTATCGCGAGAGAAAATACTCTATAGATCTACCAGGCGTGGAAATGCATCAGTTGATGCATTTACCAATGTCTACAGATTGATATGCACTTTTCTGATGCTTTTCCAACATTACTTCGCACACTACTATCAGGACTATATAGCCGCTGTATATTATATGTTTGTAAGTGATCATGGTGTAGAAGGTTGATGAAGATATATACTAAGTAGGTAGCGAAGCGTATTAATAAGCAGAGATTCAATCCATGGCGTACTATTTTACCATTCTTTCCTTTGGGGGGAATGTGCTTTGTTTTCTTAAGCGCATTTACTGATGTATTTCCTGGTTCGTTTCCTAGTTCGTTTCCTGATTCGTTTCTCGATGCATTTCCCCATAATACCAATTTCCATTTCCCAACGACCTTACCAACGATTTTACCTGCATACCTCCTAGAGATATAGAATACTTAATTTCACTGATCCAGAGTTGTGTGAAGAGTTTGAATTTTGAAATGAACTACAACGCTATTGCCATTTGTCCGTATTTAGCCTTTTCTCTGGATTAATATATTAGGCTCAATCAGTTAATTCAACTAACCAATTTAGAAACTACAAGCGGAGTGCGGCCTCCGGCCGCCCAAATGTTGTGAGGAAACGAAGGTGCGGGCAGTAGTGCGATAGTAATTTCTTAGATCGATTGTTGCTGTCATTCTGGGTTGTTGGGTCATCCAAACGTACATGCACGCTAGTTTCTATCTCATAGGTAATCTGTGATAGTATGCAATCTAAGTTATTCATGTAGTTTATGATAAAATACTATCAAGGAAATTTCGACCTTAATATATATGTACAGCCGCAGGAAAGAAATGAGGAAACAACGAGTGCAACCACTGCCCGAGCCCCAACGAAAAAGTAATTATTTTCTCTTTCAGAATTGCCTCTCTTCGCTTTCCGGACTTGCCAAAGGGCATGGTTTGGAAATACTCGTGAAGCTCTATTGAGGTTGCGGAGATGTGATGATGTTGGGGTCGTTGTCACGTCACTCGTTGTTTCCTCATTTCTTTCCTGCGGCTGTACATATACGTATGTAAGTCCCTAGTAGTTCATATAAACCAAACCATTACAAGTACAAGCCACCCGATTTAATCTCCTGTCATGTTAACAAGTTTGACCCAATACATTTCCAAAGACGAATGTTGATTTCGATCTGAACCTAAATCGAATATACAATGCAATGAGCGTAGTGTAGTGATACAAGGTAGAAATCCAGTGCCTATCATAACATAAACCGAATGCTCGTGAGAACAAGTCTGTACTTTCAATTTACGTTATGGCCTTGTCACAATATCTGCATGAACAGACTAATAATAGAACTTGTTCCAGCGGCAAGTATAATCAACCAATATATATATATACACAACACCAAACAGAGTTGTACAATAATGAAGATAGGCCACATCCCGATTCACCGTAAAATAAAATAAAACAAAAAACACCCCATTACACCACCACCACAACCATCACCACCATCACAGAGAATAACCTATTTACAAAACAATGGGACCTAAACCGGATGGAAGCCCTTTATCCTGATTTTGAGACCCTGTTATTACTTCCAATAGAAATCATGGCCACCTATTCTTAGGAGATAAGGGTTTGCTAGACAGCCAGTACGACCCTTACGGGTTGGGACCCATACAACCCCAGTCATCCATGGCACTAGGAAAACTAATCAGAGAGTCGACAAAACCTTGCACTCCGTCTTCCTCCTCATTGATCCAGGCAGACCCTCCATGGCTATTGAGTTGCGTAGAATTCTGAGAATTCGGCGAAAAATAGTGCTCTTGAGCAAACGCATGCCCACCACCCGCGTTCCGATTTTGGACATGCAAAGTCCTAGAAACCATATGAACTGGATGAATCATATCCCAATGCAGCCCCAAGTCAACTCCCCGTTTTTCGGCCTCAATTGAAAGGTGTCGTAAAGTAAGGTTACACCAATGCCATGTCTCGGAAAGCTCTTGCAAATCTTTCAAAGAGCGAGTAAGACTAGGACTGGATATTTGATTGGAAGCCACTGACGGAAAATTCATAAGTAGAACCGTGGAAGCCGTAAAAATAATTTGTGGAATGTGTATGACAGTGTGCCGCAGGCCGTAAGACTTTCGATATAGGGTGGTGAGGACTATGATATCGTTGGCTGCTTGGAGACAGATTTCGCGGGGTAAAGTTCCAGTTATTGGCATGTCCTTATTAAAGAAAGGACGTAAGAGAAGGAGCAGGGTAGAATGATAATAAATGCTGTAAAAGTTATGTTAGCTAGCCCCTTTTGCGTAAATGTGATGGATAAATTAGAAAGTAGGCTAATATATCCACATTCTGACCAAGAATGAAATATTATTCAGGTGCAAAAAAACACACTAGAGTGCACAATACAAAAAAGAAAAACCATCACTTACTGAAGTCCAAGAACGGATGGCAAAGCCTCATTCCTAGCAGCCATGTCTGGTGGGAGCCCGCTGTGCCATTTTTTCAGCCGAGAACATAGGGTGTTGAGCTTGATAAATGTCACACGCTCTCGCGGCGAAAAAAACATGGATAAAATATCCCCAAGAATCTCCGAAAGTTCGCAAAAACGAGATGCCACTGTCTGTATACGGCCCGGTTGCGCTAGTCCAACGGAAGCTCGAACAGTGCTACCGTAGGCCTCCCACGTCTCACGTTCAAGGGGGCCAAGAATCCCCGGTTTGTGGACGCCAACAACGGATGACGGAAGTTGTGGGATCCTTCCCAAGAATGATGACCACATTCTAGTCTGGGCGTTAGCCTAAGCTCTCATATGAAGTTGTGTTTGCATACTTGTCAATTGTAAAGCAGCCCCAGAATGTTATCTTGCGGACTTCAATCTCAGTTGGAGATAGGCCTAAACCATCCAGCGAGAGGTTGAATCCCAGGTCTAGGCCCATTCTAAATGCCCGACCTGAATACATCCATCCACTGGAATCTCGTCCACATCCCGCTTCATGAAGCGACATAAGCGCCAGCGCTTGAACAGATGTCAAACATGGAGTATCCCCTTCTGACGCTAGGAGTCGCTTGGCCTCCGCGAAGAAGTGATCACCAGCACTATTCGGGTTGTTCGGTTCTGATCGGGCGTCCTGGTGATTCGAGAAGTGGCACGCCAACGCGAGAATAGCATTGACGAGAAGAGGACTACAGTATTTCCTCCGACCTTTTTTCATGTCGGCCAAGAAGCAAGACTTCGAAAAAAGAACGTAATAAGGATGGTTCCAAGTGAAATACAAAGACTGCGTGAAAGGGGTTAACATCAGCAGGATTCCAAGCCGCGTGTTTTTGAAGCATTGGATTAGTCACTAAACTCACAAGAAGATCAGATATAAAGCTAACATCTGTCGTCACATTGGTCCAAATGTGTGAAGTATTCTGGCTAGTTATCTCTCTGTGATCAGAACTTTCGTCGCCCAGAGATCCATTATACCCTACTCCACCTCCACCCACACGAAATTTCTCCACCAAATGGCCTAAGTCTGTTTCCAAAGAAATTGCTGTTGGGCCATCTGGCATACCGATCATAATATCCGCCAGATTGCCGTGCTCACGGAGATGATTAACAAGGTCCCCCACATCTGACTCCGAAGCAGAACGAATTGTTTTAACAATTGTTTCTAAATCTTGATGTACCTTACTCAATTCTGCCAGATCTCGTTTTAAAGCTCCTTTCCGGCGGTGGTCTCCCTCGTAATCGTAGACGCATTCTGTGCGGTAAACTGCAGTACATGTAGAGCAAGCTGGCGAGACACCATCACACTATTTCCAGGAGCTGACATTAGTAATATTTACTACTTTGAAGTACTACCCAAGCGGACTCGTATAGAATTTGCTATCTCAATAACATCTATTCCATACCTTTGATTTCCTTTTCCGACATGGAATACAGGCACTCGATACACATCGACGCTTACGAGCAACAGGTTGGATAGTGTGTAGGGATGGTGATTTTCCTTGATCGTCTTCTTTTTTGAGTTGAACGCGAGGAACCATGGTAGATTGCTGTTCTTCTTGCTGTTGCCGTTGCAGTTGCAGTTGCTGATTCTGATTCTGATGCAGCCGCTGATGCTGATGCTGATGCTGTTGCTGTTGCTGTTGCTGCTGCTGCTGCTGCTGCTGTTGCTGTTGCTGTTGCTGTTGCTGTTGCTGTTGCTGTTGCTGATGTTGATGCTGATGCTGATGCTGATGCTGATGCTGATGCTGATACTGATGTTGATTCGGATGATGATGATGATGATGATGGTCACCTCCAACATCAGGGTTACTAGAGGTGGGTTCCATCTCGACTTTTAGCCTTTTACCTAAATCCCAACTGTGTACTGTTTAAGGTTGGAAGAAGGTCTGGAGTAGGTGCCAATTCTCGAGCTTATCATAAGTGTAGTGTGCGACATTGCTCGTTTGTAAGGCTACATATAGACGTCATGCTGTCCAAAGTAGGGACGCTTAGACCTTAGACTAGACCAGAGAAGTTGGGAGGAGGGGGGGGGGGGGGTTAGGGCGCCACTTTCTGGGAGGGTGTGGTGGTCGTGGCCGCTAATTTTCTGTGGGTTATGGTATCTAACTCATGTAGCAGTAACAACATAGTTACAACATACCTCCTAAGATGATGGACCTGGACAGTGATCTCCCGTAGCATCACAATAGCGCAATGTTGTCAAGCTAGGCTGTCAACTTGAATATAACGGCTAGAGCGATTGATACATGTATTTACGTACAAACCTTTTTTTCTGGACCTGTGAAAAGTGTTTGCATGAAGCCTTGGGGCTAGGGCATAAATGATGGATGTACTTCATGTGTACATACAACATTACATGTAACCTACATGTATACATGTAATTTGTAGCCTATACATGTATGTAGTTACGTAAAGGCTGCACTATTCCTTCGGTCCTAATATATAATTAATGCTCCAATTACAACTTACAAGCCTTCACTCCAAATATACATGAATATACTAGATCATATAGATCTAACTTACAAGCAATCTATCTTCTTCGTATCAATTGCTCGCCGGTTTCCTCGTCAAGCTTGATATCCGTCTTGAACGAACGCCACTCATGCATGGTCTTATGAATCCAATCCCCAATTGACTGATATTTCAATTTTGTTATTCCGATTATTTCATTAGTTAATTGAAAAAATTAAGCCAATGCCAACTGGAGCGATATTTCTCCTCGAGCTGTAAGTTGTCTATAAGCGGTTTAGCTAATTACAATTCAATCCTACTTTACGCGGTACAATCAGCTAGTGTTGCAACGGGTTCGGAATTAATCTTTTTATTCGATTCGCCGCCTCTAGCCCGATCAAGTCTGTTTGGTAGCGGCACTTTGCGACTCCCCGATTTCATCTGACATTTGCATGGTTTGAGACCCAAAAATGAGTTGAGCTGCATGCTGCTCGACTTCCAAGCTGGACCCCACAGGAACCTTGGGCCGTATTTCGATAAGCCAGAATTTTCTGAAAATCGTGATATTCTGAAAATCCGGAAACCAATTATAAAATGAGCCATACTTTACAGATAACCAAACAACCTATGGCTGCATCCATGAAAAACGGCTGTCAAGGGTTGTGCAGATGAGAATTGAACAATCTTTGGACATGTGGGAATTCAATCTTCAATCTCAACCCGCTTTTTAAACCCCTTTGGCGGTCTGAGCGCCCCAGATATTCAGATTTGCTACTCCAAGACTTAGGGCCCGTTCGGTTGCACCCAGACGTCGTGATATTTGGCCTAATAGGGAGAAGGTCTAAACATATCTGGTAAAAGATATGCCTTTTTAGGTCAAATATCACCATATTTGAATGCAACCGAACAGGCCCTTGATTGAGTTTAGTAAGGGTTATGTAAATGTTGGAATAAAATCAGCCCTTCAGGTGCACGACAGGATGCATTAGACTTCTACTGAATCCTGAGAGAGGGAAAGAAGTCCGAAGGTAAATGGGTTGAGGGATCAAAACAGCACAAAGGCTATGAAAGTTTACCCGAGGGCCCCAACGGATAGCACCCGAAATGTTTAATATATGTATTTCACACACACATCTTGTCTATCATAGAAAACATCAAGAAGATAGTACTCTACTCTTTACCCATAACAAGCATGCAATCATTATCTTCACACTACTCAAGAGGGCTGAGCTCGATTACCCATATGTTGTTCTGAAACTGACTGCATCTTCTCTCTCTCACCTATCCGATTGCTGATATGGCTATCCATTTCTGTCTCACGTTGCCACATGCCCCGATTGGTTCACGATTTTTTCGGCTTATTGGTCGGGTGTATTTCCACGAATAGCGCTGAAGCGTAGGATTAACGGTTTCCTGTAGCTTCCCCGTCTGCGCACGTGCGTATGCCTCCCACCCATGCCGTTGAGGTATGGGACGAACGCCAAATAACAGTGCGAGTGTACGCCACATTGAACGCTTCGGTCGTCGAATCTCGCTACACTCATCGCTCCCGTCAAGGATCCAGCATTAGCTCAAGTGGTTTGTCCTAGAAATCAGAAGCGGCTGATCGACCAAGAAGCTTATGGAAACGTACGTATATAATTAGTGTCGCTCCAATGGCTTGAAAAGTTTGAATTTAGTTAGGAAAACATTTCTCCACTAGAAGATTAGCTTTAGGGGCCTGTCATGGCTCTCACAATATCGAAATATTATGCCTAGTGGTGGTGGGGAATATTCACACTTAAAAGCTAGACGCAGGCCAAATTGCGATATTGTAAAATAATCCCAACTGAAATGCAAAGCATCCCGTTCGTGACAGATTTTTCTAGCTTATGCATCCCTTCCCGCTCCCGAGAGAGGCGAGGGTGAGCTGGCCACTGCCTTGCCCGTGCGGTGCGCCCCCGGCCCCTTATGATCCACATACCTTGAGTAGGCCGCCGCACCAGCCGTTTAGGTTACCAGATAACATCCCAGATATGATGGCTTTATAAAGTTGACCCTAGAGATATTAAGACTCCTTTGGAAGTTGAATCACACGATAGATAAGCACGAGTGATCGTTGATGAATTGATTGTATTGTGCCTATTAGAGTTGCCAAGAAAACAACCGTTACAGTCATTGGGTCACCAACGAGTGGCTCTCTAACTCTGAGTCGTCGCGAAGACACATGCATGTCTTACACCTGCCACTGAATTCTGATTCATAAATCTGTCCCCCTAGCCCCTGCAGCTTGATCCATGACCTATAATATGCTATATGTATACGTTATCGAGCTCTAGCCCATTCCCTCGATGTCCTCAAACCTTAATCCGCTTAGTAATAAAAAACACCGACGTCCATGATGGATGTAGGTATAGGTACATATATATACACCCTCTCAACTATCTAAATCCTATGAAACGAAATCAGCAGCGTTTTAACCAGACATTAGTTGATTTTCATTATTTGAGGGTTAATGCCCAGATCAGACTGAAACAGGTTCAAAATCGGGGAGTTCACACAGATCCATACCTGGCTTGTGAAATTGTCCGATCAAAGGAATTTGAGACAAGGGACTTGGATCGCTACCAGTCGATCTTGCCAGATGAGCATATACGCGCATACTTGAGCTTAATTGGCCTGGACTGATTTCGGTGAAATGAATATCGAATGGACAAGTATTCAATAGAATACCTACATAATACATATATATACAATACAATACATAAATATTACATGTATCTTATCTGTGCTGCAGTTGAGTAGTAACAAACACTTTTGGGTCTCATGTTAATATGTATTTATATTTTAGACCTGCTGATGATGATTTTTAATCAACGGTTTATAGGGAGTACCACAAATTTGCAAAGAAAACATATAATCTTGATATTTAGGATTTGGTGGAGTCCCTTCGACACCTGCTTCCAAAGCCCTTACGGAATCCCCTTCAGAAAGGACGGTCTAAACACGGCCACCTCTTCTCTCGAGGTCGATTGACGTTTTCGGTGGCTCGGCATTTAAGCCATTTCTTTGTTTTCATTTGTTTTCTTTGAGCGGGGGTTTCTCGGAGGAGCTGGCATTGGCATACATTTTTAGGCTATAGTATTAACTTTATGCCACGTTTGTACCTAGAATCAAAGGAAAAAAAGAAAAAAAAGATTGCCAGGAACGGTTCGCGACGCTACGGTACTAAATAAGACTAATAGTTAGTTTGACTAAAGATGGCTGCGTGAAGGGTGTCTTCTCACTTATCCCCAACCCCGAAGTGCAGCCACAACTCGATATGCCGGATCGCAATACGCCTGATACGTTGCTGTGCCATACGAAATTATCTGGAGTTTTGATCTTTTTATTGCAGAATCAATTTACTATCCCGGATTTTCTGCTATCCTGTACGAAGTCCTTACTTCCCTGGGTGACCGTCCGAACTTGGTATATCTGAGATACCTTGCGGAGCCCGCACAACGAGTATAGTAAAGCTTCAGCGGAAGTTTCCTTCAAGTTAACTATAGGGCGCGTTGTATTCCGAATACATGCAGACAAATGAAGCTAGAATGCCTTTTTTCTGAATGAGATACAGAAAGGGGAAATATCGCTAGAGCTATCTAGAAAAGGACATCACCCCCGAACTTCTGATTGCAAGAATAGAGACTTTGCGCAAATGGAGCTAGCTCCATTTTCTGACAACCTGATTGGTGACGATCACACCATTAGCCAATCAGATAATCAAAATATAGAGCTGGCTCCATTTACGCAAAGTCTCTATGTGCTGTCAGCTTGCGATCATTTGGAAACCATCCAAATGTCTTAAGAATATATACTCGGGGCAGGCAAGAGGAACCTGAAAATAAAAACGCGCTAGCAAGGGGCCAAAATGCTTGCTACCAGAAAAACGATGTTCAGGTTCTTCATGCCTGCCCCGAGTACGTATACAACGACTTCTGCGTAACGTCCTCCAATCATGCCATTCTTTAACTCCATGCATGCTAGAGTGCTAGGAAGTGACAAGGTCCAATTCCATGGTAATGGGACCATGATGCCAATTATTGTGTTCATCTTGGGAACATTCAGGCAGAGTATTCGCTGAACATATGCCCAAATCAAAGTGTTGTCTATTTGAGCGATTGGTACGTAGTACGCACATACGGTGAGACTTAAGTATAGTTCTTAGCTACTATGAATATGTCTTTACTGCTCTAGGAGCTCACCTGATGATACATGAGTAGTCTAGTTCGTCTCCTTAATAGACCCTTTGCGCAAAAGACTCCAGCTCCAAATTATGGTAACCTGATTGGCGTCGATCCTCTCATCAACCAATCATACAAGTAGAATTTAGAGTCAGCTCTATCTGCGCAAAGGGTCTAATTTATCAATAAGATGGCTAAGGTCTATCATTTGATACCAAATTTACCGTAGCCTATGTACTATACAAGAACTTATCATAAGTATATATTTAATTCAATAGACATCACTAAGTAGAGCATCAAGATAGTAATTAACTTGGAGAAATATGAAACCTATTAATCGAACCAAGGGTTTATAATCTAATTAATTTAAGCCTTACAGCTACCTACTCACTCGGGGAAACTATCGCTTGAGGACGTGGGGCCGCACTCTTAGACATCACTGCGTTATGCACTGTTGTCTTACATGCACAATACCTACCTCAAAGAATTATATAGTCTCACAACTGTCAAATAATGTAGCGCATGTCTTTAAGCACTATCTAAAACCGGCTGGGGTGGCCAACTAAAAGGATACGCGTCAACATGGATTTGCAACCTGGTCTGAGCTCAGCTCGATGTTTATCAAGAATCGGATTATGAACACATCTGGTTTTCTGGATATCAACGTTATTAAAAAAAAACCTGAAATAACACTTGATGAGTATATACATGTGTGTGTGTGTCGTTGAGCTAGTCTATTGACTCTTGAATTCAAATCTACTAGATAAGGCGCAGTGCAATCTACCACACCGCCTGTCTTATCCGGGGGGCCGGGAGATCTTTTCCAACAGAAGAACACCCATCTTTCGACAATGTAATCTTCTAAACGTAATCGATGCATGTGCTGGCAGGAGAGCCCTGAGAAAACAGTGTGAAGTACTGGCCATGTTTAAAAAACCGTGCCTCCTCTTTGCACAAGGTGAGGCAATATCAAAAGGTTGTTGATATACAAATTTATCTGCCCGGTCGTCATAAAGGGCAATAAATAGCAATTTTACTTACATCCATGAATTGAATTGGTAGTTCATCTCACCTTTGTCTCACCCGCTCACTTGAGGATCCCGGGACCTTGGTCGGGGGCGGGCAAGCTTCGGATCGCAAAGTCGCCTGTTAGCTATAGTGCTTTTACACTTTTGGCTGGGGCTTGATTTTGGCATGGCATAGGTATGGTGCAAAAAGGAATAGAGGGCGACCTTGTCAACCCTGTATACACCACTTCAGTCAATTCTTTCATTGGCTCTGGGAAGCAAACATTGAAGAGCCTCACCTCTAACTCGACTTTATGGCTGTATTAAGGGCTACAATACTGAACTGGTGTGAACAGGATTACAAGGTCGCCCCCCAAGGCCTCTCGCACCATAGTAGAAAGACAGATATATCCTAGGCGCCTCTTATTAAAATTTGGGCAAGGGGTTGTGGTATCAGTTAATCTTGCGGTCTTTAAGATCTACACATACTGCTTTTTGATGGTTATTACAAGGGACGCCTGATTAGGCTTAATTAATACACCACCAGCTGAAAAAAAGTATCATCAACAAGCTCCCAACTGTAATCTTGGTAATCTTGGTTCCATATTCGCTAACCAAATAATGATTTCCTCAAGAAATGTGATTCAAACACATTCTTGGGCAGACTAGGCTATAAGGAAGTAAATGGGAAGGCTTGGAAGTTTGACAGGACACGTGTGAGCATGATTTGAGTAGATCCTCATGGTTCTCATCATATCTGATAGTGCGAAGCTGGCCAGACATCTGATATGCTCGACAGCGTTAATACAGATCCGCGCCATATGTAAGGAAAAGTATGGCTATATCTATAGGTATCGGTATATACCGGGGATGTGGGGTTGTCTATCTACTAGTTCATAATGATGGGTCAGATTCGGATTGGATCCTAGGCCTCTGGCAATTGATTCGGCAGTGAAATTGTGGCATATGGCTTGCAGAACAACGTACTCTACCCCAGTAAGAACTGCCGCCACGTGAGCATGACATGAGATAGCTACAGCTATCGTGTCACTCCTGCTATGTCACATTTAATCGAGTTCATTGAACGTAACAGCGCCAAGCACTCATTGCAGGCCTTATTCGTGGATTTGAAAGCCGGCACCAGCCTTTGACACGGGGGAATTAATCACTTGATGATATTTCTACATAAAATAGAAGTGCAAAAACTAATCGCCTGATTTTTCATTGTGAAGGATGAGACAACTTGGTATTAATCGACAGTAGATCTACCTACATGTATTCTTAAATATATAGAATATCATAGAATTCGAGTAGGTACTCTAAAGGTACGTACATGTAGGCTGCTATGTCGTTTGTGAGACTTTATCAACGATTCTCTGGTTCGTCTATACTCTTCGGCCCCCACTTAATGTCCCCGCTATCAATATTCTAAGGAGGGTACTCCGTACCTATATGTATATCTATATGTCGCACAGGGGAGGGCCCTGGGAACACCACTCTTCAGTTGTAGTGTTTCTGATCATGGCAATGGAAAAATTATTCCTGGTATTAATAATTAAATTATCGGTAATATAATTATGCAGCAGCCCGCTGTCTCGATCTCCCACAAGTACGATATTTCTATGCTACATGAGCTGAATTTTATGTTGATTTCGATCAGAATATGCACTATTCTTTTAGATTTAAGTAGGAAAGCTGGAGATATGCATGAGGGTATTCTATTTATGTTTAAAATACATGTAGTTTCAAACAATATCTATGATCATGAGCATACGGTATGTGGAGGATTATTAAGCAGCTTATTGCAAGGCAGTGTGGGATAGCTCCGTGTGCCAGCGCAGCGACTTTGCGTCGAGCATAGACGACTTCCCTAGCCACTCGAACACCCCCCCACTTAAACATTTAACGAAAAAAAGAACGGCCCTTCGTTATAACCGGCTTCTACCCCTTGGGCCGATGAGACACGCAGAATCTAGGACTTCCTATTCAAGCAAAGCCAATTCACGTTTCCTCGAATAATAGAGCGTGGCTTGGTGATGAAGCACCAGGCTCAGTGACTTTGCCACTGGAAATCACTACTGAGATAGGAAGTCCTGGATTCTGCGTGTCTCATCGGCCTAAGGATACTGTTATTTCGCCAATCATTATTCATTGCTCGAGTGAAGATGTTCGAGTTGCTAGGCCGGAAGTCGTCTAATAAATACCCAAATGAAGTACTGGGAAGGTTTCTTTCAAATGTAAATTATGTAATCGAAGCTACAGAGAAACCATGGCTTGTCGCAAAATGATGCAATAATTATCATTGACATTGAAAGACTCTAGATCTTTCTTGAACCCCTCGATCCCAAGGCTTTGAGGCGAGGTCTCGAATTCACCATCATGTACAATATATCACAAGGCGTGATAATTCCAGCTACTGCAAGATATATTTCTATTCATTAACCATATTGCTTTTTCCGAACGCACTAGAATTCTTTCGTTCAAACACCTCTGAAACTACATGTACATGTATTGAGAAGCCTATAATAAGACGGATGGTTACGTATATATATATGTATGAAATTCTAGATATAAACTACAAGTATGCACTATCATGGCTACTTCACAACACCAATAACCGCCGATGGTGGTTTTCACATGTAGCTCTCCTAGTCATGTTCACACTTTCCGGGATTACGCTTCTCTTCTGGGTTCGAGGTCGTATGTAGTTTCTTTGAAATGTTGACATGCAAGATGCCGGGCCCCGGGTGTTATAATATGTGCCAAGAAAACTGTAGTCCGATGATCCTAGCCTACATATGTAGCAAGCTTGATGAAATTCTGCTGGCTCTACTGGAGATCTTTGATCGAAGCCCTTAGGCCGCCCTACATGTAGCTGCTAGAATCATTCCGGATTATAGTTACAATATACATACATGTATTGGGAGCTCAGATCATGATCAGTTATATATGTAGCATCACTTGCAATGTATTTTTCAAGATATAACTACATCAATAAACCCTCTGATATAGCTGGTATATCCGCAAGTATCAATTGGTTTATGTAGAGCCGTCTCACTCCCAAGTTACACGAATATATAGTCGGTTTTGAGATTCAAGAATCAACCATACACGGCATACTAGCCATGGTCGCCACTGGTAGTTTGAGGAACAGAACGTTTATCCACGTGTCCCATGTACTGTATGTACAGCTGCTCACTGCGGTTTCATCGTAAATGTATGATCATCGCTGTCATGTTTACGCAATGTGGGTTCTCGAAAGGTAAAATCTCCATCAGATTCAAAATAAAAGCCCGTGCGAGCACTTATTTTGTTCTGGAAGTAATATTTAGATCTCGGATCATGCATACTAAGTTAATTATCCATATGTAAACACCTACATGATTGCCGGGGGAAAGGGGGTGCAGTATAGAACGGCTGTGGCAGCAAGCTGCAGATACGGCACTTTTTGTGTGAATGCAGAAATAAGCAAGGCGCACTATGTGCCACCACAATTATTTCATGAGATGGACCACTGCCGGTGTATTTTTATTCTTTTTACATTAGCAGATATTCTATAGGGACAGGGAAACTATACGATTCTGAATCTCATTTACCATCCCCTTTCTTTTTGCCTTTCAAAACGCGGGGTACTATCAATACATGAATGAGTTATATGCCTCTATTTTGACAAGTTCAGGCTGCAGGTGCACCACAGACTTTGTTGGCGCTTTAAGAGGGTCCCCTCTGCCGAAAACGATATTCTAGGCTTAGAGTGAACCAAGAACGACAAATATATCACAAACGTTAAGCCCACAAAACAAGATACCCGCTCATGATTATCAGATATCTGGTAGATCACCCGTACCGCCGACGGTCTTGGCGGAACCTGTACGATATATATGCTCACCCGACCGTTGAGTGATTCGATTTTTTGCTTATTCTTACTCGAATCCAAAAATTAACAGTTTGATATATATATCCCTTTATTGACACCGGTCCCATCGGTACTTGTAATGAAGTCCAATACGCAACTAGGTTGCAGCCTCCGAGATTGTAAGGAGGAAGTGCCAGGACATGTGTAAGAGACATGGAGATGCCTAGAATCTCGGCTCTTGAAACCACTTCACTTACACTACGTTGATCAACGACTAGCTGGATCATAGGATATCACGCGATCATAATTTGAGTCATGCACAAACCTCACTGATCGGCGATAAAAACAAGCAACAATGAGTGTGAAGATGTCCTTTACATAATGGTTTACCTTTCTCATGGTACATTTGATGGCGCGCTTAGCATCGCTGTTGGTTGGGAACATGGGGGTACAATAGTAATATCGGCTTGGTGCTATGATATAGCTTTAGGCAAGATAGGCAATGAGTGTCTCGGAAGCTCTGTTACGGCCCCGGGCCCCCGTAGTAACGGCAAAGATGTCAGATTAACCGTGCCGTGTCCTGGCATCGGATCGCCTTGATTTGATTTGTTCTGTGAAGCTAATGATTCTATTGACTAACTATTAGTCAATTGTAAAGAAAAGATAACGGCCGACCGAGATAGCCATGTGCAGTGTGGGTGTTAGGCCGGCCTTGATGCCAAGCCAGGTCTTAGTTAACGTGACACAGCTTCCCTCTTTCAGCTGACACTAGCTCTGTCTACTCGTAATTTCACAGCGTTTCCGGACTGGACTGGGTCTGCATATGGGCGTAAATCGTGCATAAGAACATTATTTTGGTGGTATGCGGACCCAGTCCAGTCCGGAAACGCTGTGAAATTACGAGTAGTAGCTCGTACTGATTTTCGATTGGCCGTTTTACTGTTACCGCACACAAAAAGCAAGTGGGTTACCTGACTAAGTGGGTGCACGGTCCAGGCTGAGCGAATCATCATGAAATCAATCTAACCTTTAACCTCTAATACCATACTCAAGACTTCCATAGGGCAAGGGTTAAGGGCAAGGTTTGATTGCACTGATGCCAAGATCCTCTTACGTCATAGAGCTATGTTTTGCTACACAGGTTATCACTCGACCCATGATCAGTAAACATGTACATGTACATACACGTAAACAAGTGAAACCATGATCTAGTGGCCAGGATCAAGCAACTAACATGTATATAAGCGCCCTCGCATATACACCTAGTCAATAACCTTGAAAGAAATAAGGACTGAACCTAGATTTTTTGAGGTTGTCGTAAACGAACCTTTCCGCCATTTCTCTCGAACATTTCTCATGATACTTCTTTTTATCGAGAATCCTAATAATACGTAAGTAGCAACAAAGATAGACAAAAATCCCTTTATAAGTTATGTTGATTAGGCTAATCAAATTTAAAGGAGGTTCTCAATGTCACTACGATTTATTGACGGGGAAAGCCACCGAAAAGTAATTATAAGGAAAGGCCATCATAAAATGAAATCTAGAACTAAGGTGTTCATAATTAGCATAACACAGACACATATCTCCTTTCAATACTTCTATACTACACGTGTCGCGCCTGCTATCTAATAACAATTGACGTCTCTCGATCGTTATACTGTCACTCGCGCTCAGTTCGCACGATTTGCTTGCAACACTCCCGTGGAATTAAACGTGTACTTGTGTTTCGATCGTGCGAGGGGCCATGGGGCCAGGAGCTTATAGGTTAGTGGATGGGGGAGGTATCGGTCTTCAAGTCATATATACCTTTGCAGAGATACCTTTTTTTTTTTTGCAATTGATATAATGTAGCTCATCATTTTACAGTTTACCTCAGTACATTTCGAACACCAAGCAGAACCAGCTGGCCAGTACCACATATTATCCTATATGCGTACATGTAGTGCTTCTCTCGTTTTGTGCCAACTTCCAACGTACAAATGACTTGGACCACAGCGCTAATACTCCATCTTGTGATCATCATTAGAGCCCTCCGAACCCATATATTCAGTGCTAAGATCATCATCATCATCATCACCATCATCACCATCATCCCCCTTTCTCTCTTTTGCAGTAGCTGGAATGTCTTTATGGGCTCTATTATACCCACTCATTCCATCTTGATGTTCCATCCTTTCGGGGAGGATAGATATAGCTTCATCATACTTAACCCAGAAGTTTTTCATCAATCGGTGGTGCCTTTGGTCAGCCTCTCTAATACTGATTGCTTTCTCAGATTCCCAAGTAGCACGGGCCATCTCCAGGCGTCGATCACCGCGGGCCATGACGACACATGGGTTGTCAGCAATCTCCGTTACCCCAGGCCTCTCCTCCGCATCCATAAGTAGACAACCTTTGATAAGTTTTTTGAGATCGTTTGAGTATAAATCCGGGATATCTAGGTAGGCTCCCCTTACGGTGCCAATGTAGTCCATGTGCGTATCGAGACTATCTGCTAGAGGCTGTGTGAACGTTAATGTTCGGGTACATAGTTCGTGCAGGATGCACCCTAGACCCCAGACTTCGCTCTTTGCAGTATAAGGGTCACAAAGGAGCAACTCAGGGCACATGTAGGAGGAAGTTCCGACAAAGGTGGTTCGCATTTGTTGGCCTGGCTCTAGGCGACCGCAGACGCCGAAATCACCGAGCTTAACGGTGCTGCAGACAGAGTCGTAAACGAAGACTAAAAAAAAGAAGAAAAGTAGGAATTAATATATATATCAAGATTTAAGGAACCTCGGCCTGGGAAACTTGCTGTTTTCAGGCTTTAAGTCGCGATGGAAAAAACGAGGACTGTCACTATACAGGGCACTCCCATGCTTGCCCGCCAAATCACGATGATGGTTGTAACCGTTGTGGCACCGGAAAAGCGCCATTGTAAGCTGCTCAAGGATCTCCCATATTTTTACTTCCGGGATCATTTTGCCTCGACTGACAAAACCATTGATGTATTGTTTTAGGTCTCCGAGCGGACAATACTCCATAATGCTATTACCACAATTTAGTCTGATGACAGGGCACATCTGGTATGATTACATACAGATGTAATGTTGTGTTCGGAATATCATTGACAGCTCCATGATATTCAACGATGTTGGGGTGCCGAATCTCAGCCAACATACGAGCCTCGTTCTGAAGCATTTTATGAAAATGGCGAGGCATCGCCGCCCAATTAACCTCCTTGCGCGCGAGATTCTAGGGAAGGATTCATCAAACACAGAAGCAGCGATGGGAGTAGGCTGTAATCACCTTTCTGCTCTTCATACATCTTACTCTATACACCTTTCCAAAACCACCTTCACCTAAGATTCGGTTAGTTAGTCTGCACAAAAAGATAGCCTTGGAGGGCGAAAATACCGATTCTCTCAATGTCAGTGAATCCTTTAAGAGCATTGATGTCCTCCGTATAAGGCAACATCTTTGACATAATGCCGGGCACTTCTTGGTTGATGATTTTGTGTTATGGAAGATCGATGTGTCGATGATGGTTTTTGGACCAGGTTGGTGGGATGGGAGGATTTTGAGAGGGGAGGGGGGGGGGGGTGGTTGGCCGGGCGATACGCTCTATTTCCATTGAAGTTACACGATCTCGGATTGGAGTTATCTGCGTAGAGCCAGGGTGAGTTTAAAAGGTTTAGAAGCGGACGGATTGTATGACTGCCACATTTATTATATTCCGTCACAGTTTCTCACTCGATCTAACCCGTGCTTGGAAGTTGGTTGATTTTTTTTTTGATTTTTTTTGTTTACTTCATTAATTACATGCAGACCATAGTCTATGGTAATATCGCACTCCCCAGAACTGCCCTTACACTTCCGCCACCTCTCACACTAACCGTACCGTAACCAGATGAAGTTGGTTGATTGATTAGCTGATTACTTTGTTACTCGTGTGATGAGAATTGGTTGATTAATCAACTCGTTCAGCTAAGGACGCATATCTGCGCAGTCTGAATTAATGTGCTTCTGACCATGGTGTATTGTATGTACAATATTGGGAGTCGAGCATAATCTACCAAAGGTCCTCGAAGTTTTACCCACCTATCAGATTTTGTTCCATTCAGAAGTATTGGCTGCTCGGCCTGGTTATATATAAGAGTGACCGATACGGCGCCGGCTTGTAATGTTCGAATCAAAATGTGGTTTCTTGGCGCGATTGATGAACTATGACGCTGCAGGTTACACTAGTCTGGAAGGGTTAATTATATTTATCTTACAACCACTTCCGTCCGCGTTGCGATTTGGCCCCCAAATCGGCCTTCCTTCCTAAAGAGCACCTGCTTTTTTGTTGTCGATAGATAGAGAGACTGACATGGTTCACTTAGCTAAATGACAATGAAGATAGGAAGTTCAAATCACATTACATTTGTACCAGTTCTCACTCGATTTATTTTGTTCTACCTAGCTATAGATGCACAACGCATTGACAGTGGATACAACGAACGAAAATTTACGATCGGCGCTCCCTCAAATTCTCGTTCACGGCCATTTCACTAAAAACACGGCTCGGGTTGGTTCCGTGGGGTTTCGTCGCTCATATGACAATACTTCAACAATTAAAAGGACACGTACATGTAGTTACTTACAACATCATAAACCAGTGTATAACTGGGCTTTCCTTAAACCTCTCTCGGCTTCACAAATCCCTTCATATGGCCCTCTTCAAAGAGTGGCACAAAGTAATCTTTCCATCTCATATCTTCCTCCCTACATTATCGAAACACCAGTTAGTTTACTCCCGTAACCACAACCTAACAAAATGGAAACTCACGTTGTCCCATCCAGCGTAATCTCAAATCTTCTAAATAATCTGGCAAAGCCTATATACAGCTCTGCATATCCCAAACTGCGCACCAGGCAATCAGTATATATACCATAATATCAAAAGAACCTGTATTATCTCACTTGATACCCAAGCACTGCCTTGAACCCTTCGAAAATGGGACCAAATAACGCTCGAGCTCCTTCCCGTTCCGCCCCATCCATCGCTCCGGGATGAAGCTCCCGCTGTTAGGAAAAATATTCTCATTGGTATGTACCATCGTAGACCCCATCGCTACCACAGCCCCTCCTGGAATCTGCTCTCCATCTATTACGGCGCCCGACTTTGGAACCTTCCGGTCTAGTAGAGATACGACGCCGCTACCCATCCGCAAGCTCTCTTTAATGACCGCGCTCTACACAGCCATTAGTACATTCTCACATACTAGACAACCCCTATTTACGTACGAGAAACGGTAACCTTTCCAATTCCTCTAATTTTGGCGCCCTCTCCAATTCCGGCCATGCTTTTATCAACTCTTCTACCAGGTCTCCCTGCCTCCCACTCTTCAATAGCTGATATAAACCCACGGTCATGGTCAGTGCAACTGTATCTGCCCCAGCAAACAGCATTGTATGCGCCTCATGCTCCAAAGCAGTCTGTGTGATAGGCACCGGCCCAGCTCCCTTCGCGTCCGGGTCGAGCAGTCGGTTATAAATAATCGGATGGGGTGTCTTATCAAGTTCTGCGGGGTTCTTGAGAAAATTGGCAACCTGACTTTCGAGTCTACGGGAGAGATCGATGAAGCCTGCCACCTCACCGAACATAAGTAGCGGCCGAGGAAAGTTAAGCACGATCCGCTGGATAAATGGGAAGTGTTTGAACACCTGGATCATACGCAGAGATGTACGCATTCCGAGGAGGATAGGGGCTTTGAAGCCTGGCGAATCGAGGGCATGCATGGACTGTGCGAAACAGAAGGTCATGATGATATCGACAGTTGTAGAGCGGATTGCGCTAGAAATGTTGATTGGGGCGCTGCTGGTGGCGTTGTGTGTAGCGAGGCGAGTACAGAGGAGATCAAACTGACGATAGGTTAGGATTAGTTTTCGTAGACCAATTATCGAGACATGTCGAACATTTGTCTTGTGAGTAATTTAAAACAACTCACATTCTCCGCAAGTAGGTCCTGCATTGAACTTATTGCGCGGTGGGAGAAAAGAGGGCTCAAGACATCGCGGCGCCCTTTGGCTGCTAATGGATCGATCATACCGAACCCGGACTCGGAAGCATTGAAAGAATTATAAACCCAGCTGTCTTTGAGAAGTTTGCTATTATTGGCATAGATTTCGTGATATGCAGAAGGCTCGCTGAAATGGAGCTAAAAGTCAAAATAATAATCAGTAGAGGTTACTCGTGAGGAATTTGTATCGTGGATACTCACATGATTTGGGCCAATTCTTACAATCCGTCCTTTTAAATATGTTTATATCAGTCGTTTGCCATTTCTACTAACTCAACACTATAGTAAATACACACCATATTTTCTATGCAAGGCCGCTACCTGTCGGGGCATCTCGCCCTGCATCCAAACATCATAATAGGACCTGTACCAGCCTGTCGCTGCTGCTTTTTTGGGACCTGGGAATTTCGCCAGTGGGTGGAAGAAAACTCGATATACCACCACCGCAACGCAATAAAGTACAACTGCTGGCGGTACTATGAGATAAGCCCCAGATGTGACGAGGAGAGAGCGAAGGCCGCTTTGAAGCTCCATGTCCTTTTTCAGTTTTGGGGTAGTTGATGTTTGAGCCAGTTGCCGTTAAATCTGACCTGGACAGAGAGGTCTACGCTCGCTTTTTGTATTCCGTGGCTTTCTGCTTTATATTTAGACCTTGGAATGCGCGATTTGGCCGTACACCTATATTAATATTACACTTGGTGGCAAATGGTCTGGCCCGGCCCGGCCCATCAAAGCAAAAACTCGCTCTTAACTGACGAATCCCTGGCATTGCTACACTTTCCCTCCGCCTGCTGCCTGCGTGTGTCGAACCGCGGTGCCCGCAAGCGATTGGTCAATGCTCGGCTGACATCCTAGAACCGTGCCCTGGAAGGGTATAGTGGCGGCAGCTGGTCGCAGCGGAAAAGTGTGATGGTGTGCAGAAAGAGAGTACTGATAATCTGCAGCTAGTAGTAAAATGGTTGAGTGGATCTTGCATCTATTCCCGAGCCCTCGGGGCGCGTACTGGTTTTGCAGATTATCATGAACTTCTAGTAATTCGGCTGGTAGATACCCAGAGCTGAGGACTAACTCTCAACATAACACAGCTTGATAATTCTTTATATCGCTCGTGAACTTAAGTATTTACATATATGTACTTAATTCCAGCAGATACCGGCCGGTACGGTAGAATTGCAATACATCTTGCTACAATAAGTACTGGCTGACAAAGTAGGCGTGCGTATTACGCAGAGTACTGAATAGATTAAAGGCGTGCCTCATTCAAATTCCTAGCTAGCTTCCCCTGTTGGATCAGTAGAGTACAATGCAAGTAGCCATTGAGATATCTCGATCTTTCATATCGGCTGGGTATCGTAGATCCGTTGTCTAGGCTATACTTAATTCAGAGCAAGGCACATGCATATATACCTGTACATATATCCGGATTTTTGAACTCTATTGTAATCATTGATTAGCGGTGAAACGCAAGGATTGGTTGGTACCGCCCCCATGGGCCCTACTAATTTGTGAAGATACGGTGCGGGGCTAATTAAATTGGCAATGAGACTCGTAATAATGTTATATGTACAAGGGTATATATATGCCTTGATGATTTCCGGGGTTACCTGCTGCTTCTTGACATGCATGGTGTTTGAAAAACCTTATTCTGAAGTTCTCAAGGTCAGCTCTTCACTACATGTAGCTAGAAAAGAGAATATATCAGCCGGAAAATGTTTCTCAAGGCTGGGAGTGTGATTATGGGGTAATGATCATATCGTATCGTAGCGTGGGCTTATGACTGATAATACCTCAGTCAAAGTCTGCGAAACCTCCCCGTCTATGACCCGAGCCATTAGGGTTTTGGCCCGGTATATCAATCGAGTTAGCTAGCTAAGTTGATATCGGGGGTGGCTTGTGATGTTTTCTGAACTAAGATTAATCGAGATGATCTGTGATTTGATAAGGCTCTGAATATCCACCTGGTATTGTGCTCCTTCGATCAGATGTGTCAGTTTGGTCAAGAGGAGGGTAGTCCATCTATTCCGCTTATCTCGGTACGGGGATGCATGATTAGAATTAACTTTCAGACTCAACTTTGAAGACGTGAATTGTCTCTTAAATATCTGCTGATCAGGATTTTACCAGGTAACGACACCCTTAATCTGGCTTAGGCCTGGATGGTCCCCGCTGTGCCGCACTACGTATAGAATTCGAAGTAGAAAGTGTTCAGTTCATCATCTGGCTGTGTGGGATGTTAGAGACCACGTGGATCTGCAGGTCTTAGCTCTTGATTAGCCGGATAGCGGAGATACCTTGAAAGTCTTGTTCGGGTCGAGGTGTTGTGCGGTCGGGGACGGGTGGAGGTAGTGACGCGCGCGATGACTTGAAGAAAAATTCAAGATACGAAACCTAAGTCATTCATCAGCTATAGCTGATCGATGCACTCCCAGGGTGAGTTGAAAACACCTCAGGATTAGGGATCTAATTAAGGTTTATCTCTTTTTTTGTCAAGATATTTTGTCTCTAGCTGCATCTTTCAGACCATGTCTTCATTTCGCTATGTATACGTACGTCCCTCCACCAATAACTACATCTAGTGCTCCGTTCGAGTGCCCCGCCATTTAATTTGGACTTTGTTGTGTTTGAAACTGCACATGTGGCTACCAATTGCAATTGATTACAAATAATTCCCAGCCATTCTCTCCGCAAATATACCATTTACCTCTATTCCCTCTTTGTGATATAGACTTTTTCTGGATCCAATACATATCCAACTACTCTCTTGAATTCTTCCACTTGATATCGACCAGTATAGTAATATTTCTGTTATTTATATTAACATCTATTCGATCCCCACTTTCTCTGTTAACTATCGATCATTTAATTCTCAATCTAGATCTAGATTATTGGGCCATCCAAACGTATAGGCACGCACTAAACCTCATTTCCATCTGGTGCGCACTCCAAGTTATTCAATGAGCAGCTTCAATATACACGTGTAGAATACAGCTGTACTCGTAGTTTTTTACGTTTCCGAACTGGACTGGGTCTGCATATGGGCGTAAATCGTGCTTGGCAACTAGATATTGGTGGTATGCAGACCCAGTTCAGTTCGGAAACGTGAAAACTACGAGTAATTTTGCCAGTGTTTGTTCTTAGCTACACGCCTTGTAATCCCAGCTCCCTTCCATCCCGGGAGTAGGTCTTTGTCTACTTGTGTAATGATATGCAATTAATATTATGAATAGTAAGCAACCAATAGAAAACGTTAATCCTGGTGACGATGCGGAAGACCATATTTTTTTTTTTTTTTTTTTTTTGTTTAATTCATTAATTGCATGCAGACCTTAGTCTATGGCAATATCAGACCCCCAGAACTACCCTGCTAACTTCTGGCCACACCCAGCAAAGGGCATTCAGCAAGCTCGCACTCTTCCGCCGCCACTGCCTAACTAAAAGAAAAGAAGTCAAAGTACATCTGTCGCCCCCTTTACTGTCCTCCCGTCTTATCTGATTACAATTTGTGTTCTTTCTCTCTCGCCCTTGGGTCCCGGGAACCCCACTAAATATTTCCCATTGTGCCCGGCTATAGTTTCCTTGTCCAAGTCCTCGATGTCTTCCAAGTTGACAATGCATCTGTTTCTTCTTGTAACGGCGTACGGGCAGACTCCAGTCTGTCCTTGTTCCTGTTTCCTTGGTCCCGTTTCCTGTTCCCTTGGCTCCGTTTCCTGTCCTGTTTCTCGTCCTGTTTCCTGTTTCCCTGTTTCCTTGCTCCCTTGCTGTCGGGTCCTATCCCCGACTGCAAGTCCTGTACCTTTCTGCCGGGTCACGTCCCTGGCAGAAAGCCCTGTTCTGTCATCCTGTCTTTCTCTGTCTCCTAGGTCACGACCCATCCTGTACCCCTACCCTCGCTTAGCCCCTAGTTCCCCGCTCCTAAGTCCTAGAACTCCCGATCGCCTGTAGGCTCTTCCCTGCTCTGGCTTTACCCCTGTCAACCCTTATCGTCGCGGGACTATTCAACCCGGACGTATCGGAAGATGGCTTTGGTACCTGGAAGCGCGTCCTATGGCTCGTGGCCGGTTTCCTCGTCTTGGCTATGCCTCGATCCTCTAGTACTGATCCCGATCGTTGCGCCGAGAGGTCATGTCCAGCCTCAGCTTCTCACATGTCGCTGAGGTATTCACCGATCGATTCCAGTCTGTGCTCCCGTCCCCTGTCTCTGCCGCCTCGCCCCGCCTCGCCCTGTCCCGTCCCTTCTCCTCGTCTCCTTGAACTCCTGTACTTTCCTAGCCTGTCCTAGTCTCTGTCTCGGTTCTGTTTCTCGTCGGAGTATGCTCCGCTATCCTTGTCCTTTCGTGTTCCCTTCGCTCCTGTTTTCCTCTTCTGTCTTCCCGTACGTCCCTGTCTCCGTCAGCCGCTGTTCTTTCCTCGTTCCTGTTTCTCGTTCTCGCTTCTGCTTTCCCTGTCTCTGTTTTCTCACTCTGTCCTTCCGTTCCTGTCGCGTCGTCTGGATTAATCAGCGGCGTTATGATTCTTGTATATAGGGAAGCCCTCCCGTTTCTCTTCGAGCGGCTTTCCTTTTAGTTCTCTAGTCATTTCTTCTTGTAATTCTCGTACGTTTCAATTCAGTCTTTCTCCAGAACTTAGGAAGCGTTCCCCTCGTAGACCTCGTCCCTTCTCCTGGGCTTTCACCCAGGGGAAGGCCTTCAGAATCTATGGTCGCCCTCGACCTCCCGCCTCGCCCTGTCTCTTGCTCCGTCTTGTCTCGTCTCTGCTGGCGTCCAGGCTCCGCTTCCCCTAGAGCCTGACCTCGTCTTGTCCCGCCCTTGCTCCGCGTCCAGGCTCCGCTCTCCCTAGAGCCTGACCCTGTCCTAGTTCCGCCCCTGCCTCCGCGTTCCGGCTCCGCCTCTCTCTAGAGCCCGCCCCGTCCTGTCCTCCGTCCTGTTATCGCTACATCTCTAGCAGGACTCCTAGTTTCACCCCCGTCCCCCGTGTATGACCATCGCGCCTCGTCTGGTCTTCACGCCCTCTGTCTCCCGCCTCCGCTCCGCCCTGCTATCGCTCCCTACCTAGCAGTCCCTGACCCAGTCCTCGGCCAACTCTTCCGTATAGCCATCGCTACCTGTCTGGCTGTTAGAGTCCCTTGTCCTGCTCTCCCGTCTTCCGCCATCTGGGGGGTAGCCCCAGAACCCAGCCCCGTCCCGCCATCTAGGAGGTAGTCCTAGAACCCAGCTCCGTCTCCCGTGTCCCGTCCCCGTCCCGTCCTCGCTCCCGGTCTCCCTCCGCCAGTTCCCCGTCCCGAGTCCATCTCCTGCCGAACCCAGCCTGCCAAGATTCCTAGATGTTACCCAATCTACGAGGGCCCCTTCGTGTCGAAGTCTCTTCCACGAAGCCACGCCGTTCGCCCGTAACACTTCTCCTTATCGCTTTGATGCTGTAGCTTCTTCTTGCCGGCCCAAACGTTGTCTCTTCGCCACATAGTGCATGTTCTCCATTTATCTTGCTGTACCACATCCATCCTCTTATTGTCATGCCCTCTTCGTCTCTCCTTCTTGCCACGTATCCGTCGCGTTTATCGCATTGTCTGATGAATCTGGGATCGTCCGATACCAGGATGGTGATGTTGATGAGCTCGTCATCCAGGTGAGTATTGTCTGGTATGAGCATCAGCAAAAAATTGGGTCCACTCCGACTCACCTGGGCGTACCCAGGCGCACCCGGCGCCATTGGGCGCACCAGGCGCATGAGAAGTTTTCTTACCTGCATCCATACGCCCCGGCGCAAAACGATATCGTCGCGACGGGAACGGGAGAGATTCTCTCCCGTTCCCGTCGCGGAGTCGTCGTTTGCTCAAAAGACGAGTTCGTCTTTTGACCAAATTACATCAGCAAAAAAAAAAATCCTCGAAGACGAATTGTACGTCCAGACGTACCGATTCGTCTTTTGCGACCAAAACCTCGTCTTTTGCTACCAAAAGCTCGCATTTTGGTCGTCCCGCGTGTCCCGGAGATCCGAAATGTGACATGTCGTTTTTTGGCGCCTAGTATGCGTCCCAGATATGACAGCATCAGCAAAAAAAAAAATCCTCCAAGACGGATTGTACGTCCAGACGTACCGATTCGTCTTTTGCGACCAAAACCTCGTCTTTTGCTACCAAAAACTCGCATTTTGGTCGTCCCGCGCGTCCCGGAGATGCGAAATGTGACATGTCGTCTTTTGGCGCCTAGTATGCGTCTCAAATGTGACGCCTCGTCTTTTGACGCCTAGTATGCATCTCAAATATGACATCTCGTCTTTTAACGCCTTTTGACGTCGCGCGGATGTGATATTCTGCCTATGTACTGGCGCTAATGCTAATACCGCTAGCTAATGACGTCGGATTTGACGCTTTCTCCACACCGTGAGGATCCACCCACACCTCCACCTCCACCTCCACCTCCACCTCCATGCCTACCTACCTCGCCTCCTACCTCACCTCCTACCTCACCTCCTACCTCACCTCCTACCTCACCTCCTACCTCACCTCCTACCTCACCTCCTACCTGTATCGACACCTACCTCACCTGCTACCTGTATCGACGCCTACCTCCTACCTGTATCAGCGCCTGGATACGTATTTACCTTCCTCTGCATTTCGACGCCTTTACTGACACCTACTAGGCTCCAAATACTGGACGATTTGGACACCTACCAGGCACCGAATACTGCACGATTTGGACACCCCCAGGCAGCGAATCGACACCTACCTGTCACCAAATACTGCACGATTTGGACACCTACCAGTCACCAAATACTGCACCAAATGGACACCCCCAAGCAGCGAATCGACACCTACCTGTCACCAAAACTGCACGATTTGGACACCCCCAGGCAGCGAATCGACACCTACCAGTCACCGAATACTGGATGATTTGGACACTTCCTAGGCAGCGAATCGACACCTACCAGTCACCAAATACTACACGATTTGGACACCCCCAGGCAGCGAATCGACACCTACCAGTCACCGAATACTGCACGATTTAGACACCCCCAGGCAGCGAATCGACACCTACCAGTCACCAAATACTGCACCAAATGGACACCCCCAGGCAGCGAATCGACACCTACCTGTCACCGAATACTGCACGATTTGGACACCTCCAGGCAGCGAATCGACACCTACCAGTCACCAAATACTGCACGATTTGGACACCTATCAGTCACCGAATACTGCACGATTTGGACACCTCCAGGCAGCGAATCGACACCTACCAGTCACCAAATACTGCACGATTTGGACACCTACCAGTCACCGAATACTGCACGATTTGGACACCTCCAGGCAGCGAATCGACACCTACCAGTCACCAAATACTGCACCAAATGGACACCCCCAGGCAGCGAATCGACGCCTACCAGTCACCAGATACTGCACCAAATGGACACCTACCACACAGGCAGGTCAGCGGGCAGGAAGGCAGGTCAGCGGGCAGGAAGGCAGGTCAGCGGGCAGGAAGGCAGGTCAGCGGGGAGCTCAGAGGGCAGGCAGCTCAGCGGGCAGGAGGGCGGGCAGGCAGCTCAGCGGGGAGCTCAGAAGGCAGGCAGCCCAGCGGCGAGCTCAGCGCACAGCTCAACGGGCAGGAGGTCGGCGGGGGGCAGGAGTAAGCGGAGGTAGGTGGGGCGCCGGCGGAGGCAGGTTGGTCGCTAGCAAATATGTACATAGAATTACGTAGACATGTGGACCAATAAACGTGACATTTGAGCGGAACTGGTGTCCTAGTCTATGTACCGATTGCCGAGTGACCTCATTCTGCCAGCGAAATGTGCTAGCGAAAGCCGTTAACCGGGCAGAAGCTACCCAGGTGTGGACCCGGTGTTCGTTTTGGGGTCAAAGACGACCTAATTTGGTCAAAAGACGAACTCGTCTTTTGAGCAAACGACGACTCCGCGACGGGAACGGGAGAGAATCTCTCCCGTTCCCGTCGCGACGATATCGTTTTGCGCCGGGGCGTATGGATGCAGGTAAGAAAACTTCTCATGCGCCTGGCACCCTAAATGACGCCCAATGGCGCCTGGTGCGCCTGGATACGCCCAGGGTCGTCGGGTCGAAACCAATTTTTTGCTGATGAGCTCGTCTTTTCACACCTATTATGCATCTCAATTATGACATCTCGTCTTTTAACGCCTTTTGACGTCGCGCGGATGTGATATTTTGCCTAAGTCCTGGCGCTAATGCTAATAGCGCTAGCTAATGACGTCATATTTGACTGCTCCATACCTCGAGGATCCACCCACACCTCCACCTCTACCTATACCTATCTACCTACCTTGCCTCCTACCTCACCTTCTACCTCACCTCCTACCTCACCTCCTACCTCACCTCCTACCTCACCTCCTACCTCACCTCCTACCTCACCTCCTACCTCACCTCCTACCTCACCTCCTACCTGTATCGACACCTACCTCACCTCCTACCTGTATCGACGCCTACCTCCTACCTGTATCAGCGCCTAGATACGTATTTACCTTCCTCTGCATTTCGACACCTTTACTGACACCTATCAGGCTCCAAATACTGGACGATTTCGACACCTACCTGTCACCAAATGCTGCGCGATTTGGACACCTCTTAGGCACCGAATACTGCACGATTTGGACACCTCCTAGGCAGCGAATCGACACCTACCTGTCACCAAATACTGCACGATTTGGACACCTCCTAGGCAGCGAATCGACACCTACCAGTCACCGAATAATGCACGATTTGGACACCCCCAGGCAGCGAATCGACACCTACCAGTCACGAATACTGCACGATTTGGACACCCCCAGGCAGCGAATCGACACCTACCAGTCACCAAATACTGCACCAAATGGACACCCCCAGGCAGCGAATCGACACCTACCTGTCACCAAATACTGCACGATTTGGACACCTACCAGTCACCAAATACTGCACCAAATGGACACCCCCAAGCAGCGAATCGACACCTACCTGTCACCAAAACTGCACGATTTGGACACCCCCAGGCAGCGAATCGACACCTACCAGTCACCGAATAATGCACGATTTGGACACCCCCAGGCAGCGAATCGACACCTATCAGTCACCAAATACTGCACCGAATGGACACCCAGGCAGCGAATCGACACCTACCGGTCACCAATACTGCACCAAATGGACACCCCCAGGCAGCGAATCGACACCAATACTGCACGATTTGGACACCCAGGCAGCGAATCGACACCTACCGGTCACCAATACTGCACCAAATGGACATCTCCTAGGCAGCGAATCGACACCTACCTGTCACCAAATACTGCACCAAATGGACACCTACCACACAGGCAGGTCAGCGGGCAGGAAGGCAGGCAGCAGGGAGGTCAGCGGGCAGGCAGGCAGCTCAACGGGGAGCTCAGCGGGGAGCTCAGCGGGGAGCTCAGCGGGGAGACAGTTCAGCGGAGAGGCAGCTCAGCGGGGAGGCAGCTCAACGCACAGCTCAACAGGCAGGAGGTCGGCGGGGGGCAGGAGTAAGCGGAGGTAAGTGGGGCGCCGGTGTAGGCAGGTGGGTCGCTAGCAAATATGTACATAGAATTACGTAGACATGTGGATCAATAAACGTGACATTTGAGCGGAACTGGTGTCCTAATCTATGTACCGATTGCCGAGTGACCTCATTCTGCCAGCGAAATGTGCTAGCGAAAGCCGTTAACCGGGCAAAAGCTACCCAGGTGTGGGTGTTCAATAGACGACGTAATTCGGTCAAAGACGAACTCGTCTTTTGACCAAAGACTCCGCGACGGGAACGGGAGAGATTCTCTCCCGTTCCCGTCGCGACGATATCGTTTTGCGCCGGGGCGTATGGATGCAGGTAAGAAAACTTCTCATGCGCCTGGCACCCAAAATGACGCCCAATGGCGCCTGCTGCGCCTGGGTACGCCCAAGCACGTCAGACCGAACCAAATTTTTTGCTGATGTAGGTCGACTTTGACCCCAAAACGAACACCGGGTCCACACCTGGGTAGCTTTTGCCCGGTTAACGGCTGGCAGAATGAGATCACTCGGCAATCGGTACATAGACTAGGACAGTAGTTCCGCGCAAATGTCACGTATATTGATCCACATGTCTACGTAATTCTATGTACATTTCTAAGCGCCCCACCCCCCCCGCTTACTCCTGCCCCGGGCACTGCCTTCCTGCGCGCTGAGCTGCCTGCCCGCTGCCTCCCCGATGAGCTGCCTCCCCGCTGAGCTGCCTCCCCGCTGAGCTGCCTCCCAGCTGAGCTGCCCCCCCGCTGAGCTCCCCGCTGAGCTGCCTGCCTGCCCGCTGACCTCCCTGCTGCCTGCCTTCCTGCCCGCTGACCTGCCTGTGGGGTAGGTGTCCAATTCGTGCAGTATTTGGTGACCGGTAGGTGTCGATTCGCTGCCTGGGGGTGTCCATATGGTGCTGTATTCGGTGACTGGTAGGTGTCGATTCGCTGCCTAGGAGGTGTCCATTTGGTGCAGTATTCGTGACTGGTAGGTGTCGATTCGCTGCCTAGGAGGTGTCCATTTGGTGCAGTATTCGTGACTGGTAGGTGTCGATTCGCTGCCTGGGGGTGTCCATTTGGTGCAGTATTTGGTGACTGGTAGGTGTCGATTCGCTGCCTGGGGGTGTCCAAATGGTGCAGTATTTGGTGACAGGTAGGTGTCGATTCGCTGCCTGGGGGTGTCCATTTGGTGCAGTATTTGGTGACAGGTAGGTGTCGATTCGCTGCCTGGACGTGTCCAAATCGTGCAGTATTCGGTGACTGGTAGGTGTCGATTCGCTGCCTGGAGGTGTCCATTTGGTGCAGTATTTGGTGACTGGTAGGTGTCGATTCGCTGCCTAGGAGGTGTCCATTTGGTGCAGTATTCGTGACTGGTAGGTGTCGATTCGCTGCCTGGTAGGTGTCCATTTGGTGCAGTATTTGGTGACAGGTAGGTGTCGATTCGCTGCCTGGGGGTGTCCATTTGGTGCAGTATTTGGTGACTGGTAGGTGTCGATTCGCTGCCTGGGGGTGTCCATTTGGTGCAGTATTTGGTGACTGGTAGGTGTCGATTCGCTGCCTGGGGGTGTCCAAATCGTGCAGTATTCGGTGACTGGTAGGTGTCGATTCGCTGCCTGGGGGTGTCCATTTGGTGCAGTATTTGGTGACTGGTAGGTGTCCAAATCGTGCAGTATTTGGTGACAGGTAGGTGTCGATTCGCTGCCTGGGGGTGTCCATTTGGTGCAGTATTTGGTGACTGGTAGGTGTCGATTCGCTGCCTGGGGGTGTCCAAATGGTGCAGTATTTGGTGACAGGTAGGTGTCGATTCGCTGCCTGGGGGTGTCCATTTGGTGCAGTATTTGGTGACTGGTAGGTGTCGATTCGCTGCCTGGGGGTGTCCAAATCGTGCAGTATTCGGTGACTGGTAGGTGTCGATTCGCTGCCTGGGGGTGTCCATTTGGTGCAGTATTCGTGACTGGTAGGTGTCGATTCGCTGCCTAGGAGGTGTCCATTTGGTGCAGTATTCGTGACTGGTAGGTGTCGATTCGCTGCCTGGTAGGTGTCCATTTGGTGCAGTATTTGGTGACAGGTAGGTGTCGATTCGCTGCCTGGGGGTGTCCATTTGGTGCAGTATTTGGTGACTGGTAGGTGTCGATTCGCTGCCTGGGGGTGTCCAAATCGTGCAGTATTCGGTGACTGGTAGGTGTCGATTCGCTGCCTGGGGGTGTCCATTTGGTGCAGTATTCGTGACTGGTAGGTGTCGATTCGCTGCCTAGGAGGTGTCCATTTGGTGCAGTATTCGTGACTGGTAGGTGTCGATTCGCTGCCTGGTAGGTGTCCATTTGGTGCAGTATTTGGTGACAGGTAGGTGTCGATTCGCTGCCTGGGGGTGTCCATTTGGTGCAGTATTTGGTGACTGGTAGGTGTCCAAATCGTGCAGTATTCGGTGACAGGTAGGTGTCGATCCGGTGCCTGGGGGGTGTCCAATTCGTGCAGTATTCGGTGACTAGGAGGTGTCCAAATCGTGCAGTATTCGCTGCCTAGGAAGTGTCCAAATCGAGGTGCAGGATTCGGTGCCTAGGAGGTGTCTAAATCGTGCAGTATTCGCTGCCTAGGAAGTGTCCAAATCGTGCAGTATTCGGTGCCTAGGAGGTGTCCAAATCGTGCAGTATTCGGTGCCTGGTAGGTGTCCAAATCGTCCAGTATTTGGAGCCTAGTAGGTGTCGAAATCGTCCAGGATTTGGAGCCTACTAGGTGTCAGTAAAGGCGTCAAGATGCAGAGGAAGGTAAATACGTATCTCGGCGTCGATACAGGCACTGGTAGGAGTTAGGCGTCGATACAGGCAGGAGGTAGGTGTCGGTACAGGCAGGAGGTAGGTGTCGATACAGGTAGGAGGTGAGGTAGAAGGTGAGGTAGGAGGTGAGGTAGGAGGTGAGGTAGGAGGTGAGGTAGGAGGTGAGGTAGGAGGTGAGGTAGGAGGCGAGGTAGGTAGGTAGGTATAGGTGGAGGTGGAGGTGTGGGTGGATCCTCGAGGTGTGGAGAAAGCGTCATTAGCTAGCGGTATTAGCATTAGCGCCAGGACTTAGGCAAAATATCACATCCGCGCGACGTCAAAAGACGAGATATCGCATTTGGGAGATGAAATAGGCGTCAAAAGACGAGATGTCACATTTGGGACGCATACTAGGCGCCAAAAGACGACGTGTCACATTTGCGATCTCCGGGACGCGCGGGGCGACCAAAATGCGAGCATTTGGTAGCAAAAGACGAGATTTTGGTCGCAAAAGACGAATCGGTACGTCTGGACGTACAATTCGTCTTGGAGGATTTTTTTTTTTGCTGATGAGAGCCTCCGATAGGGGTGTATATCCTATTCGGGGGGTGATAACTTCTTTCTCCTTTCCTTTCTCGATTGCGGCGGGTGCTGGTGTGACTGGTCTTGTCGGCATAGGTGAGGGTGCTGGTGATGGTGATGGTGGTGGAAGTGGTGTCTGTGGTCGTATTGGCGGGGGAGTGTGCGTGGGTGTGGGAGTGGGCGTGGGTGTGTGCTCTATTGCGTCTGGGAGTATATCGTCTTTCGGCTTTCTGTTGCATTGGTTCTCTTGAGTTGAACAGGTCTAAGCTGCAGCAGCTGTCGTCCTGGCTTATTTGTAGCTCGGTGCTGGGGTCTTCCATTTGGGTGTCTTCTTTTGTCTCGGGGGGGGGTTCTCTGTGTGTTTCTTTGTCCTGGTTTGTTGAGTGCCGTATCTTACGGTATCGCCGGGGAGAGCTGTCGTAATCTAGACACTAATGAACTTGACGCCATGGTTTTTCTTGGCTAAGCTGCTGGACGTTCGCCGTAATCTCGTAATCTCTTCGTCCTGCTTTAGATGCAGGTGCGTGGTGGCAGCCATGAGTTTCTGGGTACTCATGGCTTCTTTCTCTCTCCAGTTGGGTGACATACGTGCTTGTTGTTGTTGATATCTCATGGTTGAAGCCAAAGAGATACTGAAGGGGAGGATTCTGGTTGGTCGGAATCCTGGGGAGGGGTATTCTCGTGGTGTTGCGAGAAATACGTGGCGATCGCTGATTGGTCGCTTCGTCCTGCACGGTGGTTGTCGAGGGGAGAGTCTTGCGGAAGACCATATGGTTTATAAGATAGATAGACATAAAATAAATAATACCCATACGCCATAGTATTAGCTTTATGCGATCATTTTGTACCTAGAAACAGAATTGATATGACTTAAAAAAAAATAAGAATAGATAATACCCACCACCCGCTTCCACATTCACGCTCAAAGATTCCGACTTTGCTATTTTCTCGAGATGGCAGTGTCTGGCTTCTCAAGTTATGATTACATACTGTTCCATGCCAATATTAATGTATAGTGAATGGGTCGCCTGAATTTTGGTTCAAGACATATAGCTACTGTTAATTCAACTCTTTTGTGCCATCCTCTTGCACTCTGTACCATGTGTATACGTACACATGTACTTAGCTCACCGAAGATATCAAATACTATCCTTACGAGGGGGGTTTGTATGCAAAACTAAGTGCCTTGTAATTAATTGTAGGAGGAAAACTCGGAATTACTGAGTACATCCGAAAGTCTAATTATACTTTCAAGCACAAAATAAAAGGCTCCGCAAAACTCGGGAATCTACTATGTACTGGATAGTATAGTACTGCGGGGCTTTTTTTTTTCACTTTATGTACGTAACTAGTACATTCGGGGCAATCAGATTCACTCGGAACAGTAAGTACAGCGATAACTAGCTGGTAATTGTAATAAGTGATGGAACGCCCTGAGATACGGTTATACATGCAAACACCGTATGTTGGCGGCGTTTTACTCAAAACAGGTATCACTCTGTCCCAGCCCGTTCCATCACTCATTTACCTACAGCTGTACACGCGATTCTGCACTCTGAGAATCTTGGCTGTATATATATGTATCTGACCGACACCATAAATACCCTGTGTCCCACCAGGACGGGGACATTTATCGTTTTGAAGCCGATATATATCGATAGATTTGATTAATTGTGTATACAGATATACCTATTGTCCATTTCTGCCGGCCGGGCTCTATCCCAGAAAAATAAGTAGTACCGATCCTTCTTTAGATACATGTATTTATGCTATCAACCTATAGCTATGCTGTCTTGATTCCAGAGTTTGGTACATTTTCTTCGTTTGTAACCCCTAGTCGGAAAATATTCAGCACGGAATTCATGTATCACCTAAATTTATCCAATCTCAACCGGCAGCCTGGCCGAAAAACGCACGGTTAAAAGGGGAATGTCGCAATATCAGTTTGAAACTGGAATATAGTCTACACCCAGTACTTATATATAGGATGATACTGGAGGGGCTCACCTCTGGTTAACCGGGGCAGAACGTACATGCACCTTCATCATTGATGTTCCAAATATAGGTATGAAATTATCAACCGTGATATTCTGGTATGCAACTAATAAATTATCAAGGTTGATGTTCTGGATCATGGGCTATCACTCGTATGGTTCTAGGTCAGGTACTAACGTGTTTCACCGGGGAGGCGATCATCAGCGGGCCGGGAAATCAACCCCACCTCACAGAAGGGCATTATGAGCACCAAAGCAATACCCATGAAGCCATACATATATAGGGGAGTTCTTTTGGTGTTTTTGACTAATTCTTATGATCGTAGTGAGTATATAGCTGTGAGGGGGTTATCAAGGCTTGATGGCCCTCCCACAGCTACATATATACTCACTACCTATTAGTAACGATCATCAAAAATGTTTGAAGAATATCTCAAAATGACTTTAGTGTATTTAGTTTTGTAATTCTGGGTGATTTTGAATTTTCACAGCAATTTTCGATCCCGTTCATGTCATGCTACTTTGTAGTTTCGCAGAAGTTGATGTGTGTATACGCAAGAGACCTTAATTCATCTCAAAATTACATGTATTACAGCAACTGATCATATATAAGTATAGAAACATATTACTACATGTAGGAAGAACGCAAAGACTACAAGTCCCATGACTTTTAACTTTAGTCCTGTCACCATGTGATATGGAGAATTGACTTTTGCTAATACTGGTCCAGTCAGCAAGTCTCAGGCTTGTACTCCTGGTAATATTGGTATTCGATCATTTATCAAGATTGACACAAAATCATAGTGGCTCAAATCAGACGTAAAGATCTCAATGTAAAGACTGTTTATCAATTTATATTCTCTGTACAAAGATATACCACATGCTAATATAAAGAGCGTGTACCCTCTTGTGATTTTCAGTAGCTATGCTGCGTCCCTTGGTGGGGGAGTGTGCGTCTGTCGGGCGGGGCGAGGACGAAGGAAATATGCAGAATAAGTTGACCGACAATGTGTATAGAGATGAGATAGAGAAATACGACATGCTGAAGGGTATCACGACCGGGAAAGAAAAGCAATATGAGCGGGTATCAGAAAAGGTAAGAGAATGAAAACGATGTTAGTTGTCATGAGGAAAGTTGGGTGCAGTCCGGGGTTAATCGTATCCACCGCCTGAAAATAAAATACAAAACCTCTTTCCAGAACATACACGCACATCGTTAGTTGGCCAACTTGATCAACAACTTGACGGTGTGGGCGCCACGGAGGCCCGAACCGACATTGGCGCCAACGCCCCTCTCCCTCAAACGAGCCAGCGTGTTGTCCCAGTCAGCGTTCTCTGGTCTAATTTCCAACTTTTCGCCCTGATTATCCTCTTCCTCCCAGCCCCTCCGCTTGACAACCAAGGTGATACTGACAATGTCATCGACGCTGGGAACCCCCATCCTGTTGATAATACCCTCGTTGAGGATTCTATCCCAGCTCTGGTAGTCTGGGTAGTAAAGACGCATCACTTCGTCAACCGCAGTACCCGGGTAAAGGGCTCTGATTCCTCCCGAACGGCGCACACGGGCCTGGAAGTTTATATTACTTGCGAGGGTTGCATTGTGTGATTCGTAATCCGGGTTAGTGATGGCAGGAATCAACACCGCCGGAAGGGGGGTGAGCAGGTGCTGCGCATAGGCCTCGGCTTCGGTGAGCACTCTCTTGGCTGGAGGAGTGGCCGCAGCAGTAAATAAATCAGCTAGCGAGCTGTTGCGCTTGCTTTGAGCGGGAGGGGAACTCTGAGGATCAATGTCCATAGAGTCGGAAAGCTCGCACTTGGACATGTTTCTGGTACTGCGGCGTAGGATAGGCTTCTGGGGGGCAGCATCAAAGCTATATTCGGGGCCGGCATCGAGGCTTAGCGGGAAAGCGTCTGCAGTAGAAGCAGTGGCAGCGTTGAAGGTAGACATGATCTTCTTTGATGACGGAATCGGGAGAGAGAAATAAGCTTTTTGACAGCGGGAGGCGCAGTACGCTAAACTTATGACGATGGACGGAAGGAGATAAGCGTGTGTGTGATGATTGCGTGACGGATGCGTGATGGATGTGTGATGGATGTGTGGTGATGAGTGATGCAGGGGAACAAGCGTGAGATTTAGTGGTGATGCAGGGGATGAGAAAAGAAGGGAAGTGTGTGTGTGTGTGTGTGCTTGGTTGGGCTTCAGATGACGTAGGGCGTGACTGGTGATTTGTGTGTACTGCACTGGTGGGAGAGGGGATGGCCTGTAATGCCTGCGCAGCTGCTGTGTGCGTGCATGTACGCACTTTGTCCCATTACATTCTTCCGCGTGTACACGCTTGAGCTTACTACATGTAGCTTACATCTCGGCACCAGCGCGCACACGCGTACAATTTCACCCATTATTCCCACTCATCCTGGGCCCAGCCTTACCTCCGAGTGATGGCTCGAGTACGAGTGATACACCATGCTTCACCGCCTCCTGGCCTCCACAAAGGGGTAAAATAAGCGACTCGAATGCTATAGATGCAGGTATCCCGCGGATCGGCGTGGTGCCAAGATACGTGGTGGGGTCGGATCGTTGTGCGTGCCCTAGGGTCGGAGCGTACGCTGCTGGTTGCGACAGCGTATATGAACCGTGGCAATCTGTCTCCGAATCTATGTTATGATCAGGCCGGCATCTTCTGCACGCAGGTGTTTTGAAGGGGCAGGTATATATACTTCATGAGGTGAATCGAGCTCAATCACGGCCCCGACAGACCTATTTTATTGGGTTAGGTATCAATGACCTATTTCGTTGCTTTGGGGGGGATTATATTATCATGGCCTGTCTAGTGATCTTAAATATGGTCCTTGTGTGGGGGAGGACAATGATCGTTTCACAGGTGGACAATACTAAAGTTTACTGTGCTGCTGAAGCATATGCAGCACCGGATCAAAGAAAAAGTCAACATGAGTTATTTGACCTGTATTTAGGAGTGTCTTAAAGATTAGATAGAATAACTACTACCAAACATCGTACATCTATGCCATCAATTATTCCGTAAGTCAAATGCAAAACAACGCTGCCCATCACGCAATAGAAAGGTCCATCAAGCATCATCATGACTCTGATACATCTACAGCCTAGTCTCGTACCTATTACCGATGAGCAGCAAGCTACTCACGGTAGGAGGATTGGGCACGAGCCTCTTTACAACCTTATCACCATGGCCCCAATCACAATCACTACCGCTAGTAATGATAGCCTTGCTCCTGCCTCTGCGCCATTTGCTGCGGGTAGACTGCCTCCTTGTTGCCCATCGTTGACCACGCTGCTATCATTTAGCCCCCTCCCACCTTCCCCGCCTTGATGCCACCCGGTGAAGTTCCCAGTGCTTTCATTGACAGACGGCCTTTCACCCTCTCCGCCAGTTTGCAACTCGAGTCCCGTGGAGTTGGTAGAAGTCTCATTCCCTCCAGGTCTGCCAGCTTCGCCACCGGTGGTGATATTACTTGACCCTATGGGTCCACCCACGCCCCGCCCGCCCTCACCGCCTGACTGCCACCCAGAACTACTCTTGACCTTCCACGCTTTTGGGAACGGGAACAGTGTGGTTTCCAGGTCGGGACACACCTGCCGCGAGTCCAGCACATTGGGCTTCTGGGCGCTGGTCTCGTGTAGGTAGATGCTTGTCTGCACGGCGCAGGAGTTATTGCAGAAGGCGGCTGTGTTGTTGAGACTGCTCACGAGGGCTGGGCTGTAGAGGCGGGTGAGGGATTTGGTGGTGGTGTTGTATGTTGTGCAGAAGGGGTGGGCAGGAAGCGTTCTGTAGGAGTGTGTTAGAGATGGAGAAGTGAAGGAGGGAGTGGGGTGGGGAGGGAAAGTGGAGAAATACAGGTCTGTCAGGCATGTGGCGAACCAAGCTGTTTCTAGCCATTGGGTTTTTGTATCTAGTACTTTTTGTGGGGTGATTTTACTGCCTCTGGAAGGGGTCGTGGGGGAGGGGGTGATGGCTGCGTTGGAACAATCTCTCCGGATATCACTCGTCCATTGCGTTAGGGCGTTATAGCATTCGAATGTGCAAGTACTCGCCAGCAGCAAGGGTGAGAATCGGATGCTGGCATCGGTGGTGCTGTCGATGAGGGATAACAGGTCGGAGCTGCACGGTAGTAGGCGGGTGTAGGTTGTTGAGCAGGTGCTGTTTGGTTGGATGGTGTTGTCCGTGGGGAAAGTGAATTCGGCGGATGTGAGAAGGGGGAAGAGAAGGGAGGGGAGGAGGGGGGGGAGGAGGAGAAGGAGGGGGGGAGTGAGATTTAACATCTTGGGGTGGGTAAAGAGGGCTAGAGTGTTGAGTAGGAGTAGAGCGTAATATTGAGTTGTGTCTCAGGTAAAGTACATGTGGTAGGAATTGAGTTTCGAGTTGTGTACTTTAGAAATAAGCTCCAGGGCCCAGAAAATGATTATATGTATATATTACATGTATAGTCGAAGGGGGAGGTCACATCTTTATACGCGCAATGCATACCTGCATAAACTCTATAATCATACCAGAGTATTCTGCTCCTTCAGTGGCTGTGGTGTGGTGTGCGTTTGCAAAATTCAATTTACGATCACGTCTCCCCACAGTACAGGAACCTAAAAGCACGCGCCGCATAAAAAAACGCTCACGATACACACATGTACTGATCTCTACTAACTGCATGTAGTCTTATCTTAACGACAACTACATG
The DNA here is from genome assembly GCA_024713855.1 of Morchella sp. 2016-41. Lineage (NCBI taxonomy): Eukaryota > Fungi > Ascomycota > Pezizomycetes > Pezizales > Morchellaceae > Morchella > Morchella sp. 2016-41. The sequence goes on along the minus strand of JAMGZD010000001.1, from coordinate 3,673,372 downwards.
TACATGCACATCATGTTTTCTGAGTCAAGCCTGAAGCGACATCCACTAGCGGGCCCAATTAATCCCAGTGAATGACCCCATAGGGGAAGGTCTCAAGGGATTGAGTCATATATATGCGCTTTAGCCTGGAAATAAATAATGGATAAATGGGTGTATTTTCCTACTCGTTTTTCTACGAAGCGGTCTTCGAGGGGCGCTGGTAATCTACTGAATAAAAGTTTCCGTGATCAGTAAAACAGGCACAGGTAGGTGTACATTATCGAAACTGATGTCTACATTCCCGTTTCTCTGAATTCAGAGTACCGAGGCGACAAGGGTACCTAACTAGAACCGAATCGAGTGATTCTATTGCTCGGCGTATCCGATGGCTGTGGTTGGTTTTTTTGTGGGCTGGGGCTGTGAAGTTGAAATAAGCGCCTGACGCTAGGGATTGGTGCGCGGACGCTAGTGCTAGGTTTGGTATGTGGCTACCAACCTTAATGCCGGGCTACAGGTGTGTATGTCACCAATATATGCCAAGGTCTCCGAGTGTTTATCTAAACGGTATTTGTATTGCTTTCTGATGCGTTCCCTTTCAGTTGCATCGTTTGATTGTATTCTATCCCAGCCCACCCATAATTACCCAGTTCTCTCTCTCCATCTCTGTCTCCATCTAAGCTATCTCTCAACACCTCGCCCCATCTGCATCCGTTCATTGTCGATTATAAGAGACGGTTCGGGTCCAGACATCACCTCCCCACCAGTCTCTCTAAAATTAATTAAATCTTATGAACATGCGTGTAGATCACTTCCAACGAGAAACGATCGCGATAGCACCACCGCTTCAACTCCCTTGAACGAATTGTTATGATACATCAATTGAGCAAGTGGACCTTTCTCTGACAGACAAACGATGGGCGAACTAATTTGTTTATGGAACTCTTTATTTCATCTCTTGTCAACTACATGTTATTCTCTACACACACACAACTTCTTCACTCATCTTCTTCGCTCACTCAAAAGGAATAATAATACCGGTTTTCTGATCTGGGCCCTGAGATAAACGATGGATCGGTCACGGATTAAGGGCAGTCTTACAACCAGGAGTAACGGAATCATAGAAGGCCATTAAGAATACCTGATCATGAAATCTTCCGAATCATGAGGTATCACTCTACATCATCCGGTCGTCTCTACTCGGGTGTAGGGGAAAGAACCAGAAAATGCAAATATCTATTTTATATGGCAGATCGGCGCAATTAATAATCTCTGCTTTCTCGCTTGCATTTTCAGGTTCTTTCCCCTACACCCAAACAGGAATTCTATAAACAGGGCCTAGGGCGCCACTCATACTGAGGAAAGAGAGAGCCACTTCATAGCTGATCACTCGACCTATTCCGTGAGGATCTGCATGGATGACTGCAGATCAGGTAACAATACCAATCCCAACTGATTACTATAGAACCTGGTGCCCAATTCGTTTACTGGTATCAATTTCGCGAAATTGGAGTGATAGGTCAGTTTTGTTTTAAATCTGTCCGGGATTTTGACACCCCATATTTTGACCGGTGGCTGCAGCACTGATTTTCAGCTCAAAATCCTGTTTAAAGTGCAAATATTTGTATTGGTTCTTGGGCATCCCGATTTATGAACAATACCATGAACAATACCTCATGACACTAATTCTCAAAGAATACTGCTCTACCTACATCCGCTGTAGCATCCGGCCCGAGCGGCTAAGGGCTGTAGAGTACCTAGGACTCTCTGTGGGGCTTTGCAACTTCAAACTAATGCAGGTACAATACCCTCTGAATTGTAAGAGGGGATCTTTGACGAATCATTCAATTTTGATAAGGTGTTGTGCCTCATGGAGCGTGCGCACTGAAACATACATGTAGGTACAGCCGCAGGAAAGAAATGAGGAAACAACGAGTGACGTGACTACCCCAACATCATCACATCTCCACAACCTCAATAGAGCTTCATGAGTATTTCCAAATCATGCCCTTTGACATGTCCGGGAAGCGAAGAGAGACAACCCTGAAAGAGAAAATAATCACTTTTTCGTTGGGGCTTGGGCAGTGGTTGCACTCGTTGTTTCCTCATTTCTTTCTTGAGGCTGTACATATGCGTGCTATGTTGTCACTTGAGTGCGCAGATATGTATCCTTGTCAATTTACGCAACGGGTCTAGTTTCCTTTTCACTACATGCAGGTATTCTGGTACTTTGCTAGTGGTGCACTACTCTACACATCCTTGGAAATTCTAGTTGGATAATGCACGTATAGCTACATACCTACGTGTAGTTGTGAAGAGCACAGCAAAGTTCACTATTGGCTCTAAGGATTTCCGGGGTGACTGTCTCTCTGCACTTTAGTGCTATTGCCTTTCGTCACTGCGCATTAATGCAACAAATAGGAAAAACAGATCAGACATTATTCTGTATGCCTACCTCAGACGTGGTGGCTATAAGCTAGAGGGATCGATGCATTTCCCCACTTGTTTTTCTTTTCTTTTCTTTTTTTCTCGCTCCATTTAATATCAACGCCTTTCCTCATCTTTGGAAAGATCTTTTTTCTAAAACTTCATACCTTCAATACCACAAATTATCACGATGGCATGCCCCCTGAGTCTCGGCGATATTCTAGCCGTCGTGCAAATCTGCTACACCATCGGCAAAAGACTCACTGTAGGCCGGCTGGAAGCAATTCAGGAATTTAAAGGAGTTGAAAGCATTCTTTACGCCCTTGGTGAATCACTAAGGCACCTAGACAACGAGATCAAAAGGCCAGGTTCAATATTTGCACATGGCGAAATTGCCCAAACTGCAATTAGGCTTGTATGGAATTGTTCAGTAAAGCTACAATCCCTGGAGAAAATTGTGGCGAAATATTACCCGGCAATGACGGAAAGCGAACTCAGTTGGGGGGAGTGGAGCCGGGGGCTTATGGACAACTACTTGAGGGTTATGTGGACCAGAGAAGAGAAAGAGTTAACGGCTTTGACGTCTGAATTGACTCTGCATATGGCTTCAATCAACAATTTCATTCTAACTACAAATAGGTAATAATATTCTACCCATTCCTGAAGAACAGTTCGATTAACTAGTTTACTCCACAGCATGGCGTTAGGAAATATTGATAACAAAGCAACCTGTATACTCAATGGAATAGGGGGTCTTGACGGGAAGGCAGATGTAATCATAGACGAGATCCGCAAGTTACAACTTTCAAAATCGCACTGCTCCCATCCCGGGAGTGATATAGACAAGCCAACTACTACCCGAAGCCCATCTCCGATCGAAAAGTCTATACCGGTAGTATCTTCAGATGCTCATTTTTTTGCCTGGCGGTCAAAGCATCCGGAGGGACTACCTTCTGTTTCAGAGCAACGATGCAGGAAGATTGATAGAACATCTTTGTAGGTAAAACCAGTGATTACGTGTTTTACCCTAGACTGTTTCTAAACCATACCTTGTTGTATACAGTGAATTTGAGATATCCGAAGAGAGAGAAGATGAGAGATATCTGATATGTCCAAACGCCAAACTAAAGGGGCTTCATTTCTTAGCAACACCTCCGGGAAGAATACGAGAAGATCTTTTCCAATGCGATTGCAAAGCGAGCTCGGTGCGAAGATCAGCAGGGCTTCATACAAAACAGTTGAAGGAGTATTCCTGTACGCATCACCAGGATAAGGGTCAGTTATTATAAATCAGAGTTCACTAACAAGTCTTCAAAGGTGGTCCGAGGACGTTCCTTGCACAATCGCACTATCAAATAAGCACTCCTCTACGCGGTAAATGTTGGTGGATGTTACAAACTCAAACAAAGGCAGGAGGCCAAAGGAATCTTTTCCTAGAGCTCAAGGAATCCGGAAGTACTATATCCCCGTTCTCATCCTACGATGATTCTAATCGGTATCATTTTTAACTGTTACATAGAACGGCCTCAGTTCACTGAGACTATCGCGTCAATGCTCAGGACAAATGTTGCCAGGAACATTCTCAGCGGAGTAACAATGCCTTTCGATCTCGCCAGGAGAGCAAAGAAACAATCCAATGATGATGGCGATCGGCTCCATATCGCATGGTCCTATGAGTACAATCTCTCAGTCTGTCGTTTATTGAGCTAAAATCGTACTTTTACTAATAAGCAGTGCAGTGAGAGAAGAGTAGGTAAAGCTGGTAGAAAGGTCCGCGTTGATAAACTGCCGGGGAAAGAACAGATTGAGCTTTCAAATCCGATGGAAGACTCCAAGAAAAAAAGATTCTCATATGGGGATCGAACCCAAGATTATTTCACGAAGGAGGAGTCACCTAACTTCTCATGGTATCGGGTAGCCATGTTTGAAAGTTTAAACATACACAGCTCCATCGAAGCTGATGACCCTGAAGATGCACATTTCTTTCTCGACCATTTCAACACCTCTGTAGAATTCAAGGTTGAATTGAGTCACCCAAAAGACCCTGACCATGTGTATTGGGGTGTCGGAGAATGTAAGGATATTGATTTTTATGGGTTTATCTGATTTATGGCTAATGGTAACGTTTTCTTCTAGTTGGTGGGGTCAATACAGAGATGCATAAAAAATGCGATCAAAACTCACAAAAAAGAGAATTCAATCCTAACGAACTCAGATGTAACATTTCAAGATTTACGCTCGTAAAAGGCGAGGACTGGGATAGTCCACGGCCGATCAACTGTTCTCTCTGCTTTCTCTTTCCCCCTTGGTCTTTAGGTTCGCCCTCAATTCGTATTGGTTATGTATTGAAGGAATACTGCTTATATCCTCGTCACAGAGTCGCACAAGACTATGAGTGGAATTTTGGAGAAATATGAATCGCTTTCGACTACGACAGGCCGGTCTGCGACGGAATTTGCTCTTGCGGGACTGACCGCCCAAACAAAAGAAAATCCACAATTTCTGATGTAATACAAAAAAGTTTCCAAGATAACTGGGACTGTGACTGACAATATCCAAGGAGAGTCAAAAACGCTATATTAGAAAAAGTTTCAGTACAAAGCCAACACGAGGAGTCATTAAACCGTCATGATTTTCACCCTGGCCAAACTTTCCGTGATTGTTGGCTCCTCGTGAGAAAAAGCGAAAATCCTAAAGCAACGTTAAAATTTACGTTAAGAAGCATGAGACAAGATATCCACTGTAATATCTACTGTGAGTTTTTATCTGTCTTTACCTGGTTTGTGTTGACATACTAACTTGAAATCGCACAGTGTCCCAAAAGGATGCTTTAAGCCTGGGAGCGCCAGGAACCTCTACCAATGAAACGACCTTTCTAGAGCTGCACGAGCCTCCATCAAAGGAGAATGAAAAGTCCAAAACATCATGGTGCTGGATTTATCCTCGAGAACTCTACAGTGTTGGATCGCCTTCTCCTATTAACATTTGTGGCTCTTTAAAATTGAAATTTAACTCGGAGACTGGTATGGCCCCAACTGATTTGGCTGTAACTGCTGATTAAAGTTGTTTAACATTTGAAATTAGACTTCAACGGCTTCGTGAAGAGTATGGGATGTCTCTTGAACGCTCTAGGGTTGGCAAGTTTATACGAGACTCTCCCGCCTTACATGCCACCAGAGAACCACTATAGAACTCATAGGCCTAGTATAAACATTCATTCACATATTGAGCAAAATTCTACAACGAACTTTGAAGATGCACTGCGCCGATCAAAGACTCTCCCTTCAAGGTCCGAACCACCTCATACTCTAAGGGAAAGAACTTCCTCTTGGTCTGTGGGATTAATACCTCCGAGCCCAGAGCTAAAAGCAACGGGACCCCAAGTTAACTCACAAATGGAGGCATTAAATAATCGTAGTAGCATGTTCGTAATAACACAGGGGAAAGCATGGGAACCATCTCCATCTCGTTACGATCTGCCAGGATATCAACCACATGTGGAGAGGTCAGATCATAATTGGCAACAGGCAGGTGTGCCAGGGGCAGTTGTTATGCCAGACGTTGACCATTTTATCGAACATTCCCCAATACTTCAATCCAGTAGTCCAACTATGAGCAACGACTCGCATGACGGCCAAGGGTGGAGCGGGAAAATCAACCACTCCAACTATAGTCATGGGCCGCATCTGGAACGGGCTTGGACGAAGCCTACAAGTGACAACCCCAGGGAAATATCATCAATCCAAAGGACTTTATCAGTATTCCCTAATAATCCTCATGACAGTCATTTAATGCAAAACACACCAAGATATACACATGCTCCTATAGCTATACAATCCCCTCCTCAAATATATCGATGGCAACAAGACCCCAGTATCAATTATAATTACAACAACAACGGACAAAAACGCTTTATCGTGATATCAGACCATGTGGGATCTCCCCAGAATAACGAATTATCATTGCAGGCGGGGCAAATTTATGATGTCGTCCCACAGCCGGACGATTCGCCATGTAAGAGGATCCATCCATATATTCCTTGCTAAACATTCACTTGAGACATTTATTAACCGTTTTTATATTTTATTTAGGGGTTTGGATAGACGGCAATTCATGTGGTCCATCAGGCTATGCCCTCAAAAGTAACTTAAGGGAATATGTAGGCTCATGAGTGCTATTGGTGAGGTCTAGCAAGAGTTTGTGATGTCCATTTTACTATATAGGTGAGGGCTGGGTTGCACAGAGCTCCTCTGCGCTCATTAATACTAGTTTCCTTTGTTTTAAGAATTGCCATGCACAATATCTGTATCTGTATTTTGATACAGTATGTTTTCATTCACCAGCTAACATGTATACCAATAAGTACATGTACTTACACATATATGAGAATTATGAGCATAAACATCAGCTAGCTATTTTGTGCTTTTTATCCAGGCCATAACGGTTCTAGATCACAAGATTAGGAGAAAGCTACATACATGTATACAGCTCATTCAAACCCCAGGCCCATCATGCCCAGGAAGACATTCAGTGGAAGCGACGTCTAGTGTATCAAAACCCATGCATGCCACGTTTTAAGATGTCTTGGAGCCCAGCGCCGAGAGCCAGACTGCCGTCGCCTGTAATCCCTGCAGTAGCGTTCGGCCCGTGCTCGTTTGTTACACCCGAAAAGTGAACACAGCCTTTCGAATTTGGCTAACATTCTTTGGCGTGACTGGAAATAATTAGCCGAAATTCTCTGTGGCTGAAACTCGTACTCCTCGGCATCCATTGGCGTTTACGGGGGTACAGGCTCGGCAAGACATGGGCAGCCAATTAGTGTAAAACAGGAGCCGTGTAGGCGGGGTTCACTCTCGCGATTCGGGTCAAAGTATCAATCGGAATTCCGCTCCCACTTGTCACTGACATAATGGCTGAACAACACCTTTATTCTATCATAGTCTCGTACTGCTGGTCACGTAACACAAGAAGGCATGTAGCCATCAAGCGTGACAAAGAACAACTACTCTACACCTTGGTGCCAGAAGGGTAATTTATTTATAGTGGCAGGACAGATCACTTCAAGAGATCCAAGAATCATCATCATCCTCTCGCAATAAAACCATCCTTCATTTTGATTGCGTGGAAGAACTTGGGACCTGAAGGATAATGAGCTAAATCAGCCATCATAAACTCCGAAGTCTCGAGACTAGGGTTAGGGGATATCGTTATTCTAGGACTGTATAGAGGCTGACTCGGGGCTAGGGTTAAGGGTTATTGCCACCGTCGCTTGGGCATTCTTATATATGTGATTGTCATTGATCGCAACTTGATCGATTGGGAAGAGCGAGTTGAGTAACGCGCCCCAAAACTAGCAGAATACTAGTTGTATATATATATACAAGCGGAGGGCGGCCTCCGGCCGCCTAAATCTAGTGACGAAATAAAGGTGCGGGCGGTGCTACGATAGTAATTTCTTAGATTATTGCTGTCATTATAAATTATTGGGCCATGCCATTCAAACGTACAGGCACGCACTAAACCTCATTTCCATCTTCTTATAGATAATCTGTGATTCATGAGCTCTAGTATGCACTCCAAGTCATTCAATGAGTACATGTAGCTTTAGTATGTACGTGTAGTTTATGATAAAATGCTATCAGGGAAATTCGACCTTGATATATACGGATACAACTGAAACTCTGTGTTTTTTTTTTATATCTATCTATTGCAATAGCTACATGCCTTTTGATGCCAGTTCCGTTCCATCTCAGGAATAATAATTTGTCTACTTGGGTAATGATACTTGTGTACAATCAATATTAGAAATACATGTAGTAAGCAACCGATATTAGATATAGTTTTTTTGTTTTGCTTATTAATTTATGTATACATGTCGTTGTAAAGTTTAAGTATACGTTTCCTAATTAATGGTTACTTATGTAATTATAATATGGAAGTTTTTATCATTCAAGGCGACTGACACAAGGCCACCAACACAGTTTTAGATCCAGGGGAGAAGCTAAATATCGATATCAGCATTCTCCGGCTCTTGTTCCTTCTTTACCGAAAAACAATAGTTCCGAGTGATATATGATGATTCGCTGGATCACCTTTTTTTTTTGTTTAACTCATTAATTGTATTCGCTGGATCACCTGCTATTATACCAATCATCCAACAGTCAGTTACATCAAACCACTCGTATATGCTCACTCATCTTGATTCTCAGGCTAGACCCTACAAACTCATTCCTTTCACCATCTCCTTGTATGACGATAAGCTGGGCCGGTGATAAAATTTGGCCAATATGGCAATATGACCGGTTTTCCCTTTTAGCATCCGGCACATAATTAATGCTGCTATAGCAAAGACTCTGCATCAACGGAAAAACTTAATCTTGTTTCTTTGACAAGGGTTGTCGGAAAATGAAGCATAATTCTCCTCTTGGGCCCGGTTCTCCATGGATACGTGCATGAATGCTTGGTGGGGGAGGGACCGGGATATTAATACCACAACTAATTGGGGAAGAAATTCTTGTGTTTATCTTCCTGGGCAACGGTTCGGTCCGGTAAAGCCTTTAAATTGTGTTTACTAGTGCCCGGTGGCGAATTCAACGGTCTAAGTAGGTGCTGTCGAGTCTGTAGTGCGACATTAAGGAACTTTAGAAATCGGATTATATGCTAAGAAATTCTTGGAGTAAGCAGCTCACTTTCTCGTGATCTGCCCAATGATACTAATATGACCTTGAACACCTAAGGAACTCTAAAGATCTTGGCAATGTAAGATTCTAGAGTATCTCAATATTCGGGATTATGAGTATGTAGTAATGAACTGGGATGAAAGAATACATAGTTGAGAGATTTGGTACGTTAAGACACCAGATACAGATATAGACCTAAAGATAGCGATCAAGGCGAATAGAGTAGCGTGACGTTGTGGTTATTATTTTACACACACATAGCATTATCACTAAAGTGCCTGCGTCTGATCAAATGAGATAAGATCTCTGTACATGTAAGTACTAGTACGTGTTGGCACCTGTTGCAAGGGTCCTGTCGGAGCAGCAGCGATCACTTCCGAAACCCCAGCACACTTCTTCATTTGCTTTGGACTCCTCAACCTACGCACACGGTCCCTTAAATTACAAGGATTAAGCATCAACTGAAAGGTTTTCGTTGCTCCGTTATGCAGGATTAATATCCGCTTCATTAACATCAGACGCGCCTCCATTGAATTTACGGTGGGGCTTTGACGGTACGTGCTGTGTACTCGCGGCAGGCATGAAGAACCTGAACACCGTTTTTCTGGTAGCCACTACTTTGACCCTACTAGCGCGTTTTTATGTTCAGATTCTTCATATGATGGAGCGCAGCTGACACCGCTACTTAGAAGCCAAAATCTCCTATATCCATACCAACTCGTGTGCTTCGGTTATGCGCTCAACGAGCAACATTCTTGTTGAGGCGGAGCTGGGGCTGAGCTCTCCAACGATTGCTTCTTCAATGGCGCCATTGATCCTTTGCACCGCGCGGATTTTTTTTTTCTTTTGGAGAAGAAGCAGTCTATAGTGGAATGTAGTATATGTGCTTAGGGGGATGATGCGAGAAAAGGTACGGAAGGAGTTTGCGGGGAAGTGACGGGCGACCGATGCGACGGATCCACGGGCCGTGCATCTGTCAAGCATCCAAGATGAGCCTTATTGGGTGTTGCCTATCATTCTCCACAGATACCTGAGTCCCTGACCCCGCAGTCTGGGCCTAAAGGAGAAATATCTACTCATTTATACTCGGAGGCGTCTCTCCACAATCTCCGCCATGTAAAGAGGGTGGGGTGGATGGGCGGTTGCAGTCACATACAATCCCAGGGAATCATATCTGGTACCTGCGGCTAACTAGCAGCCCCCGGATAATCAACTTAAATGTTCATTGGGTTATTCTTCCGGCACCTCAGGAGAAAAGATTAATATCAGCAGAGAAGTGCTGCATGCATACGGAGATCGTCGCCATCTCCCGGTTCCTTGAATCTTAACATCAATTTGGGTTTTCTTCAATACTTTAGTATTACCCAGAACCCTGCCAACAAAGTACACACACGCTAGTACTGTATTCTAACAAACCTCGTCTATGGCCGTATGAGATGCGGATTTCGGATACTCACCCCGCCTCCCTTGCTGTCACGATTTGCCTTCCACCAAGTCATACGAGAGTTATCCAACTAGTGGGGAAAGGATACTACGCTTCTCCGGCTTGTAAAGCCGATGCACGGCAATCTAAGCTTTTGTCTTTATTCTCTAATATTCAATATTGAAAGATGGGCAGACATGGGCTACACACAAGCTCTGTTAGAAGAGACCTATTCAGAGCAAGAGAAAGTATATAAGACCTTGATCCCGCCTCCGAATGAAACCTTTCCTTCACCACTACCGGCAGCATCTCCAACAACAGTTAAATCAGACTGTACCAGACATTCCTTAGGCACTTTACATTTTCATTCCCTCAAAACCTTTCACAATGAAGGGATCAATCATCGCCGGAGCCCTATTGGCAGCTCCGTTCGTCGCTGCTCAGCAGGCTCTCTACGCACAGTGTGGTGGTGTTACCTACACTGGCTCCACTACTTGTGTTTCCGGATCCTACTGCAGCAAGATCAATGATTGTAAGTTTTTACGCCGATATGCATCTCTTGTGGGCTTGAGTATTTACACGCAGTGTCTTAGACTACTCCCAATGTATTCCCGGTACTGCTTCTAGCACCGCCGCTGGTACTAGCGTTGCTACTGCTACTGCTACTGCTACTGCGACTGGTACTGCAGTTGTTACTAGTGCTACTGCCGTTGTTACTGCCAGTGGAAACCCCTTCGCTGGCAAGACCCAGTGGGCCAACCCCTACTACGCCTCTGAAGTATCAAGCATCGCTATTCCCTCGCTGGTTGCTGCTGGAAAGACTGCCCTTGCAACTAAGGCTGCAGCTGTCGCCAAGGTGCCTTCCTTCACTTGGTTGTGAGTACACTCTCTATGCCCTAGTAATAACAAACTCTAATCTTATCTGTACCAAAAGTGATACCGCAGCCAAAGTCCCTAGCATGAGGACTTATCTTACTTCCATTAAGGCTGCCGGTGTTGGCAATTACATCATTCCCTTCGTTGTCTACGACTTGCCTGACCGTGATTGTGCTGCTTTGGCTTCAAACGGAGAGTACTCTATTGCCAATGGAGGTGCTGCCAACTACAAGGCCTACATTGATGCCATCCGTGCCATCATTCTTGATTTCCCGGATATCCCACTCGCATTGATCATTGAGCCCGATTCACTTGCCAACTTGATTACCAACATGAGTGTTTCAAAGTGTTCCAACGCCGCAACAACATACAAGGAGTTGACTGTCTACGCCGTCAAGCAACTTGCCCTACCCAATGTTTCCATGTACCTTGATGGAGGGCACGGAGGATGGCTCGGATGGCCTGCTAATCTTGGCCCTGCCGCTACTTTGTACGCCCAGATCTACAAAGATGCCGGTTCCCCAAGCCAGCTTCGCGGTCTTGCAACTAACGTTGCCAACTACAACGGATGGTCCCTTGCAACATGCCCATCATACACCTCTCCCAACGTTAACTGCGACGAAAAGAAATACATCAACGCTATGGGACCTGCCCTCGCCTCAAACGGATGGGCCAACGCACACTTCATTGTCGACCAAGGCCGTTCTGGAATGCAACCCACTGGTCAAATTGCCCAGGGTGATTGGTGCAATCAGATCGGAACCGGTTTCGGTATCCGCCCCGATACCGCCTCCACTGATGCCCTTCTTGATGCCTTCGTCTGGGTTAAGCGTAAGGATTCTTCACCCTATGAAGATACAAATGATAGCTGCTAATATTTTTTTCTAATATAGCCGGTGGTGAGTCTGATGGAACTTCTGACACCAGCGCTACCCGCTATGACGCCCACTGCGGCCTTGCCGATGCGCTTAAGCCTGCTCCTGAGGCCGGTACCTGGTTCCAGGCCTACTTCGAGCAGCTCTTGACCAACGCCAACCCTGCTTTCTAAACGACCAGCCTATAACAGTCTCCCGGAGCTCCTTTTGATGCTCGGATTTCTGGTGTGACATTAGATGTATATATAGAATTGGTTGTTGTTCATGTTTTTACGGTGGTGTGGTGGGTGCGTTTTGGAGGGAGGGGGAAAAAATGTTTCTTTGTGCTTATGGAGGAGAATGGAGCTATTCTCTGGTCTCTTTCCGTGTCACGTATTGGAGTCGCCTTGATGGAGGCCTCAGTTAGTCGTTCGTAATTGAGATGTTATATGCCGGTCTTTCTGTTACCAATAACGATGCCTCACAATACGTGGAAACTAGCAGGTGTGGCCTCTATTTTTCAAGATTTCAACATCGATTTCTAGGTCCACGAGTGATACCTGGTGATAGATGGCCAGATGAATAGCGATCGAATGTAAGGTCAGCAACAAAAATACACATGCATACATACATGGAGGTATGTACACAGAGGTAGCCAGGTGGTCGAATGAATGTAGCCCCGAAGCAGTTAAGCCAGTCAATAGTGCGTTAAGGGAGTAGAATTAGAATCGACATCCATGAAAGCTGGCTCTAGATATACAGGGAAACCTATCATAATTCCACCTTCTCGAAATTCCATCCCTACCAAATGCCAAGCGTTCGGGGAGAACGAAACCTGTGTTTTGCTGATAAATACCTCTCTCTAAATTCCATCCCTACTATACTTCCAGCACAATTCGGCCACCATGGGGGTGGAATTATGGTATGTTTTGCTGTACACCTATTATTCCATATATAGTGACTACTCGTGTGTTAGTAGTCGATAGCCTAGTGCGCAAATAGGGCTTCATAAGGCCCTGTGAAGTTCGAGTACGTAGAGTACCAAGTCCTCACTATGCTCGTATCATAATGCCTCAGCCCGAATGAAGGCGTGTCCTAGAGAAGTAGCTGTAATTTTTTATATTAAGAGCTAGCTACATGTATGTACTTATTGGCCAGGTTCCAATTTTTTCGCTTGCTATGCCATAGATATTACATGTATGCATGCGGTGTACCAAAGAAAACGTAGGGTTACACAACCATAATCTGCACCCAAAATAGCCCTTAGAATCAACCAATTGAAAGCCCCCTCTAGCTCTCTCTGTCTCACGTTTCAACCACATTACTCTACATGTATGGCACGAGAAGGCATAAGGGGTGTCAATTCAGAGGAACTTTTTTTGTATGGGAATTGGAGAAAATTCCACCGTTAGGCTAGGCGCTAGTACTATTATGGGGGTAGATCTTCAAATTTCTATTGATTGATTGGCTGGCTGAAAACGCCGAAGTTTACACCTACCCACTATAGCTTCTCGAGCCATAGTTACTTCCAGAATCACCACTTTCTCTTTGGGAAAGGGTTGAGCCGTGTTTTTCGTGTTGAGAATGTGGCGTTTCTATTAATATGACTTTTCCACCAGATTGTATGTATGTAGGTACATGTATGTATGTATACATAATGTTCGACTACATGTAATTACGTATACATCTTTGAGATGGTCACGATCAATTCGTCAATTGATACTATTTGCTACGGGGTCTGGGTAGGACTGTTGACAGTGGGAACTGTTACATCCCGGCCACTGCCAACAGTCTTACTCTAACGCCCGTAGTACTCTATATTAGTGAGGTAATACGGGAGGAGGAACTCACAATTCGGGATCGGGAGATACATCTGTACTCTACTTCAGCTTTTCTTGGACTGCATGCAAATAATGGATACGAGACTGAATAACTATACTATACTTGGATATAATCTTAGTAGATCGTATATCTATATGCCTATTTTTATAGAGTAGAAGGGAAGATAAATTGATACGTTCCCCCACTTTGATTCTCGATACCTCGATCACGTTCATGATAGCACCTCGATCCAACGTCTCCATTCACCCACAGAAATCTCGTTTAATTAGCCTACATAGTAGCTACATAACTTCAATACATTTGCAATGTTATATTCCACAGCATACATCACTTCTTTCCTCCTCCTGCCGATCGCAGTCCTTTCACTCCCTACAGACTCGGACACTCTTGCCGCCCGACAGAGTGCTGATCAAGGTCGCGGTACTTCAGGAGGCGGTAGCTGCCGTCCTAGAGGGAACACTCAACAGTTAACTCTCACGGTATTGCGCCTTTTCTCTTTCAAAGCTCCTTTCTTTCTCAAGCCTCTTACTTAATGAAATAACATAATATTAGTTCGAGGATATCCCTACTTACCCCGACAGTGATTTCCATCAACTCGGGAATCCCGATAACGTGCCATACGAATATAATGGCTTCCAATTCCAGCAGAACGATCAATGGTACATTATGCGCTGCAATAATTTTAAGAATAACACCCCCTTGCAGAACTACTATAAATCAGTAAGCACTTATGCATTATTCCTTGGTTTGCTACATTTTCTAACAACATCGTGTAGTGTGGTGGTTCAGGTCAGGCACTTTATACAGCCGGGACAACCTCCGTGCTTCATGTAGCGACGCCCCAGGTGTTCGATGTCGATTCCTTCTTCGTCACCCCAATTACATTCGCAAACATCGATATCAAGGTGAAAATAACCGGGAAAACCTCCACCGGGGTCTCCAAAGGGCCCTATGAGATTAAGATAAAGGGGGATGTTAGAACCCAGATTAAGGGCTTGAAAGCGAAAGGATTTGAAGCTTTGGGAGAGTTCCAGGTGCAGACGCTGAAGACGGATGGGTCTACTACGGGATATGTGATGGATGATGTTAAGATCAGACAGTACGTATGTGGTGGCAATTAGTTGATGAATGTGGCGCAGTGCCATGAAGATTTGGAGATGTGCAGGTTTATTCAGTATTGACCCTAGGTCGCTCCTTAATTAATATCCATTTCGTTTTCTCGCTATTATTTTAGATCTATTTACTAGTATCGATATCTACTATGATCAGTTCAAAATTTCTGAACTAGAAAACCTAAGGTGAATATACGTATATACGCACATTTCTGGAGTGATACAACTCTTTCAGTAACACAATAATATGGCCCTTTATTGAAAATAAAAATAAATTGGGATCCAGAGTTCATTAAATAAACTGCATGTGCCTGCTTAATTGTAGTAAACTTTCAGTCATTTTCATTCAAAGAGTAAATTTTAACTAATAAAATTGTGCTATTGCGCTTGAATTGCTCACTACAATAGTGTGAATACATGTAGGTCTGGGGTGTGTGGTTTTGGGGGTCAGAAGACTCCCGTACGATGGTTTTTGTTAAAAGGTTGCAAGCACATACATACCTGGCCGGATCAAAACCTTTGATGCGGAGTTAATGTTGACTCGAGTGGCGGTAGAAATCCTACAAACTTAAATAAAGAGGGATAGCATCGCGATCATGAAGTATGAGTATATATATACGTATAGCTATATAGAGCTACTAAGGTAAATGGATATACTTAGCAACTACATGTAATATATCCCCAGAAGCTCAGAGTCAGATTTAACTTCAAATTATAGACCGCCAGGTCATCAAAAAATATATTACGTAACTTGATGACAGCTAGTACTACCTGTTTATGCACCAACAAAGAATAGAGGGATTTAGAGAGGCCTGGGTGTAGGGCCAAGTATTGAGACAGAAACCTCTCCATGGCACCCCAGCTATCCTTTTGGATGATTCCTGGCTTAAATGTAGTGATAATAGTAATATTTGTGATATGAAAGCCCTTTCATATGTAGTTTTAAATGCGAACCCGCGTAGATTATCTTGGGACTCAGAGACTGCCTGTAGACACGGCATTAAAGGGCCGTGCCACAAGCCTGTCATATTTCTCGCATATCTCCGCCAGCAACTTACGGCAATTAATTTTCTTTGTGCGCATTTGACAACTATTTGGTTCAATATGTCAATATTTTTAATGAGACGCTACGCCCGGTTAGCTCAGTGGTAGAGCGTGTGGCTTTTACGTGATTTAATCATGCATTGGCGCTACCTCAATGTCGCGGGTTCGACCCCCGCATCGGGCTCTAATCTACAACTTTTTTATTTTCTGCTCTGCACCAAACCATTTTTATAGGAGGAGAACATCTAAAAATCCCACTTCCTTCTTTGATGCAACTACTGCCATTCAATTGGAGAGAGCTGGTCTTTTAATAAGTGTGGGCTAATTTACGTTGTATTCTTAGACTTCAATCTGGAGCATTTAACTCCGTGTTTGGAGCAATAAATAAAGTACGTACTTGATCAGCTGACCAACTCGCCCGGTACTTACCATTTAAGATTAATGGAGCCCTCAGGGATTAGCATATACTTGAAACTACACATTGTTTTGTAGAATAAGCCTATAGTTGGATATACAAACTTCTATAGAATCAGTCTTGGGGGTTGGTAGACTTTTCATAAGTTTCAAGACCATCCGATCATTTTATTGCAGGAGGAACCTATGATAATACCTATCATTAGAATATTAGGGTTAGGGTTTATGGCATGTGAGCTCACATTGGCCATCGCGGTGCGGGGAATATTGGCACTACGTCAATATCATACTTCAGAATTCCCAAAATATGGCTTCCTCTAAAGATTTCAGCATCGCCTCTGCCAGGGATAAGTTTCCTCATGTTGACCGTGCAAGGAAAGGCTTGCCGAGTCAGATTGATAATACTGGTGAAATTATGCTCGACAATGCCAGCGAAACTCAGATGCTGGGTTCGGTAATTGAAGCGTTCGTATAATGCTAGCTACTATATATTTTGATCCTGAGTATATGATGACTGTCGAATAGAATCTCCACATACTATACGAACCCTACCAACACCCCTAACAAGGATAGCAATTACCTCAAAAATGCCCTCTCCGCGTCCCAACGCTTCATCAACGCTTCATCCGCCGACGAAATCGGTCATTTGCTCCTCATATTCCTCCCTCAGGCAAAGCTGGGCTGATTGATATATATCGCTATAGCAATCGGCACCTCTACGGCACAACTCCTCCACAACTTGTCAACGAGTTTCTTGTTTCCTCCAAAGAGCGAGATCATTGTCACGCAGATTAACCATGAGTCCAACATCAGTCCATGGCTGCGGATGGCGGAAAGGCAAGATCTGATCGTGAAGTGGTGGAAGGTGAAGGGGCCGGCCATGAGACTAGAGATTGATGATCTATTAGAATTGATCTCAGAGAAGACGTGTTTGGTGGCGTTGACTCACGCATGTGGCATACTTGGGAATATCGAGGATGTCGAAGTAGCTGCAGAAGTCGTTCATAGGATGGTGCCCGAGGCAGTAGTTTGTGTCGACGGGGTAGAGTTTGCGCCACACAGGAGAGTGGACGTGAGTATACTGGGCGTGGACATTTATGTTTGGTCTTGGAACAATGTAGGTACCCAGAATACTTTCCTCCCCATACCCGGCCCCTCATCTCCCAACCCCGACTCTAGGCTTGGCTCGAAAGATTAATAGATACGATACAGGTATTTGGACCCCATCTATCCTGCATATGGATCGAAAAGTCACTAAAAGACGACCATGACCTCCTCGAACCCTTCAGTTACTTCTTTGATCATCCTCTCACCTCACTTCAAGTCAAGTTTGGCCTCTATGCAGCTAACCCCGCCCTCACATCTTCTATCCCACAAATTGTGGATTATTTAAACCCAGATCCCGTGTCCTCCTGGGCCGCAATCATGGAGCACGAGGCTGTGCTACAAAAGATACTAATAGATTATCTTAACTCACGCAGTGATGTTCGAATCCATGGGGAAAAGTCACCGGATCCTGTACTACGGGTGGCAATAGTATCGTTCAATATAAACGGATGGATGAGTCAAGACGTGGTTGAGTTCATTACAGCAAAAGATCCCAGGCTTGGGGTGGCTTGGGGGCATTTTGATTCTTTCAGATTGGTGGCCAAGCTTTTACATCCCAAAGAGGATGGAGTGATTAGAGTGAGCATGGTACATTATAATACAGGTGTGTTATGGTTCTCTGGGGGTTTAATCTTGATGGACTTTGAAAAACTGAATTTTTCGTGCGCAGTCGAAGAAGTGAAAAGACTAGTAGATGTTTTGAAAGAGATTGAGATCGGAGGAGACCAGGGTTTACTAGCACATATGGAAAGACTTTCTCTTGTTTCCTTGGACTCTGGAACAAATACACCGGCTAGATCTGAGTAATGGCGGCTAGATCAGAGGGGCTATACAGGAATAGATTTAAGACTATTCAGGGGGTAGTACTAGAGCTTGCTATAGGCTATGAAGCCTCTTATATCTTGTTTTGTTTCTGCCGCTATATTTGAAACGATTCTTCTAATTTATCTCCCGAATCCATTTCCTATAACTCGAGGTTTTCCTGTACTGGCTCACGGCCCAGTTATAGATATAATTGTTTCTATGTTGGCAGTTATTCGTTTGATGTATTAAACAGAAGTGCTATCTTCTCTGCCTCTTCATTGCTAATAATTCTCCATATATCAATAGCGAAGCAAGAAAATGCCTATATAGTAAGAGCTGAGGCTGGGAAGCACATATAACGAGGCGGGGTTGCAAGATTAATTACATGCAACATTAACATTACTCTTGCAGTATCTACGAGTGAGAGAAGATAGCTGTTCGTTAAGTAAGGTCTTTAGGGTTCCTCGGTCGAGATGATTAGCTGGGGAGTATTATCATAGGTATTAGTGAGCAAAAATCAGGTGCAAAGGCCTGATTGGAATATTCTGGGATCGAGGTCCTCTCTGAAATCCCTCCTGGAATGAATGGTGAATCAAGTTAATTGCCATAGGGCTCTAGTTGCACAGCGGTGGGTAATAAGTCATCAGACGAAACCCCACCAAAATACGCGTTTTCAGACAAAATTGTGGCTATGTCGTCCGATGACTTGTTAATTAATACCCACCGCTGTGCATATTCCCATTATGCGCAATTATATACTAAGCCTCGAGGTTTACCATGCATGATCACCGTGCTTGATCATGAGGAAGAAGAATTGTCTGCAGTATATGTGACTATGCCACCGTGGTTGAATACATGTATTTACCTTGTGCTAACTATATATACAGCCATTCTGCAAAAGTGTTCGTGATTTAGTTTCAACGTCAGTGTGCACCGGTGAAGTTGATTACTACATACATGTAGGTAAGGTTGAGATTCCAACCAACGAAAAGTATATAATATAGTTCGTGACTATATATATATATAAAAAAGTAGGTCATTAATCTCCTTGGCCCTCATTGATTTCAGGCACCGTTGAACACTCGGAAAGTCTTTTAATTCGAGGTTTTGATGGTCCGCCAGTCTCACTCCGGAATCGGAATCACGAACACTTTGCAGAGTGTCTGTAATTAACCGGTGCCAGCTAGTTTTTGCGAATTGTATATAAGCCAGCAGTCTGTGTTTCATCTCGTAAACATGCATGCATACCTTGCCGTCAAAACGCATACAATTTTGAGCCTTACAAGTATTCAGTCGGCTTATCCAGAACGTAGGCTTACAATAGCTTTATCAGTACAGCGGTGGGTAATAAGTCATCGGACGACACAGCCACAATTTTGCGCGCAAACGCGCAAACGCGTATTTTGGTGGGGTTCCGTCTGATGACTTATTACCCACCGCTGTACAAAAATCCTTTTTTAAGCCTTATTTCATCCTTAAAACACGCTTAAATGATACTTATTTGAACTTTATTGGATTCATAAGGCTATTGTGAGCCTACGTTCTGGATAAGCCGACTACATAAGGCTCAAAATTGTATGCGTTTCGACGGTAAGGTATCCCTTAAGCCGTCAGGACCGATCCCAATGCTGTTACTTAAACCCAATATGGAAGTCGTCGTGATGTAGATATCGCAGAGAAGTGTCCGTGATGAGGTGATCTGCCATGGTCTTAGCGATAAGAATCAGTGCTGTAAAATCTTGAGGAGCTATGCATCCTTGGTTTTTTATATTATGACTTCTGCATTTGGTTCGAGTAACAACATTGGAATTGTCCTGACGGCTTAAGGATAGCAATTACTAAACGGGCGATTTGTGGGTTAAGACCTGCTCTAGGGCCGGTCGGAGTCTGGATGTGCCTAGCCAAATAAAACTACCGTCAATCCTTGCTTCACGAATCCGTGAAGTTTGATATTGCCTTGGTTCGGACTTATCACTGCATACAAATACGGGGATAGTGGATTATTCGAGAGTGCACGGTAGTACCAGCTAGCTATACTTATTACTGTGATGCGTGCAGGCTAAGTTCTTCGCCAAGGATTAGTACTGCACCTAACACATTAAAAGAGCCTCAGCCCTAGCTAGTGCAAAAACAAAAAAACAATACACCGATGATATGGTATCAACCGAGCCTTCGATATCTTCAGATATGTACTGATAGCCATACCCTTCACCATTTAGTTGAAGTTAAGCCGCAGAGAGGTGGTATGTACACCTGCTGCACCGCTTCACGGTTGCATATTAAAAACTCTGATTAATTACTTGTAATGAGTTAAGTATTGAAGTGCTGGCGCATTTATGTATCCAGATAAATACGGTACTGTATTTAATATGCACCTGCATGCACCATAAATAACAGTCGGAAAAGGACTGTTTTGCCCAGCATTCACTAATTTGGCTATCTAATAGTTTATTGGCCCCAACTTGAACGAGATTCCTAGAGATTTTTTTGTTTGGTTGGACATATGCCGGAGGTCTAATAACGCGGCACCTCAATCAGAGCACAACGGATAATCGCTGATATTTCATTTATACCTCTGGTGAGATATATAGGCTTCATAAGCGTTGTAGGAGGATCTCTACCTAGAGAATAGTCCTGCATACATGCATACTCTCCGTATAATTGAACTGCTAACATGAGATTTAAACCAGTTGCGCCGCTCAACCACGTTATATACCCTTGTCATGTCGCCATGGCAGAAAGGCTATATATTAGCGTAATATAGTTTTCGGAACAACGTCCCTCATGATCAGGTTCGGCGTCTTTTCCGGCCGGGGTGGGTGTAGGGTTGAATTTAGGCGGGTATAACCATCCCCGCTGGCTCCCCCGGGACCTCCAAGGCCAAGAGCTTCTATTCTTCTACTTCAGTTTTTATAAATCGTCAAAATAGTGGAATATCTCCAGCGTGGACACTTTTGTGCCGTCTTTTACCTCAGAGCGTATTATCCGGGGGATTCCATACTCCGTTGTTCTAGGGGTAAGTTTATTTTAGAGTGTTAACCAGGATATACAGTGAACGGCGCTCTAGGGCCGTTGTCCGAATCCAGGAACTGTGCAATCTGTACTAGATAATCGTCTTCAGATAGAGTATTGATGGAAGATGTCTCCACCATTACTGGGTCGTTCACCCTGAATCAATTTTACACGTGCTTCCGAGTACCGAAAGACGAGGAAGTGAAAGGGGTTTCTCCAATTAATGTGCAAGGTTTGTTAGCCACCATTGGAATATTCAGTAGAGGAATGGATCGACCATGAACCATGTCACGATATGGTATATAAAGTAGTACTTCAGTTGTCCTGTTCCCCTACTACTCGCCTGGTTGATCACCAGATTATCACTCTCTTAATCTTATCAAAATGTACGGCGGAATCACTATGCTTTTTCCTGTCTTTTCCGCAGTAGCGACACTGCTCGCATCAGTCCCCAGTGTAAACGCTGCTCCTGCTTCACAGTGTTATAACTGGAAGAACGTCAGAATCGGTGGAGGTGGAGGGTTTGTTCCTAGTATTGTGTTTAATCCAGGAGAGAAGGGGGTGGCATACGCCCGTACAGATATTGGTGGGGCTTACAAGCTCAACTCTGATGATACATGGACACCTTTGACGGATTTCGCCACGGGCACAGATTGGTAAGATATCAAGAAATTTTCCGCTTAAGCTTTTAACTAGGGTTAGGTTTAACATGGAATTTAAACTTTAGGAATAAGTGGTATGTTGACGGTTTGGCGACTGATCCTGTGGATACCAGTCGTGTCTATTTGTTGACAGGAGCGTATACCAATTCATGGTATGTATATCACAATATCTCTATTTCCTAAAGGAACACAAATCCTTATTTAGTCATCATCTAGGGATCCTAATAACGGTGCAATTCTTGCATCGAGTGATTATGGTGCAACTTTTACAACCTCTACGTTGCCGTTCAAGGTTGGAGGAAATATGCCTGGGCGAGGCATGGGAGAAAGACTTGCTGTCGATCCCAACAATGGCAGTATTCTTTTCATGGGTGCCCGGAGTGGTAACGGTCTTTACAAGAGTACCGATTACGGGAGTACTTGGACTAAAGTCACCTCATTCCCTAACCCAGGTAGGCAGACCTGCAGTAAGGTTCATTTTTGGACAGATCCATATCTGACTGGTCTTTTATAGGGACTTTCATTCCTGATCCCACTGACACTGATGGATTGAATGGCGACATCATTGGTATCTCGTTTGTAACTTTCGACTCGACAAGCGGTAGCCTTGGCACTGCCACTCCTAGAATCTTTGTCGGGGTTGCCGAGAAGGTCTCGGAATCAGTCTTCGTCTCGAATGACGGTGGAAGCACTTGTATGAATCAATCCAAACCCCCCAAAGATAGGGTTGAAAGGCTTACATTGTTATGAACTAGGGATTGCCGTTGCTGGTCAACCTACTGGTTATTTGCCACACAAGGGTGTTCTTTCACCCAAGGAGAATGTTCTCTATTTGACATACACAGACGGTGCTGGCCCATATGATGGTACCGCTGGGTATGTTTACAAATACAACATCAGTGCTGGATCGTGGACCAACATTTCTCCGGAAAACAGCAGCTTTGGGTATGGAGGTATTGACATCGATCTACAAAAGCCCGGTACAGTGATGGTTGCGGCATTGAACGAATGGTAGTTCTCGGATGTGCTTTCCTTCCTCTCACAAACCGCTAACTTCCAAAAGGTGGCCCGACGCGAACATGTGGAGATCTACTGACTCCGGCGCTACCTGGTCCCCCATATGGGACTGGTCATACCCAGTTCTCAACAGGTACTTTGGATATGATATCTCGTCAGCCCCTTGGCTCCAGGACCCCAACTCTGGTGAAGACTACCGGAAATTGGTTGGATGGATGATTGAGGGTTTGTCGATTGACCCTTTTGACTCCAACCATTTTCTATACGGCACAGGAGCCACGGTGTACGGAAGCAAAAACCTACTTGGCTGGGATACAGCCCATAACTTCACCCTTCAGTCACTTGCTACTGGCATTGAGGAGACATCAATTCAAGGCCTTGTAGCACCACCAACTGGACCAAAACTTATCTCTGCTGTTGGAGATATCACTGGATTTGTCCACAACGACCTTGATGTTTCCCCTACTATTGGATTCAAGAATCCATACTGGGCTACGAGCTTGGACTTGGATTATGCGGGAAACAAGCCATACAGCATCGTTCGTGTTGGCAGTGATGGATCCGGCGAAACAAAGCAGATTGCGGTTTCTTCTGATTATGGTGTAACCTGGACTGAGCATGAAGGTGCCCCAGACTACACCAATGGTGGGAAAGTCGCGCTCTCTGCGAATGGAAACACCGTCTTGTGGAGAACTGGATCTGGAAATGTCCTTGTATCAACCGGCGCCAACACTGCCTTTAGCGACGTTTCCTCCCTTCCATCATCCTCCGCAATTGCTGCAGACAAAAAGGACGACACAATTTTCTATGGGGCTTCTGGATCAAGCTTCTACATTTCCCGTGACTCTGGCGCAACTTTCACCGTTGCCAGTACCTATACAAGCTCCACATCAAACCCTGTCAAGATCGTGGCAAATCCTCTAACTTCTGGTGATGTCTGGGTTTCTAGCGACAAAGGCCTTTTCCACTCGACTGATTTTGGCTCTACTTTCTCTGCTATCTCTACCGTGACCAGAGGATATCAGTTTGCACTTGGCGCTCCAGCTACCACTAATGGATACCCAGCCATCTACCTTGTCGGTACTGTTGATGGATCGGTTGGTGTTTTTCGAAGTGATGATACTGGTGTCACTTGGTATAAGATTAATGATGATGCTCATGGGTTTGGATCACCAGATAGTGTCCCTGTTGCTGCGGATCAGAATACTTATGGAAGGTTAGTCTTACCTACCCAGATAAATTTGAACCTATACTAAAAACAGAATTAATTCTAGGGTATATTTGGGTACTAATGGAAGAGGTATCTTCTACGGTGATGTCTCCTGCACAATATAACTCCAGTATATTTCTCCTCTTTCTTTCTTTTAAAGTACTTGCGCTTTTTGTACACTAAAAATTACCTGTGTTGATACGTATATATATACATTAACTGAAAATATCTGGAAGTGTTCTCAATCTAGTTATTACTACATGTATATGTATGCAATACAAGCCGGTTCCGGCCTTTGGCCGGTGAGGATAACGAAATAAGGAATAATGAAGCGTATCACCAGTGAGGTATACTACTCTACTAAGGTGATATACTGTTGATATATCATAATCACAGAACAATCCTAAAACTTCCCAAAGTCACAAAACATGTATCACATTCACTGGATAGCAGAATCCAATAACCGCCAACATAACCTTTCTTTTTAATTGACTCACCCTAATCAATAGCTCGAGAAAAAGAAAATCATCCAAAACACAGCCAATCAAACTTTTAAAATCCACAACACATACTCGGTATAGCTAGACAAGCGGAGAGCGGCCTTCGGCCGCCCAAATGTAGTGACAAAATGAAGGTGCGGGCGGTACTGCGATAATAAATTCTTAGGTTATTGGGTCATCCAAACGTACAGACACGCACTAAACCTCATTTCCATCTCCCCTTATAGCTAATCTGTGATTTATTAGCTCTAGTATGCACTCTAAATCATTCAATGAGTAGCTTTAGTATGTACAAGTAGTTCATGATAAAATGTTATCAGGGAAATTTGACCTTGATATATAAGAATACATCTGTAGTTCTGTCAGTGTTTGTTGTTTTATATCTATCCATTGCAAGAGCTACACGCCTTTTGATGCCAGTTCCCTTCCATCTCGGTAGTAGTTCTTTGTCTACTTGTGTAATGATATGCAATCAATATTAGAAATAGTAAGTAACCAATAGAAACCGTTCCTGGTAACTATGAGCAAGACTATACAGTTTAGATAGATATTTACGGGATCTACTTGGACTAGACCTTACCGAACCAGTTAAAACCTTCGGGATAAAATTTGTCAACTTTACACTCTGGTGAGATTAGACGTTCGTCAGGAGATCTTGAAGAATGAGTTTTCAGTAAGCACTTGGCAAATATAAATAAGTATGAAACTAAAATATCAAAAGGTGCTATCAAAGAGGAATGAGACGGTTGCACGGAAGACAATGAATACCCCGCGGAAAAGTAAACTAACAGCCACATACCCAACCGAAGGAATTGAAACCTTCCCTAATTATTTAAACTTTAGGCATTTACCCACGCCGTACAGACTAATCTTAAGCATTATGTTCGTCCTTCAATCCGTCCTTTATTTGGGAGTACAAAAATTTTCGATCTCTCTCCTTCCTCATACCAGCCGTAATATCATTATGACTCCATGGCTTACCACGGCCGTTTATGGGCTCAATGGCTTTGTTACGACAGCTCATCTCGATAGTCTCAAGCCATGAGCTGATTTTTAAGAACGGTTCTCCTTTATTCTCGGGAGAAGTCTGATCTTTATTATTGGAGTGATCCGCGTGTATTATTTGAGAATTTGTACCCAACTGGTCTACTCATCACTCATATTTAGCTGAACAAGGTTCAGTAGTTATCCTTCGAAGTTTTACTACAATGAACATTGGAGTGGTAACCAATGGGGCGGCTGAGGCGGTTCCAATTTCTGGGTGTCATGGGCTGGGTTTTCGGTTTTGAAGTAAGTTTATACCAATTCTTGAACAGTTTTCATATCTACATATGTATAGTTACTAAAAATATGGCAACGAGGCTGCAGATACTTACCTCAGATACCCAAAAGACTGATGTATATGGCATCCCTCATTCCCGTCGTCTCAACAACTATTCAAGCACCTCCCAGAACCCCTTAGCGTCAAACTACATGTACTTTCAAAATACACCTTAGCACTCTTTCAGCCCTTTTGAGGGAACGACTTTAATTACCCTTCATCTCACACTGGGTATTCATTGCCCACTTTCTAAAATCACACAACATGACAGCAACATCTCCGACATATCAAATGGGGATTTGCCAGTCTTTGGAATCATCGAAAGTCCTCTGTACGTTACGATCACATCTGGAAAGACGAATACATGGTTATAAACGATCCATCATCTGCGGCATACACATGTAATGGTGGAGCATGAGTAATCTGTGGGATTTCAAAATATTTATATTTAAGGGATGTTTTACTACATTTGTGCATGCACTTCTTGGTTTGTTATCATAGGCAGATACTCTGCGTTCAATTTTATCAATTGCTTCTCTTATATGATCTTTGCTGGGGATTCCTTTAAATCAGTACATATAACGCCCTAAGATTTCCTTGGTTACTTGCTCATCTAAGGAAAAGCAGAGAGAGAAAGGAGGCTGCTTTATTATATATTACCTAGGAATATCCTATGAACCGAATTCGCTCTGGCAGATATATATTGATACATACATGTAACTACAGCCACTCATCAAAAGTGTTCGTGATTCGGATTTAATGTGACATGTCCGGCTCAAGTCAGGAATCAAAATGCCCCCTGAAATGTTTAAAACCTCAACACAGCAACATTTAATGGTGGTCAAAGTCAATATTAGACATTCATGGTATTGCGGGTTTTCAAAATCTCGCAATACCTCATACGCTCTCTGAGATTCATGTTTGTCTACCTTACTGTTAAACACTTTGAGAATTTCTAACCAACTCCATACCCATTCCATGTTTAGGGGCGAGTAAAGATTTCTTTGCCCACCCTTGGCACAATTTAAGAGATTCTACTTTCCTGTTAGTATTATGAAATTCGAATGTGCAAAACATTTCTTACCAAGTGTAACAAGCCAAGCAATGCAATACCAAGCCACTAAACCTAATTAAATAATTAAACAACAATCGATCATTGACCACCACGCCGGAGGCAACAAACTAAACCTTGACAACCTCTAGTCAAATTTCCGCCCACTTGTCTCCGGCCCCACCAACTTCCCATCAACCATCTTCCACCCGGCACCCAGCCTCTTCCATCCCTCCGCCCTCGGGCCATCAACTGCTTTCATCAAAAGCCGATTAATCCAAGCGCGAACTCCCCATTCCTCAGGGAACGCAGTTAACACGCCCATTTGAAATTCGTGGCGCCAGCACGAATAGATCTCCCTGTAGTACTTTCCCAGTCCGATCTTCCCCAAGGTGGCCCTGGCAAAGGCCGCCGGCGTGACCAGGAAGGTTCGTCCGTCGAATGGGGAGTAGGATGCGTGGTCGATGGGCGTCATGGCGGTGCGCACGCCCCCCGGGATTATAGAGACTATTTCAATCAATTTGGTGGCCATTGCGTCCGTTCTGAAGATGGGAGCCTGGGAGGCGAGTTGTTCGCGGAGACAAGCGTTGAATTTAGTGGTGAAGGCTTTGGAGGCGCTGTAGGTGGGTGTTCCGGGGCTTTTGGGGGAGGGCGGAGCATGTTACCGGTTTGGTCTCTTTCTTTCTTTCTTTTTTCTCTTCTTCTTATTATAGTTACTGGAGAACTTACAGGGTCATAATACTACCTATGCTGCCTAAGCTCAGAATGCAGCTTTTCCGTGCTAGTAACTCTTCCTTCAATATAGCTTTTGTCAAACATACTCCGAAGCTCACGTTTACGTGGACGTTTTGGATAATCTCCTCGTCCGTGAGTTCTGACAGAGCTTTTACAGGTGGCAGACCGCCGACGTTGTTGATCAAGAGTGCGATGTTACATCCTTTTAACTGCCTCAAAAGCTCGGGAAGCTTCAGTTCTTCCGGTGACTTTGAGGCATCTGCGAGAAAAGGAAGGAAGCGTTGGTGCGGATACTGGTCTGATAGGCGGTGTACCAATGGCTCAAGCTTTTGAGTTGAGCGCCCATGGATTACCACATTCCACTGGAGGTTTTGTTTACCCGGGTTAGCAGACGATATAACTGTACGCTAGCCGGTATCAAACCAAGTTTGTAGGCTTGGAGGTTAATATTCTACCCACCCCTCGAGCTGCTAATTCCTCCACAAGTGCTTTTCCGATACCATCTGTTGCTCCAGTCACGAGCGCATACGCATCCTTAACTCGATAGTTCTCCTCCACTGCTGCTCCATTATGGAGTAGGTGTTGATGTACTAGTCTTGGTAGTGACAATAACGATATAAACGTTTGCAGCACCACGTATAATATCGTGTGCAGGGCGACGGCGGGGTATAATATAGTGCTTGCCATTTCGACTTGGGTTGAAAGCACGTACGAGTTGGTGGCAGGTATAAGTGTATCAATGGGGTACCGAAATGCTGAAGTTGTTGTCAGTAGGGGTGAGAATGGGGACTAGCTCAATGTGGAAAGGACCAGCACTACATGTATATGTACTAGTGCGGTTGGATTTTGTTATATGGCACGAAGATGTGACAATAGAGCAAGTGAGTGATATCTTGTGGTTCTGTGAATGCAACAATATATCCCTCTCGCCTCTTCTTGTTTTTCCTCGATACCATATTTCCTTCAACGCTATGAGGATACGTATACCGTACCCAGTGGTTGATTCGGGGTCGGGTCTCCGCATACTCCTTATAAGCAGATTCACCCTCATACACAATTGACTTTAAAGTATGATTCGACGGTATTTAAAAAGCTTATGATGGGTAGTTCTCCCCGAGAAAACCCTTGATAATCTGCGCATATCATGCAGCTTATATGTGATTACCGTGGCGTCTTGATGGTGTTCCCGCTGCCTCTTTTCGTATCGAGCAACCTCCTGACTCACTATCGTCCGTCATCATCCGGAGTGCTTGTGCCAATAGAGTAGATACATGTATGCAGCAGCGCGTGTGCCGAGACCCGAACCAGATAAGATTAAACCCACCTCACATACTTAGAGTGCCGTACCGTCAATTCTCGGGAAATCCACTATCCCCGCTTCGCTAAATCTTAATTCCGGGTGAGAAAAGGTACGGTACTGCACGAGTCCGTCAAGTTTGATTCGCTGATTTGCCATGGTTCGGACTTACCACATACAAATACGGGGATAGTGTGGATGATTTGAAAATTGACCGTATGTCTTGAATGGCATGAGCTAATAAACGATATGTTTCACCTAGGCCGTGATTAGATATTATTATTATTATTATTATTATTATAGTGTAGATACATACATACATGTATCCAATTGTCGGAAACTGCTTGCTGCAGTATATGTAGGTACACCAATACTTTAAACGGTATGCATAGAGTAGGATTTAGCTGGAAGGCTTTAATCAGCACACCCACCACCCACATACTTCTTTACCCGTCCAAGTATAGTACATAAAAGCGTAGCTAACGATGCTTATCCTATAGTAATCCACCGGTACGTAGTACTTAAAGTAATACTTTATCTCGCCGGCAGGAAACTCCCTTCCAAACTCTACCGGCCGATAAACACTGCGCCAGCTGTCGGCTGTAATCATAATTTTTCCGATCACATAAAGTTTAAACCACTTTAATGGTTCGAGAGACCGACAACCTCTATTTTGATAAGATCGAAATCTAAGAGTTAATTCGAGGCCTACATGGATTAGATAGGGCGTGCCCGATGGACACCTGATAGAAATACGGGCTAGGAGCAGCGCACAGAGTCGTTATCTGTCGATCACGCCGGCCAGCTCTCTGTTGATGGAGAATCGATATATCAACACCACCCATATATGCCATCATCCTATCAGTCGCATTCTCTCAATCACATTCTTTCATCGAATATGCCTGTGGTTGATTTGCGGAGTGATGGTCCAGAGTATATTTAAAGATAATGAAAATAATCACAAAAAAAAAATTCCGGATATTCCGGGTTCTTTCATCTTCTTGGCTTGACCTTTAATCTATTAGGAAAGGAGCCAACTCGGAAACCATACTTACCGACGACTAGGGTGTTTCAATCTCTCTTGGATGCAAGCAAGAATAGGAGACTGCTAGCAGTGGAATTGTGTAGGGCCAAGAAACACCAAGAGAATTTCTAAGAAACAAATCGACTTTTTTGAAAATGGGGCACCCAATACCCATGTTACCCACACGTTTGACACGTTCTCTTGCTTCTGGAACCTCTCCATAGTGCGGGCATCACGGAGCTCTGGTTGGCGTATACACTGCCAGAGCCGAGGCCTACGGCGCTGGCTAAATCGTTCAACCCCGCCACCGGAAAGGGTAATTACAGATCTTGGTATTGCGCAAATCCAGGACCCCTCAAATCTTGTGCGGAGTGAAAACCGGGACAGCCACTGAACCTGCAGCCTCATATCATGCCTACAGTTGTTGAGGTGCAAGACATCGAAAACGGAATACTTTTCCTAGTCAGTAAGCCCTTTATGTACTGTAACGTTACTCTCAATCCAGTAATGACAGGTACGGATATGGAAATGTGCCCTTTGTACAAAAAAAAAAAAAATGAAGTAAAGACGTTAGTAAACCGTATTACAGTCCAAAGCCTCCGATCCGCATCGATGACAACCACAGGCTATCACTCGGCAGCGCCAAAGCAACACGTAGTTAGAACGCCACTAGAAATAGTTAGCGATTGCCCCCAATCTTCTAATCCCAAATCGTAGGCGATCGTCTCTGTTGTCGGTTTGAAAAAAAAGGTCGAAAAGGCTAACGCATCAACGACATAACTCATGCGTTTCAGTTTCAGTTCTAGACGAAATCTCCTTCATGCAAACGATGTCCAGGGCAGCAGGAACTTATGCCACTGTCGGTCAGCAAAGCCTAGCTAGTATTACCAGGTAGGGTTCATACAGGAAGTGGTCGTGTGCGTGCAACTCTCGCAGCTCTTGATAGGTTAGGACGGGAGTACATACATGTAGAGAGAGAGAGGCTCCGGAAGGTCGTTAGCCTGGATTACAGCAAAAACTCGATAGGTGAGCCTGGGCCTAAACCAAAAATACAGGATTAATAACAGTGGAGAAACGCAAAGCAACCAATCAGAGATCTCAGGTTCGATAGATGAGCCCGGGCTCACATATCGTACCTACTCTGCGTTACTAGCCGTCACGTGCCGATAACTTTAACTCAACAGTCGGCGGGGTTTTGGCACTGCCACAGTGAGTCTAGCGTTCTCCACAACAGTAACACTTAAGCGAACCGTGGGGCGCTGGAAGGGGCCGCCGTTGAGGAAGCTCTTCTGCTGAAAGGGCTGTTCATCCCTCTTTTTCTCTGCTGGGGTGATGAACCCGCGCCCCCCCAAACAAAAAGAAAAAAAACGGAAATGCAGACGAATCAGCACCCTGCCTGCACGTCGCTCGCCATCACCACCACCCCACACAGCCGGATTCTCCGACAAGAGTGATTCCCCATGACGCACCACGCGCGCCGCCGTGTCACTAGCGACTATCGGTTGGTTGGTCGCCGAGTCTGCGGGGGAAATGATTGATGACAAAACTTGGCATGGCCCATAGCAGTGCTAAGGGTACCGTTCCCGGACGGGGGAGACGGCTTTGGAACCGGCCGAGTTTCACCCAACTCGCTTGTCCGACAGAAACCCATCTGTACCCTCTTGATGTGTATGTAGATCCATCTTTTGACGGGTGAAGAGAAGAGAAGAGAAGAGAAGAGTAGAGAAGAGGAAGAGGAAGAGGACACGCGAGCAAACGATAATGAGATGAGGTTCCGCGTGGGAAAAGAAAAATAAATAAAGTGTTTCTATGGAATGACTGAAACGACTGTCTGTAAGCTTCTATTCTTGGCACATACGGGCAAGCAAGCAGCCTGAACATTTAATTTGGGGCCATGTGCTGGCTGGCTTATATACATGTACATGTAGTTACCCAAAGTACCATGATGCAGGTACTTTCCTGGTACTCGAGGCCTAGCTGCCCGGCTGACGATCGGGAGGACGCGTACGGAGTGCAAATCTACGTACTCGGACGGACTCGGACATACTCGGATTCGCCATGGATACATTAATGTTTTAGACTTGCCGATCTTGTTAACTTTGAGCCAAGATAGTAATAATTTGTATTTAGCAACGCCTGTGCCGGCGATCCGAAGATGATGATAAAAGATAAAATATACAGCAGACTGAACAAAGGAAAACTGTGAAGTCCAGTGATAGTAGTAGTGGTCACAGTAAAAGTACTGTACCAAATGCAAATATCCCCCAAGCATGAAGCTCTGACAAAAGAAAGCCGACAATAAGAAAAAGAAAGACCCGCAAAAACTCCCAGCCCCATTCCCATCCGTACAACAATAGATATACACTTTATACAACCCTTTCCTCAAGAACAGCGCATCTCGAACCACCCTCCAAACTCCAGTAAAAGCAATAATAGTCAAAAAATAGTAACACGGCTGAAATAAGTCCATACATCTCCTCCCCGTAATAGCGCTGGGCATTAGCAGTCAATCCAACTTCTCGCTGTTCCACTTGTCATATTCCGGCCCAGACAACACACAAGATGCACAAAGCAGCCAGCAACAAAATCCCAGCGCATTCTTAGCCCCGTGCATAAACTTCTTGGAAACATTCTTCTTCTGCTTCCGTACCGACTTCTCGTTGTGTGTATAGTAGGTTCCCGTACACGGATTCTCGGCGAATCGTGCCTTCTTCTGCTGCAGAGGTGCCGATGAGGAATGTAGCCCCATATGCTCGTGGGTGGAGGACCGTGTGGTGTTTGCAGTGACGGTAAGAGACGAGTCGTATGATTTAGTGGTAGATAGTGATTCGAGAGATGAGGCTCTGCCTCGATGGGTTCGTGTGGTAGTAGCAGCCATTGCGGATTTAATGGGGGGGGCCGAGATTAACAAGGTTTATTATGTAGTTTCTCTATCTTTCGGATCGACGATAGGGCCTATATCGATAGAAAGGCTGCTTGATGAGGGGTACCTGGTTATATAGGTACTTGGATTGTGTAGTAGCAGGAAGGTTGCTAGATAAAGTTGTCACTCAAGGACCGATCGATCGATATAGTAGTAGTAGTGGTAGTAGCTGTTGTGGTAGTAGTAGTAATGATGGCAGTAATAGTTTAGTGCCTCTGATAACCTCGAATGACATTGAAAAAAAACCGAGAGTAAGCAAGCAAAAAAAGAAGAAGAGTCTTGGGGGAACTCTGGACAGTTAAATAGAATGAACTGAGCCGAGAATTCACAGAACCACATTGCTGAAGGAAGTGCACAGGGGTCTGCCTGCAGCAAGTGTTTCCCCGTCCGCGCCCCCCCTCCAATGGCACGGCAAACTAGTCGCGTGCTCGCCAGCCAGCCCTCACTCACACTCATACTCATGCTCATACGGGTGGCTTTCATTTCCCCACAGCCTGCCCGGCCTGCTGGAAAGAAAAAAGATGGGTCATCATGAGAGCTCTGGAATCAGTGCGGAATGCCCTCCTGCTTCTCTTTTCTTGTCTTCCTGCCTTGCAGATTGTGGGGGGTGTCACAAGAGTGGGTGTCATCAGGGGTTCAGTCACTCCGAGTCTCTACCCATTAAGGTACCTACATACGAAACCCACGCAGCTACTTGAGGATTTGAATATCCTTTCAGTTAAAAAGGTTTTACTTGCGCTTAATCTTTTTTTTTCTTCTCCTCCATTACTACCACGGGCTCCATACCCGGGGCGGAGAGCCTCTAAGTGAATCATGTTCCTAATGAAGAGATATCCGGGCTGATCGATTGCTTGCGTTGCGGATTTTACGTGCACGGGTGTATCTACTCTTAGTGTGGGACATCATATAATGACGCATCCGTCCGTCTCAAACAAAACTTACCACGTTACAACAGAGCTGAGCAGTTACAGAGCAGCTTCAACCCTAGGATTGACTTAGACGGGGAGCAAAAGGATCTCAAATGCAATATCGCTGCCTACCGACTACTGCCTACATATGTGTAGTTTTTACCCTTATTCCCTTTCCTATCATAAAAGCCTCACGATGGGGTTGTCTGTCCGTACATACAGCAGAGCACTGTAATCACGGGTCAATTAATTCGATTTTATGGGATGGGAGAGGATCCCTGGTTGAAACCTGCTGCTGCTACCTATCACCACAACAACTCATCGCAAGTTTAGGATCAATCCTTTTGCAACTGGCTGATCCCTGAAAAAAAGGAAGAAGGAAAAAAAAAACCTCGTTCCAAGTAGCAGCAGTACCAAGGCGCCTAAGCTGAATGCTAGAGAACAAGGCCACAACAATATACAATCATCTCTGTGAGGGGCAGCTGGCAAGACGAGACCAAGAAACCCACAACGCCCGCGGAGACCGCGTCAATTTACCCCGTCTTGGCAGTGGATAGTAGGAATGTGGTGGTGGTTCTCAAATACCAATGATCTCTTTCCCTCCATTCTCGCCTTTTTCTTTTTTTTTCTCTTTCTACCTTATGCAATGCATGGTTTAACGGATTTCCCCCCAGGCCGGGCGGATCGATTCGCAATTTAAAAAAGAGGTGGTCGATGTTGTTCGATTTTGGTGGGAGGGTGGTAAACCTTTGGCTGGGCCAGTTGGCAAAGCTTGTCCAATGTCCTTAGACATTGTCTGATGCTGCTTGCGGCTCCGGGCAGTCTGTCCGCTATGTCCACCACGAAGTGCCTGCCAAGATCTGGTCCGATCACAGCACATCCAAAATACCTCACCCATGGGTCGACTGCCAATTTTCTAGGTGAAGGTTTTTACTTTTTTTTTTCAATGCTTCTGCTTGCTAGCAGAGTGAAGGTAATATGGGGTCCTTATGTATACAGCGCTATACCCCCCCCCCCACCCTCCCTCTCCATACTACGGCACTATGTGCGAGGTCGGGGAACAAATTAGGTTTTTTTTTGTTTAAATTATACCCCTCATCCGGACTTCTCGCGAGACGAGAACCTGCGCCGCCGGCGCTCGTCTGTTCTGACTTTCCCTAGTGTTACAGCCTTAGAATAGCCTTGGCGGCGCATCCAATGACAGCTGCAGGCACGCAATCAAGAAGGCAATTGACAGCTCGCAGGAATATGAGTTTGTTCGCCGCGGGAAAAGGAATACCTAGGGGGGGGGGGGGAGGGGAAGGTTATCTTGCCCAGCAACCTATATCAAGTTCCCGACCGCATATCTCTTTCGTGCGAGATTGAGTACTGGAGTGCGAGATACACACACACAGCGGCGGCGGCGCAGCATATTTTTTTGCCTTGCGAGATAAACACAAAAACAAAGATCTGAGAGTGAAGAAAGAAAAAAGTACTGTGCGGTAATCCAACCTAGATCTAACTACATCTTAACTACATGTATTCTAGCTACTTAGCTACCCCCCCATTCGCCCCCTCGTGTTCCCTCGTGCCCCTCTCCTCCTCTCTCCGCACAGCTACCACCTCGCCATCTAAAACCCCAGCCCAGTCTCCAATCCGCCCACATGGGCGCAGGGCCCTACTCTAACTAAGGTAAATCCGAAGCTCGCTTCGGCGCCCGGCCGCATCCGGCCCCCTTCTGGAAAACCCGATTTTTTGTTCACATGGGACGGTCCCTTGTGTTTTATTGATTGATGCTGAGCTTTTGCAAGCGTATTTGGTCTAAAAGGACTTGGTTGGAGGGATGGTCCAGAACACGCACGCAACAAAGTGATTGACGGCATGGATTTGCTGCACGGAAGCTTCCTTTCTTGCTTCTTTGAACCCTTTGGCTACGTTTCTTTCTTGTTGCATTTTTAGAACGGCTGGATAGAGATAGACTGGAGAGAGAGGATCTACCGTGCTTAAGCTTGTTGGTCAGTGTTATCAGAAGCAGCAAGCAGCAGGTTCTGCACACATATCACATTGTGAGGAGACTGGATTGGCTGCTCCCCAATTCAACCCAGGCAGATCCGTACATACAATATGTTGCACATACATACAGTATCAGATGGTGGTGGTGGTGGTGGGTGGTAGGTGAAAAAACGGTTGTGGATAACCACACCGCAGGCATGCCCACCTCACAGCTCAACAACAACGTCTATCATATTAAGAAAGCAGTTGAACTGATCCACAGGCGTCTCATTGCCCCCCCTCGGAGACTTTAATTACCTACTTATTATACCGGCCAGCACACTACACATATGTTCTGTTTGGTTTAATGTAAGGCAAGTTTAGCTACTGAGCTAGAGTAAACACGCACACGGTGGACGTAAGTAAGGTATTCACAGCTTCACGTGTAGAGCTCCTAGTCTGCTAGCTTAGCTGTCTATCGTTATCATTGGACGTCGGCCCAGCCAGCCAGTCAGTGGCGAAATCACCGATGGTGATGGCAGCGACCGATGGATAGAGTATGTACCTTTTTTTTGTTTCCTCCAACCCCATGGCCATGGGGAAAATCTCGTGTTTATGCTGTAAGCTTGATGACCAACGTACGTACCACGGCCGGTTGGGGAGTGGAGGTCCGGAATCGAGGCGAATGAGGTGGGGAGGTTATTTTCTTTCTTTCTTTCACGTAACAAAGACCGGGGCGGGGTGGTCGTTGTACGGGTGGTTGAACATCGGGAGAGAAGAGAAAAAACAATGGAATAAGAGGAAAAAACAAAAATAGAAGGAAAAGGCTGCATGCGCTACTCTAAATAGCGCCATCCATCGCTCACGGGCCACATCCCGGGGGGGGGGAAGTGTAGAGTAGTGAGTGAGAAACACTGAGAGTGAGAATCTGTGAACCAGTAGGGTAGCTACTAATAGGCGACGTGACCCCATTGCAACTTGCAACTTCCCCCCCCCTCCAATCAGTGGCTGCGTTTGGTCGAGCATCGCGGGACGTCGTTCATCATCATCATCACCATCATCATCGATCGATTGATCCCGATTTGCATGCCTTTGTTCTCTTCCTCCCTTCCCTTCCCTTCCCCCTTCCCCCTCGCTTCCTTTGACTTCTCGCTCCCCCATTGTTCGCTTCCCCGACGAACTCTGTGTAGGTACGCCTGACCTTTGCTCTCTCGCCGCCGTCATGCTATTCGCCTACGTCACGGTGACATCGACATACATACATATTCCAGCGGTGTAGGTACACGGACCTCCACGCGTTGTGATTAGTAGGGTATGTATGTTTCATGTGGGTACTCTACCGGGGCGCCCTGTCATTGACCATCGCGTCAGTCGGTCAGTCGGTCAGTCGGTGGTCGGTGGTCAGTCGGTCGGTGTCGCTCGGCCGGCGGTGATCTTAGCGTTGTGAGTACATGCCCGCACGGACGTGGGGTGGTACGTGTGCATGTGTCTCAAGTTTCAACCTCCCCCTACCTAGAGTACTTACCTACCTACATGTACCTACCTACTCCACATGTACCTACCTACCTAGCTACGTACTCTGCTAGTACTCTGCTCTACAGTAAGTAGGAAGGTACGTCTGTGGGGTCATGCATAAAGTGTGATCGTGTGCGAAGGGCTGGGTTACATATACATAGAGTATTGTGACTGTAGGTGCTCGGGTACGTACCTGCTCGACTCTAGATATCAACGGTTTCGGCTGTGTGTGTGGGGTGTCGTTGTGGTAGAGTAGGAGTAGGTACAGCCGTTAATGGGGGTGGGGAGATCGGGCGGGGGGGGGGGGGGCTGTGAGACATATGTACTTGGGCAAGGTATATATGTAATCTAGTACTCTAGGGGAGGGCCCGGTGGGCTGGGTGGAGCTAGACGGATTTTAATCACCGGCGGTCTCGGAGTCGTGCTCTGCGGGAAAAAAAAGTGACGGAGACTGGCGGCGGAGATGTTGTAATCTCCGTTAAGGTTGAATGGTGTGTGGGTGTTTCTTTTTTTCTTTTTAGGTTTTGGTTCTGGTTCTGGTTTTGGCTCTGGTTGACTGGGTACTACATGCAGTATTGGGGGATTGATCTGGATTGGAGTGGATTGGATTGGAGTGGATTGGATTGGATAGCTGGCAGTAGAGAGGGTGGCTTTGGTATTCGCAACCGGACAGTGCTCTACTTGGGCTTTCTCTCTTCCGACAGTCCCATTAAATTGGCGGGCACCGGGAAGTCTGTGGTTGGGTGCTTGTCCACATGGCTAAACCATTGGACGTGAGAATATCTAGCTAGCTAGCTAGCTAGCTAGAGACAGCGGCGGGGGAATACTAACAGGACTGCTATAATACATACATGTAGTCGCCAGCTCCAGTTGCAATATAAGACATGAATATCGAGGACAGGCGCGTCACACCACCTATTCCTCATGATCACAGTTGTAGTACTACATACGTACTCTACGTACGTATAAGCTGCGGTCACGTATCCCACCCTAGATATCCATCTGCGTGTAGCAATGAAAGTAAGAAAGAAAGAAAAAAAAAATCCAATATCTGGTTCTCTATTCCATACGCGATCGCCAGCGCTGGGAGGTACGTTCCACTCCCACCTCCTCCTAAATAGTATATTTGAGCCCTATTTACCTACCTATTCCAGACATCCATATATCCATCCAGAAGCAGCACTGGCACGGTATCCAGAAAGAAAGACGTCGAGTACATTACTCTACTCTAGAGTACTACATGTAGCTGCGCAGCCAGCTGCGTTACCTATTCCAGCCAGAGTAGATCTCCACAGCGTACAGACATACATACATACATGCAGCGCTATAATATAACCGCCAATGGCGAATACCGGGCCGGGCCGGCACTGTAAGACAGTCTAGTCTGTCTGGCAGGACCCGCCAGCTAAGTGGAAACATATATTGCATGTATGTAGGTACTCATGAGTGAGTGAGTGAGTGAGTGAGACAAGAGCACAGATCCAGATCCGGGCTAGCCCGGGACGAATCGAGCTGAGCTACCTACTCTAGAGTAGCTGGCGCCAGCGAGCGATTTGGCTCCCGCTCGTCGGGGGGGGGGGGATCGGGCTTCAGATGCTCTGGGAACGAACTGACTAAAGAGGTGATTCTTTTTCTTTTTTCTTTTCGTTCGTTCTGTAGCTGCCGTCGACGTTGGCTGGGTTGTGTTTAATTGCCGGACGGGTATTATTCAGCTAGCTAGAGTAGCTAGGTAGTAGTACTGAAACAGGTCTTGCATGTATGTACATATACCCTACAGCGAGAGGTAGAATTATTATGGTAGAGTAGAAACAGGGGGGGGGGGGTCTAAAAACAGGGTTTGTATGGCTGGTCAAGGCCATGGCATAAGGTTCCTCGCATGTTTCTACAATAAGCTTACCGCAAGCTGTACCTACATACATGGAGCTAGAGTAGAGTGGCTAGACGCTTTCACGGGGGGGGTACGGGTCAATCTCAAATGTACATACGCCGGAGTGAGGTATGGTACGCAGGGGGTTGGTTGATCGACTCCCTCTTTTGGCTTCCAGACAAAAGCTTGGAGTTGACCACCATACCCGCCGTGGTTGACCGTACCCCCCGTACGGTAGGTTGGTACTCTACTCTACTCTACTCTACTCTACTCTACTCTACTCTACTCTACTCTACTCTACTCGGGAACGCTGATGATCATACGCGCTACAGCTACTCCACCACCTAATCTAGCCACCGTGCCAACACGACGGATCAGGAGCAGAGCACCAGAGGGCGCGAGCTCAGGGTCGAGAGGGAGAGACGGGCTTGGAAATCCGTATACCTGCCGCTACGTACTGCGGGTGGCCTGCGCGAGAGTGCTTACTGCTGCGCACGTACGTAGGTATAGGTATAGGTATAGGTACTCTGTACTCTACTCTACTGCATGGCATGTGTTCCACCACCACCACCACCACCACGGCACTGCGTTTCGACACACAGCCAAAACAGAATAAACACTGAAACCCCCTTCCCCTTCCCCTGCGTTGCGGTGGTTATAAGCACCGCCCAGCGCATATGCACCATTACTCATCGACTCCCGCCCGGCGCCAGCGACGCCGAGTGACGGCTTGTGACGCTACATACCCACCTACCCACCTACCATCTCTACCATCTACCCACCCACAACCCTATATGTTGTATACAGACACCGACCATAGACCCCCAATTGACCAAAACCCAGCAATATGACGCGTGTCCATCCAGAGTGCATGTATGGATGGATATATATACATGTACATGTAGTTAGAGAGTGCACTTTCCCCCCCCCCCCCCGGGGCTGGCTGGCTGGCTGGTTGGTTGGTTGGTTGGTTGGTTGGTTCCGGCGTTACTCATGCCCACGCGCAACTGGAGTCCAGCGCCGCGTGCCCACGACTATGCACGGAAGACCGGCACTACAGTATAGTACCTACAGTACAGTACAGTACGGTACAGTACGGTACAGTACGGTACGGTACGGTACAGTGTGTGTGTGTGTGTGGCTTGCAATAGGCTGCTGTGGGGTGGAGGTGGGGGGTAGGGGGTGGGGGGTTGCAGACAAGGCACCGCTCGCTGGTTGAGTAATTGTAGAACGTCCGGACCGGAAGCTGGGCTGCATGTTCCTCGAGCAGCAGCAGCAGCAGCAGCAGCAGTGAAAATGCTTAATTTTTTTTTTATGCTGCTGTATTGTTTTTCTTTTTTCTTTTTTTTTGTGTGTGTGCTTTTTTTTTGTGTTTCTGCGGCCACCCAGCACCCCCGGCCGTTGGGTAGGTAGGAGGTACATGTGCGTCTTACTCTGTGGCCTTGTTTTTTTTTGCAGGCCCTGGGGAGGGGAGGAGGGAGGGGGATGGGGAGGGGAATAGCCTAAATGGGTGGATTACGGATTACGGATTACGGATTACAGACTACAGAGTCGAAGGAGGAGGATTCGAAGGCTGTGGTGCAATGGCCACACCACGCGCCCGGGCCATTGGCGTGCCATGGAGCGGGAGTGGGAGGGGCCGGGCGGTCGGTGGGTGGCAGTGAGGGCTGATTGATTGTGATCGATCTCTGGCACACGGAGGGGACGATGTGGGATGTGGGATCTGCCCGGTGGATGGGAAGAGTGGGTGGGCGTCATGGCGTGTGTGTGTGTGTATGTGTGTTTGTATGTGTGTGTGTATGTGTGTATGTACCTACATCATAGAGATAGAGTACTCTACTCTGTAGAGCACGATGGGTAGAGCAGGTGGAGTAGAGTACATACAGAATCCACCCATCCGTCCATCCAGCGGAGAGCTCCTCCTCATGAACAATCGCAAGGGGCAAGGGCAAGGGCAAGGGGAAGGGGAAGGGGGAGGGGCGCCGCAATCAATCGACGCTCCGCAGCATTCACAACCACAACCACCACCATCGTCATCGTCATCGCCATCGTGGTTGTGGCCCGCGAAGCAAAGAAAACACACACAGAGAACAGAGCAGAACAGAGACCAACCCAGACCAGACCAGACCAGACCAGACCAAACAAACAAACAAATCAAATCAAACCAGAAACCGTAGTCCACTCACCCTCCTCCCCTCCCCCGCGATACCTTGACCCACCCACCCTCCCCCACACTCAGAGCTTCGCACCCGCAGCTTTGGGCGCCGGCGCAGGGGCGTACGCGTACCCCGCCGTGACGGGGCTCGAGCCGGCGGCGGCTGTAGCTGCAGCTGCGCGGGGGGAGGGCGCCCTGTGCAGGCGCTCGGTGAAGAAGGCGGGGTGGCGGACGGCGGGGTTGTAGTTGCGCGTGTGCGTGAGGGGCGGGGTGACGGGCGGGTTCTGCGCAGCGTGTTAGCTTTTTGCCCTGGTGGATCGGGGGGAGGGAGAGGACGTACGGGGGAGGAGGCAGTGGTCGGGCGGGAGGGCTGCAGGTGCGGGAGCATGATGGGGGGATTGGGGAGGGGAGGTTGGGGGGGGTGGATTGAGCGGGTGTGTCTGTGGTGAAGTGAGTGAAGTGGAAGAGTGGAAGAGTGTCGGAGGTCAGCGGGTCAGAGCCTCGGTAGTGGGTCAGAGTCTCGGCCCAGGGTCAGAGTCCCAGACGCTAAGCAGCAAGCGGTCTAGCGCCCGACGCCACCAACGGCACAGGGCTAGGGTTGGCCCACGGTCTGCAGTATACCGCAGTCTGCAGTATACCACAGTCTGCAATATAACAGTCTCTCCCCTCCGCCAGCCTCCCCCCCTCCGCAGCCTACAACACAGACATACAGACAGCCCCACCACCAACACCACCAATGAACCGCCGCCCCCTCATCCAAATCACCTCCGCCACCTTCCACCGCACCCCCACCTCCCCCGCCCTCTTCCCCAACCTCACGCTGACGCTGCCGCCGCTCAGCGCCTCCCCGTCGGCCCCCACGCAGAAATGGACCGTCCTGGGCCCCAGCAAGACGCTGCTCCTCTCCATCCTCTCGGGCACGCACACGCCGCGGTGCCCGCAGTCGCGCACCTACCCCGCGCTCGCGGCGCGCGGCAAGTGGCCGCAGGACGCCATCGGGCTTGTCTCGTTTGGCGCGGGCGCGCGCGGCACAGGCATGCTGGCGGGCGGCACGGGCGGCACGGGCGGCGGGGGCGAGGGGTATGCGGCGTCGAGGTACGAGTCGCTGCGCGAGGAGTTTGATCTGACGCTGCTGCAGTGGCTTGAGGGCGCGGCGGCGGCGGCGGCGGGGAACCCGTATGAGCGTGCTTCTGTGGAGGGGGAGGCGGAGGAGAGGAGGGGGCGGGAGGCGGTGGCGGTGGCGGTGGCGAGCGTGGCGGAGAGGCTGCAGCTGGGGCCGCTGCTGGAGCAGAGTGTCATGACGCTGTCGAACGGGCAGGCGCGGAGGGCGAGGATTGCGCAGGCGCTGCTGAGGAGGCCGGAGGTGCTGCTGGTGGATGAGCCGTTTAGTATGTACAACCCACCACCACCACCATCACCATGACCATCACCATGACCATCACCACCACCCATTGCCCCCCCCCCCCTACTACTACTACTACTACTACTACTGCATGTAGCTATGGGTATGGGTAGTGGGACCCCCCCCCCCCCCAAGCTGCGGTATTCAACCGCGCCGAGTGGGGGACGGCAGCTGATGTATAGCCTAGTGGGCCTCGACCCGATCGCAAAGCGGCACATCTCGTCGCTGCTCGACAGCATCTCCTCCCGCCCCGGCGTCCCCTTTGCCGCCCAGGTCGTGTGCGGCCTCCGCCTCCAGGACGCGGTGCCAGAGTGGAGCACGCACCTCGCCTACGCGGCCGACAACCAGGTGCACGCCATTGGCGAGAAGGGCGCTGTCGTCGACGAGATGGCGCGCAAGGGCATCAGGATCCTGCTGCAGGAGGGCGGCAAGGGGCAAGGGGGGCTGCTGGAGAGGGTTTGGGCGGGCGTGGGTAAAGTGGGGGGGAAGGAGGAGGGGAAGGAGGGCGCGAGGGAGGAGGGGGAGGGGGACCTGCCGGAGAAGCTCATTGAGATGAAGAATGTGCGGATTGCGTATTATGGAAAGGAGATCTTGAAGGACTTTTCCTGGACGATTCGGAGGGGGGAGAAGTGGGGGCTGTTTGGGCCGAATGGTAAGGGCGCTCTCTCGCTGGTCATTGGAGGGGTTCTGCTGCGGGAGTGTGGTGGCCGGGAGTCTCGGAATTCGGGCATTGGGCTGGGGGGGGGGGGGGCCAATGATTGACAAAACCAGTCGGAAGTCGCGAGAAGCTTTCCCGGTGAGGAATTGGCCAGCCCACAGCGGGTGGCTTCCACCTCACGGGGAAGCATCTCTGCGCGCAGCCTATCTGCGATCATTGACCTCCCTCCTCCCTATCCCCACCCCACCCCACCTCCTCCGCCGCAGGATCCTCCTGCCCCCCCAAACCCTCCGCACCATGAATACTAACCCCCCCCCTCCACAGGCTCCGGCAAAACAACACTGATATCCCTCATCACCTCGGACCACCCGCAGACCTACTCCCTCCCCATCACACACTTTGGCAAGCCGCGGCTCCCCACGCCCGGCACGCCCGGCACGCCCGTCACAGAGCTCCAGCGCCGCATCGGCCACTCGTCGCCCGAGATACACGCCTTCTTCCCGCGGCACCTGTCGCT
The DNA here is from genome assembly GCA_024713855.1 of Morchella sp. 2016-41. Lineage (NCBI taxonomy): Eukaryota > Fungi > Ascomycota > Pezizomycetes > Pezizales > Morchellaceae > Morchella > Morchella sp. 2016-41. The sequence continues at coordinate 3,629,068 of JAMGZD010000001.1, read as the reverse complement.
GCGGCGCGCCGTGCTCAGCGGGTACGCCGACGCGCCGCTCGCGCCGCCCGTGCTCACGCGGGAGCAGCGCGAGGGCGCGGAGCGCTGGATGCGCGTCTTTGATGATGTTGTTGCTGCCGGCGGGGGTGGGGGCGGGTGGGAGGTGGCGTTTGGTGAGGCGGGGCTGTGCGTGCAGCGGCTGGCGCTGTTTCTGCGCGCGGTGGTGCCGCAAAGGGATGTGTTGGTGATGGATGAGGCGTTTTCGGGGATGGAGGAGGCGGTGCGGGATCGGTGCTTGGGGGTGCTGGAGGGGGTGGGGGAGGGGGTGGCGGGGGTGGTGGTGAGCCATGATGCGGGGAGCTGCCGGCGGGGTGGGTAGGTGGGTGAGGCTGGGGAGGGCGGTGTTTGGTGTTGTTGGGGAGTAGAGGGGTGGGGGTGGATGTGGGGTTTGTAGATTTGTAGATATTGGGGGTTGGGGATGGGGCCGAGTGATGTGCTGTGATTGTTGTGGTCTGCCATGTTCGTTCTCGGGCTGCCGCTCGTTCGCTATTGTTGGCGCCCCCAACACAGGCTGGGTACGGTGTGTGTGTTGCGGAGAGCCGGTGGCGCGGTCTGGCTGGGGATATCTGGGGGTTTGTCTAGCCCTATTGCTCGAACAGAGATCTAGAAGAAGCTGGCGGTGGCGGTGATGAATGGGAGTGGTGGCCGTTGCGCCCCAAGAGGCTCAGCTTGTGCCTCTCATATATATATCTGATCGCGATCACGTAGTTGTTTGGACTGTGCAGATAGTAGGCAGCCTTCCTTGGCACGTGTAGTATCCAATGTCTGTCCATCCATCCATCCATCCATCCATCCAGTCCTTGCTGGGCAGACAGAACCACGGTGGTGGGCGGAAGAGCTGTTGCCGCAGACGTATGTACACAAGGAGTGACATCTACAAGTATGGATGTATGTAGGGCCCATGGGCTGGGGTCCCGACTGATAAGGAGCGCGCAACTAATCAACTAATCCTAATTGACCGGATAAAGTAATCAACTCTCAACCAGTCAGCCAGCCCAACCAACTACGCTCGCGCGGCCGAGTGATTGGTTGTGACGGACTGATTATAAGCTGTTGGCGACCGAGTGATTGGCGGTGATTGTATTTCTTCAGGCTTCTGCGCCCTGCACAGATAGACATAGCATGATAAATGGCAAGACCTATGTACTCATGCCTTGACATATATAGCAGCTGCAGCACAGCGCACCAACGAAAAACAAAGGTGATCCAAGATCATCACAAAAGAAAAAAAAAACCCGAAATGGGGGAACTAGCACTACATACACCTCTTTCCCTCTTCCCCCTTCCCACCTTCCCCCTTCCCCCTCCCCCTTCCCTTGCGGCCTCCTCCCCCTCCAACACCACCTCACCCCCGATACCTCATCGCATCCTCCCTTGCCGCCGCCGCCTCCATCTCCCGCGCCGGCCCAAACCTCGGGCTCCCCGCCGGCAGCTCCACCGGCGACCGCTCCCCAACCGGCAGCTCCACAACCGGCGGCCGATACACCAGCTCCCACGTATACGTTCCCTGCTGCCCCGTCACCCCCTGCTGCTGCTGCTGCCCCATCGCCCCCATCCCCCGCATCGCCGGCGCCACTCCCACCCCCGCGCCCCCCTGCCCGCCATCCATAATCTGCTGCGTGACGACCGGCAGCTCCGCAATGCGCGTGCTCAGGGGCCGCTTCGCGCTGTCCGCGCCGTCCGCGCCGGCGCCGTCAGCGTCGGTGCCGAAGCCCATGATGCTGGCGCGGCGGCGATTCCGCCGCCGCGCGTGGCAGCGCCAGGCGAAGCCGATGAGGGCCACGACGGCGCCGGCGGTGGCGACGGCGATGCCGATGGTGCGGTTGCGGTTGCGGGAGGACCTTGCCGGCGTGGTGGGGAGGGGGGTGTCGGTGGGGAGGGCGGCGGCGCTGGTGGGGGGGGAGGTGCTGGTCGCTGTTTGGAAGGAGCTGGAGCGGGAGGCGGAGGCGGAGCTGAGAATGGAGGTGGTGGCCATGTAGGAACTGGCGGAGGATAGGACGTCGGCGTCGGAGGCGACGTAGGGGGATGTGACTATGATTGTGGTTTGGGGTGTGGGTGTGGGTATGTTCTAGGCAGAAAACCCCACGGCAATGTCCATGTCAGTCATGCACACAAACCGGTGGAGGTAGAGTGAAAGCAGCTCACGTTGTCTATTCCCGAAGGCACCTCATACGCCGACGACATGTCCTGCCGCCTCTGCACCGCCGCAGCGCCCAGCGCAGGACATTCATCGCCGCCGGCCTCTCCACCGCCACAGCAGAACCGCCGCCCGTCGCGCTGGGCCCTGCGTAGTGTCCACGCCGCATCTGCGCAGGCCGGGCGAGCCTTCACCGCACGTACACACTTGTCCTGTTCTGATACGGCACATACCCACCCACCAATCAGCACAAGCACATGCAGCAGGCTGGAGAAAAGAAAGAAAAAAGCATGTTATTGTTATTATATATAGTGTGAGAGAGAGGGAGGGAGGGAGGGAGGGAGAGCAGGTTATATATACACTCACCCTCACCCTCCGGGCAGCAGAGGACCTCCACAGCCTGCGTGTCGCTCGGCGTGTGTGTGAGCAGCACCGTCCCACGCGGGCAGCAGCTCGTGGGGCCGCCGTGGGTGCCGGCGGGGCAGGGCGCCGTTGATGCCTGGAGCGCCCAGCCGGCGGCGGCGGCGGGGGACGCTATTGGCTCGATCATGGGCACGGCGGGTGCCTGTGCTTGTGCCTGTGCTAGGTGGTTGGCATAGCCGTTTGGTGGGACGTTGCTCTGTGCAATTGCCCTACTGGCAAGGAGAAGGGGGACGAGGAGCGCGAGCAGGAGGAAGGCTCCAGATCTCGGTGCCGCTTGGGGCTTTGATATCGCAGCCATGGTCATAAGATATGGTGTACACTGAGGAGGGCTGTCTATAGCAGGCAGTAGTGCTACTTACTAGTCTATCACCTGCAGCGAGAGGTGGGCAAGAGAGAAAGAGAGAAGGAAGGAGAAGGAACGAAGGAAAAAGGCTTCTCGTACTGGGCCCCTACCTACTATACTGTTATCTGGGTGAACAAATGAAACATTGCTAACTGGCACTCACTCACTGTCGGCCTTTTGAGCTGGCTATCTCACGACGTATACCGTTCAGTCGCCAATGAAATTATGTAATTACCACCACTCACTCACCCCTTTCTGTGCCCGCGGTAATTGGGTTGGGTTGGGTTGGATTGGATTGGATTGGATTGAACTAGGCTGGATTGGATTGGATTGGCCCTTCCGCGCCGCCAGCGAGAGGCGCCGTCGATACTCCAGCGGGATCACGATGCAGGCCCGTATCATATCGTGCACCCACACATATCCAAGTCCATGCTGTATGGCCGGAGGAAGGTCTCTGCCAAGGCGCGCGTTACACAAAGTTCAAGTGAGGTTGACTGAGTGCGCATATACGCAGGGCTGGGAGACCACACACCAGGGGTCGTCTCCAAAGCGATTGGCCGGAGAGGGTATCGATCAGCCTCGGAGTATCTGTTTGTACTCTAGCAAGTTTGGTTCTGTACAGAAAGTATGGGAGGGGCCCTATTGGCTTAAACCAGCTATACAAACCGGCCTGTTATTAGACTCCTGCTTCTGGGTATCTCTCACTGTAGAGTAGAGTAGAGTACCTACAGTCGCTCACGGCGTGAGCCTAATAGTAGAGTTAAGTTTGGGACGCCAAGAGTAAATTACTACGGGCACAACCGTCAGGCAGGATCCGCCGTCACTGGGTGAGCGACTGTAGGCACTATGCACAGCCAATCTTTCCGGTGCTTGTTCTAGAGCACATTGAGCGGTGGATGTAGGTACGGACGGCATGGCATGCATGCAAAAGAAAGAGGAACCGGGCTAGCTCATGGATGGATGGTGGATGTAGCTGGGAGCCTCGACTCGTGTGGATGGATGGATGTATGTATGTATGTATATAGATACATGTAGATAGATAAGTAGAGTAGATGACCCAGTCGCTAGATGGATGGATGTTTACCGCAGTCGTGGTTCGTCGACAGGCAGACAGCCCTCTGATGTGATAGTAATTAACTTCAAACCATACCAAACCAAACCAAACCAACCCAAGCCACAAAAAGAAAAGAACTCCATTACGTGATCCACCTATCGTATCCCTTCGTGTGTTTTCACGACCTGGCGCTAATAGCGCGTATTTGCCAACTGTCAATTTCAAGAATCTACAAATTGTGGGACTCCGAAATAGCAACCGGGGCTGTGAGATATACCAGTAGGATCACAAGTATGTACAAGTACATAGCTATATCTAGTTTCTTATATGGTGCCCACACCGATAAATGTAGTCGAGATTTTGGAACAATCCCAAATTTGAATAACTTTTTAACCAGGACAGATATCAGAAATCCGGTGGATAAATCTCAAGATCTAGTGATGAAGAAGAGATTTATCCACCGGATTTTTGATATCTGCCCTGGTTAAAAAGTTATTCAAATTTCAAAATGGGTATTTTAGTATGTAAAATGCGCCAAGTATTCACAGAATGAGACAAGCTTGGCAGTAGGGTAACTCTACACATCAAGTACACATTAAAGCACACCTATCAGGTGGGCAATAACTCGCTCAGTTTTCAAGAGCTAAATTAGTGATTTTGGGGCTTGATTGTTCAAGAGCAGAGGTAAATAAAAATCGACCAGAATTTTATGTTGACATCCTGCGATGTAATATGTGTTTCTGTTGATAAAAGTGCTATAGATCCTTATCTAGACTATTTAAAATGATTCAAAATGTTTTATATTATCTATCTACCCTTTGTTTACCTTGATTCCAAAGGGCAGCGTAATATCTTGTGTGGTTATTGCTCTAGAATATTAAGCTCAAAAAGTACCAATTTAACTCTTGAAAACTGAGAGTTATTGCGCCAAGCTGGTCTCATTCCACAAAACATGAGTTGTCACATTTACTACATTTATCGGTGTGGGCACCATACCTAAACCCCACTTAAACTAATGTAGTTACATAACATAATCCCATGCATCCGCGCCATGATCTGATCAATTAACTCAGCCCCGGGCTATCCCGCCCTCTTCACATCCCCATCCCCCTCCACCTCCACGGCACCCAGCTCGTGGGCGCGGGCAGCATACCGCTCCTCCCGCACCCGCATGCAGCGGTTGTACAGCATCAGCGCGAACGCCACGATCGACAGCACCAGCGCAGTAACCGAGAGCGCAATCTTGGCCGCCGCGGCCGTGCGGTCGTCGGCGGTGCTGTAGCAGTCGCGGCGGGGGCGGGTGTGGGTGTGGGTGTGGGGGAGGCCGAGGGCGGGGTGGATGTGGAGGAGGAGGAGGAGAAGAAGGAGGAGCGGGGGGATGGTCAAGGCTGGTGAGCGTGGGCGTGGGCTGGTCATGGTGGGCGTGGGGGGTCTTATAAATTGAAAGGGAGGGGGGTGGGGCAGTGGTTTGGAGAGGGAGAGGTGGGAGCTAGCTGGAAGGTGAGGATTTAAACTGAGAGGTGAAATGAGTGGGAAAGTGGTGGAAGGAAGAGAGTGGGGGGGGGGGGGTTCAATATAAGGTGAGATTCCGTGAAACATATAGAGCCGTGTTAGGGTATAGGTGAGGTGGGAGGTAGCCAATTGTTCTTTCTGCATCATATCAGGAGTCATTTGAAGGACGTACCTATCCGCTTCTAGGCTGCATTCATGTAGGTTGGAGCCTTGGGATACTCCAGGTACTGTGTGAATGTCCGACATATCACCAGTGCGTTGGGAGAGCAATACAGCTTGTGCAAGGGAGGCAGTGCGAACAACTCTGGTTTGGCTTTGACGGGAGAGCTATACAGGGAATCACATGTCTGAGTGATAATCTGTGAAGCAAATATTGATAACCACTGCCCCCGACTTGGCGTGATAAGTGTAGCACTGATACTGCATGTGTGTACATGTATGTACATGGATGCAGTACATGCAGTACCTACAATACGTTGTTCCAGTTAATACGCTAGCTAGTAGTGCAACGGGAATACGGTTGTATTCATTTGTGGTGTTATGCACTAAATCCCGTCATACAGTACTGCAGCTGGTTTCAGTGGATCAGGGTGAAGGGTGATTTTGTATCAAGAGGAGGATGGTGTTTATATTCAAGTGACGCCCGCCTATTCGAATTCTAATATGTCACTATATATACATGTATCCACTGGTGTCTTTCTATCATGCTGTTCTCCATATATGCACACGTAGTTACATGTAACTCTATGCCCAATTAACCGTGCAGTTTGCTGGTATATTTGACAATTACATTGTTTGCATATGGCCCCAAACTACATGTATCGATGTATCTGTACATTGCGTTAATTTCCCACCAACCTGTACTTATAAAGAGGGGCCTTCTCTCACTCTTCCTGATCCTCTACTGCTCTAAAGATTGCGGCAACGGACAATCCTTATCATGCAATCGTAGGTTTGATTAGCTATTACAGACCCAAGAACTTCAACATATCCTTAAACTTAAAGATCCCAACAACCAAACAACCCAAAATGGGCATAACAATACTCAAACACACACAAACCAAACCAAACCAAAAAATGGACTCGTCTCTAGAAAGAGAACAAGCAAACATCCCCTAAACCGACAACCCCCGTCCCCCCAATCCGAAACCCTACATGTAGTTAATGAGACACTACAGCATACGACAAATAATACACCAACTCCCACCTATACTCTCTTGGCACCATCCAACTGGTGATCCATCTGCTCCTCCGGTCCCGGCAGCTCTCCAACCACAGCCCTCCCGTCCGCCTCTGACATCGCTGGGTCCTGTATTGGCGAAGACTGTGCGGCATTCATCTCTAGCGCCTGCTGAAGACTGTCCACAGGTATTCCGTCCACTTCCGGCACATGTAGCTGGCGCTGTTCTTCTCCCCCATCCTCGACTACGGCTTCTTCATCAACTTCTGCCAATGGCGGACGATACGCCAGCCCTCTTGTCGGCTGGCTAGTGGACACTCCCGCTACTGCGGTGGTATCTACTTCTGGAGAATGTGACTGTGGTGGTGATGGTGGCCGATAGTTATTGTGTTCCACTGGTATCTTTGGGGTATCATCTAGAACTGGTGTGGGTGTTTGGCTTGTGGCCGCTATCTCTACACGTGCTTTACTTTCCTGGAGAGCAACTTCGTCACGGCCGTTGCTGCTTAAGCCCTCGGAGTCAGAAGTGTTGTTCTGGGACTTTTCTTTCTTCTTGTGCCCGATGATTAGGAGTGATACGAGGCCGATGACTAGGATGATGACGAGAGGGATGGCGAGAAGGGTCGGCTCGAGGTCGCTAGATTCTTCTCGTTTGTGGAGTGGTTTGCCGTATAAGCTGTATGCATCTGCGGGTGAGGCTGAAGTGCTCTTGGACCAGCGGGGTTGGGGAGGCATTGTGGGTGGGAGTTTAGTTTCTGATTCCTGGGAGGTGTATTTGGTTTACATTGCTAACTAGCAAACAACTACCTAGGTGGGCAGAACAGAGTTATAAAGAACACATGAGCTCAGGTAAAAAAAACAAAAAAACAGGCAATGTTTGAGCACGTGTGATACAATTCTGTAGTGGGGAGAAAAAGAAATTCGTGGTTGAGGCAATATGACGACGCCCCAAAACGCAAATCCAGAAAACGTACTGACGCCTTGATTGGGCCAGTTAGCGGCATGCCCTAGATAAAGCTCCTGGGAAGCTTGGAATCGATTACAGTCGTGCATTTGAGTAATGTATGTAGGTACGCTGGCGGCATGTTAGCACTTGCTCTACTCTATTCTACTCTAGAGGAAGCTTCAAGCTATCTGCTTTATGGGAATGTCTAACACTCCACCACTGGCACTGCTAACATGCCAATGGAATGGAAGTGCCTTGAGTGCCTTTACAGGTGGCACAGCATGCACCCTGAAGCATTAACCAATAATAATTTCTTACAGATTTCCCTAGGCCTGCACGTCACTCCTAACACTCATAGCAGCCAGCAACCTCTACTCCGGCAACGGATAATCTTCCACCCTGACCCCATTCCCCTCCGCAACATCCAGCGCAACCAAAAACTTCGACACACAACAATAGGCCGCCACCGTTGCCACAACTTCCACCACCTCCCTATCACTAAAGTGCTCCCTCAGCCTCCCAAACACCCCCTCCCCCACCCTCGTCTCTCTCACACTCTCAGTCGCAAAATCTACCACCGCCATCTGCCGCTCACTCAGATCTCCCCGCGTGCCATCCAACACCGCACGCAAACCAACACGGGTTATTCCAGCCGCGAGCGCCAGCGGTGCGTGCTGCGTCCATTCGAAGTGTGCCTGGTGCAGCACGGCGACGCGGCAGATTGCGAGCTCGCGGATGTCGGCCGGCAGAGAGGTCTGCGTGCGGATTGCGCCGAGGAAGGAGTTCCAACCGGCGGTGATGGGTGGAGAATGCAGGAGGGTGAGGTCGAGCGGGATGAGGCCTTCGGCACCGCGGCGGGCGAGGGTTTGGGAGATGATTTCGGCTTCTGTGGGGGTAGTAGGGACGGGCGGGTTGGGGATGTAGGGGAGGCGCCTGGTGGGGGTTGTGTTAGTTAAGGTAACGGCTGGGTATGGTAGTGGGGGTGGGGGTGCTTACATTTTTTTATATTGGTAGGATTATATTGTAGATTGCTAGATTGGGCTGGGGAGTGAATAGTAGGAAGAGCTATGGGTAATGGCCTGGCTGAGGTTCCGAAAGCACAGCTTATATATAGGCTGTATATGAGGTTCGAAGAAGCATTTCGGCGAAGTTCGGTATGTATCCTAGAACTCAGATATATGCAGCCCTAGCATCCGATATGCGGAGAAGGGAAGGATCCTAGGCGGTCTTGGCATCTACTAATGTAACAGTTTCTACTAATCTACCAGCGCTATCCCCAATATGAGTATTTAATGGGTACTAATAATACATGTACTGACAAGTACTGCATATCAGATTCGATACTTTGGTGAGTAGTGTTTTCAAGACTTTGTTAATTGCATCTAGACCTTCAGCTCCTGCATGCTGGTAGCCAATACTTACAATATCCCTAGATGACTCACGACTCAGATGATCTGTCAATGTGCTGGCATATTAGTCAATATAACTGAAGCATCTCAGACCTCACCATAGCTCTCTATATAAAACGCTATCAGTCCCGTACCAGTACATCCACAACACTCCCACCCCCCCTTGAAATCCATAACCAAACCCACCATGTCCTCCCCGCCCCCCACCGAAGCCCCAACCCCCACCGCAACCCTGCTCGACTTCACCACCACCCCCCTCTCCAAACACTACGGCCACCCCAACCACTACGCCCTCATCATCGACGACCTCTTCACACCCTCAGAATGCGCCGCCCTCACCGCCCTCGCCGAGTCCCACTCCTCCGGCTGGCAGCCCGCGGCCATCACGAAGGGTGCCGGGCGCAGCGAGGTCGAGACAGACGCCCGCGACTGCGCCCGTATCCTCCTCGACCACCCCGAGACCGCCGAGATGCTCTACCAGCGCATCCACCCCTTCCTCGCGCCCATGTGGGAGATTGGGGCCACGCCGGCGACGGGAGTTGTGGCGGGGACGTGGCGGCGCGGGCGCACGTGGCGCATGAGGGGTGTCAATGAGCGGCTGCGGTTCCTGCGGTACGGCGCGGGGCAGTTCTTTCAGGCGCATTGCGACGCGGCGTATGTGCGTGCGGGGGGAAAGGAGAGGTCGTTTCTAACGGTGCATGTGTATCTGAATAGCGAGGGGGAAGGGGAGGGCGGGTGTAGGGGTGGGGCGACGCGGTTTTGGGGAATGAATATGAAGGAGTTTGTGGATGTGGAGGCGAGGGTGGGGAGGGTGCTGGTGTTTCAGCAGAGGGGGTTGCTGCATTCGGGGGAGGTTGTGGAGAGCGGGGTGAAGAGGACGCTGCGGTCGGATGTTATGTATGAGGCTGTGGATGCTGAGGTGGTGGTGAAAGAGGGGTCGAAATGAATATTGTGAACATATATGGATTGTTTTAAAGTGCAGTAGTTGTTGAATAAATATATATACGGCACGGGCATGATGGGAAGATTCCCCCGTTGAGATTTCGGAATTTTATATGTGCACCTTATGAAGCGGAAAATGTGTCAAAAAGTAATTTTACCACCAGTGGTATAAGTACTCAATTTCGGTCCTTGTGCCATGCTATCATCCTCCGTTAGTAAATTCTCAGCCATTTCCTATCAGTGTATAACCACTGAATTTCAGAGTTTATGCTGTGCTGTATATACATGTATATACATACTACATAAGTAAATTAATGTGGACAACAAAGTAAACAGTATATATACAGTTCATTATAAACGCCAAACAGTCAAGTTCTACTTGAACTGTGTATGTACCTACTCTACAAGATGGATGGAAATGATCGGTATTTCATGATTTTACAAGTTTTACCGCCCTGTGACATGGAGGGACTGCATGCATGCCTACCACACACTCCAAGCCAATGCCAGTGTACATGGAGTATTCTAAGAAATGCATGTGTATACAGGTGTCAAATCCCCCGCTGTAAAATGTGCCGGGAGGCGCAGGAACGTTGAACCCTCCTTAGTAACATTTAACTTCGGTATCTCCAGTTAGATGAGTAAGGGGGGGCTTAGCCAAAGAACCAAAAGAGCTACTATAAGTATCGGGTGTCTACATACCTTACCGCACGCACGTTGAGCCCGCGCTGGCGGTAATGGTGGCCGGGAAAAGATGTGCCTGAAACCCTGCCGCAGCGAAAAAAAGGTTGAGAACCTTTTTTCCCCATCCCCTCTAGCGTGTGATACGGGGGCTGATACTCTCTTGAATCATTTAACGTTGTACCACGTCTATCAACAATAGAACTGAAGCAAAAGAGAGAGACAAAAAGCTTGTATAGTAGATCTAAGCAGGATTCAAACCCGGTATCCGCTGACGCCATTAGTTTCCTAAACCGGAGGCATATACCATTACACAAACAGAACTTGAAGGGCTGCATACTGGGGAAGATGATGAACGTACATACGCTCTACCACGACTACTTTGCGGGTATTCTGCACCTTTGCCCTGAACCAAGTAAATATCAGGTGGTGTGTGTCATGTTTCAACAGAAGCATCGTAGATGATGATGCTATTCGCAAGTTCGGAGGGATCGAACTTTTCAAATACTGTATATTGTAGAGTACGCATAAAGGTACATTATGCCACGGCTTCTTGGAGATACAAGTAGCCCCCCCCAAGCATTTAGTGGTCCTTGTGAGAGGTACATGTACTTGTATATACTTACATGCAGCTGCTACATATAGTATGTGGCCCTTTTTGTGTCTTATAACAACTTGAAATCTAGCAGACATCCACACGCATAAAATGTACAGTTACATGCAACCCCACCCTAAGTAGCTTTGCCGCTGTTCCTTCTCTTCCTTCCTTTCTTCTTCCGTACATGGATAAACCCCAATACAACCTATATGTGCAGCCTTCTCCGTATAATGCTTTACTATATGTATTTCTCTACAGTCAACGGTGTTATGATATGTAGTTAAGCCCACCCTTTTATTATACCACAACTACATGTAGGGAATACTGTTAAACTTATAATCCTTGGGAATGCTTGGGAATGCTTGAACCCGAGCTACTGCCTCTACGAGCACTAGAGTAGACCCTGCTACGTACTTAGAAGGCGGAGAACACTATCTAATCAGTTCAGTTTCTACTACGGCTATTACCTTAGGCCGCATTATTGGTCATATAGATCTGAGGACTAACTATAATCAGTCATCGGTCAAGCTGTGAATGTTTTGTCTTCCTTTGACCGCTAACTATCCTCGAAGCAGTATTACTGCAGACCCTCTAGAGCCTTGTAAAGCTGGAACACAGTTCACTGGACTGTAACGTACTATGTTATGGTTGGACACCTGCTCGGATAGAAATCTGGAGACTAGGAATAGCCATATCGGTGGCGGTAGAAAATCCCTGCGGGGGGTAAATGTGCGGGCTCCAGTCCCAGGCCCCGTTACATAAAGTTCCCGGCTGCGAAAATAGTAAGAGCTGCATGAACGGCCAGATACGGGTCCCCACCAGAAACACTCAAAGTTAAAGGGAGAACAAATCACTAAATAAGAAATCTGTCACTTGACTTGAAAACCAATTGCACAGGTCAAAAGCCATACCCTCATTTTACTTCTGCCTCTTACATATTTCTTCATGTAGTCGAGGAATCAATAGATCACAAAAGAAGAATAGTGTTAGAGGTGCTATCAATGTCTTTAATTAACTCCCTTCTAGTTTCATCAATGAGTAGACAAGGGATGCCATGCGTTACAGCACATAGGTTCCAGTTTTACTGCTGATCCCATCAAACAAGATCATATTATTACCCGGTACATATTGCTGCGTAATGATCTTTTCTCGTGTTAGCTAGCTTCTATTTGGGTAGGTGGGCTATCACGGAGCTATGAAAGGCCTCATACCTTGATTACTTCTTGCGCAACGAGGCCTCCTGCAAGCGATGCAGTATTGTGGAGCTCTGCACCGCCATATCTTACGAGTTCACCGATAATGTTTTCGGTCCTCTCAGTGAGCTCCGGGCTACAACCCACCTCGCTGAGATACGCTTTAGCAAGCCTTTGCATCTCTGCGGTGTCTTCATCGAGGGGTCCGTCTGTGTCACCAGGTGCTCTTCCGCTGTTTTGAGTAATAAATTCTTGAAAGGCTCTGAACGCGACATAATCATTAATGAGAGATGAGTCAGCGTCCCAACTCTCGAAAGCATCCTTTACAACTTTTTTGTGATAGTCGTCTGTAGAAAGCTCCGCAGAAAAGGGACGGAAAGATATCGCACGAAGGAAGTTAGCGTGGCGACAGAAAAGCTCAATCTCTTCAAGTGAAATGGATGAAGGTTCCCGTCCGATTGAAGTGAGAATGGACTGGACATTCTTTTGAACTAAAGAGGCGTTTTGGCGAGCTTTGTTTTTGTAACTGGATACTGTGAGCATGGGCATTGTTCAAATGGAGAGCTAAGTAGGAACGTACACATTTTGCAAGGCGACGTAGCCGCTGCTTTCAGCTTTCATATCCGGTATACCACCAGATAATGGTAAAAGTCCATTCCCCTGTTCTGGGCTCTCGAGAAATTGCTTGACCGCCTTTACAATGATCCAGAAATTGGTTGACTTGTTATCCAAAATGTTAGAATTCAATGCTCCTATCTCAATTATAGGTATAGCATACCTCAGCTGTAATATTGGCGCAAGCTGGGTGGTCAAGGACTGTCTTGGTATTCTCTGAAACTTCTGGTTTTCTAACATGCTTAAGCACGGCCGCAACGGCTTCCTCATAGTTCTCCTCACTACCGCCTGGAACATGAGTTCTCATTTTGTCCTGAACAAAGGATCTGAAAGCCGTCATCTCTTTATAGCTTGAAGGGCAGGTCCCATCTCCTTCAGGCCTCCTTCTCCAGTCGTCAAGGTACTTCAACAACAGAATCAGGTATGGGACGTGGCCGTGTTCATGGTCACTCATTCCTTCATCTCCATCCATCTCTTGCTGCACCTCAAGATTTTTGGTCTTTTCAACTGCCAGAGCGGAAAGTTCGGGCCAAGGATTTAATAATCGAAGGTCTACTAAAGATTCTGGGTGGGTTTCGACAATAGTGTGTAACGGGGCCGAGATTCGTAGCGTAAAGAGGAGTCCCACGCAATTAACTAGAAATACCGGTATTTCAATCGGGATCTGAAGAAGTAATGGCGTGGGAACTGGGGAGATGATGACTATATGTGTAAAAGGTGTCGAACGAGGATTTAAAAGCTCTGGTTTAGCGGACAAGATATTGGGGAGGCTCTAGAACTCAACAATGAGAACCTTGAAACTTAAACGGTAGGAACTACGCGAAAGTCGTTGCTCACATCAACAAGATAATTTCCTTTAACATCAGGGTTTAGCTCCCCCAGCAGTGCTGCTGTCCTCTCAGCTCTGGGTTTCCCCAGCGATTCCTCGTCAAGGAAGAAGTTGACGCCGAGGTCCGTCTCCTCCACCAGTTTGTCGTCGATTACGGTGAATTGGCCGACGCCTATCACCCAAAGTCAGAAAAGCTTGTATAGCTTGGATTTGGGTATGGTACCAGGCAAGATCAGATTCTTGAGGATCTCACAGCCCGCGGCGGAAGCATTGAATAGTGCGATGTGAGCATTCTCTAACTTGTTCTGACCGTTTGCTCCCCAGAGACGAAGCTGTCTGTCGTATTTCTTCTCCTTGGAGCTTGGAGCTCCACTGGGTGTCGAAGCAGCCATTTTGTGATTTGCGGTTAAGAGATAAACGGGGGCGGTGGATTATTTAGCTGAGGTTTGTTGGAGAGTGAAGCTCCCGCATTAAATGTAGGAGCTGTAGTGGGGTTTAATTGTATTTGCCAAGGCATTCCACGTGACCAGGTTGATCAGCCTTGAATTATGTAAGCAAGGACCATTGCTTGGCTCGTCGGGAAATGATACTTTAGCTGGTCCCGCGGGAACTCTTAAATCCTACGTACAATGTAGCCAGCACATCAACTCTCTTGATACCTACATGTATCCATTATGAAATGAGGTTTTGAATAAGATTATTTCTTTGGGTCAGATGAGTATGAGTGATGCGTAATGGTGCTATCCACCCCTGTACCAAAAACCGCATCCTGAGCGATGGCGAAACCTATTAAAAGACATTTAAGTCTAAAGGTCATACAATATATGAGATGCTTGAGTCTTTCTTTTGTCTGCGTCAAGTCCTCGCATGAATCTACATGGCCGGCACTGGGGCCTGCAGCTTCTGACACCTATTATTAAGAAAATTATATTTGACCCAGGGCTCAAATCTAGCCGGCCTACTCACAACCAATTGGTTAAAATTTAACATCTGTACCCTTCATATGATTTATTGCCAGCATCAAATGTAGTTATCACCCTTGCCTATCCCTTCCTAAAACAGCTATGTACATAGACCCTTAATTCTTAGTATATTAGTCAGCCCCCTCATCCCTCCACCGCCAATAGGGTAACTAGGAAAAAAAAATTAAAACCCTGCACTGTTAATACGGTTGCGCCCTTCGATCAAATTCACATACAACAACGAGATGTCTTTCAATTCCAATGAAGAGTTTAGACTACCAGATGGTACGCACTTAAGCTCCACCGACTTGTATAGGATACTAAATGGCATGAAAACAGAGCTTGTCGAGCTATGGCATACGCTTCGCCTACCTTTTATCATCTCCGTCGTTGCGGGACTTGCCGTGTACAAAATTCACACATCAATAAAGAAGCTACAAAAGGAAGAGACGGCCTCTTTGCAAACCCTCAAGCCCGCTGAAAAATGGCGTGGAACACCGACACCGGCTTCAGATGAAAAGCTGATTGATAGTAAAGTGCTTGTTGGCGAAGAGGTGGCGGAATTGGGTGGAAAAGATGAATCACGGAATTCAGCTGGTCGCCTGGCTAAAAGTGGTCCTAAACGAGTTACAGGAAACAAGAAAAAGATGTCGCCCACCCGCCGTGGAAAGAACTCTCGGAATCCAGAGGTCGTGAAAGAGAAGGAGGAGGGTGATTTTGACATCCAAGTATTAATATTCTACTCAAGTCTTACTGGCTCGACCCGGACATATGCCGAGAAGCTTCAAAAAACTCTTTTCTCGACCAATGGTGAAGGGGTTTACTCCTCACTCGCTATCCCAACCCCTTCGAACTCTCTTGGATCAGTGCCTCTCCAAAGGTCATTTTTACCAGCGGAGCTGTTAGATCTCGAGGAGATCGAGCTCGATGACTACTTTGTCTCAGTTCAAAAAAGTGACAGTGACAAGAAGATTAAATATGTGTACCTCCTCGTAGTTCCCAGCTACGAAACGGATTCACCCGTAGCACCGTTTCTGGAACATTTACAAGAGACACATCACGATTTCCGGATAGACACTGCGCCATTGCGCTCATTGGCTGGATTTTCAGTATTTGGATTTGGGGATTCTTCAGAATGGCCAGCAGAAGAGGGAAAGTTCTGCAAGGACGCAATAGAGGTGGATAAATGGATGGGCAAGCTCACTGGGGGGAGAAAAGGGAGCAGACGGATGTTTCCAGTTGGGATGGGTGATGTAAACCCAGCCAGCGCCAAAGGAAAGGAATCTGGAAACGCCGAAGAGAGCTTGAACACTTGGAGGATTCACTTGGAAGACACAATGCGGGAGTATGCTGCAACTGGGGAGCTCGGTGATGTTACGGATTGGCGGACCGCTGTTGAATCTGGAGACGAGGATTCAGAGGCGGAGCAGGAGCCAGATTCACCAAACAGCGGTGATGAAATGGTAGATTTGGAAGACCTTGGTGGGGTGGTTAAAAAGAACCCAGACGTCTCCAAGAAGGGTGATGTGGTAAAGAGCTTCCGTCAAGGGCCATTGCCGGTTGACTTTACAACACCGGCTGGAAAGATTGCCCTTGAAAGAGGGGAAGGGCAAAATCCAGAGAGGAAGGAAATGGTTCCAAAAGGTGGAGTGACATATGAAGCACTGACAAAACAAGGATATACCATTGTCGGCTCCCACTCTGGTGTAAAGATCTGCCGATGGACAAAATCTGCCCTTCGTGGTAGAGGCAGTTGTTATAAGTTTTCCTTCTATGGGATTAAATCCCATTTGTGCATGGAAACAACGCCATCCCTCTCTTGCTCAAACAAGTGTGTCTTTTGCTGGAGACATGGCACAAATCCTGTAGGAACTACATGGAGGTGGAAAATTGATCCTGCCGATGAGGTCTTCAAGGGCGTCGTAGAAGGCCACTACCGCAAAATCAAAATGATGAAGGGTGTTCCTGGAGTCAGGGCAGATAGATTCAGTGAAGCGTTCCAGATACGGCATTGCGCGCTGAGTCTTGTTGGAGAGCCTGTGTTTTACCCATACGTACGTTAAAAAATATTTCCTCTCCGTGGTTAAAACTGACCTTTGTCGATATAGATCAATGAATTCCTTCATTTACTACACTCTAGCAAGATTTCTTCCTTCCTTGTCTGCAATGCCCAGCACCCGGCTCAGCTTGCTGCCCTTGGACCTGTCACACAACTCTACGTTTCCATTGACGCCTCCAACCGTGATAGTCTCAAGAAAATCGACCGACCCCTTCACCGTGATTTCTGGGAACGCTTCCAGTCATGTCTTGACATTCTTCGAGAGAAAAGAAACCAACAGCGTACAGTTTTCAGGCTGACTCTTGTTAAGGGATTCAATGTTGATGACGAGGTCATGGGGTATGCGGATCTCGTTGAGAAGGGTCTACCTTGTTTCGTAGAAGTAAAGGGCGTCACATACTGTGGGACATCGACTGCAGGAGAGGCTGGGCTCACCATGAAGAACGTGCCCTTTTATGAAGAAGTGGTAGCGTTCGTCGAGGCGTTGAACAAAGAGCTGCAAAGGAGAGGGCTAGAATATGGTATTGCAGCTGAGCATGCTCATAGGTAATCTTCCATTTGTCGTTTCCCAGCCCAGCCTTTTCGTGCCGAATTCTAACATGTTTATTCAATAGTTGTTGTATCCTCATAGGCTCTAACCGCTTCTTCATCAATGGAAGATGGCACACTCATATCGACTACAAGCGTTTCTTTGAATTGCTCGAGGGAGGGAGGGAGTTTGGTCCGGAAGACTACATCGGTGAAGCCACGCCTGAATGGGCGAACTGGGGTAACGGTGGCTTTGATCCAGCGGATGTGAGGGTTCACAGAAAAGGCAAGGCGGCGAAGAAGTTGAGAGACGAAGCTGCAGCGGAGATGGAGGCAGAAAGCGGCGGGTGCGGTTAGTGCTTAAGCACAGCAAAAGTGGGGAACTTTCTTTATAAACTGCCTCAGGTGTCAGAACAGAAAAATCCACGTTTGAATTGATAACCGGGTTATGCCTGAGACCTTGTATAAATATAGGCTCTTTGACCGGGGTACATATCTTAAGCTTCCATATCTGATTCATGTTCTATCCAATCCCTGCATAATTTACGTCGTTTAGCCCAATCGGGTTATTTATTTCCTAGGAAACTTTAAAATCCTGGTTTCTTTTCCGCATCCCGATGTCAACGGTCAAACCAGGGTTGTCCTAAGTCTGTGGGCCACTAAGTATCACTGATGCATGTCGAACCTTGCACAGGTCAATGGTGGCCCAGTGTGACCGGACTTTATTTTATCATCCTCGAAACCACCTAAAGCAGACTTCCAATTCATAGCTGATAGCCCTTTCGTTGAGGGTTCATTCCATCTTTTCAGTATAACAAGACCACATCGTTCAGCCTTTAGGTCTCGTTGATGGCAGATCGCCAGCAAACACGACGTCATCTATGTGCGTCGTGTATATTTTAAATGATCTTCAGGGGCGATAGCTGGTTCTGTATGATGTCAGGTGTGGACTTGCGGCAAAATGAGGCGTTATCAACGGGCAGGACGGCGAACGGGTATAAATACATCCTGGAGCACCTACGTGTGCGGGGCCAAACGCAAGTACTGGTGCCAACTGCTTGCAGGGGGGGGGGGGGCAAGAGTGTACCTGCATGTCTACATGTACTCTAGCCATACTACGACCACGCACTGCTTCTTACAGCAATGGTATCTTTGAGGTTGGCCTGCATTCATCCGTTGCTTGTGCATGCTCCCTCCCTGTGATAACTGGTTCCCCACACAGGTTTGAAACGATCGAAAATCAGAGTTGATAGTAAATGGTGGAGGACTCCACTTTTACTTCTTTGAAACCGGCATAAGCATCCTCTCCTAGTAGAAGTAAAGGACTGAGGTGTTTGTGACGATACTATTACTTAACTATGGGGCGGATGTGGAGTGATAAGTCTAAATTTAAAACCAGATACGTATGTCCTGTGACATCGGTGCAGCTAGCGTATATACGCGGCTGCTATCTACTCTGCCTACGTACACACGCAATGACAATCCGGGAGATTCTAGTGCCAAACATCGTTAAAAGGATTTAATCTGGCCGATCCCACATGTACTGCATGCCCATGCACCGCACATTCCTTCGCATGTTACCTAAGTAGTACATGTATTTAAACCGCTTGTCGATTATTGCTTTGCTCCCTTCCCACTCAACTTCAACCTCTTCCTCTACCACCGCCATCTTACCTCTTGCCATCGAGTAGCTAAGCCCCCCTGCTCTCGAATATTGCTTCGATATCGAGTACCGCCGTCTGTATCTACCAACGAACGTTCCTTATTCGCTAATCGAGCAAAAAAAAACAACAACCACACATCAAATCATCACAATGATCAAGATGTTCCCCATATTTACTCCCCTGATGACCTTTATCCTCATCGCTCTCTTTATGGGCCCTTCTACCGCCAGCACCTCCGAGACTCTTCGTGACGTCATCCCAAGACGCCGTATCAAAAGGTCAAGCATGACTCTACGACAGCGAGCTCCTGTTTACACTCTCAAACGCCGAAATCCTATAGACTTTGACAGAGCTCCAAGCTGGGCCACAAAGCTACCCGGAGATTTTAGCAACTCAATTGGCCGGGAAACTGATTTGGGTGCGGAATATGCTGGTTGCGTTACTTTATTCGATGACGCCTCACCTTCGTTCAATGGAACCTTATCTTCGTTTAATGGCGCCCCACATTCGTTTAATAGCACCTCACCCCCGGTCGATGATAACCTGCCAACATATTCAGACACTCTTGCTGCCGTTAAGCAGCTTGACTACAGGGGGAATCAGACTTGCGTCCCACCACAAGGCCTTAGTAGCCAAGTAGAGCACCATTGCGACCCTCTCTCAACTTCGGGGACGTCTACGATATACTTCTGTGGCGCACCTGGCAAGTATGTTCCTTGCTCCTCGATCTCATCAGCGATCCTGGCTTTCAACACCGTCTGTGTACAGCGCGAAGAGGGTAATTTCAGAGAAAGGGGGTCGATTGCTATTCTTCCTGAAGGATATCCTGAGGATATCTCCCACTTGACATTTATTGTTATTGACGGGCCGGGACTTTTAGATAATGTGTAGGAGGTATTGGGAGGGAGATATGGGAATTTTTATTTGTTTTAATGGCTTTGAGTGCCTGGGGAGTTAACGGCTGTTTCGGTATCTTGGGGTTTACATACACGAAGTATATTTTTTTTTTTCTTGTTTTTTTTCTTCTGTTGCTACCTCCTAGTTTGTACTTTTTATAGCTTCCCCTAGTGCATGTTTCAGGCACATTTCAGGCACAGATTTCATTCATGGCCTATCACTCGTCCCCCGCGTGATGTTTAGTCCGTGGTAGTGTGTGCACTAATTATTCCCCCGCATGTAGTATGTAGTTGTTGTTTACTAGCCATATCCAAAAGTTATAAATATCTACTGGTCCCTTGACTCCCGCGGGTACCTTTCAAAGCTCACATTGAGGTGTTCCTGTTTTACATTTCCAGAAACCGATTCGGGACGAAGCGGTAGTCTAGTAGGGTCTCTATTTGAGCCTTAAACAAGCAGACATGGCGAGAGAGAATTCGAAGCGTCTATTACCCGCCCGCATGTATCGCTGCCCTCCCCCACCCCCACCCCCGCCCCGCTCCCCTCTTTCTCCCGGGAAAGTGGTAATACTACAACAGCCAGATATAACAAACAGCGCCGGGCCGGGGTGGGGGGTGGGGGTGGGGGGGAGAAGCAACATGAATGGGGGGCGGACAGCGTGTATCAGCCAGGACAGGACAGGACAGGCAGAACATTGAAGACGTTGTTATATAACCTGAGCAGGACCAGACGAAACCGAGAAACAGTGTTTAAAAAAAAATAGAGAAAAAGAAAAAAAATCGGTTATAATACAGAAAGCGCAATCATAAAGAGCAGACAGACAGACAGAGAAAGAAAAAGAAGGGAAAAAAAGAAGCAAAAATAGAGAAAAAAAGCCACTACACACTAGAAACCCAAAGCTCCAATTTTCGTTAAAGACCAGCCACAAGCAAAGCGCATTATTTCTACCTACACTCCCCTGCCATCACTCTGCCCCCTACCACCCCCTCCTGCCGCCCCGCCCCCTAGGTCCGGGCCCATACCCCCTGTTCCCGCCCTGCTGCTGCTGCTGCTGTTGCTGCTGCTGTTGTTGCTGCTGCTGCTGCTGCTGCATCATCCCCTGATCATAGCCACCATATGGGCCCATCCCCGCCCCAGGGCCCTGCGGCGGGCGGTTATACACCGAGTAATCCATCCCCGACTGATCGTCGCCACCGCCGCCGCCGGGCCCATACATCCCGACCTGCGCCCTACCATACGCGGCCGCCGTCTGGTCAAAGCCGCCGGGGGCGCCATACGGCGCGTCGCCCATGCCCATGTCGCCGCCGGGCCCGACGCCGACGCCCACGCCCCCAGCCGCCGCCTGCTGCTGCCCCGGGCCGCCGGGGAAGCTCATGATGGAGCCCATGTCGGCCATCTCCATCGTGGGGAGCCCAATGCCCATGCCCGAGAGGAGCATCATCTGCTCCATCAGCTTGTGGGGGTCGTACTCGTCGCGCAGCGACTCCTGCTTCTGGCAGTAGGCGGTCCACGTGAACTCGTCGAAGCCGTAGTTGAAGTAGTCTGTGACGTCGGCGCCGGGCTTGCGCCAGGGCTTGTCGGCGGGGAGGAGGGAGTCCGAGTCGAGAGGGATGGTCTTGATGGGGTGGCCGTTGTAGGCGGGGTTTGCGGCGAGGTCGAGTTTTGAGGTTGAGGTTGGGGGCGGGGCGGTGGGGGTTGCGGGGTGGAGGTGCGTGCGGTGGCAGCCGGAGCGGTGGGGTGGGGTGCGAGGAGGGGGCGGCGGGGGTCGGGCGCGTGGGCGCCATGCGGACTTGGTTGTAGCGCGAGGGCTGTGGGGGGGGTTCGGGGCGACTGCCGTCTTTGCGCTCGATAACGAATTCAATCTCCTACGGCATTGTTAGCAGCCATAGAGCGATCAAGTAAACGTGCCAGTGGGTAGTAGGTGGTAGTGGCGGAGAGAGAGAAACATACATCATCGCTATCTTCTACCTCTATCTCCTCTTCCTCCTCCTCTCCTTCCTCCAAACTCTCATCAGCGCCGGCGGTAGTCATTGGCGTGTCTCCGCCATTTCCCCCTGGCGTCAGAGAAGCAGTCAATCCCGGAAGGCCTGGAAGCGCCAGCGGGGTGTCTGCAGCAGGAGTCGACACTGCCGGCGTGCTCTGTGCCTGGGACTGGGGGACCGTGGGGGGCGTTGGCTGCGCGGGGGTGGTTGTTGTTGTTGTGGTGGTGGTGGTGGTGTCGCCGTAGAACTCGTCCTCGTCGACTTGGTCCATGCTGTGTGTGTGATGTTGTGTCTGGTGGAGAGAGGGAGAGGGGGGGCTGTGGTGTATGGTGTATGGTGTGTGGTGTGTGGTGTTTGTGGGGCGGAGAGGAGTGTAGATGAGGCAGAGAGGGAGGTGTAGATGAGATGGCTGCTGTGTCCCTTGGTTTGTCGTCACAACAAGGATGCTTGGCGTGTTGAGCCGCACTGCAGCCGGTGTTGTGGCGCAAACAGCAACAGCGACGCAGCAGAGGAAGCAATTGGTTGATGGATTGCGGGGGGGCATCTAGATATTATGTAGAGTACTTGCATCGAGAGTCGGTGCGGTGCGTGGAGATTAGGGAATCCAGGGCCCAGGCTGGTATTGCAGTAGCTGAGATGGATCCATAGAGAGGCAGGCAGTCCCTTCGTGATATCCATCCAGCTTCAATTCACACACCGAGTGGCACTGACACACCATGCCCTCTACTCCACACGCCCGCCCAGCCAGCAGGCAAACAACAGCACTGTGGGGAGCCAAGCTTATATCTACACTGACTAGACAACTCCACACAATTCACAACTCAATCCTCACATTTGCTCGACACGCCGAACAGTGCCCAGCACGGAGCAGAGACAGGAATATACATATATATGTACATGTATTATACCGTAATGGGCTCTGATTACACCCAGCCCCCAGGCCCCCGTCTCCCCAATTGATCGTGCCTCTTAAACACCCTGTAAGCCTCCTCCCCCCCGCCAAACAGAACCTTACCTTCTAGCTCCACACCCCAATCCAGTCCATACCCATAGCCATAGCCATAGCCATACCCATACCCATACCCATACCCATATCCGCTCCCACAATCCATCCACAGCGACAGCGACAGCAACAGCAACAGCAATAGCGACAGGCCAAGGTGCACCCCCTAAGTTCCCACTCACACGCCCCCCGAATCTCCAATCTCTCCTCCACACCACCCACCACCCGCCCAACAGCAGCACAATGACCACCCCCGCCCACGCCCACGCCCACGCCCACGCCCACGCGCCCCGCTCCCGCCTCAAAACACCCACGAACCCCGCGCACACGCACGTGTACCCGCGCGCGCAACAGGCGGCCGCCATCCGCCTGCGGCTCCGTAGGCAACCCCCACGGGACATCTGGCGGCAGACGGGCGTTCCGCCGGCAGCGCAGAAGGCCATCCTGCTGCACCACCTCGTCCAGAAGCGGGAGCGCGCCGAGAGGGGGTACAGGCGCCTACGGGCGCTGTTCAGGAGGAGGGTGCGGGGAGGGAGGTGTGCGGGGTATGGGGGGGTGTAGATGTAGATGTTGGTTGGGGCTGGGAGTGGGGGGTGTGGTCTGGTTAGTGGTGGTCGGTGGTCGATAGCTACATGGTGGTGGCTGATACCAATGAGGTATGAGAGAGGCTATGTGCAGTAGTGATTGGCAATTGGTCGGCGTAGATGGTGTTTATAGACAGCGATATTTAATAAGACGTCTTACTGGTCTCGACCACGCATAATTAATAGTCCATGCAGCAAGCCACACAGCCAGTCGTGAGCGAATGATAGGGCGCAAAACCACCATGCGAGTGATATCACATGTCTCCGCACATAGAACCAGCTTCTTCAATTTCAAACTTCATGTCAAAATGCATCGTCGGATATATATTCATACACCGCCAGCCCCACGCACAAATTTTATCAATGCCACGAGAAGAGTGAAACAAGAAAGAAGAAGAAGAAAAAAAAAGAGAAAACCACAAAATCATTGATTATCTCGCCGTCACCCGTACCAGCGCGTCTTTAAGGGTAGTGAAAGAAAAAGAAGAAGAAAGATGTAGAGAGACAGAATAACGAGAAAAAGAAAACACGCATACTAATATTTTTGGTATCTACCTCCTCCCAGCCTTCAACTCCCTCAGTCCATCCTTCACATCTACAATCCTGCCACTTACATCCTTCAACGCGTCGTTGAACTCCCTGAGCGTCCTGTTCAGATTTCTGGCATCCTGTCTTCCGCCGACGCCTCCTGTCACGGCGGTCAGATCCTCCCCATTGATGCCCGCGCCATTAGCGCCGATGGCTGCTTGTTGCTCTACACTCCGCAAGCTCGCCTCAACCTCTCCAACACTCTCCAAGAAGATGCGGAGCTTCTTGTCCATGGTTGCAGCATGATTGTTGAAGTACGCGATCATGGGGCCGTTGCTGGTGACCTCGTTCTCCTGCTCAGAACGCTGAAAGTACTGAGTTCGCTGCTGTGGCGGGAGGCGGAAGAGGTCAAGACAACGGATCGAGAGTGTTGCGGCCTCGTTGTCCGCAATATGGTGTTGCTGAGCAGCCTGAAGGGCGGATTGGTCGGCGGAGAGGAAAGACTTGGTAGTGGAGAGTTTATGCGCGAGGACTTTGGTGTCGGAAGGGATAGTGTCGACGATTGTACGATGACTCGGGAAGAGGGCGCTAAGCTCTTGGGCCGCGCGGATCTGGTCTTGGATGTGTTTCCTAAATGCGATAGCAGCCCCAGTCAATATGGTATACAATCTTGGAGGAATAACAGTGCCTTACTCTAGCTGTTCAAGCTCCTGCTGGACGCTCTCATGGCAATCGCCAAATCGTGTTGTGGCTGTGAGTCTGGTGATATCAACTGTTGCCGCTGGGACCGTGTTTTGCTGCTGCTGGCCCTGCTGCTGGCCCGGTTGTTGTTGCTGCTGCTGAGATACGGTAGCCCCGCCTCCAAACATGTTCTGCTGGCCCTGTTGTTGCTGCTGCTGAGGTACGGTAGCCCCGCCTCCAAACATGTTCGGCTTCGGCGCCGTACTCGATCCAAGCCCGAAACCACCACCCCCCGTGTTCAGGGTATTTCCGCCAGTAGTCGGAGCAGGCGAGCTACATCAAGCACCACACAAAGTCAGCTCAAACCTTCTCAGCAACCTCCACCCAATCCACCCAGCAAAGGAAATACCCACAAAAGCGACATGGCAGGTTTTTGCGCCGGTGTCCCAAACAACCCACCGCCCGTGGCTGCTGCCGGAGCAGTACCGCCAAACAGGCCTCCGCCTGCGGCCGGAGCACTAGTAGTAGCCGGCGCGGTGCCTCCAAATAACCCACCGCTCGCAGGCGCAGAAGTAGCTACCCCGCCACCGAATAGGCCGCCACCTGTAGCCGGCGCTGTTGCTGGCGCGGGAGAGAAGAGACTTCCGCCTGCGGATGAGGCCGGGGCCTGTTGTGGGGTTCCAAAGAATCCGCCGCTGGCGGGGGCGGATGTGGTGGCAGCTGGGTTTGAGGTTGACGCGCCGCCGAAAAGACCGCCTCCTGGAGTGGAGGTAGAGGTGAATAGTGAGGGGGCTTGCTGAGGTTGTGAGTTTGTGGCCCCACTACATATGGATATGATGTTAGTATCAATCAATCTCCCATGAGCGAGGGGCAGAGGGGGGGTGGTTACAAAAGTGATGGTGTGGCCGGGGTAGACGTGTTATCGCGGTTGAAAAGAGACATAATGGTAGATTATTATAAGGCGAGGTGTATTTGGAGGGTGGAGACGAGGAATATAATCCTGAAGAAGAGAGATGGATGTGTGGTGGTGATTTGTTTCTCTTGTTTATGTATGTATCTCTCTCCCGGATTCACTCTATTTTGGTGGTTCGTTGGTGTTGAGGCTCAACAGCAGACAGCTACGGTCTTGGCGTTCCACAACAACAAAGACCTTGTCATATGCAGCCTTATCTGCATCAGATAATGTGGAACGTTTTTTTATCATGAGTCAAGTTTGGACGATCCAATATTATTTGAGTGAGACGGCTGTTCCCTTTGTTTAAATAATAATAACTTTGCGCAAATGGAGCTAGCTCCATCACGCCATTAGCCAATCAGATAATCAAAATATAGAGCTGGCTCGGATCCATTTGCGCAAAGTCTCTAATGTAGCTGCCAAACCTCACTCAGCTTGTGCATTCGACGAGTAAGCAGGAGGCTTGATTCATTGGTAGGATAGGAGGTCACGTCAATCCGTCGTCAAGGAATATATGGGGATAGCTGCAAGCAGATCAGTTATATATAATAGACACACATATCACTTGCTGGTTTTGCTGTCGCATCCACACTTCTTGAGAAGTCCTTGTGATTGAGGAGAGTCTACTCTTAACAACCACGAACCACCGGTGGCCTTATGCATACTATTTTCATAGAAATACGACCGTGTATACTACATATCCAGATCTTCGTTGACCGCCTAGGCCACATACTCAAGTGCACACGTCTGGGAAACTAAGGATTACCCCAGTGGACAGGTTATGTGTTTCTCTCTCTTAGAACACTACATATACATACCTACGCATTCATGTAAAAGATTTTACACGCTTATACGCCGTCTACCAAAACCTCTTAGATTTAGGCTTTCGAATCTTGAGAATATGGTGCTTGTAGTCCCCAAATTTAATTCCCGAGTCGCTTAATCTAGACCGAGTGACGTTCCATGATTAAAGTTACTCATGTCAAGTCCTTTGATTCACATTTCGACTACAATACGACGAGCCCTAGGCCTGCAGGTTCGATCTGGATATACAGGTTGCCCAGACTGAGAGCCTTCAAAATGCGGCGAAAAACCATTATTCATGGAATACGTTGGTTCCTCTGCCAACGATAGAAATATTGCGGATCTTTAGGTCGATCCGGACTGGGGATTACTGATATACTTGTACAGATACCAGCAGAGTTCGTTGATCTGTAGTCATAAATCACGCACTGCATCGAAGCAGCATATCAATTCCGTAGAAATCTTTTGGTATCGAATAACACCTTTTGCGCAGATAGAGCTGGCTCTAAGTTCTACTTATATGACTAGTTGATAGGAGGATCAACACCAATTAGGTTACTGAAAATTGAAGCTGGAGTGTTTTGCGCAAAGGGCCTACATAGGCTTGTCAACCAATGGATTATATAAAAGGCTCTGTGATTAAGTGAGCGAACTAAGCCTGGTGCTGACAGGTGAGGATCCATACCCAGAGCCTTGTACTCGCTATCCACTGAAAATGCGAGTGACGGAGACAGGGATAATTTGTATGGAGAATTGTCTTGGCCCATCCAAATTATCCTTGTCATTGGCACCTGCATTTTCAGGTTCTTATGGTGGATAGCGAGTATATAGAGTTACTGGTGTTGCCAGGAGTATCCTGGTACCATCCCATCCCTTTCGTCGTGATCAAGGAATTCGATTTTAACAAAGGTGGGTAATAGTGTTATTATAGTAGGATTTAAGTTTTGCTGTCACCACTTTTAGTATGCACTAATCACCCCTCTAAATAGCTGTGAAGCGTTGTGACCCGTATTCCTGCTTTGAACGATCAACAGAGAGAAGTTCTGGGTAAACTTGTGTGAAATGCGCATGCGCAGAGTGTTTGTTGTCCAATTGTAAGTACTCGCGGTGCCGAAAGGTCGTCGGGTCACGTGAACCCAATTGTAGTTGGTCTCCTATTTCTGCTTGATTTGGGTCATATGACCCGAGGACTTTTCGGCACCGCGAGTATGTATACTCTATATATATGCAGATTTTGCTACTCTCTAGTTAATCTTTGCTTTATGATATATCTACCCTGCCCCGTTAAGTCTTAATTTCGGGTGAGAAAAATGTGTATCTGCACGAATCCGCCCTGGTCCGGGCTTACCACATATTATAAATACTGGGATAGTGGATTATACGCGACACCTAGATAGCTAGAGCACCTTTTGTAAGTTGGCATTCGATTGTAAACGCCTACACGCAACTGCAAGCATATGTACTTCAAAGGAAGAGGGATGTTTTGCTAATCACGGCTCATGATAGTATGTAGAGGTTGCTTTATCTACTCTAGCTCAGCTGATCAGGCAGTGGTTAATTGGTGGTTGGTTTTAACTTTCAACACCGAAAGAGGTTAGCGCACTAGTTAGTGGGCGCTGAAAACCATTGTGGACATTGGGGGTTACAATATGGCGAGCATGCTCCTTTGCACCGGAGACAGCAGATCCGTTTCGGATGTCGGGAATAGTAATTGACGCAGCTTTGACTTAATGAAAAAGCTGGCCTCCTTATATCTAGTTATAACTGCTGAGAAATCGAGCACGAATCTAAGTGGAGTGGTTGCGTGCGATTTCGTGATCGAGACCTAGTGGATACCCTAGACTCTTTAAACCTGTGCCGCGTGCATAAGCGATAAGTTGGCCGGGCCAATCACTGGCTATTAGCTTCAGGTTTTCACATGTGTTGAGAAATTCAAGCCTCCGGGTAAAGAAATTGGACCCGGACTACTTCTAGGCCTCCCTGCATTGCTGGGGTTGCGGGGAGTACCATATGGATTGTTGGGATTAAAAGTGAAGCTAGGTCGGACAAGTCAATGCCTCATCTCATCACGGAGACATAGCGGGAAATTCCTCGGCGACAAATTTTCGTCCGTTCCTCTTGACTATTATATTTCACGAGAAGGTTTTTTAAAAGGATGATACTCTACTCTACCAGTGCAGTGCTCACTCTATATGGAGGTCTTTCACTTCATTCCCAGCACTGCCTAATTGTAGAGTAAACTTGAAATAGAGGACAAAAGTCAAAAGTTTAAATCAACCTCATCAACAAGGATATATGGAGATATGCATACATACGAACACACGACTAAAACGAATGGCGAACTCGTCATTCGCCTTTCCCATCGCGTGATAGGTGGATTTTGTATAAAAGGGCGTGCCCACCTGCGTATACGTCGTGCCCGGCTTTGAGAACCCTCGGCTTAAAAACTTGTTCTTATTATCCTTTCCATTCAACCATTTTCACAATGGCACCAAGTGTGATTGATACCTCCAACGGCGTTACTGTGGCCTCTCTCACCACGTCTCTCAACGGGATTGCCTCTACCAAACAAGCGCCTCGCTTTACGCCCGGATATACCAAAGTCGAAGATGTAGAGAATTATGAGCATGAAGACCTTAAGCCCTCGTTCCCGGACGTAGCATGGCCTCCGCTAGAAGAGGTTCCATACAGCGACAAGGGACTTCTCGGCGACCCGGAATACAAAGACCTTCTCGCTGCTGCCACAGATCTTTTTGACTACACCCCAAAAATTGGGACAGAAATCCACGGCGTGCAACTTAAGGACTTGAACGATGCGCAGAAAAACGATCTTGCTCGTTTAATCGCGTTTAGAGGTGTCGTTTTCTTCCGTGACCAGAAGGATTTCACCATTGAAGATCAATTGGCTCTTGGGAGATACTTTGGTACTTTGCACAAGCATGCGACTACCGCCATGCCCAGGAGGGCTGGGCTCGAAGAGGTACATGTTGTATACACTGATGCAAAGAGTCTTGATCAGAGAGCGCTTTTTGCGCCATCCTACCTCTGGCATTCTGATGTTTGTGATCATTTCCCCTGTAGAGAAAGATGCGCACGCATTGACACATTTTCTCCAGGTAACATACGAGATCCAGCCTCCGTCATACACTTCTCTCAGGCTTCTTAGCGGGCCCCCAAGAGGTGGCGGAGGTGACACTCTCTGGTCATCCCAATATGCTGCCTATGACTGCCTCTCTACATCTATGCAGAAGTATCTCGAGGGCCTCACAGCACTACACTCGGCCGAGGAGCAGGCTGTTGGCTCACGCGCTGCTGGCAGACCCGTTCGCCGTGAGCCCGTCATTACCGAGCACCCGCTTATCCGCACACACCCTGTCACTGGATGGAAGAGCTTGTTTGTGAACCCAGGTTTTGTCAAGCAAATCGTTGGCGTTCCAAAGATGGAGAGCGACATGATCTTAGAATACCTTAACAACATCATTGTTGCGACCCAGGAGCTGCATGCTAGGTTCAGATGGGAAGCTGACAGCGTTGCCATTTGGGACAACCGTTCTTGCGTACGTATCATCCATTGATGATATAAATATCTGTGACTTTCCTAACGTTGTGTTAGAACCACACTGCATCTTACGGATTTGCTCCCCACATGCGCCATGCCGTCCGTGTCACCCCTCACGGTGAATGTCCAGTTTTTGACCCCAACGGAAAGTCCCAGGAGGAGGAGTTGAATGCTGCAACAGGCAGGCCACAGGTCAACAAGGATGGCGCGAGACAGTCCAACTACAATGACTAGGCGCAAGAAATAATTGAAATCTCGTTCTCTCTTTTTTATCTTTTTATGTCATGTTGGGTGCATCAGCGGGAGCGGTCTTTTTTAAGTTTAAGCAGTGGTTTTGTTTATAATAGGAATTGAAGATTCATTTTCCATACAACGATACGTCATCATACATACATTGCATGCCATACAAAAGGTATATGTAGCCTTGGCGGGGGTTTCCTGTGTGTGTAATAGAGGTTGCGTCCGGAAACGCCAAAAAACTACGAGTACGTACATGATTTGGATCTGATATGTAGATGTGTCTTATCCTCTCTTATTTTGCTTTTACTCTTTGACAATGGCAGACCAGTCTTTACTATCCTACACTCGCCATTACCTCGCTCGAGATTATCTTCTGGGCCCGTTGCCTAAAGAACTTTGTCGTCTTAATCCTATCGACCCAATCACCGATATCCGCGAACCCTTCACTTTCTCACATAGTGATGATCTAGACGATGTACCACTAGTCATTGATCAACGAGAGAAACTCATACTCAATCACGAAACTGCAGTTTACCTCTCTTCTATCATAAAAGCTCCCAATACATGCCAAAATCTTCTCTTAGAAGATTTCAGATGGTCTGCCAAGCTCCGTATCGAAGAGCCGTCAGTACCAGAGCAAGAAAGGAAACGGGCACATAGGGTCAGTGGGGATGTCTTGAATTTAAAGCGCTGGCCAGCCGGCAGCGGCGGAGACTCGGGAATTGAATGGGAAAGGGACGTGAGATACAAGGTGCTGGATTATGTGCGAGGCATTGAAATGGAAAAGATGGTCCTTGGATCTGAGGTTCTAGAGTTCCTACAGAGTATTCATAGGCCTGAGAAACCACCTTCTACTACGGACATGATTCAACTGGATTTGGTATACTACAAGGTTCGCCTTATTTCCATTTAAGTTAGTTTAGTTTAGTAGTAATATTAATTTCATATACCCAGCCTATAGCCAACAAATTCACGTCTCATGACCCCGCCACTTCTTTCCATATCACCCATCATCACCCCCTCACCTATAAAGCTCTCCTCGACTTTAGACCTCAAACCAATTGACGGGGGTGAAACCGCGCTTCTAATCGCCGATCTCACCGCACCATTTATAGCTGCGGACTCGCTCCTCGATTCACCTTGTTCGGAGTCCCCATCTAACTTCCTTCAGACAACACCACCGATGGAGTCTCCAATTAGGAGGCTCCCACACATCGAAACACTACTCGTAGAACCTCTCATTACACCCCCTGCATCTATGGTTAAGAAAGTACGCTTTGTAGATCTACCGCTACCGCCGCGGATAAGCACACCACCGGGGGAGGCGTTAGAGGATTCCCTGGATACGGAGATACTATCACGCGTGAGCCAAGAACTTGCGCAGGAACAACTACAGGAGGCCGACTCCACACTTAGGGTGAATGTTCCGTTTGTTGACCTCTCGTTGCCAGTGCTGCCCTGGGATAAGGCAGGGAATGGACTGGAAAAATTAAGAGATCTTAAAACTTGGGCAGGCATTGCAGCAAGGAAATGGGGTGGAGCGGCGGGCGTGGGGGTGGACCTTTCATGGCGTCCCTTTAAAAGGAATGCTGTCAAGGTTCCAACTGAGGATTTAGGGAGTGGAGAGGTTCTAGATGAGGTTAGAGTAATACCGGGTGATGTAGAATTCATTGAAGGTGGACTTTTAACGAGTTTGAGGACTATGGGGCTTGCAAAGCATGAAGATAAGGAATATGAATTGGAGGCTGGGGTTTTCTCAGTGAAAACAGATATGGAGACATTGCTGAAGAACAAGAAACGGAAGGCGTCCAAGATTCAGAAACAGACACAGTCTACAGTAACTGATAAAAATGAAGTTGGGATTATAAAGAAATTGGATGTGGAAGCACCGCTATCTGCTAATCCTCTAGATACTTTCATGGCACTGCGCTCGCGAATTTCAAAGAAGCCGAAGTTGTCCTCTGAAGAAGTACCACGAAGGATCGCGGTACAAGAAGCCCCGGAGCACGAAAAGATTCCAGCAAGAAATATAGCTCCATCTGCTTTACTAATAACGGAAAATCCTACATTTCCTCGGCCTCAGATTCACCTTCCATCGTCTCCTGGTATTTTCATCGCCTCAACTACTCTTCTTTCTCAAAGGCGTCTTTTCCGCCTAATACTTGATCTCTACCCCACTGCAACCGTCATAGAACGGGACTTCACGGTCCCCATCATTGATCATTTTGCTGGCATTCCGTCTTGTCATAAAGATTCAGCAGAAGCGGACTTGATACTTTCCACATTCTGCGGCCTCATATTTACAAGCCTACAGAAGATCCGACAGGCCCCAATGCCGGGACAAGCTCTGAACACTACCAGACAACGTGTACTAGATGTTTCTCTGTTATATGAGCGGTTATTTGTGATAGTGCTTGGCACTCTACATGGGAGGAACGACTCAGAAACTATCGCAGCCTTCGTTGGCTTCGCGGCTGGTCTTCGGGCAGGCGTGAATATACGAGTCTTGAAAGAAGACGATGATGTAGTTGCGAGATGGGTGGTATCATTAATGATCAAGGAGGGTGCTGAAGGAAAACTGTTGGAAGATGAAACATTATGGGAAAGGTTTTTAAGAAAAGCCGGATTTAACGCATTTGCTACACAAGTTGTATTGAGACATTGCAGAGATGGCGGTCTAAGGGCATTCTTGTGCATGAGTAGTGATGAAAAACGTATGGCTTTCACTGGGGTTGTAGGTGGTAGAGTGATGGAGAGAGTGGTGGAGAGGTTGGATGGTGAGTGGGATACTAATACGTAAGATCGAGGAATATGTTGGTTTAGATCGTCTTTCTTTTTCACATATATATAGGTGTGATAGCAAGATCCATTTAGCTCTGAAAATACATTAGCAATATGATAATTAATGGTTCGAGGGCTATATTTCACACTCTCTCCACTATATTAAATAACGATACTCTCATTCCTAAGGAATATAAAGCACGTATGGGTTGCACCTTGGTTGTTTCTTGGTAGTTGACCTTGTCGATCTTGAGCCCAATATTTGGTCATATAAGCACCCACTGTGGTTATTAATATTTACACTGTGCATATAGGTGGGAAGATATCAGAATAAACTGTGTAAATTTGATCAATTGACTAGTGGTATTCTTCATCTTCTATTAATTTTCTAACTACTAACGCTAGCTCCAGCAATATCTTTCTTAGATCCCTGCTGTACAGCGACAGGTAATAAGTGATGGAACGCCCTGAGATACGGTTATACCTGCAAACACCGTATGTTGGTGGCGTTTTACTTAAAACTGGCCTCAGCCGTTCCATCACTTACTACCTACCGCTGTACATTCAATCGACGGTGTCTCTAACAAAGATCTTCTGCATAGGAAGTTCTGTGATTCTTGCTGGCCCAAACACCAAGTTAGGGTCAGTGATCAATGTCCATAATATCCGTCTTCTTCAATTCTTTCAGAACCGTTTCAAGCTCCACCAACTCAACCCTAACAGCCGCTAGATCACACTCTGTATCATCCAGCCCCCTATACGCACGTTGTATCTTGTTTGCAGTTCCACCTTCTATCCTCTCTGCTTCCTTCCAAAGGCGATACCTGTTATTAGTCTGCTCAAAAATACGGGCCTCTCCCTCTCCAAAAGGACCAGTCATAATACTGGTATTGGTCATACCCATTCTGTCTGCTACACGGAATGCTGCTTCGGTGTGTTGGATATTCAGGTTATTGGCCTGTTGCTGATACTCTAGATATAGGCAGTATCGAGCTAAGTCATCGTAAGATGCATTCAAATTCTCTATTTTCTGCTGTAGCTCTATTATTCGGAGCGTGATGTAGTACTGGTGCTTTGCAGATCGAAGTTCTGTAGATTTTGACATGTTTGTAATGTTGGTATTGATAGAAGCCTATTGTGGTATGGTATAATTATATAACTCGTGTAAGGAGGCATAAATAAAGTATTTATACAGATTTACATAGTCTTTCAACGTGGACGCTTTAAATGTTGAAGTAACAGGGTTTATCAAGAACTTCTCAACACAGATTTTCAAGTACTCAGACTCAGTAAATATTTGGATCGACAGATTACCTATGAGAATTATTTGTTGAAGAAATGAATCCATCGCAAATAAGTACCTGGCATGGCTACATGTAGCTGATTATAGAATTTCCAAGACTGTACTTACAATATAGTTGGTACAGTCAACTGTAAAAGTCTTATTTTTTTGTCGTCATGTCGCTTATTCAGGACAAACAAGGTTATTTTTATCCCCAAGGTTCAACTATATTTATGTATGTATAAGTACATGTACATGCAGCTATGAAGCTCTAGTTAAACTACATGTACGTGGTTACATGTACGAAATACTATACGTATCTACATGTATAAAAGAAAATTATAAAAAGAGAATGAAATCCTAACCGTAGTTCGCCGGCCCCCGGCTCCAAAAGAGGTGGGAAGTAGCTGCATACATGTATACAAGTGGTTTCGGCCGGTACTACACGTATATCAATCAATCCAATATACAGGCAAGCCGCCTTGCGGCTTATTTCTCTATTTGCCTGGCAGGCAAAGTTCATTACTATATCCGTTCTGGTCGATCTATATGTGCCTTTCCTGATATCCCCCACATATATCAGTCAGAAATACTTCCAGTTCAAGCTGTAAGTATATCCTTAATAGCCACAAAGCCTCTAAAATCCAGTCATTAATCGAATTCCAGAACCAGTAGAAACCCTATTAACAATCTAACACCACTCGGCACATTACCATGTTAATATCCAACACAACATGTTTAAAGTGAAACAAAATCTCTCAATGAGCTAATCAGAGGACTATAAAAGCATATTGCATATGCAGTTTATAATTATATACTTATTAGATATATCTGTAGCAACTCAGACCTACCAAGACAAGAATGGTAATTTTAGCGACTATCAAATAAGTTCGACACTTTGGCTCGAAATTCTGCGAAGAGAGATTAAGGATCTCCACTTATGACATGTACAGCGGTAGGTAATAAGTGATGGAACAAGCTGAGACAGAGTGATACCTGTTTTGAGTAAAGCGCCACCAATATACGGTGTTTACAGGTAGAACCATATCTCAAGGCATTCCATCACTGATAAAAGACGTAGTTAACTCCAATGTAAACTTCACTATCTTTACAAACAAAGAATGAAGAGGAGAATCATAGTTATACTATACTTTGCTCTTTCGATGCCTTATCCCGCGCGGGGGGCTAGAGAGAATAAAGAGAATATGCCTCTCGCCCCGAAGCACCATATGGCCAACATTTCATCACTTGTGAAAGCTCCTATATGCCTTAAAATTGAGAAGATATCGATATCCATATACATACAAGTAATATGCCATGTCTAGATCGTAGGCCAGGCAGACCTTAACTTTAAGCTTTTCGAGTCAAGCTACGTGCGTGTGATTTGTGGTCGAGAAAGGAACTTTAAGCTTACTTCCCTGACGAGGTCAATCACTCGTTGCGCATGTGTTTTTATAAAGCGGATAACTTGTGTAATTGTAACTATGCGCTTTTTAAATTGAGCAATTAATCATAGAATATCACTCGATCCTAGGATATCCGATGTTTTCGGTAGACCCTGAAGGTGGTAAATAATATCATGGCTTAATTATGTAACAGAGAATTCATGACCTCTTATAAACACAGATTTGAGGGACAGAGTAAGTATGGACATGGCGCGTTTGGCGTTATCAAAAACTCAGCCTTATATTATACATTAATGTAACCCTGGTGGATACGGAATTTTTTTGTTACCTCAATTACATGAGCGATAATATGTGTATATAACCAGTTATATCCAAGTAAATGACTGGTGGTTTAAATTTGCGGAACATTCTCTAGGTCTGGAACTTATTTTGGACACGGTCTCGTTATGTTGGAAAGATTAAAGCGAGCTATTTTGCTAAACGAGAGTTAACTGTCACGTAGTACTCAAGTCTCCCCTCACTAAAGGTACTTAGGATTGGGGGTTGGCGAGTGGAAGTTAGGTTAGGGGGTAAAGGTTAAGGTTAAGGCTTATAGGGGCCTATACCCAGGTAGCAGGGGATCCGAGCGTTTGAGTTTATCGAGACTAGTACATGTAGTATCCACTGCTATACCATGAAACTTTCGGACGCATGGAAATTCTGTTTATGATCATCTCAAACGTTACTAGACATGTGAAACTAAACAAAGAAATCTAGAATTCCAGAAGGAAAAAGAAAAAAAGAACATGAATAAAAACTAGTCCACTACTCAAATCCCTCCATTGCCTTTGAATACTTGACTCTGCAGGCATATTTGCCCAAATTCTCGTTATCGCATACGGTTTGAAACATCCACAAGCCTTGCCACTTCCTCTCGGCCTTAACCGGGAACTGCTCGGCATACTTCTCAACCGCCTGGACACACGCATACGCAAAGCGGCCACAGAAATGAATGTCATTGTGATTATTGCAGTTCTTCTGAGTGAGAATACAAATCTCAATTCCCATTGTCTTTTTACTCATAGGCTCGGCCTCGGGAGTGGGGGAGGCGACTGAGACAGTGGTTCGGCGAGCACCGCGCTTTCGAAGAGCGCTTTCTCCACCGGAGGGGAGAGAAAGGCTGCGCTTTGCAGGGGGGAAAGATCCACGGCATGCTGTTCCATGACCGCATTGCCTACATTGATCCTGTGCCTTTGTACAGTAACTCTCAAACTGAGTGCAGCCTTTATGACCAGTTGGCGGCGCGGTGTTGTAGCAAACACTCACCTGTTTCCAACAGTTTTCACAGGACTGTTTAATGATTAGCTGATGTCTTTTAAACTGGTCTTGACTGAAAAGAGCGATCAACGTACTTCCCAACAAGATTTCTCACTCGTGTACTCAGGCAGATCAGCTGAACACCAATCTGCGTTACTGACTCGGCAGGTTGGATTTTGCTGTTGAAATTCTTGGGGGATCCTTTGACCGCCGCCAGCGTTGGTTACCACATATGGTGCTGGGCCTGGAATAGAATAAGACGTGGGCTTCATGTTGTTCCAGTAATCGAAGTGGACCCCCGGGTGATTTGCATCAGTATGGCCAGGGATGGAGACTCCATCTGGACGTGCATTACCACCAGTGGAGTAAACATTTGCTTGGACACATCTAAACCATTGTTAGTAGAGTTAAAATAAGATGAGATTGAGTGAACTTACCCAATGTACCACTGAGCACCACCAATGTTTTGCTAATAAGGAGTCCTCCGTTAGTTTAGATAATTGATTTGGGATATAGGTATATATTTACAGCTTGATGCAAAGCAAGGTGTTCAGCACGTATAAGATAATGACCACTGTTTGATGATTAGCAAGTTATTCTAAACCAGGATACGGTACTAGTCATCATAGGGAACTTACCCAGCAAGATCCTTTGGAATGGTGACAATCATCTTTCCACCAGAGGCTCTCAACCTCTCAGTACAAAACACACCATTTCTGAATCCATCATGCCAAATCTTGAACCAACCAGAGCCATTTGCCTGGCCAGTAAAAGAATTCACACTCTTCATGTAAACAGCACAGGGGCCTAGTGATGTTAACAAAGCAAATTCAAAAAGAAACTGTGGGAATAGGGGAAATGAACAAACCTTGATGGGAATCAGCAATCGGTACATTTTGAGATCCATCGGGATAGGTCAACCACTGAAAGGTCATAGTTTGCCCTGCGTCAATGGAAACAGCCTTTCTGAGTGGCACCAAGCCACCAACATTACAAGTCATGTCGGTGGACTTGACATTGACAACCGGGTCGGTGTTTGGTGGGATACGGATGGAATTTCCAGCACCTTGGTCGACTCCTCCAATGATGACGTTGGCGAGTATGTGGTGAGCATTGGTGCCACTCATCAATCTCAGGAAAACGAGAGCTTGAAGAAAGGTGAAGAGATGCATTTTTAAATTTTCTCGATGTGGTCGATATCACAATTGTGGATGGAGAATGGATTGAGCTGTGAAGAATTAACAAATGGTGAAGGAATGTACTTGTCGATGTTGATCAACAACAAAAGACTAAGAGAAAGTAGTGTGATAAGGATTACAGAAAGAGATGGAATAATGGAGGCGGGGTAGCTAAGTATTTATTGTCGAATGTATGATACTGCACAAACATAGAAAGCACGGCAGGCCCAAGCTTTTCATTTACCCTCAGACTACAGGGCACTTCTTCAAACTGTACGCCTCACTCTCGCTTGGCAGAACGTTATAAATTATGTATATATTTGATGGACGAATAGATAAAACCTCCAGTTGCACAGTGCAAATACAGTGTCCAATTTTGATGCAGGCACCCGTATGCTCGTGATGCCTGCAATCTTGGTGCGAGGATAGGAGTACGTTTATTGTCGTGTGATGAACAAATTAAAGCGGTAATTATCGTGGGGACGGGATGGCTACAGTCTACTCTAGTATGCAGCCGTTCGGGAAATATCCATCCTGTCAGTGGTTCGCATGTTCTCGAGTGACACGATATGATGCAGGTCCCATATAAATACTGTATTTGCGTCATGCATGCCTGCTCACCGTTATAATAGATCTTGAGATGAGATAATTGATCAGATAGTATTACGAGCATTGGAAGCAGAAAGAATATCAGTGTTGTACTCGACTATATACATGTGCCTACGATATCTTCAGTATCTTTTTGACCAATAGCCACTCCAATCGTTTCATCCTTTTCCTTATCGTATGTTTCAGTAGTGTTGTGTTCCTTAACGCCTATGTCCTCTTGACCATGACACAGGGGCGATAGTGCCCAAATCTTTAAACTATTATCCCAACTATGACTCTCTTTCCCTTCTCCCTCCTCCTCTTCAGGGGCATCTGGCTTTCTCGATCCCGAGCAGGTTGCCAAAACCGCTCCCCCAGGATGTACTACTGCGCTACTCACCACATCATTATGTGCTTGCCACTCGCATTTCGCATTACCAACCTGCGAATCCTCACTGCTGTGCCCTGCCTCCCAAACCCTCACTTTCCCATCAATTCCTCCACCTACCACCTCACCACA
The DNA here is from genome assembly GCA_024713855.1 of Morchella sp. 2016-41. Taxonomy (NCBI): domain Eukaryota; kingdom Fungi; phylum Ascomycota; class Pezizomycetes; order Pezizales; family Morchellaceae; genus Morchella; species Morchella sp. 2016-41. Next base: position 3,589,670 of record JAMGZD010000001.1, on the reverse strand, counting down.
CAAGGCATACGCCACATCAATCCCCACCCTCTGATTGGTTCCTGCTCGCCTACCTCTAAAACTCTCAACTTTTTCCCCGGCAACCCTAATATCATATACGGAGATTACCTCGCTTTTCCTCTCCGCAATATAAAGATACCTTTCACACTGGCTCCATACCAACTGTGTGACTCCTGCACCATCACCTTCGCCAAGCCCAAACACACCAATTGTCTCTCCCGTCCCCTCTGCTGAATATAAACCTACTTGTCTTCCAAATGTTCCTGCCGCTAAGACACCGGTCCCATCGGAGCTTCCGGGACATACTGCCAAAGCAGATATGATACCCTTCATTGTGTGTCCAGTCTGAACACTCCTTCTGGTAGGTATTGTCTTCAATGCAACGACTGGCCCCTCTCCATTGCGATGGATATCAAAGAACGATATCTGCGATGTAGTCCCTGCAATGAACCGATTCGGGTTCGACGGGGCAAAAAGAAGTGATGCTGGGGTGTGATATTTCTCCGTCATCGGATCAATGAGGGGATAGCTTGCGCGGTTGGTAGGTGTAAGCATATCATAGAGCTGTATTGGATGATCGCGTGAAGATGCGATGAAACAGCACGTAGACGGTGAGGATAGCTGCATATATGGATATATAGCTGCTGCATATACAGGCTCCGCGGTACGAATTGAAGAGAAAGCCTCAAGGCGTTTAGGGGATTCTGATGGCTCAAGGAGGTCCGCAGGACTAAGGGGGCTATTAGTAAGATTACTGTAAATAAGAGGAGAGTAGCATACATACACTATCCATGTCCGCAGTTCATTATCTTCGCTAGAGGTAAGTATACAGGTACCATCCGGAGACCTCTTGGATAGTTAGCCTCTGCGGTTGTCAGCTGGCTAACGGGCCCGTACGATACCATTGCGCGCTCCTGAACAGATTATTCTCCCTCCCGCCTCCTACTGCGCCTTGCCTCCCTCCAATCCGGCAGTTATAAGTTCCTCCAGTTGAGGCGACAAGTTTTGGCGGCGTTAATAAAGACATTTTGGTGCTACAATGTTTGCTACTAATGTAACTTGACGTTGGTGTAGAGGAGACTAGTGCGATTGTGAGGCTCAAAAGCTTATCTATTGGCTACTGCTAACTAGACTATAAGGTGGCTTCCCTACAAGCCACTGCTTGGCGTACATACCTCTTTCTGTTCTGGATGTGACACGGAGGGGCTCTGTACCCGTAATTTCATAGCGTTTCCGAACACGACTAATATTGCATGACAAGAAGGTGGGTTTGGCGGTTTTTATATACGGTGTGCAATAGCAGTCGTATTCGGAAACGTCATGAATTTACGAACAGGCAGTAAGTAGGTAATCGGGGCAGGCAATAAGAACCTGAAGATGCGAGCTGCAACAGGGGCTCAATTTGGTGTAGCTTTTCGCCAGGCGCGAATCAGGGGTCATTACCATCAAAAGTCATTTTCAGGTTCTTCTTACCTGTCCTAAGTACAGCGATGGGTAATAAGTAATGGAATATCATGAGATAGGTTATACCGCAACACCGGATATTGGTGGCGTTTTACTCAAAACAGGTATCACTCTGTCTCAGCCCGTTCCATCACTTATTACCTACCGCTGTACATGTTGTTACGATATTTTAATCGGAGTATATCTAATGGAGTTTCGGGTCTGGGGTTTGATAGGGAACTTGAAGTACATGCTAATTGGTACATATAATTTGTGGGTGTTATTGGTTTACTTATCTACGCGGCCTATTACCCCAACCTGCATGCTAATATGTACCTACATGTGGTCACATACCCGTAGATGCTCCAGATGTACCGTACAGCGGCACTAAACCGTACAAGTATTTCTCCGTTTTTCAATGACCATTATTAGAAAATATTTGTCCTGATAGATTAACTACATTGCTGCGATAGATTTCCGGTAGTATCTCCCCGGTAAAGTGTCCGAGTAGAACGGCAAAGTGCAACCCTAGCCCCAGATTAAGAAGGTCCCGTAAACGCGCAGGTAGTGTGAGGTATGTAGTTACTAGGATTTTAAGCCCAGATCTCCCCTCCCGATAAGAGGCCGGTTTAACAAGTTGATATTCGTGACGGTATCAGCCCCTCATTCGACTTTCGACTTTTGAAACAACAGCCTGTTCCCGACCCTAAGCCGGGACGAAGCGCGAGCACACCCCCATAGTAACCCCGACACCGTATTACGTTACTCAGTATATATATTGCGCCATTTCAAAAAATGCCCACTGTGTCTCTCTTCAAACCGTTGTGGTGTGAGCTGTGATATTAGAAGACCCCGGGGTGAATTACTTTATTCTTCCCTTTCAAATTGTTTGAGTCTTCCCTACGGTTTCTGAAAGTTGGGTTCGGAGACGTTTCCGGATCTGGTGGGGATCATTATTGGTGAATTGGTCTTTTGATGATTACATCGCGACACGACGTCCCCTTTCCAACGAAACTCTCAACTCCTCAATCTTACTTGGGCACCGCCGTTTCAATTCACGTGAAGATTCATGATGGGTCCAGACAGTGAAAAGGCAATGGAGGGACAAGGAGTGGTGGGGGGCGCGAAAGTTGTATCCGAAACAGGGTCAGGGCATGGTGATTCTCACGGATCGCCGCTACATCGGAAGTTAAAGTCGAGGCATTTGCAGATGATTGGTAAAGTGTTCCAATGTTTTGGGTTATTATGAATATCGCGTAACTATACTAATCATTATTTTTCTACAGCTATCGGGGGTATGTAACTCATGCTTTTCAATTTCTCAAATAAGATGGATAGCATCGAATCCTAGAATTAGATCGCATGCACTTGTAATTTAGGAATCAAATTATTGACAACTCTCAATTGCAAGGAATCATCGGACCAGGACTTCTCGTGGGCTCCGGAAACGCGCTCCATCTTGCAGGCCCCGCTGGAATTTTAATTTCATTTTCTCTCGTCGGTTTAATCGTCTTTTTTGTAATGCATGTACTCTCCCTATATATTTGATTGTTATCATTTTTTGGCTTCACTACTAACATCAAGCTGCACAGGCAATCACTCGGCGAGCTCGCAACACTCATCCCCGTAACCGGATCCTTTGTCGAATATGCTGAACGCTTCGTTGATGACTCTCTCGCATTCGCCCTCGGATGGGGTTATTGGTATCTCTGGGTTACCGTTCTTGCTAATGAATATAATGCAATTTCTCTCGTTGTAATGTACTGGTCTGATGTCGTTCCACAATGGGCGTGGATCCTGATGTTTTGGGTGCTATTTTTATCTTTATCTATGCTAGGGATTTTGGCATACGGTGAGGTGGAGTTTTGGTTAAGTCTGATTAAGGTTATCTCGATAACAATATTCTTTATTATTGCAATCGTGATATCGACGGGTGGGGTTGGGCCTCAGAAGATTGGGTTCAAATACTGGAACGACCCGGGGGCCTTTGCGGATGGAATAAATGGTGTTGCAAGGACCTTCGTCATTGCCGGTACACTATATGCCGGCACGGAGATGGTGGGTATCACGGCGGGAGAGGCTGGAAATCCAGGGAGGGCCGTTCCAAGAGCCATCAAGCAGGTTTTCTGGAGAATATTGATCGTGAGTCAACCGCAGGAGCTGCTTGAATCATTACTAAAGATATGATAGTTTTACGTGGGGATGATGTTCTTTATTGGCATTTTGATTCCTTATGATGACCCCCGGCTTTTATCATCTACCTCCCGTACCGCCCGCTCACCTCTCACTATTGCCCTTGATAGTGCTGGAATTCACGTCGGCGCTCACCTCATTAATGCGCTTATCGTCATCTCTGTGATCTCCGCAGGCAACTCATCACTTTATGTCGCCTCTAGGACAATTTTATTCATGGCTAGCACCGGAAAAGCACCTAAAATCTTCTCTAAAGTTGATAAGCGTGGCGTTCCATGGGCAGCACTCTTGTTATCGAATCTTGGGGCATGTATATCATTTTTATCGCTCTCTGGGAGCGCTGGTGAGCTCTATGAGGCTCTTATAACGCTTAGCGGGTTGTCGACATTTATGGTATGGGCGACAATTATGTTTGTGCATATCCGCTTCCGACGGGCGATGGCGGCACAAGGGCAAAGCATTGAAGCACTGCCATTTAAAGCCGCTTGGTACCCATACGGCGCTTACGCTGCATTGGGAGCTAATATTTTCTTAATATTTTTCCAGGGTTTGTATTCCTCTTCTTGTCCGCGAAGTTAGACTAATGGCGAATGTTAGGGTATACTGCGTTCTTGAACCCATTCAGCGCCAAAGATTTTGTAATAAACTATATTCTCTTACCAGTATCAGTGATATTTTTTGTTGTGTACAAGTTCTGGAATAAGACCAAATGGGTGCGATTGGAGGATATGGATCTGTACACTGGGAGGAGAGCGGATAATACGGTAGTCCTCGAAGGAGTAGAGGTACCGTGGTGGACTAAAGCAAGAAGATCATTGATCGGATAACATGATATAGGTCTAGACAGATATAGGCTTTTATCGTTGCTGTTTCGGCGTTGAGTATGTTTCTGCCTTGCTGGAATTGGAGATTCGAGCTAGCTCGTACAAGTATTGGAGTACTGTTTTTGATTTTACTTCGGTAGTTTGGAGACATTTTATGTACACAATTACGAAGAAAAGCCTCTATCGTTCGGACTTACACCGTGTCTCCCGAGTGACGTTATATGATTGATTACACCGAATAAAACTTTGATGATTATCACGAGTATTACAGTCAGTCTCGCTCTACCAGTTTAAAGCAAAATCTAGGTGTAGATGACTTCCCTAGCCACCACGAACGCCCACCTCGCCCGAACGTTCAAAGCCAAACCTGATCCGTACCTACTATACCCAATTGTTCGGGTGAGGGAAAGGCGTCTACTACAGTCTTGAGAAATGACAAGGCCTGATCAGCTCACATAACCCTAACCCTTGTTTCTTAGTAGTTCTCATAGATAATCACTCGCGAGGAAACTCTATTGGCCCTGACCTGTGCCATTCTGAACGGAGAACAGGAGGTCATATTTAGTGGTAAATCACTTTTGACTCGGGTCAATTTGACGCTTGTGAATAATTAGAACTTATACATAGATGAGGAATTCTTGATTTTCGTTTTACAATCGTGCTAGTACTTGTACTACGTAATTACAAGGCATTGACCAGAATTTGCTCCTCCTCATATATTAACTTACTCTTTTTCGCCGGGGGTCATAGTCTCCGCCTGCTGTGGGTTTTCAACCTCCTTGCCATCCGACGCGCAGGACTCGGGTTCAGCACCACCTCCGCCCGACTTCTCAGACCCTTCACCACCTGCGGCAATCTCAAACTTCCCCTCCCTGGTATTCTTCAGCACATTATGAACCGAGCACGCTACCTCCTCCCCCACCACTAACATCCCAACCATATAGCGGTAGACCTTGAGGAACTCACATGCCTGGCCGAAGTCGGCGATGTCGTACTTGAACGACGAAAGGACATACTGGTCAATGCGGCCCTGGCACTGCTTGAAGAGCGACTTGATACCAAACACGTCCACGCTGTTGCGACTGGTCTTGGTCGAGGTGAAGTAGACCACGCTGCCCTGGAGGCATAGTACGTAGCTGCGGTACTCGGTCTCGTAGGGGAAGCGCTTGAAGTAGTCTTCGGTGTAGACGAGCATGTACTTGTGGCAGATCTCGAGGGCGCTGATGGTGTCAGGGGTGGGTACCACGGCGAGGAGGAGAAGCGGGAGATGTGTGGGGGTACGGGAGCTGCAGTAAGTGATGGCTCCGTTGGGGGGGGCTGGAAGTGATTGTGGCATGGAGGGGTCGGGTTGTTGGGGTTTCCTTGAGGGAAGGAGACATTAGCCCAGTTTTTATTTAGCTGAGGGCGGGTACTTACGTCTCGGTCGACATTCGAAGCTGCAGAATATCCTGGGATCGCCCGGCAACTTCACGGAGTACATGGAGCGTATACTTCTGCACCAACTCGAGCATGTTCGCTGCCAGAGGCGGAACATCCATCAAGTCGATGACCTTGAAGAATATGCTGTCATGGACGATGCGCCTGTAGCAGACGTTTGCAAGTGCGAACCCAAGATTAACCCTTTGTCTCCCTTCCCAACGCAGCCGCAGAAACTTTGTGTGGACTGTGGAAGGGAAAGGAAAGAACCCGGGTACCTGTGGGAGCAGAGGTTGGTGGGGTGTGTGGGAGGAGGTGTGTTTTAGGATCTCCTCACATTGTTCGAGGGTGAGGAGATCATCGGAGGAGGGAGTTAGGGGAATGGAGGGTGACTTTGAGAGGGGGTCGAAAGTGTGAGGAGACATTTTGATGGAGGAGGTTTGATGGAGGAGGTTTGATGGGGGAGGTTGAGATGAAGGAGGTTGGGTGATTTGAGATGGACCCCACCTGAATAGAGATCAGGCGATGAAGAATGTGGATGTGTGGATTTTTTGTACAGGTTGATTGTGGAGTTCTGATGAGGCTTTCTTTCGAGAGTGCTTGAGCTATCTGTGGGCCAAGATTGGATGGAGTCAGTCGGGAACGCTATATATGTAGTCCAGAGACGCCCTACCTATACTATAAGAAGAATTGTTGTTGATGGTTATGGATATCTTACGACTAAAATACATGTGATCTCTACCATACTAGTGATTGATTGATTGATTAATTGGTTGATTCAATCATTAGGAACATCTGCCATGCAAATGGCTATGTCCCACTATTTATAAGCTGGAAAAAAAAGGAGGAGAGAAAAAAAGAGCATTCCCAATCCATTTCTCATTGCCCGTAGAAAATAACGTAGAGGTACAGTACCAAAAAAAAGGGTGGGGTCACTACGGTATTCCTACGGCACTGACACAGTATTCTTCCTACAATGCCAGTTTAATCCGTAGCCTTATGGTAGTGATTTCAACACGTTTTTTTCATACCGTATATACAGGTAAGTACATGAACATGTAGGAAGCTCTGTATGAGTCCCTAGGCCTAAGTATGGGGAGAGCACATCGAAAATAGAATTGTAGCTGAGTTAGCAAAGCCTAAACTAGCACGCCTAGCTTTCATTATATTTTTTGCCCCCCGCTAGTTTCAAGGAGACGTGTAAAACTTGAAAACGTAACTGGAACGCTACGTTTATCTCCAATGTACTTAAGGCGCCAACTAACCAATGATCAAAATGGTACAATTGAACCATTTTATTGCGAGTGACAGGCTGTGAAGTAGGAACCCTGTTTTTATCTGCCTGCCGCTGCCTCGGCAAACCGCAACGGAGCAACAGACTGAACGAATACGGATACAATACAGGACAAGAGTGAGCTACACGTATTATGCATACACGTATAATTGCAATCACCTATCCGTCTTTAGGCTGCTGCCTCCTAGTCCTGCACCATGTCTCTCGAGTGACGGTATATGACTCATAAATACTAACGTCGCTCTACTTGGAGGGCGCCATTATACGTTAGTACATGTAGATACAGTTATGTGCCCAATAGAGATTCGTGTTATCAGTGTGATGCTAAGGGAAAGTTAGTAGAGCGTTTAAAGAGGTTCCTTCCAAATCTCCCAATAGAATCATCATCTACTATACCCTTGTCCTACACTGCGCACTCTACTGGAGCTACGATAGGTCAAGAAATAACCTAACTTCTGTGACTTCTTATTCAGACTAATAAATTAACCACAATCCTTAATTTTCAGGATAAGAATCGGATTAAACTATGGTCAATATCTCCAGGCCCTCCCTAGATTCCAGGCCGGTCAGGCCCCAAGGCTACATTGTACCGAATTTGACGAAGTCTGCACTTCTCATCCAAAGTGCAACATCCCCCCCCCAATCCTCGCCAATCCCTACCCTTTCCCGGCCATCCCTCCGTGCACTCTACGGCTCCATGTACTCGTCTTACAAGGGTAAGAACCAGAAAATGCGAGTGACAAAGCCAAGGATTATTTGTATGGAGTGGCAATGTTCTGCCATACAAGCAATCCTTGACTTTAGCAACAGCATTTTCTGGTTCTTATGCTGGTAGGCGAGTATGTAGGTAATTCCCCTCTCAAATAACCACAAACCGAACGCCCGTCGCTAAACCCCCCACTCTCCATCTCATTACATCTTACCCGCCCGCCCACCGATCATCATTCACTCACTCACTCACCCCTTCAGCCCTATTACATGCCACTACATGTAGCTCGCCCTACCTGAGGCCACCTACCCACCCTGCCCTTCTCTGTCCCGCGCATCCTGCTTGGCAGCCTTCCGTCCACGCGTCCACACAAAAACAAAAATCCCCCAACCCAACTCTCTACATGTGCGCCCAAAAAAAAAAAAAAACTTCATTCCAAACTCCCCCAAGCCGACCGGTAACCCCGCACGCGCGCAGAAGAAAGAAAGAAAGAAAGAAAAAAAAACTCCTCCCCCGACAAAACCAACTCGGGGGGGTTTTCGCGGGAAGTGACAAGAGTGAGAACCCATGTCGGAGAACGATCTGATAAGGAAATTCCAGTCCGAAGAATCATTTCCCCCCCCTCCCCTCGTCCCCTTTCCCATGCCATCCGGCGGCACCCCCGGGATGACCGGTCAACCAACAACAACCACGACTACAGCAAATTCTAGGGAGTTCGCGATGACGTTTACTTTCCGTGGCTGCTAGCTCTACATGTTCGAATTTTTTTTACGACACAGGGACAGGTTTGGTTGGTTGACTGATTGGCTGGCTGACTTGACTTTACACAAAACTGCTCCTAAACACACACAACACACACAGAAAAAAATAAAGAGAAAATAAAATAAAAAACGAACACCAAAAACCCCGTACGTGCCCATACAAGCATCCACAAAACCAATCAACTAACCATCCAACCAACCAACCGAACCGAACCGACCGTCCTCTGAGATGAGTATGAATGTCTTCTTTTCCACCTTCAAATATGATGAATAAAATAGAAAATGTTCCGGAAAAGAGAAAAAGAGGTTTACGGAGAAGCGAAGCCAAACAAAAAAACAAACAAAGCCTTCCCCAACGTGCAATAGAAGCCGAAGTAGAAAGCAGGAAGTGAAGAAGTAGCGAAAAAAAGCGACAATGAATCCCTAGAAACATACATCTTGCGAGAAAAGAAACATAAAAAGAATAATATAAAGCATAAAAGAAGGCAGGGAAACACGGTATACTCCATACAGATCCCAAGATACCTCCTCCCTCATATCTCCTTTCTTCTTTCTTTACACCAACACCGCTGTGGCATTCCCGGTGTTATCGTCACCGCCGATGACGCCATTGATGATCTTCTCGCCGCCTCCGAGCTTCTGGAGCTCTCGTTCGCAGCCCTCGAGCTCCTCCTTGATGCGCTTGCTCTCGCGCTCCAAGTCGTGGCGTCGCTGTAGAAGAATGGCTCTCCTCTGCTCGTCCGTCAGATCTGCCATTGTGCCTGCGCCGAGGGCGAGAAGGCTTGGTTCAATTGGCACGTCGCCCATGTTTAACTGGTTTCTTGGGTTGAGGATGGAGTTTATTGAGTGCAGTCGTTGATCAGAGGTAAGGTTATCTGCCTCCGCAATGGACAGGCTTCTTTTTCGCTGGTTGTGGGGGGGCTGTGGGCTGTCTGCGACGTTGATGTTGTTATGGGGAGATAATGGGGCCAGCGAGGAGGAGGAGTCTTGGTGATTGTGATGGTGAGTAGAAGAGGAAGAGTTCATGGAAGGGGCGACGGGAGCCCCGTTATTAACGTTTCCCGCCGTCCCTCCTCCTCCTCCTCCGCCACCACCTCCACCACCTCCACCTTCAGCTGCTGCTGGGCTCCTAAAACTCGTTGTAAAGTCGATTGGCGGTGGGAAATGCCTTGGCTGCTGCTGCTGCTGGCCAGGATGCGGTAGTTGTCTCAGGGCGTTCCCGCCAGAGTCCGTCATCTCCGTGTCATCGTCTGATCCGTTATTAAGGCCTACGATCGTTCGTTTCGTGTCAGTGCATTGAACCAAGCGTACATTACATCTATATCCTACCCATGGGATCTTGGACGGAGATGAAACGGGGTAGGGGAGGGGGGAGGGGGAGTGGAGGGAAGAGGGAAGTGCGTAGTAAGAGTAGCCTAGACATACACTCTACCTACCTGTAAGTGTGTTTTGAGCCGGTGCTTGCTGTTGCTGCTGTTGGGTATGGGCGTTATCAATCCCGACCAAGCCCCCCCCTCCTCCCTGCTGCACGGGAGCTGTTGCTGCTGCTGCTGGGCTGGAGGAAAAGTTTCCATTTGCAGGGGCCACTACCCGTTTCCGCCGTTTGATGATGCTCTTTTTCATGGCCTCGGGCCGATGGACGCCGTGGAGCTTGTGGTAGAGCCCTATGGTAAAATCAGCGCCATGTTTTATTTTTCTTTGCTTCTCTTTTTTTCTTTCTTCTCTCTTTCACGAATTGCAAGCTAAAATGTCCTCAAAATTGAAACTTGAAAAAACTCCCGGGTATCTCCCGCTGTGTCGTAATAGAGAGAAAAAAGAAAAGAAACCCCCCAATACGAATTAGTGGGAGGTAGGGATCGAGGGGGTGTGGAGAAATCCCTCGGGCAATATAGAGATAGGATTGGTATATGGGTATTATGACATCCATGCATCAGGGAGGGAGGGAGGGAGGGAGGGGGCTTATCAATCATATCATATCAGATGATCGAAGGAAACAGGCATGACAGGGGGGAGAGGGAGGCTACGGGGTCGCACTGCAGGATTTAAACACAATCGACAGGGTCTCGGCTAAACAGTCCCTCCCGACGACCATCGTACGATCTGATAAGGGAAAGCTCTCTCGCTCGGGGAAATGATTGGACCGCCACCACAACAACAATAATGGACTCACCACAGGCATTGCAGATAGTATGACCGCTTTCGTCTCGGCGCCATAACGGCGTTATTGTTGTACCGCAGTTCTGGCAAGCTACCACCACTGTTGTATTATTCGACGGCGGTGAGCCTGTCCTGGCTGGCTGTTGCTGCTGCTGCTGCTGCTGTTGCTGTTGCTGCTGCTGATGTTGCTGCTGCTGTTGTTGCTGCTGCTGTATTGGCGCCTGCTGCTGCTGTAGTTGTTGCTGCTGAGGGGCTGGCAAAGGCGAAGGAGCATTCGTCAGTGCCGGGTCCATCGGGACACCTGCAGCGCCACCTCCTCCTCCACCAGCTCCTCCACCTCCACCTCCGGCTCCCCCTCCTCCCCCACACCCTCCTGCCCCATTTGCCACACCAACCGTGAACTGCGCAGCCTTGCTCACACGGTTATTGAACGCCGGGCAGCCATTGCAGCCCTCTGCCCCTCCTGTCCCGTTGCATCTGCCCCCGCCCGGACACGTCCCGGAGACAACATGGTCGGCAGCGACGTAGGTGGCCCCGAGCGAGGACTGTACGTTGCCGACGGTGGAGCCGTGCGGCGGGCGCTTGAGATTCGTGGGGCGGGCCTGGTTCCGCGCTTTCAGGTAGAGGCCGCAGGCGTTGCAGATTGTCTGGCCGTCGGGCGCGCGGCGCCAGAGCGGTGTACGTGTAGTGCGGCAATTACTGTAGGCAAAGAAGAAGGGGAAAAAAAATAGTAAACCGAGTTAGTCAGAAAATTCCCCTAAAAGTAGAGTAAGAAGAAAAAAAGTGCAAAACATGGAACAAAGTGCAACAAAAAGTTTTCTAAGCAGTGGAGAGAGGGGGAGGGGGGACGGTGGTGGGGGTGCGGGAAGGGGTGGGCGAATGATTGGGGGGAGAGAATAGAGAGAAGCCCATCTACCTGCACGTCTGCCCACTCGTCGTACTCATCACAATTATCGACGGCGCAGGACTGTCCTGCGGCGTCTGCGGCTGCGACATTGGCGTGTGCGTCGGTGTAGCCGGGGGTGCTGCAACACTGGCAGCCGCGGCGGCGACCGCTGCTACCGCGACGGGCTGTAATTGATGCTGCTGCTGCTGTTTAGCGTGCTGTGTATGCTGCTGGACCACCTGCTGCAACTGCTGTAGTTGCTGCCGCATCAGCCCCGTGTCCTCCTCCGAGGGCGTGGCGGTGGCCGTCAGGGCCGGGTCCACCATGCTAGCTCCTCCTCCTGCTGTTCCTGCTCCTGCTGCCGCTCCCCCACCGCCGGCGCCGCTGCCACCGTTGCTGCTGTTCCGGTCGTGGTCCTGCGCGGCGATGGAGGTGTGGGGGGTGTGCGCCGCATGGTCGAGCGCGAGGGCGGATGGCGTCATAGCTTCGCGGGGGAGGACTGCTGCTGCTATGGCGGGCTGTGGGGGATTTGTAGGTGTAGTGGTGCTGGACGGAGCAGTGGGGAGTGCAGGTGTAGATGTAGGTGTAGGGGCTGGTGGGTGGATAGGCACTGTTGTTGTTGGAGGAGGAGGAGGTGGTGGTGGTGGTGGTGGTGATGTTGTGATAGTTGTAGTTGTAGTTGTAATGGTGGTGGTGGGTGCTAGTTGTGGTGAGGATGGTAGTTGTGGTGGTGGTGGTGGTGGTGGTGGTGGTGGTGGTGGTGGTGAGAGATGGTGGTGGTTCGTTGTGGTTGTGGTTGTGGAAAGTGTTGGTGCCGTAGTACCGCTGCTGCTGGTGTTGCTGCTTGTGATGGTGGTGGCCGGCGCCGTGGGATTAGTAGTACTTGTAGTGCCGGCGGTGGTGTTGCTGCTGGCCGTGATGGGCGTGAGCGTCGAGGGGGTTTCAGCAGCACCAGATGCCATAGCTGGAGTCACGGAAAGAGACGAGAGTGACGCTGCGAGAAGCTTCCCCGGCATGGCGCAGGTTATATATCGGGAAATATATATGCGAAAGAGAGAGAGAGGGAAGGGGGGGGGTTGGTTAATGGGCGGCGGCGATGGTGGATCGATGAGAGGAGGAGGGGGTTCGATATAGTAAGTAAGTGGATCGATGGGGAAGGGAGGGAATTAAGTAAACCGATTTTTTATATATATCTTCTAGGAACAAGGACAAGACTAGGCTAGACTAGCTGGGGCTGTTGTTGTAGGGAATGATATTATGAGGAGGAGGAAGAAGAGTAAAGAAAGATCAGGAAGAACAACTTTGAGATCTTTAAAAAAGGGATCTTACTCTCTCTGACTGTCTGTCTACGCCCAAGAAGAAGAAGAAAAAAAAAACGAACAGCTGTTTGAGGAAAGCAATGTGTAAGAAATAACAAAAAAGAATAAGATTAAAAATTGAAATAAAAAAAAACGAAGAATAAGCCCACCACGAACCACAAACCACCAGCACCACCGCCGCCGGGTTCTGACCGCGGGAATTGAACTCGGGAAAGGCAAAGGGGAAGAAGGAAAGAAAAAAAAAAAAAAAAGAGTGCGAAAAATTAAAAGAAAAACACCCCCTTCACCTTAGGCCTCCTCCTCCTCCTCCTCCTCTCCTGTCCTCCCGCTGGCTGGGTGTCTGTGGTCCACTCACGACACGCAGAATTGGAATTGACAATCCGAATTGACGGCGAAAGCTACGGACGGGCCAGGGGCCAGCTACTATTACATACAACCAGAGCTCTTTCTGGCTGGCTGGCTGGCTGGTTGGCCGTTTTCTGCTCTGCCACAGCTCACCTACGGGCGACGTCCACTTCAGATGGATGGAATAGATATGATTATGATATGATAAGATTCATCATGCTTCTCTCTCTCTCTCTCCCTCTTTCTCTCACTCTCTCTCTCTCTCCCTACTCCCACTTAATCCACGCTGTCTCTCCCTCTCACCCCGGCCCCCTTCCAAGAAAACGGTCCAAACAAGAAAGAAAAAAAAAAGAGTATGTACCTTAGACCTACATGTAGCTAGCAGCCAGGTAGCTAGTACCCATACATGTACCTACATGTATGGTATATGTATACAAGTATTTCACCCACTATCAGAACGCCGCCCCCCCCAAGTCAGCAGATCTCTGCGCGCGCTGATTGGACGCAGGACAACGTGTCTGTCACGGGGTTTTCCCGCCCCCGTCCGTCCCGGGTCCTGGGCAGGGGGGGGGGGGGGGCCCTTTCCTTCCCTCTCCCCTCCCGATAGATTATGTAGAGATAGGGCCCCCTGGTCCACGTGTGTGTGTGCTTGCTTTAGATTATCTCTATCTGATCGATCCGATGCGATTGGATTAGATAGGGATCTATAATCTATCTTCCGCCCGCCCACCCACCCACCTACATACACACATATCTTCTTTTTTTTTTAGGAAAAAGGAAAAAGGAAGGGAGGCAGAACGTACGGGGAGGGAGGGTTGTAAGCGGAAGCGAGGTGTAGGTACGATATGAGGCGCGGTGGCGGGCAGCTTTTTTTTTTTTTTTTGTATGTATGGGGGGGGGGAGGGAGAGAGTGATATGTAGTGAGTGGTCGGGAGTAGCAGGTATACTCAGCGCAGTCAATTGCAATACTCTACGTCCCCCCCTGCCTGCCTGCTTCCTCTACGAGTCTACAAATACTCTGCTCCTCACTACATGACTACATATGTATGTCTGTCTGTCTGTATGTCCGTAGAGCGCGCGCAGGTCGATTGCATCTCGTGAGCCCTCTCATTCTGCCCACCCATCATATCAACTGCAATTGCATCCCCCCGAGGAGAAGGTAGAGCACGTAGGTAGGTAGGTACCCGGGGCTGGGGAAATATCTGCTCATGAGCCTAGAATACTCCACCGTACATGCAGTACGTAGGTACATGTATGTGCCAGTAATGTAGGCACAGCGCGGGGTGGAAACAGTGAAGCCATGCTACTTTTTCAGCGTGACCAATTATCATGAGAATTGGAAAAAAGATATATTTTTATTTTTTTCTTGCATGTCAAGAATTTCCCCCATCAGCTCAACACCAAAACCTATTATTCCTCTACCATGAGCTGTGTTTTGTGTTGAGTCGAGTTGCCAAAAACACACACACGCCAAGACCCACACATTTTGTATGTATGGGATGTAGAGTAGCCGAATCTCCAAATTGCTCTCTACTTCCATGTAGCTCAGGTAATTTTGGTGTATTTCTGGCTGCATGCCTTCACTCTTCACCTCGCGCTGTAGTTACATACGGGTAGGACGTATAAGCAAAAAAAAAAAAAAGGAACATGTGTATATATCTCCATACCGTCCACTGAATCTGCACCATATCATCAAGTGCACATCCCCCTGGCTACATATGTAGCTACCAAACACCAGTACCGCTACCACCACTACATTACTCCGCTCTACAAGTCTACTCTGCTCTATGTAATCCACGAGTCCACAAGACCGGCCTCCATGTGCCCGCCGTACGCACCCAGCAACTGTGCGTGTCTGTACATATATCTCCAGATCCAATCCAATCCAATCCAATCCAATCCAATCCAACCCAATCCAATCCAACCCACTAGGTAGTTCGCCCGTCAGTTACAGTACTTCTAAGCAAATCGCCAATTAACCGCCGCGCCTCAACGTTAACGTCGTTCCATTACCCCACAGCCGGCCAGCTGATCACCATAGTCCATTAATTGCAACGGCCAGCAATCCAGCAATCCGCATCCACGCATGCAGGAAAATAAAATAATTAAAAAAAATAATAACAATAACAAAAATGAAACCCGGGAAAAGAACAAAAAAATAAAGAGCCAAAAATAAAAAAAGGTGTGGATCCCAATTCCCATGATTGCAGTCTTCTTCCCCTATTACAGTACCCATATGATGCTCATTCGCCAATGGCCCACACCCCGTCCCAAACGAAATGCACAAAAGAAAAAGCAAAAACCGAATGGAAACCAAACAACCACAACAGCGCAGCAGGAAAAAAAAAAAACGAAGCCCCACAAAAAAAAAGCAAAAACCCCATCACCCCCTCACCTCACTAGAAGTACATATGCTGGACCCAACGTTCTCCTCTCAACACTCAACACCAGGCATACTTCTCATTCAGCACCCACTCAACCTCCGCCTCCCCACTCCCCCCCTTACCATACATCATCAGACTCGGAATGGAGTCGTTCTCCCTTTCGACGCCCACCACCCCCTCCACCACCGCGCCCGCCGCCTCAACCACGCTCTCCGCCGGATTCCACACCACAACCCTGCCCAACCCCCACCTCCCCGCCTCCTCCACCGCCGCGCTCAGCAGCGCCACCAGGTCCTCGCGCCGGCCCTCCTCGGGCCCAAAGTCGGCCACGCGGAGCACATAGAGCCTTGGGCCCGCGATGCTAAAGTCGCGGCCCCAGACGATCCAGCGGGCGCCCGAGGCCGTGATGCAGCCCTTGACGGCCGGCGCGCCGAGGTCGGCCCGCACGCACGCGCCAATAAACTCCTCGCGGCTGTGGTGCCAGTCCATGGTGCCGTGGTCGGGCACAAAGGCGATGCGTGTCTTGTGGTGACGGGTGGAGAGCGCGGTGCGCAGCGCGGCGGTGTCGACCGCGCAGAGAGGCGCGATGTCGGTGTGGTAGAGGGGCTGCACGCGGGACGGGTGGATGCGCGGGGGTGCCGGGGTACGTACGGGGAGCTCAATGTGCGAGGACTTGTGTGGGAGCCAGCCGAGCTTTGCGTAGAATTGCTGTTGTGTGTGTGCTTGGATATCAGCCACCACCATCGCCAACTATAGGTACAAATGGCTCCCATCACCACCGCCACCACCACCACCAGGCTCGAGAATGGGGAGAAAAGAAGGAGAGAGAGAAGAAGAGAGCAGGGCAAATCCATACCTTCCCAATATCCGAATACAGCACCGAGAAGCCCGCCCGCTGTCCGTTATGGCGCTTCAGGCGCTCGCCCAGCATCGTCAGCATCACCTTCGCATAGCCGTTCCCGCGGCACTCGGGCGGCGTGAAGACGCTGCCAACGCCGTAGGCCACGACCTCCTCTACGGGCACGCGCTTCTCGCCATCGACGGGCGGGTGCGAGACGAGGGCCCTCTTCTGGATAGCCTCACACGAGGCCAGGATATGTGCTGGGTCAGCGGCGGCGTCGACGAGCACCCATTGCGTCATGCCGCCGTTGCGGGTCAGACGCGTCGAGGCAATGTGGTCCTCGCGCGTCAGGTACTGGGAGACGGTCAGGGCGCCGGCCCAGCATGTTGAGTGCTGCGTGCGGATGTGGGCGAGCTCGGCGGGCGTGGGGTGCCGTAGGAGGTAGGTGGTTTCGGTGGTTGCTGTGGGCATGTTTGATGCTGGTGGGTGGGAGAGTGGGGTGGATTGAGGTATGTGGGATCAATCTGTCTGTGGATCAATCTGTCTGTGGATCAATCTGTCTGTGGATCAATCTGTCTGTGGATCAATCTGTCTGTGGATTAACCTGTCTGTGGATCAATCTGTCTGTGGGGGAATGAGTAGGTAGGTGAGATTGTCGTGATGTCTGTCAATGTAGAAAGCCAAGCACGGGGCAGCTGTGGGTATGGGTGTGATTTATGGTTATTCTGATGTGTAGCAGGCACACAGCTAGTATTAGTAGCTCATGGACAGGGCAGCAGGAAAGACAAAGAGAGCGGCCAGCAAGACATGGAGACCCACGACGAGACAGACGGAGGCTTTTTAATTCCACGGAGGAAGGAAGCAGCAGCTTAGGAGGAGGAAGGAAGGAGCCAGCCAAGAAATAAGTCTCCGAGGGCAGGCACTGGCAAGCAGGAGGAGAGTTTGGGTTGACGAGGCGAGGCGAGGCGAGGCGAGACAAGACAAGACAAAAAAAGGCAAGAAGTAGGTAGAGTAGGAAAGGTGACAGCCTCGAGGAAGGAAGTTGCACGACTTGCTCATCCCTCCAAGAATCACACACACGGTTAACACTGCCCAACGGGGGGGGGGGACTGATAGCTACTCCACTGCTCTTCTCTGCTCTTCTCTACTCTATCCACTCCACTCTGCTCACTCTGCTCTGCTCTACTCTACTCTATCAACTCTGCTCTACTCGACTCTGCTCTAGATGATTGTGCAGTGCAGTACAGAGTACACTTTCCCATGTCTCTCACGCACCCGCCTCGCCCTCGCCCTCTCTCGCCCTCCCTCGCCCTCTCCAATCCGCTCCTCCTCCCAGCTCCCCCCCCCCAAAGCTGCACTCCCGCCCACTCGGGATTCGCATTAGCTAAAAAGCCACCACCCATGGCCCGTCCTGTGACGAGGCGAGGCGGCGCGTGACTGCGTGTGTAGGGAGCAGCTGCGAGGGCATTGGCTCATCATGATGCTGTCCATGACATTGATGATGATACTGACGATGATGATGCTCCCTTTCTAGATCCTCCCCTTCTTCCCCTTCTTCCTGCCCCCAAGGATAACGTAGAGTACCTTCCCACCCAGCAAGCAGCCAGTGCAATGTGCAAGTGCAAGTGCACGGTGCGGTTCTTATGGCTGGCTGGCCTCTACTGCTGCTGGGCTTACTCGCATCCCTCAAGTAGAGTATCTACACACATACATAGAGTACATCCATCCATGTACCTACATACCCATACCCACTCCCACCTGCCAGAGCAAGTAGGTGCTCTGCTCTGCTCTGCTCTGCTCTGCTCTGCTCTACCGACAACTAGAGTAGAGTAGAGTACATGCATGCATGCATGCATGCACAGTCCAGATTAGCGGAGGCTCTGCGGAGAACCCGAGGACAAGCGACGGAAGCCGGGGCGGGCTGCAGGCCAGACCCCTAACCCTGCGATAACACCCCCGGCCGCCGGCTACCCTCGCAAGACGCAACCGGTTTTGGGCCATTGCTTCCGGGTGGGTGCAGATTGGCCTCGTTGGTGCTGCTGTTGGGGGTTGGGGGGCGTCGTTGGGCTGACTGACCTGGGAGAGAGAGAGAGAGAGAGTGAGAGTAGAGTAGAGTACCTACATGTACCTACATAGATAGAGAATGTGGGTGGTGTGTATTGTAGGTACAGCTCTAGATACGGGGACCCGGGGGGATGATTGGCTGCTTGTTGCCCGGGAGGGAGTAGCAACGCTGCATGTAGCTAGTCAGTGTGGGCGAGTGTGTGAGTGTGAATGTGAGTGAGTGCGAGGGTTGGCTGCTGCCGTGTGCTGGAGACCAGCGGTGTCTTGAGCGCTGACGGGACCCTGGGACTCGGGTGCTATTGATTGTAGCGCAGAGATAGTAGGGATAGTGGAGATAGCGCAGAGTAGAGAGATAGCAGATATGATGCATCACCATCCACTAGAGTACCTACTCTACTCTAGTCCGATCATATCATATCATATCATATCAGTGCCTGTGATCTTATCTTCACCGCCATCCGTAGCATCGTTCACGGCCCCCCCACCGACCGCCGGATGAACAATCGCATTGTCCCGCGCTGCAATGCACGAAATGCATGGCAACGGCCGCTAGTGGTCTTTGTTTACCGCAGCAACCAACAACGCCTCTCCCCTCCATTGCCCGCCGGAATTCACTCCCCCGCCATCCATCACCAGCGCTCATCCACTCAATCCTCAATTCTCACACAACTACAGAGAGACTAAGATACACCGAGACAGCAGCAGCAGCAGCAGCAGCAGCAGCAATGTCCTACAATCCGCGCCAGAGCAATGTCTTCCGCTCCTCGCAGAACCAGCCCCCGCCCAGCACCCGCAAACAAACAACCCAGCAGGCCGACAGCTACCTCATGATAGTCTGTCCCCCCCTCCCCCCTTCTCTACATCCACCCACAGCCTCTCCAGTGCCTCTCCCCGCAAAACTCTCCAATATCCCCCCCCCAATACCCCTCCCCTCAATACCCCCCCACACACTAACACCCCCCACCCACCAGGCTGAAAGCACAATCGTCGACTGCATCTCCGAACTCGGCGTCACCTTCTCCCTCGACGACCTCAAGCGCCCCACGCCCCAAAAGACCCAACTCGTCTTCGAGATGTTCGCCGAGCTGCTGATGGGCGTGCGGCGCGAGACCGTCGAGCCCATCATCCGCTCGGCCAGCGAGCAGCTGGACCACCCCGAGACGCTGCACGAGCCCAGCGCGCTCATGGCCTTCTACGCCTCGCTGCGCACGCTGCTGCAGGAGTGCGACATCCACGACTTTACCTTCAACGACCTGGCCAAGCCCGACACAAAGCGCCTCATAAAGATCTTTAGCTACGTCATCAACTTTACGCGCTTCCGCGAGGGCCGCGCCGGCGAGATTGGCGAGCACCTGGCCAAGGCCGAGAAGATACGCGACGCGATCGAGGCGCGCGCGCAGGAGAACGAGGAGCTGGCGGCGCGCGTCGAGGCCCTGCGCGCGCGCCGCGCGAGGGAGGAGCCGCTGATTGAGGGCGTGCGCAGGGACGTGGAGGCGCTGACGGAGGAGCTGCGCGGCATGAGTAAGCGCGAGAAGGCGCTGAGCGCAGAGTATGGCCGCCTGCGCAAGGACAAGGAGGCGTACATCAAGACGCTGGAGGACCGGGCGTTCTTTGTCACGCGCACGCGCCAGGAGGCGGAGAAGATTAGGCCGTACATTGTCGATAGCCCCGAGAAGCTGCAGGGCGTGATTGTGGACATGGGCGCGACGCTGGCGGCGGAGAAAGCGGAGGCGGAGGCGCTGGAGCGGAGGGCGAGGGCGCTGCAGACGAGTGCGGATAGCTTTGCGGTGGTGGAGGCCGACGTCATGGCCGCCATCAAGATCATGGAGGAGTGCGAGGCCGAGCTGGTGAAGGAGGAGGAGAGCGCGAGGAAGGCGGCGAGGCACTTTGACGTGCTGACGCAGAAGCAGACGGAGGTGCGGGAGGCAGAGAGGAGCGAGCAGGTTCGTCCCACCACCCTTCCCAGTATAAACCATCCCCCCCCTGTTTACTAACAGCTACCCCCCCACAGCGCCTGCAACGCCAGCTCCAGAATGCCACCGACAAGATTGCGCGCGCGCGCGAAAGCGGCGAGTCCAAGTCTGCGAGCGCGCAAAAGAAGATGCGCGAGCTCAAGGAGGCCTACAAGCAGCTGGCGCGCGAGCGCGCCGAGCGCGACAAGGACATGGAGAAGAAGAAGATCATCATCGAGAAGATTGAGAAGGAGATGGCCGACATGAAGGAGAAGGTAGAGGAGGAGGTTGGCGCCGCGCACGCAGAGTTTGCAAAGATGAAGGGTCACATATTGCTGTATATCAGCGAGATGGAGCAGAGTATCTGAGGGGGGTTTGTGTTTGGGGGGATGGTGCGGCGTGTAATTTTCGCTTCTTTTTTTTTTTTTTTTTGGGGGGGGGCCTTTTTTTGATGATGATCATGATGGTATGATGTTGATTTGGCTATGGCTTTAATGATGGGATTGGATGGGATGGATGGCGTGCGCGGGGAATACTCTAAATGGCTTTTTTTCTCTTGTTCTTTTGCTTTTTTTTTTGGTTATGGCTCTATGGCTCGCTCGCCCGGTAGCGGGCGTTGTAATTTTTTTTTCTCTCTTCTTTTCCCATTCTCCTTTCACATTTCATGATGAGATACATCATATCAACCTCTCTTGTTAGATTTTTTTTCTTTTTCTTTTTTTTTCCCCTGTAATGTGGTTGGTGCATGGGATATCACTCGTGCGGCCCGGGTCCGGGTCCGGATCTTGGTCATAAGGCATCACTCGCATCGGAGCGGGAAGAAAGGGGAATTGGCCGCTGGGGATGCCCGGGTCCGAGTCTCTCGCTCTGGTTCGGTGTTCTCCCCCCCCCCCCCCTAGCCTAGCTGCTAAGGTCTCTGCGATATCGTGCAAGCTCCAGTTAATGTGATTGAGATGTCGTACAACTGTTCGGTGTATTGTACAAGGCTCTGGCGTTTAACGAATGGACGGATCCTCACCTGTCAGCACCCCTGTGCGGTTCGCTTACTTGTTAATGTCTCCCAGAGCCTCCCAGAGCCTCGTACATGTAGGCATTGACAATAACACCAGTTAAAAAAAAAGCGCATGCCGGTTACTAGTATTTCGTTATTAACTGTATGTAGCTGTGTCTTCTAGACCTGGGCTCTACTCTAGGTAAATATATATCGAGTAGTCGCTATATCGTACCAAGACTATGCGCCCTCGTTGTAATACTACTCGCTAGCTAGCTAATAAGGTATACGATGCGGAATCTTTCATGAACAGGTAAGGTACATGTAGTAAGTATTCATCATGATTCTGTGGGTGACGCAACCGGAGGTAACTGGTGCACTACTATTGTACATGTATACAGTACCAAAAAAGCGGGTGGATCCAGTACCGCACCTAGCAGAATACCGCAAAACTACGGTATTTCTACGGTATTTCTACGGTATAATATTTAGAATTCCGATTTAATTCGGAAGTTTTAAACAATTCCGTATTGATACAGTACGTATTACATACATCCCCTTTTTTGGTACTGTATGTATACATGTACTGTACCGCCTGCAGCTGTACCACAAAGGTTTGGGCGTTGCACCCGGCCGGGTGTTAAATAAGATAGATCCTGGTAAGTTGCTCTCTGAAGGATTCGCCACAGTTCGAGCAAAAAAGAAAATCGGTGCTTTTTACATACCAGGATCTTGCGGTATGGATCTACCTCGCATGGGAGTGGGAGTAATATTGTGACATAAGCCCGGGCCTTGTGATTATGTTCCATGCACCGGGAAAGCAACCGAGCCTCACAAAAACAGGTTACGGGCGTCAAAACACAATATATAAAGGCAGGCACATATAAGAGGGTTCAGTGTTTCTTTTCGAATCCTGGAGCTATATAACGAATATAAACCAAAGTTTGGTAAAATTGATAAAGCTTACACTCCCTGATCCAGTCAACTACCTCTCTGAAACAATACTCTCGCTAGATAAAAGTAAATCATGTCAAAAATGGTTGGGAGACATCCAAATAACACTTCTGGCTACTTGGTTCTGTAATTGTATATAAATTCACCTTTCTTCAGCAACTTTGTATCATCCCGTTGTGCTTTCCCGGTGATGGTTGCTTTCCTAGTGAAACAATTTATTTCCCTATAATCACATGTATATATGCATCGTTAGGTGTTCTCGGTTTCACCACCATTAGCCCCGATAATATATATCAACTAGTGGTGATATTCCCAAATAGGGAATAAGGTGGCCTGGTACAATCAACTGTCCACCAATCGCACCACGCCCTCCAATTTCCTAGTATGTAGCTGTAATATGGGAAGCGCTTATATCTATTAGTATATACTATATATCATTTGCAGTTATATAAGTGGCTGGGTGTTTTGGGCCCTAACTCTCCGACGAAGCTATATCTCAAACACTTGCGCGTTACTTCTAAATATCACTCGTCTTCTTACAATTACCTATCATCCTTGGTGAAGGATTCGCCCTATTCGGGGCGCCCATGAGCTCGGCGGCGTGGCTGGCGAGGCTGGGGTCGACAAGGGCGATGATAGAAGCTAGCTGCTGCAGAAAGCTAGCTATAGCTGATATAATCCTGAAGGCGTCGATATATAG
The DNA here is from genome assembly GCA_024713855.1 of Morchella sp. 2016-41. Classification (NCBI taxonomy): domain Eukaryota; kingdom Fungi; phylum Ascomycota; class Pezizomycetes; order Pezizales; family Morchellaceae; genus Morchella; species Morchella sp. 2016-41. The sequence goes on along the minus strand of JAMGZD010000001.1, from coordinate 3,566,437 downwards.
AGCGGCGCTTGTAATTACGTTAAGGTACTAAGAGCAAGAGGCGCGATGTTGGGTTATCATGATGTCTACAGGTCTGCTCTGCCAGACAAGGCTCTATAAGCTGTGGGTACAGGGGCCGACTCCTAGAATTCTGCTTGATGCACACTGGCGTGGGCGCTTGTGCCAAAGCTTAAGGCGGGGCAATGCTCCTACATTATACATTCATCAAGGCGGTCAAATGTAGCTGGATATACATGTATTCATTGAGCTGCTTCTGCTAAATCGAGGTCAGTTTGTGCGCTCTTTCGTTGGGGGGGATGCACTTTCCCCGTCGCGCTATTATCCCTGAGCTTGAATATAATTAATGGAGGAACCAACATCAATCAATCCCCGGGCTTGATTCTTGGTAGAGCTCATGCTAGAAAGTGGCATTGGTAAACTGATACGATAACCCCACAAAGCATGTAGGCGCGGAGATCAAAGGGTTGACAGCGCGGCATATCGAGATCTTCCACTTCGGTGCCATCATTTTGGGTGAAAACATAACCTATTACCCAGCATATCCATCAGGCAGCCTGGCTATGAAGTACCTATTATCTTTGGCGGTAAGGGTGGTGAGTCATGGGCCTACTACTGATTGGGAGGGAAGGAGGGCATACCCTAATAATGTGACTTGTATGAAAGTGCCCGAGGGCAGTACCTACATCAAACGATTAATTACGATCATGAACACGTTGCAACGCTCGTAAGATCTTGGTATCGGTGGTTTTGTATGTTGATCGATGGTGAAACCAGGCCAGCTAATGAAATCAAAGAGAAAAAGGCTGATATATGTTTGGATGGCAAAGCTCGACATGTGAACATCAGATTTCCAAAACTGTGTTTAATCTACATCCTATCAGACCTTTTTGCATGTGCTCTATCTTGCAATATCGAACCACAAAGCTCTTACCAGACTTAGGCCTTTTTTCTTGATTGTTTAATGTCAAAACGTCTCACTCCTAGGGAGAAACTTCTATGTCGTAGAATCAAGAAGGATTCAAAAGAGTAGTCGAGTGATGATTCGTGATCACTGTTAGTACATACTTGCTTAGCGCCCACATCCACGAGTACTACTAAAAATGTAGTAGCCTTTCTACCCTATCAACCAATTTTCCTCTAAAGTTATCCACCGAATGATTCTAGCCAAGGATGTCAGACATCTCTCTTAAAATATAGACCACTCGTTGCTACATACTTATTTAAGCCTTTTTCCGTAAACAGCCTCGGGTCATGAAAAATCACTCGTCGATCTAAAATTTCAGATCCGAGGGTTGTAGTCGATTTAACGACACAGGTTTTACAAACAGGAGATCGATGCCTCGCTAGCTGCAGCATACCAACGAATATATTTTCCAGTGTTGTCAAATGCACGTTAAGCTTAATTCTCAGAATCCAGCCCGGCTTTGTCTGAGAGTTATATTTACTGACTATGATGACCCTGCATTTTAATTACTTGGTGTGTGCAATCCATGCTCGACCCCGGGAATACAAAGGGCCGAGGCCCGACGGCCCCCGAAGTGACGACGCATCTTGGCGAGAAGGCATGGAGCTCTCAGCTTCAGTTAAGATCGCACATCTACCGACGGTTTAGCCATTTATCCCTTAGATATCATTGGTAGTACCCGTCTTGTCACTTTTTTTTTCTTCTTTCTTTGCGTCGGATGCGTTTGGTGCCGGTTCAGATACCGAAACGGCTCTGTTTCAAAAAAGTGATAGAACAACGCAAGAGTGCGGTCCTGGTCCAGCTGTGAGTCTTTATCTATTGCTTGAAATACTTTCTTGCTTGCTGGCTTTTACCAAACTTAAGAAGACCCCCCCCCCTCTTCGGAGAGATCCTGACCGATGGTTATACGATATGATGACGGAGACAACAGAAATTGTTTCAACAAATAATGTTAAGGTGTAGCGACAGCGCGGGGGGCCCGGATTTCCGCCGGCCGGCGCGGGGGTGATGTTGGGTGCAATAGAGGTATTATGGGGAACATTCTGTAGAAACACTTCAGCGTTTCCCCCACATGATTGATGATGACAAGACACTGGGAACGCATTTTTGCTGGGGTCCGGGGGCTTGTCGGCAATGGGTAAATAATAGGAGTAATATAATATTATCAGTGTAGGTACGATGTACCTAATACGAGCTGCTCGTTGCTTATAATTACAGTATTTAGAGCACTCTAGAAGATATGACACCCCCCATATCCTGGCCATTTGGATGTAGCATATCTATTTCCCCAGCGATATCAAGTTACACATGCTGCAAGTGAACACCACCGATAACGGTTCTTCGATCGAACTCCCTTGCCCGGGCTCGGAACCATCCAGAACGAAGGCTATGCCAAAGAAGGCAACATCTGTATTCCTGAGGCGTCCTTAGAGATTTTCACTGCGCAAAAGGTCTGATCGGGTGTCGCGGCAACCACAGCACTCAGGGCAAGGGACCCGGTCGCATGTGGATGCTGCGTTCGGCAGATTGCTATGACTGGAATCCTGCGTTTTAGAAAAATCCCCGGAGATCTTTTTGTTCCTTTTCCATTTCATTCCCTCACCTCTACGTATTGTTTGGCCCCTCCTTCAGTTCGCCCTGGGCCACATTTTGTTGTCCCTCACTGCAACGAGTCGATTTCCGGAACCCCACGTTTTAGAACCGAGAGCTCGCCTTTCAAACCTAGCTGGGTATCCGAATAAGAAAAAAGTACCATAAAAAAATAGACGGACCAAGGGATAGGGCAGATAGGGCAGTAGAGAGGATAATACCTATCCTAGTAGACTAAATCAACACACCGGCCCTGATTCGACAAGGAAACAGCAGGTAGGGAGAGACGTGGGACGAAAGAGCAACCGCAGCAGCGGCAGCAGCAAGAGAGATACATACGACGAATACAACACGGAAAGGGAACTAACTGACTAGGCCATCCAAACACCACCTGTCTACCTCTCAAACAAACCCGCCAGCAGCAATCAAGCAAGCAATGGCAACCCAGGAATACGCTAAGGACGAGCTGTCGAGGAGGGGTCCGGATGAAAAGGGACCCAAGGCTTTATCGACTCCCTCCTTGCACTCTGCTCCCTCTTCCTCCACTCCAGGGAATAAAGTCGATCAGATACCAACTTTCTCTATCCCGGAGGGGTTTGATTCTGCTGCTTCACACCATCACAGACCTGCTGGAGTTCCCCCAGATATCGAGGGTGTTATCGACGGTATCGAGGCCACTTCACTACAGCAACGGAGGTTGAGCCTCTTCGATTATCAACCTTTCTCGCTACCTCCTTCTCGCGTATGTTACTACCCCTACCTCCCAATCGCACCTATCATGGATTACAGCGCATGGAATTCTGCATAACGATGTTGTAGTTCCTGGGTGACCTATCTGTTGCTTAGTTTATGACTTTTTCCTTATCGTCCGCTATCAGTCTGGGAACTACATATACTAACTTAGTATCATATATCAGGTCCCCTCTAGAGAATCTCCTTCTCCTTCTCGCAACCCTGGGCGTCCCGACCTACGAACAACAGACTCCTCAAACAAACCAATGCATTCCCCACCGCTCACTCCAGCCTCTACCCATGACAAGCCCGGGTTTCGGCACACCCGTTCGGAGGAAGCCCGTGGCTCCGGGCAACAAATTCTAGATCCCACAAAGCTGGCTCCCGGAGATCCCTCGATTATGACCCCACAAACCTCTCCGCCACGGTCGAGCTCGGCTACAACAAGCTCTGTGACAAGGCATCCTGTAGGACAACGCCCCCACTCCTCTTCGGGGGCCTCTCAGCAGCCCTCGTATTTTGCGGGGTACCTAGGATCATCCTCGTCTGAGCAGCCTACTTTTATCATTGGTGGTGAGGGCAGTTCAAAGGCTCCATCAGAGGACAGCCCGTCGGGAAGCGGCTCCCAGACTCCAACCCGGATTCCACCCTCGAGACCTTTTACTCCAGCTGGGGAGCACGATGATCCGTATGCGCGAAGTCGAAGACCTGCACAAACAAAGAAGAAGCCTGAGGAGATTGAACCAAGGTTCATTTTTGGAAAGAATACCCGGGGTTCAAGCACAAATCTTCTAGGTTTATGTGGTGAATCAAGCGGACTTAAGCCTGAAAAGAAACATCACTCCCACTTTTCGTTGCATTCTCTTGGGAAACACCATTCCAATGATAGTAGTTCGACTCTTGGTTCAGGGCAGAAGCAAGGCTCGATGGGTGAACTGAAGAGGTTTTTTAAATCATCTCAGAAACGATCTCGTTCTCCCGGAGCTAGCTCTATCAAAAGCTCAAAGTCGTCAACATCAACTGCTGCACCCTTTGCGGATGATCATGGTCTCAACAAGAAGTATGGTCGTTTTGGGAAAGTACTGGGGTCAGGTGCTGGAGGCTCGGTGAGGTTGATGAAACGGTCCAGTGACGGGGTCACGTTTGCCGTGAAAGAGTTCCGCCCCCGACACAACTACGAAAGCGAGAGAGAGTATGCCAAAAAAGTCACAGCGGAGTTTTGTATCGGTTCGACTCTTCATCACGGCAATATCATCGAAACGCTGGATATTGTCCATGAGAAAGGAAAGTGGTATGAGGTCATGGAGTATTGTCCATATGACCTTTTTGCGACAGTCATGACCGGGAAGATGTCGAGGGAGGAGGTTGCGTGCTGCTTTATGCAGATCCTCAGCGGAGTTACATATCTTCACCATATGGGACTTGCTCATAGGGATTTGAAGCTGGATAACGTGGTTATGAACGAGTATGGTATTCTAAAAATCATTGATTTTGGGAGCGCCAGCGTGTTCCGTTACCCCTTCGAAAACGACATCGTTGAGGCCTGTGGTAAGTAGCCCATCTATATGACCAGACCACAACGAATCTTACTGATACCCTGTTTAGGTATTGTTGGGTCAGATCCGTATCTCGCACCTGAGGTATGTAATGAGATCAAATACGACCCGCAGCCAGCAGATATTTGGTCCCTTGCCATCATCTTCTGCTGTATGACGCTTCGACGATTTCCATGGAAGGCGCCTCGGCAATCAGATAACTCTTTCAAACTTTTTTCATCGCCCCCAGACCCACCACAAAACATCCAATCATCCTCACCCCCGTTACCCACGTCGAAGAGCCACCAAAACCGGACTGCTGCTGTGGCTGCAGGGAACAACAATAAGGAGATTGAAGGTACCGCCAATAACCCTGCGCCTTCTACAGTCCAAGGATCAGGGCAACAAATTAAGGGCCCATATCGTCTCTTGAGACTTCTACCCAGAGAGTCTAGGCATATCATTGGGAGGATGTTGGATCTAGATCCTAAAAGGCGTGCGACCCTTGAAGAGATCTGGTATGATGAATGGATTGGGAACCTGCAATATTGCACCCAAGAAGTGGGTGGAACAGTTTCCAAGGCACCCGGTCACACACATACACTTGAGGGAACTTCGGGCGGGAGCAATGTGAGCACGACAAAAAGCACGAAATAAAGATATCACATTGGCGTAGAATAGTTGGGTGTGTATACCATTGTATTAGTTGCACCCCATCGATTAAGACGTGTAAGTGTTTATAATGGAATAAGGGACCAATTCATTTGATCCTTCCATTGATTCATTGCGGGTTTTCTTCTGGGTCTTTTTTTGGTTCGGTTTTTGGTTATTTTCATACACCTAAGAGTTTAAAGGGTTTATGGGGTTTTATTGTTATAGACCGTTCTGGTATATTTCTATTGTTTTTACGCATCTCCTCGGATTTGTCGTGGGCTGGGGATTTTCCTTTCTCTTGGAATGTTTCCTGGATCTTATTTCTCCCCCTCTTATTAAAGGAGCGTGGTCGTTTTGCTGTTGGACATTGATTTTATCGTTATATTTTTATACAATTGGGGGGTTCTTGATTTAATCATATTTATTTTGTAGTAAACTTTCCTTTTCTTTTTTGTTTGACGAACTTGTACAAAAATGTTAAAACGGTGGATGTCGTCATTGAACATGTCTTCTGAAGTTTGTTGCAAATTGCCTGATTTATAATCTATAAATGGCCCGGATACCAACGATACATACATATACATATGCGCCCCCTAGGGCTTGCATACTCAGTCAGGCCTGGTACATTTCGGCTAAAAAAGGGAATCGAATTTTCACCGGGTGATAATTGATGATTGATGGGGTGGCTGAACATATCATACATATAAAAAACCGCGGAGGCGATCATGGAGATACCTTGATACCGGCGCTCTTTGCTGTACCGATAACGCACTTTGCTATTGCTTCCAATGATGATCCGGATAGACGCTCTTCCTGTATAGCTTGTCAGTTCCCTTTGTTCTCCTCCGGGTGTGGGGGGGGGGGGGTTGCTCACACTCTTCTTGATCTTTGCAATCTCATAGATATGCTTTAGTGAGACCTCGCCCACAAATTCTTTTCCGGGGTTATGTGCACCCTTCATCTTTCCCTTCACCTCAGGTACCCCGGCAGCCTTCCGGAGGAGCCATGACGTTGTGGGGGTACGGAGTTCGAAGGAGAAGGTTCGGTCGGGCCGAACTGTGATGCGCGCGGGGATCGGTATGCCCTACGGTGAGTTAGTTACCGGAGAGGGAAGGCCAAGGCTGCGGACGTACTGTTTCAATGTGCGCGGTTCTGGCATTGAATTCCTAGGTCTGTTAGTATAGGTACTTGGGTAGTTAGCTGTAGTGGGGGGTGTACCTTGCAGAAATCCATAGACTTCACACCACGAGATCCAAGAGCAGGACCGACAGGCGGTGAGGGTGAGGCCTGGCCAGCGCCGACAATCAGCTTGACGATCTGGTTTACGGTGATGTTCTTCTTTGCCATTGTGGAGAATGCCGCCGGATATCGTGGGGTGAGGCTCTGGTGAATTAATGTTTTTCTTCGTTCCGAGATGTTACAACATGCAAGGTTGCGGCATTGGTGGTGCTAGGGCTGAGGGCTTGGGGCTGGGGCCCATACATGAGGCTAAGCAGTGAGGATTGGTTTTTATATCTCGAGTTATACGGTTGATTCGCCAGAGATCTGCAATTGAACAGTTGGCAATATCTACGTAGCATCCACTTCGGAGTCCTTACTTTTGTATCCTCATGAGCAGCGATTTGGTCATCGCTCCCCTCCACCAAAGCCTTCCCAGGGCCGCGAAGAAGCCCCTCGCGGATACGTGCAGCAACGCGTCCGATTGTATGTATGTAGATGTATGTACCTACATGCCACCAGCGCTTGGCACGTCCCCGGGGGCCTGCTTGAGCCTCACTTGTCTGCATTCTTCACTAAGATTCTGCTGCCGTCACTTATTTCGCTTTTAGTTGCTGCGAATAATAGCATCTCCTTGTTCTTTACACTCCTCTCCTCTCTCTTTACCCCTTCCTTCCTTCCTTCTTTCCTTCCTTAATATTACTTCCTTCCACCCCTCCCTCCGTCATCATCATTTCTCTACAGCTATGCCTCCAAAGAAGAACACAAAGGCATCAGCACCATCACCGACAGCCTCCACCAGATCATCAAGGTCGCAAACCAAGGCTGGCGTTGCCGCCACAGACACTGCCGCTACTGGAGATTCAAAAAAAGCTAGCACAGTTGGAAAGCGGAAACGCACGGGCACCGAAGTGGTTCCTGCCCCTTCCGACTCGGATTCGGAGGATGCCCCGGAGGTAAAAACTAAAGCTAAAACGGGGCCGAAGAAGAAGGCTGCCGCTAGTCCTACGAAGAAGGCAAGGACAACAACGACTACTCCGAAGAAGAGAGCTAATACGGTAAGCTCTTTGCATGGGTTCTAAATCGATGATAAGTTTCTAATATTTTGGTTTGTGGTTAGCCGTTTTCACTTAAAAATTGTGAGAATTGGTTTGAAAGCTTAGAAGGTATGTTCTGTGGTACTTTTGTAGCGTACTACGGGAGATCGGCATGATTAACGTTTTGTGTTTCATTGTGTTTCATGTAGATCCCGAATCTCCAGGAAACATTACCTACAGGACTATTCCAGCATGGCTCGAGGAGCTTGGTGTCTCGGCTGAAGGTGTTGTATTTTATGTCATTGCCTGGATATGCAAGGCGAAACAGACCTTTACCATTTCGAAGGAAGAGTTTTTGTACGGGATGAACACCTTAGTGTATGGTGGTTTCGTCCAATCTACTTATAGATCGTAAAGGCTGACAGTTTACCCAGTGCTGATTCAAACGAAGCACTCACCCGAAAACTACCTTCGATGCTTAAAGAGGTTTCCCCATCGCACTCAAACAGAACATTCGACACATTCTACAAATTTTGTTTCTCTTACTTTAAACCCGCAGATGTCAAAAATCTTACGATGGAGGTGGCACAAGAGCTGTTTACGAGTTTGCTGGATGTGAATAGATATTCGCTGAATTGGACACCTTCTGGAGAAAACACAAGCGAATGTGGAGAGAAGGATGAGGATTTCCCGCACAGAAAGGCTTTTGTGGACTTTTTAGGCCAGAGCTCTTTGCAGGTTATTACCAGGGACCAATATGAGCAATTTCTACCATTCAATAAGCACATTCCGTGGGATCTGGTAGGATTCAATGAGGAAGAAAGTACTTGTAAGATTATCAAGTTTTGGTATTTAATTTGTAGGCTGAGGCTAATTGAAGTAACACAGGGCCTACACTCATGGATAATTATATCGCATGGAGGAAGGAGAAGTACCCGTAATCGCAGAAAAGTCGAGGTGTGAAGTCATCTTCAACAATGGACCAAAGAAAAATGGGAAGTATTCTGTAGATACGATTTTCCTTTTTTTTTTTTTTACTTATTGTATTCTTTTTTACTTTTTACTTCATTTACAATTTTCTATTTCTTTTTTGCTATGGGTTTGGGTCTCGGGAGTGCGAAACCGTAAAATGGTTGTCTCATTGCTGCCCCTCACTATTCAATTCCTTCACTTATTTCTTTGCAGGAAATGTAGGTATTTTTTCTCTCTCTTTCGCTCAACTTCCCGATATCAAGTATTATGATTTATGTATGGATCGATACCTTTCTATTATGGCAAAGAGATTTTGTATTCAAGGAGGAATTAAGATACGAGTCTTAGACTGCGAGCCTGCGAGACTTTCAAACTTAAATCCTATGACAGCTGTATCTTCGCCACATCATTCAACATAGCACGAACCTTTGCCTCCTCCTTGTCAAATACAGTATTAAATACCCTTGGTACTGAAACAAGCCTAAATGAGTCTACCCAAGCATCTATTAGCCCAACTTCACAAAGAAATCAATCTGAGTGTAGGTAACTCACTAGGATGATGATCTGCAAATACTACCGGCGCTTCTGCTCCAACCCTCGCCCTCACAACTCTGACCGCCTCTTCCAAGAGTCCCCTTCCAACACCGTGTTTGCGATATCTCAACCTCACAGCCAATGCCTTCAAAACCCCCCTCTCTTCCTCAACCTTTACCACTGCAACACCAATGACCTCCTTCTCCGGGCCCCATCTCGCAACGACAACCTCGTGCCCCTCAGTCTTCATCATCGCCTCATAACCGCGCTTATTCCCCAATTTCTCAGCCTCAGCAATATACCCATCTGTGAATCTTCCAACGGCACTCAAGATAGCAATGGTGCAACCCGCGCAGAACAGCAGCGCAGTCGGGATATTATTCTTTGAGCACAGCCACGAGAGAAGGAGGATATATGGCGGAATCGTGAGATGAGGCTGCCCATATAAGAGCGAGCGTACGATCGTAGCACGCTGTTGCGCAACTGAGTCGGTGATGAGCTTGTGGCCTGCGAGCATTTCATCTTCGGAAGTGGCGGGCGAAATAGTCAACTCTGGCACTGGTTCTGACTCGGAAGATTGTGAAGCCATCGTGACGATTTTTAACTGAAAAGAGTCAGGAGGATGAGGAGGTCCAGCAGGATGTAGGATGGTTGAGGGAAACACAGCGATGATGCCAGATCGTAAATAAGAGGACAAGACAAAATAAGCTTTTCTTACGTGGACTCGACCGTCTAGGCAGGGGAGATCCGCATCATGATAATGCACTCGGGCACGTGGACATTTCTTGACCTCTGACTGGCAGTGCCGAGCCGGGTCGGTGGTATGCACCTGAGACATGTCTCGCGCGGCGTGGGGGCGCAGATCCAGGAGTTTTAGCCACTCTCAAATTCAAAAATCGAGTATAGGTAATACACATATTAGTTCCTAGTTACATTGATCCTCATTTGACACTACTTGGGCACCCGGACTCATTTTCCCTCTATTAAGGAGAAACAAAAAGATATATTTGCGCCAAACCCGGATCGAACGGGTGACCTTCAGATCAACTTGACTGAACACTTCAGTCTGACGCTCTCCCAACTGAGCTATTAGCGCATGAGTTTCTTGAATATTACAAATAAAAATTGACTTAAAATAATTGGCTAAAGTATTCATATTTGTAGTCAAGTAATTGCTTTTAGACAGGGGTTTCAATGCGCTAATAGCTCAGTTGGGAGAGCGTCAGACTGAAGTGTTCAGTCAAGTTGATCTGAAGGTCACCCGTTCGATCCGGGTTTGGCGCATAAATTCAATCTTTTTGCTGCTTCAACCTCTCTTGAGATTAGAATTTGTCATTTCACTGTTCTCATTTGGTCACATAGTAGGTCATACCACTAGGGATCCTAATAACCTACTTCCCAATTCTAAATATGTAGCCTATAGACATAGGTGGACTAGGTCGTCTCGCACTCATTATAATTATAAGAGTGTTGATTCAACGTTCTAGAGTAGATAGAAATACTTGAAGTAAAAACATTTAGGCCAAACCCGAAACTCTCAACTGGCAAAAATCATAACACGCTACTTATCTGTACTACGTACTTAACGTAATAGGCCTCCGTAACTGAGTTCGACAAGTGCTTTCTTTAGAGAATAGGCCACCACTGTGCATCTCCGCTAGTCGGCAATAGGTCTCCCCTGCCGTAAACATATCTTACCATAATTTCATTCTGTTCCTGAGTATAAACATACTCTCCCTTCGATAAATCAACTTCAGTCAAGGTGGAGTACAAACTAAACCATTCCAATCTCAGATCGTCATGCCTGATCACTCGCATGACATCTGGCCAAGTGCCTTCAAAAAGGGCGCACCTCCAGAGCGCAACATTCTTGAGTTTCCCCTTGTGATTTCTCAAAAATCCATTGATTTCCATTTGCGTGAAACCGAAACCTTCCAGGTGTATATCTTTCAAAAATTTCCAGACGAAAGTGGAAGGTCCGATATAGCATGTAATGTCTGCACTGACACAGGTCCGGAACTGTCCACTGAGTTTAAGTCTCTCAAGTTTTGTCGCTTGAGAAATGAGGTTGAAAAGTGGGTTTTGTTGCATATGGCTATCATCATCGTACCATACTTCGCAGCTGAATTCAAGTTCTAGAACTTTCAGGTTTTTAAAAAGCGTAGCTGCGCGTGCAACAGTTACATGATCATGAAACAGGTCCTGCCCGATTCCACCACTGTTTGTGAAACATTTTAGCTCTAACCTGGAGAAGAATGACGCAGACCAGGTAGCACTCATCAGAGTGCTGAAAACAGCCAAAGAATCAAGCTCTCCTCGGTCACCATGCAGTAATCTTAGGGAAAGGCGTTGCAGATGGTGTCGAGAATTCACCCCGGGACCCTCAAAGGAATCTTCATAATCCCAAGGAAACTCTAGCACATCTTGAACCGAGTGTACAATCCTCATTGTATGTAGATTCTCAAGGCGATAGAACGCTGCCATGAGCATATCCTTATACCATAACGAGCGCTGGAACGCAAAATATCTGTCATCAATATCCTTATATTTATTCCATAAAATCTCATTTCTAGTAGCACATTGATGATAATAATCTTTTAGGGCCGCTTGGACGTAAGGGTTCCAGGTTTTTTCGTTGCAGTCAGTGACGTGAAATATCACCTCTTTTACTTCAAGCTCTAGCCTGAATCTGCATGTATCACTATTCTCAAATTGACTCATCGGCCTAGGCTGCCCATAGCACACCCTAAGGAAATTTCTTAGACTGCTGAAGCTTGGTTTGACATGTATGACTTCGAAGAGAATCGGCCTTGTGAGAACTTCGAAAACCCTATTGAGAGAACGGCAATTTGCAAGGTCTGTTCTGCATTTTGTGAGCAGGTCCACGATCATTTTTTTGATTTCCGGCGGGAGGTCATCTAAAGAAACTCCTGTACTTCTTTTCGGGCCTTCCATCAAAAGTACGGGGACAAAGTACGAATTCAGCTGTGGATGTGAGATAAATCGTGTTTTGATTGCTAAACGGGAGTTGAATCAGAGAGAATTCTTTGGTGAGACAGATTAGGACACCAAGAATCAACAAGGGACTCCTAGGAACTACGTGGCTGATCCAAGGGTATGATCAAACCATATACATACATATTATTGTAGGGTTACAAAAACAACCGATCACCTACATACCTAATGGCACTTCATATCAGAATAACCCAACAACCGAGAGAGCAATTGAATAATTTTGAGTATCTTAGATGCTTGGAAAGGATTGACTTATCCTTCTGGCCCCGAAGGTCTCGATGTAAGGTTTCTTCACTGGACAGTTTTGGTTGCTATGAGTCTCACGAGGGCCAGTGATCGGTTATTTTTGTAACCCTACAATATTATGTCACGTATTCTCACTCGGTGCAATTTTCCCAAGGGTGCCGGAAAGTGATGCAACGTTTGACCTAGCAACGCGGAAAGCCACTCAGCGTTTCAATTTTTAGCACAACACGAGATACATGAGTCTCTAGAATGGAGTCTGCATTTTTTCAGAGTATCGATTTGGGGTTTTTAGCCTGCAAAAGGCGACTTGTGACAAGAGACACATGTAACCCTTACCATATCTATAATCTCCAGGTTCTAAATTATTATAGAGTTACTCCGCATTCTGTTATCTAGTTTGGTTGTTGAAGATTATGGACGTCTATTGATCCTTGCCTCACTTTCCGGCACCCCCGGGTATATCACACAAAATACATCTTTGGGAGAGATGCAATTTGAAGAATAATAAAATGTTGTAATAGAAGAAAATCCAGATAATCTACGGAGAAGTAAGTGCTCTTGCCACGATTTCAATTAAATACGCAATACTACAGTTTTGGCCCAAATTTCTAGTTCTATTTGTTTTCGTCCGAATGTCTTCCTGTGAGGGAAAAAGAAAAGATAATAAAAGTAAGTAATGCGCCAAACCCGGATCGAACGGGTGACCTTCAGATTAACTTTACTGAAAACTTCAGTCTGACGCTCTCCCAACTGAGCTATTAGCGCATACTCAATAAGTTAAGAATTGAAAACAAGAGTAATTTTCTGTATACATTAAAACATCTCGGATCCACTCCATTCAAGTTCTAAGTTTGTGATCGATTAAACTTGCTACTACGTGTACTTGTAACTTCAGGTTCTTTAGGGCCGCATTGCTTATTGGAGTCTTACTTAGAAGGGATAATTATTAATACTTAGAGTTTAGCAGTGTGATCTGAGAAACTTTATATTGATTACATGTACTTACCTACATGTAGGTACATATATACTCGAACAATCCGGACGCTTGTGTGGAAAGTTTAAATTCAAGTACTAACATAATACATACATGTACTAAGTACTTAAGTATGTACAAGTATGTAGACTTCACGGGTAGTCAACACGGGGGGTATGGTCAATCTCGAATATACGGCGAAATGATATATGATACGCGCGCAGGGAGTTGATTTTGGCTTCTATACAAAATCTTGAAATTAGCACACCCCTGTGAAGTCGTCTAGATAGGCAATATAAATTGCCTATCTAGACAATAGCATTAGAAAGTTAAATACATAGCTGAATCGCATGGTATCTTATCATTTTAAGCCTCAATTTAAGGGGATGGGTTACCCGGCCATACATGAACCCTGCCGTAAAAATTAAAAATACCCAACTCTGCAGTTCTTCGTCGCATCTTCTACCACAACCATACACCCAAATTTACCCAATTTCGTAATGGCATCTGTTTACAAGTCGGTTTCTAAGACTGGTACCAAAACCCCAAAAGATGAAGAAGGTACCAAAAAGAACAAGCAGAGGGTTCTAGTCTTGACATCTCGTGGAGTAACTTATAGGTGTGTGTAAACTATTTCTGTTGGGCGGGCACCTTACTTAACCTGAGCACTGACAAATTTTTTAGGCATCGCCATCTTCTTAATGATTTGGTCGCTATGCTTCCCCACGGTCGTAAAGACGCCAAACTAGATACAAAATCAAAGCTATATCATTTGAATGAGATTGCAGATCTGTATAACTGCAACAACGTTCTTTTCTTTGAAGCGCGCAAGCGGCAGGATCTTTACATGTGGATGAGCAAAGCGCCTAATGGACCTTGCATCAAGCTCCACGTACAAAACTGTATTCCATCCTATCGAGCCGATTTTCCGAAGTTTGTTTACTGAGTCTCGTAGTACATACAATGGAAGAGCTTCATTTCACCGGAAACGCCCTAAAGGGTTCTCGACCTATTCTCAGCTTTGATGCAACCTTTGACCAAACACCTGCCATGAAACTGATAAAAGAGGTCCTTCTCCATGTCTTCGGCGTTCCTAAAGGAGCGAGGAAGAGCAAACCTTTCATCGACCATGTCCTTAGCTTTACAATTGCCGATGGGAAGATTTGGTTCAGGAATTATCAGGTATCAGAGGTCGAGGCTCCAAAGAAAACAGATGACGCAGACGCAGCCGATAAACCTAAATCCAAAAAATCATTAGAGCAAACAGAGCTCTCCCTTGTCGAGATTGGTCCCCGTTTTGTTATGACACCGATTATCATTCTCGAGGGTTCTTTTGGTGGGCCGGTTATTTATGAGAACAAGGAGTTTGTGTCGCCAAATGCCGTCCGTTCGGAAATTAGAAAGAAAAAAGCCCAGAGATACAACTCGAGGACTGAGGAGAAGCAAAGGTTGGAGACAAAGAGGGGCGAGCTGGGACTCGAGCCAGGTAGGCCAAAGGGGGAACTGGATGAGTCGGTTTTATTCGCATAGTTGTAAAATTGAAGCTCGGCGGGCGACTGTATCATATTCTTGCCAGTGTCATTCTGGAATTTGGGGGGACAACAAAAAGTAATCATGCACAATAAATTTTCCTTCATCAAGCGAAATACTCTGATTCGACTGAATCCGAAGGAAGGTAGATATGACTGTTATAAATACATACTTAATATCTTGACAGTGTGTTGCCCTCTTGTTTAGGGTGTAGCTAGCTAACCACTTTGAGCATACACGACAAAAAGTACAGAAAGGTTTCGAGTGACGATCTATGAAGGCAGCCGATTATTTATTGACAATAGATAACATGAAAACAGTATAAAATCATTTAATTCTCCACAAAAATGCAGGTAAAGGTCCGGAGGGAGCCTAGATCTTCCTATCTAACGTGTAATAGCGATAGCGCCGAAAAATCATGACATTAAGAAAAACCACCATGCAATTTTACAAAAACATTCATACAAACAAGAACTTTAAGAAAATATCTATGCTGCATCTGCCATAACCTGCTCCCCCTCTTCTAGCATATTTGTAATAGAATCCAAGTTTTCGATCATAGCCTTTCCATGACCAACCAACAGTAACTTCTCCGCGTTTGCCGGCAATCCTAAGTACGTTGGTGGCTCCCTCTCCGGCAGAGAATTGACCCATTGTATGAATTCTGGCATGCCAATGCCCTCGGGAACATAGAGAGGGTTTTCAGCGATATCTACTAATTTGAAGTCGGTATTAAAAGCATCGGGGGTGAAGACAGATTTGACAAGTTGACCAAGGCGGGTAAAGTCATCTTCATCATCGATTTTTCCGCCATATGTTTCTGTGATAAGAGTGCGAATCATGTCCCAGGGAAGTTTTGTAGGCGCGACATTTGTGCGACCAGCTGCGACGTGATCAACCCAAGTGTCGATGATATGGGCAGAGCATTCGTACTACGAAGGAGTTAGTGAGACGTATTTGACTGGTATTTTGAGGGCAGAACTTACATCACTATCGTTGAATTCCCACCATCCTTTCCATCCAAGGTTGGGCGCATAACGAAGTCTCTCCTGCACAACTGCATGCAAAAAGGAGAGAAGCAGATAGACCCTAGCTTTTTCGGTTGGCTGTTGCTTTGTTGGACGCATCGAGAGAGACTGTAGCGAATCCTTCATATTCGCACGAACTCCTGCCGGCTGTTCATACATGAGAACTCGAGATGCACGTAAGAGATTAATTGGTATCTTAGGTGACGACTCCATAGAAAGAAAGAGCCTGAAGTTTGGATGTGGACGGAGTGCATCAAGCCTCTTTTCAAGGGACTGTAGCCACGCAGGAGTAAGGTGGACATTCTTAACTAGAACCCAAGATCCGGAAGAGGCAGCATTGCTGACCGCCTTATCTGCTGTGGCAAGCCCTTCATTAGAACCCATAGCGATGTTTGTGCATGTTGCCCCAACTTGCTCCACCAAACTGTCCACTTTGTAACTGGCGTCGAAACCAGGAGACGAAGCTAGAGCAATGGGAGTGGTAGCGGAAACTTCGGAGACAACCTGTTTGAGGTCTCCGATGGCGTCTAGAAGCTCTTTCCCAAATACCACAGAAACGAATTTCTCCGCAGAAGGAACAAATCTGTCAACTCTGAAAAGCTTGACTAATAGAAGTTTATGCAATTCTTTATCAAGTTCTGCAGATATGAGATTAATAAGAATTAAATCAAAATAGGGGTATGATTACAAACCTGGCAAGTTCTCATCCCAAATAGTAGGAATAAAGCTCTCGGCTATTTCCTCTTCAAAGAACCGCTCCCAGTCCTGTGAAGGGATATCCCCAATACGATCTCTGAAAATTGGAAGCATTGATGCACGCCCCATGATCTCTTCTCTCCGGTTAGTCTCAGTGGAGACATCAACGCCAGGGAGGCCTTCGTCCAGGATTCTGTCAACAAGAGATTTATCCATTTTATAAGGAGATGCTTGAGCAAGGAGCATCGCTAAGGTAACACGATCCTTCTGAAGGAGCCCTAATGAGGTGCGCTGGTATGTGGTGATAAAAAGTGAGCGCAGAATAATCTGGATGCGAGCATTATGGTCTTTCTCAGCTTGTAGCTCCTTGTTGTCATGTAAAACTGTATGAAATATGTCAAGGAAATATCTAGGGTGTATCATCATTAGTTTTGAGTCATCTATGGTATCTATGGTGTCAACTTACTGTAACGAAAATTGATAGAAATGATTCAAATGGTGAAGTTGTTCAAGTACCGCAAAAACAGCACTACAGGCGCGTGCAATGATTTGGTATTGCAATGTGATCGTCTCCACTTCGGTCATCACTCCATCTGTCTCGGCCATCTTGCGAGAGACTTCTGCCGCTTCAGTCTTTAACGTTTCCAAAGTGTCAATAACACGGTCGTCATCAAGGATGTTTCCCCGTGATTCGTTTAATGCTTGAAGAAGGCGTTTCTCCAATTGCCTGAGATGCAATTTGAATTCACCCTGGAGTTTCATCAAGTTTGTTCTGCGCTGATCGACGTCAGGTCTTTCAAATTTCAGGACCTGGTTCAAAGACTGTGTCTGCAAACTGCTCTGAGTAACTGTAAAGTTGACAAAGGTTGCACGACTGCAAATATCAGGAGCAAAAGTAGCTGAAGGATCACGAGTTGACAAGAATAGTTTGAATGATGGAGAGAAATCAATCTCCTGTTTCCCAAGCTGGATTAAAACACGACCACCAGTCTTTTGGTACTCCTTGTTCAAGACGTGGTTGAGAATTGGATCGAGATGTTCCGCATCTTGGATGAGTATAGGGTTACCGAAACGTAGTGAACTTTCCAACTGCTTGGTGAAAGAATCGTCAAGGAAACTGGTAACAGTGAGACGTCTTTCTTTGCTTTCATTTACCAAAAAGTCTGTAACTCTGCCAGAAGGATCGATGATAAGAGGATAGCGGTTGAACCTCTTGAGGATGATGGCATTCTCTGTGCATAGGTCATCTACAGGTAGGCCATTTTCTTGCCACACGAGTCGCTCATCTGCAGTGGAGAGATATTCTGTTATTGGATTATGTTGCTTGTACTCGATCCCTGATAATGAAAGATGATGTAGCCAATCATCCGACATTGCTTTGCGGTATTGCTGGTCGTAAAGTCCACTATAGGCCAAAAAAGCTGCGGAGACAAGAACATCCCCAACAAGAGTCCCAATCTGGGTTTCGAACGATCTACTCCCGTCCTCCCATCTAGTTCTTTCGGAGGACAAACTATCCAGAAGTTTGACGCTGCGATCCACCTTGAATTGTACTCGGGACATTTCGGTCTTGAGGGCCTGGGTTTCGCTGATAAGAGCAGCATATTCTTCCTTGTACCGTCCAATACTCTGCTCCAACTCAGCAATAGTGTCTTGCATTTCCTGAGCTTGGGCTTTTGTTTGCTTCGCCTGTTCTTCTAATTGATCCACTTCGTCTCTCAAGGGCCCAACGCGATCGAGGATCTCTGAGTAGTTGACTTGAGCCTCCACCCATTGCACAAGAGGCCCACAGGCCTTACTGGCCCTATTCATAGCCTCAAAGGAGTAGTTTGGTTGTGAGAGATAGTCTTTCATCATGCGCTGACGAAGAGGTCTAGTCATCTGTCTCTCGTTGTCGAAGTTGACAATGCTAGAGATGAAGTCATCCCGTCTGATGATTGCCTGAACACCGCCCCAACTATCTACCTTGTGGCCCAGAAGAGTGCACACAGATTCCATAGCAACACGAACTGCTGGTGGAGGTTTGCCCATGACCCTTACTTCGGTAAGATGTGTCTTCTTAATATTGCTGACAGATCGTTGAGCCTCGATAACCGCCGGTTCAGCCATGGCAAGGTCATTCAGAACGATTTCCCGACGTTCTGCAACCTCCCTCTCTTGCACCTCCAACGCTGCCTGAACTTCAAGGGACGCCGCACGCTTCTGCTCTGTTTCTTGTTGATCTGCAACCATTCTTTGGAGCTTTTCATTCGCCTCGGCACTTTTCTTTTCAAGCTGAAGCTGTTTTGAAGCCAAACTTACACGCAGGTCGCGAACCTTATCCACAGTATCTTTTAATTTCTCTAAACCCACATTCAAGTGCCGCTGTTGCTCTTCTAGGTCTTCCCGTTTCTCATTATAAAGCTTGACATATTGAGCGACGAAGTCAAGGAAGTGGCGGGGAGTAAGGAAAGTTGTCTTGTTTTGTTGCCTTTGAAGCTTTGAGTTAAATCGGTGGAGTGAGTGGTGGATATAAACCATGGCATTGACAACAGCTTCCCTGTGCGAAGGTGGTAATACGAGTTCGCGATAGGCTACTGGGATGCTGTCGGGTGCTCTGTATGTAGCGCGGTCTAAATCAAGGGATTGGGTGAGTTCCATGCCGACTTGGTAGAAGGCTTGATCCGACCAATCACCGAACCAATTGAGCACGCAACGATTGAATAGGGCGGGCGAAGTTGCCGCCTTAGAGGAAAGACCCTCCTCGGGCGGATTCATGGTAAAAACAACGTGCAAGTTTTTGACAATCTGCTGAGTGAACCACTTGTATAGCTCTTCCTGCGAGTCTAAAAGCAACCCTTGTCGCTGAGCTCCCTCCTTGCATGCCGTCATCAGAGCAGCAAATTCATCACCCTCAAAAAGACCGGGGACCTCTGCATTAGCAAGCAAAGTATTCATTCGCTCCAAAAAGCCCGAGTCCAGTACGTTTGACTCGTCCATGATGAAACAGATTTTCTCACCCTTACAGCCGCATCGTCGAAGTACATCTCTCAGATCATCGTCAAAGTCCTCTGCTGAATATTTACCGTGAACCTTGATTTGAAAAACCTTCAAGCCATTCATCCAGGCAACAAACCGGGAAAGTGTAGTCTGTGCCAGATAATTAGCAAATATAGCACGAAACAAAGCACTGTTACTTACTTTTCCGCTTCCGCTAACTCCGATTAAGATTAGGTGCCCCTGAGGCTGCCTAAAAACTCTATCAATCCGAAGAACATGTTCCAAAACGTCATTGAATAAGATTAATGGTACGTCCACCTCTTCTTCACAGAAAGTCTTCAATCTTGCTTTGGCAAAATCTCTTAATTGTTCACGTTCAACAGGCACATAATTCTTCGACAACCAGTTAGAGAATAGAATTGGTCCCCCTAGTGCTCTCTGTTCGTCGATACCCGGGAAATGTTGTAGTGCAACTCGTTTCACTGCGTCACTCGTCCACAACCTCTCATCCTCTCCAACCAAACGATCCTCAAACAATCTCAACGCTTCGTGCGCCCAAATTCTAACCAAGCCCTCCACAGTAAGTGTCTCCAAAGGCCGAAGTGCCTCATATAACCCGCGGACCCATCTGGTCAATTCTCTTGGAGAGTAGACATAATGTGGCTGGATTTTGGGTGTGAATTTCTGTTGGGACTCCAGATAGAACTGCACCATGGCCTTAGTGAGAGGCTCTGAGTATCCACGAAGACTAGGGATAATCTTCAAAACTGCGCTATTGAAAGTTCCATAAATTTGCTGCAGAGATGTCTCTCCTGGGTAATCGACCATGATGAGAGGTGCATGACGAAGGAAACGCGCCCCCATTGGCGTACGGCCAGCATCGGTGGGGGGATTACAAGCACCGACGAATTGAATACGATCTAATGTAACCCAAGTTTTGTCTGAAGTCCTCCAGAACCCGTTTTGCTCTACCAACTGCCTCAAAAAGGAGATAGCACGCTGAGTTCCGTACTTATCAGGGGCAGGTAAGTTGATCTCGTCGCAAAATATAACCAACCATCTTCCAATTTGTGTCGGAGAGAGCATAACTCCGTTTAAAGTCTTTTTGTACTCGCAGTATTGTTCGAATGTTTTGATGAGAAGATCAGGTGTCGTAGCACTGGAGAAATTAAGACCGACTACCTCCATATTTGGCAGTTTTCGCAAAGCACTGAATAATGTCATCGTCTTACCTGAACCAGGGGGACCACAGAGAAGTAACGGTTTATGCTCTGCCAGCCAGGAGTAGAGTACATCTTCGTGCCTGACAGTATCTAAAGTGGGAATAACAATGTCAGTTTGCGTAACTGAATGCGTATTGATTTCGATCTGTGGCACTTGGTCTTGCCAAGGCGTCCATTCGGCTCTTGGTAATGAAACATCGTAGTCAATTATCGCTCCTCCTTCACTAAGCGGTGGAAGCTCAATTGTAGTCAGGCCACACGCATAACGGCCAAAAATCTCCCTGTCAGCCAATGGGCAATCGCCAGTAAAACTCCAAACCATTGCCAAGAGAAGTTTTTTAGAGACATAAGCCTCCACCTGTTCATCCTCGAGTGGGAAATCGACATGCTGGATGTTATATTCGATCATATTTCGGCAGATCTTGTTAAGCAACGAAAACATGGTATTAAGAACTCTAGCCTCGGTGAATTCCATGATGTGGTTATATTTTTTCGCCTCTGTCAATGTGCCCACAATGAAGTTGTCATTTTCCAATAGTTGAGTGAGCAGCTCAGCCATATGCGATTGAGTTGATAAGGCTTTGACAGACACCTGGCCAGAGCTAATAGTGTTATCTTCATCAAGGTCGTCAAACACGATTGTTCGCAAGGATTTCAGGTAGTGTTTGACCATCATCATCGATGTAACCGTGTCTTCGCTGAACCAGACCATGCCACAACGTGAGACAGTAGCTAGGGTTGCATATTTCAGGGTCTCAACCTCAAACATGATACGGACATTGGCGGGAAGATTGAGGCGTTCTCCGTTAGGTAATGTCAGGAGTTTGTTGTCGTCCAAAACACTGTAAACGTTAACATGAGCCACAAATATCAATAAAATAGAATAAAATGAATACCTGTTCAAATTCTCAACCCACTCCGGATCGACATCACCATCAAACACGATCCAATGCCTTTTCGAATCTTCCCCACGAAGATTATCCACAATTTTCCTCAGAATACTTGTAAACAAACCATCAGTCCACTCCCTTGTTGTTGAATCAAGACTTCCGTATAATGATTCCTTCGACATGACTTTTGAATCGATAATGTGATGTACTCCTTCTTGTCCCTCAACGATTTGTAAAGCTTGGAGCAATACTTTCCACGCGGCAGACTTTCCCGAACCCGAATCTCCTACCATCATGACACCATGGTGAATGGTTTGTATCTGATAAAGCTGCAAAATCTTGGTCATCCAAACATCTGTAACTACCAAATTCTGGGCCGCAGCAATATTTCTAATAGCATCCTCCAGTTTTGATAAATTCCCAGGAATGTATTCAATTCCAGGGAAAGAATCGTTCTCAATCCTAAGGGTCTTTAGCATGGATTGAGTTATAAAAAAACGATGGATATTACCTTTTCATAATCTCCACATCGTCTCTAATCAACTTTGGCGCAATAGTCTCTCTTAAACTCTGGACAATAATTTGCGCTTCCCAATCCGCATCTGACACCTTATCCACGCCAACGCCATCATTTACCAGCCTAGCTCTCTTCAACCCGCCCGAACTGACCAACACACTTTTCAATGCACGCAGCCCGAAATCATAATGCGCTTGCTTCGAGAGCTGCTTGGCACACTGATCAAAAAATGGCACAGTCTGCTTCGCAAGTGGCTTTGCTTGGGCGAAACCTTGGGAGTATAACATGACCTCTGCAATGAGTTCTTTGTCTGGTTTGGACATTGCAACACTTCTGAAGAGCTTTTTAAGATTATCTGGCAAGTTCGAACGGCCAGCATACCCAGGATTCATTGTAATGAAAATACCAGTGTTTTGATGGACCTTCAGTTGCCTTCCAACGAGTTCAATCTGCGCATTCGGATTTTCAATCGCCTTTTTCAATCCCAGCTGAATATTCTGGACTTGCTGTGAGACTGCCGAAAGGATTCTTTCTTCAAGTCGATTGAATTCGTCAAAGCAACCCCAAGCACCGACCTGACAAATACCTAGGAAGATTCTGCCCATAGCCTGGAAATCGAAAGTATCATCACAACAAAAGACGAGAGTGAACCGTCCGAGTTGTACACCGAGCGCTTTGACAGATTCGGTCTTACCAGTACCCGCGGGGCCGTATGGAGACCCTCCAAGCCTCTGGCAAAGAGCTTGCGTCAATGTCAAGAAACAGCGATCAGTCAAAGGTGTGCGGACGAGCCTCTCTGCGACACCAAGATATTCAAACCCATATTCCAACTCCGCATTAGCCATCCGAATTTTAAGCCTGTTCAGATAATCTCCCTCCTCCACATAATGATACCTCATCTGCAATAACCAGACATAATCCTCCGTAGTGTTAGCCCCAGACTTTGCTAGCCTGTGGATACAGTCCCGTTGGTGCACAAATTCGGTAATCAGGTGTTCACACTTCTTCCTTTGAATCGCGCCCAAATCCCCTAGCACAGTGGCAGCAAGCAATGCTAGTACCCTGACCTCTTGTTCATATAGCTCAAATAATCCACCTCCGCCGTCATTCAATTCCTTTTCCACAACGGTCGTCCACACAACTTGTGTTCCAAGGACCAATATCTGTGCAGGGTACTTCGCAATATATTCCGTAAATTTTTCTTGATCTAGCTCTTTTGCAGTAAATATCTCTTTAAAATCTCTCACGGCCTCTGCTAACAACTCTGCAAGAGTGAGCTTCATGTTATTCTCCAACGCGGTCAGCCAATCGTTGATTTTTGGTGTCTTGATAAGTGAAATTTCCTTCTTCAGTTTAACTTCTTCACCTTCCTTTGAAGTAAATCCAAGAATTGTAGAGTCGTCATCCAGAATAAGTCCGTTGAGGCCGGCAAACATCTTTTTAAAATGTTTCTGAATTCTGACAGAATCATTGCTGTTACCAATAATCTCCAATAGATCCTCATCACCGACGAAGTAGAACCTAGGGAATTGAACACGTTCACGTTCGAGATACTCTCCTAGAGCTTTTTGGATCTTGTTGAGAAGCTCCGCGAGACGTTCGAGCGATTTCTGAACACCTGAGATGTTGAGAACATCGAGGACATAAGGTGACTTATATACTTTTTTCATGACGGTAAAGAACTCAGAGTTGATATTCTGGAACCGTGATGATTCGATAGGTAAAAGATGCTTTATGTCGGCGTTTCCAGTGAATACACCTTCAAGGTAAACCCATTGACGCTGCACATCAATCCAGATATCGAACAGAACATGGACACGATTGAGCTTATCCTCCCATGACGAGGCTTCGTCCTCAAATTCTTTATAGTAAGGTGAATGTCTCATAGCCTGTAGCGAGTTCAGGTTCTCACTGCACTTGGCAAAAAGATCATCCCATCCGCGAATCAAACGGCACTTGTTTTGATATCCGACCAAGTCTAGAACATAGCTAGTCCATGTTTCACGAACCTAAGGGCATATCAGCGAGTAATTCGTAAATATAAGTTATACAATGACAAACCTGTTTTAAGAACTCCTCAAGCGCCATCTCGCCTTGAGCCTGGGCAATGATATCCTTAATAACAGGCTCGCTCGCGGTCAAGTTCAAATCCCAGACAGCTCCTAATGTGAGCGAACTAAGATAAACTCTTTGCCCCGGCTTCAATGCCTTGAATATCTTATTCCAATGCCGCTCCCTAACAGCCTCAGATTTCATCTCGGACAGTAAGGGGTTAACTTTGACAAGTTGTCGGAGAACATTCTGAATATGCTCAAATGCAGCATATTGCCTCATACGACTCGGCATTTCTTTAGTCATATTGATTAATCCCTCGAGACCCTGGCGAATTTTTCTGGTCAAAACAGAAGACCATGGCGTGTCTCGAAGATCATTCAAACTCTTCCAAATAGTTGAAAGCGCAGACCAAACAGACTTAAAGTCCTGTACCTCTTCGAGAATAGAGACAAGGATATTTTCAGGACCAGCAGCAATATCGAGAGCCTCCTTGGCCTTTGAAACCATCTCGGACTCTGACTTAAGTTGTGTAAGCCTACTCTCGAACTCCTTAAGAGTATGCGAGGCTTCCTCGGGTGCAATAGTCCCAGAGACCGGCTTCTGATCGTTCCATTCTCCAACAATGTTGTTGATTTTATCGGTTACCACCATATCCTCCGCCAAAATCTTTGCTCGAAGCGCATCTGTTTGATCCTGCACGATTTTACTCTTCCTCGCCAATATCTCATTCAGTGCACCCCACTCGCCGTCAATTTGGTCAACAAACAACCAATCGCCCTGGAACTGATACCTCTGCCTCGATAATGTTGTCTCCCCTTGTCTAAATAGCTCCACTTCAGGTGCCCATGTCTTGACTTTTCTCTTACATTGCTGGACGATGGTGATGAATGCCACGGCCTGCGCAGTCGATGATGCTTCAAGTGATTGTCCCTCAAGATCACGCCTTGCCTTCCCAATCTCAGCGTGTGCCTCCCGCATACGGTACCCAAGCTTATTGGCAAATTTGAGGAGGATATCGTGTTGCCACTGATCGTATTTGGCATTGACTTTCGTCTGAACTTGCTCATAGTCGATGGTCAAGTTACCAAACGAACGACTTACATCCGAAGTATCGAACGTAGACCGAGTTTTTCTGATTTCCTGGAGAAGTTGCAACCACCTAGTCAGGTTATCACCTAGAATATCGTATACCTGCTCTGATTGCAAATCCCAAAGCGATTGGAACCTAAGCCATTCATCCACGTATGCGCCGACTGCTGCTAGTTTCTGCTCAATGGCTTCATATGCATCAGATAGTGTAGAGGCACAGTTCGCAGGCTACCATCATCATCAGCCAAACCCTTTACATAAATGAGTTTATTAATATCATAATGACTCACCAAATCAGAAAATAGCATCTCTGAGTCTCCTCCAGCCGCCAAATTAATATTCATCTCATACCGACTAGCTTTCAACTTTTTCAAATTACACGCAATCCCCAACCACTGATGCAATTGACTGTACCAACTTGCCCTCGCGAATTCCAATGGAGGGTCTAAATAAATAACCTGATTCCTGATACTAATTTCATGCACTAGTCTTTTCATCCTCGGGTTGTAGGCGCCATTTTCTTTGGAAACTATCTCCATATCTTCGCTTTCAATTTTACTAAACCGCTTCCTCTGAATATCTCCATCTGCGCCTTCATCGCCCTTGGCATCCTTGAATACCTCAATCCACAAGACAATCGCTTCTGTAAGTCTGCTGAGAAATATTTCCTCAATCTTACTATTTAGTTCGCCAACCCAATGTGAAAGGTTGACATAGTTCTCTAGGTTGAGCTGATCGACGGCGGTCTGGATGATCTCGAGTTTCTGCTGGAAAGCGTCCATGTCATATGGGCAAGTTCGCAGTTCGGCCATAGATTTTTGAGTCGTGTCGTGGATACTTCCTAGCGTTCCAGTCTTGCTCTGAAGTACTGACACCGCTGCTGCAAAGTCGCGGACAAACTGAACGTGCTTACTCTCTCTTCCAGCTAGTGATGTTGTTGGGTCGATGTTCCCGTTGGGTAGATACTGCAATTGTCTAAGGTGTAGATCATAAGAATGTACAAATGATTCCCATTTCAGGGGAATACCCTTTGTGATAAGCCCGTTGACGTCATTCTGGTATCCGCTGAGTAGAATCGATACATCCGACATCTCCATGATATTTCTATTTGTTTGTGCATATGTCCTTACTGTTTCCATCAGGCTGACTGCATATGGGTACACTCGTTTTGCTTCCTTGGAGATATTGTTAATCGAGTGTGGAACCTGGTAGTTAAGCCATATAAGATTTCGAACTTCTTTAAACAGTGCGATAACCTGCTGATCGAAATTTACTATGAGCTCAAGTGTATTTCCGGCAGCCCTATTCCTTGTGATACTAAAAAGACGCCCAGAAATGGATAGATTTCGTTTTGTAACATCATGCAACCACGATTCGAAAATCGGTCTTGTGTCTAGTTTTTTCTTGAATGTGTTGCTCTCTCCCTGTAACTTCTGACCCTCATGGTACATTTCCCAACCACGGCCCAAAACATCTTCTACCCTTTTCATATAAGCGTTCAATTGCCTCTCAATCTGTTTCGCCCAGATAATCGCTCCAGATATAGGAGGTAGGTCATGCAGTTGGGCCATCGCGTGAGCCTCTGAGTGACCATATTGCTGCTTGAAACGCTCATGAAGGGCCGCTATATCTTGCTTCACGCTATCGATAAGCTGTGTTTGGTACTCCTGAATAGCACCTCGAATTTTAGGGCGAACAAAAAGAGCATTGAACTTGGAAAACACGCGAAACATCTCGTTCGCTGTCTTTGCGGTGGCAAGTCTGTCCCTTAACCTTGCAATAATCGAGTTCTCAACACGTGATGTCCGTTCATTGTACGCATTTTCAGCGGCAATCCAGATTTCAGTACCCTCTGGTGTAACATCCAATACATCGACATCTTTCAACACGGCATATGCCTGGGCGACTTCGTCGACGGCATCTACATCGCCGATATCTTCGATCACGGCGACACCATTTGCCACGGTAGTTCCCGCTGTTATGGCGGGGATGCCGTTCTCATATGACTTTGGGCCGAGAACATTCGCAATTGTCCTTTGCAGCTGCTCGTGACCGTGTCTAAATGCCTTGATATATGCAAGCCGCTCCTGGGTCTTGAGATGTCTAGCAGAGATTTTGATGGGTATGAATTTCTCCGATCGTTTTCGAGTGACTTCTCTAGCAACGTTTGTAAACTCTTTAATGTTTTCTTCCCAAGTTTTGAAAACCCCCTCAGCAACATTCATGAGTGACTCAAAATCCCTGTACTCCAAGTGCATCAACCGACGCCCGCTGAGTAGGGTGTGAATCTGCGAGTCCAAATCGGCCGAGATGGCCTCGACAAGTGGGAGTGCCCGACGAATTGGATATGGGCAAATACGGAGTTTCTTATTGAGGTGGAGAAAAATTCCGACAATTGCATCTTGGACTTTCTGTAGGCTAGTTGCAGATAACAATTCATCGAGTGGGAAATCGCGCATAAGTTGATTATATTTTTGTACTATTGATTAAGAACCACAGTTAATACAGGTTTTATAGGAGAATAATTGGAATAAAAAAAATTAAAAATTCAACCTTTGTCGGTTGCTTCTTTGAGTCCTGTGTCAGCGATGAAACTGACAGTGGCGTGGAACCGTTTTGCATGCTTCAAGATTTCTAAGGTGAGCAGTACCCCTTCACTCCTTAATTGTTCTTCGATACCCTCCAATGCACTCTCCATTGATAACCAGAAATTTATTTCTTGAGTGGCAGTCCCGCTTTCAGTATCACGAGACATTTTTGTGATTGACTGGATCGATTTGATCCAAGCATTAACCGTAGACTGCAAGCTATTCAAGAAAGTGCTATCTTGAAGGAGATGGGCGGGAATAAGCTCCAATGATGGTCGTGTGTTCTTGAGAAGAGCCTATACACATGATCAGTTTACATATGATTTACTCTTATCGAGATATTAAGTACCTCATCAACTGCTGCTTGGACAACTTGATGAAGAGCCAATGACAGCTCGGGAATCTCAATATTCTGTTGTAGATGCAAAAGTGAGAGTTCGAGTTCTGCCAACTTCTTCTTCGTAACAGGAATACCTGTCTTTGCCTCCCCGTCTGCAAACCTGTTTATTCGGCCATGCGATTGAGTCTCTTGGCCTTTGGTATAGGCATCAAAATACGGCCCCAACGCTAGATGTACGACAGAGTGCAATATTTCAAAAGGGGATACTGATCCTTGTGCGCCACTGTTCAAGACTACTGTACCAGGAAGGTTCATAATCTGAAGTTGTGAATGAAGAGGTACAGTAGGATCCAGGGGCTGTGGTCGCTTGATAATAGCTAAGGAGGCCACTGTACTAGGTGATGAAGACATCTCCGATGCAATGGAGTAAACATAGGCAACCGAGGTTGGACTAGAAAGAGGTGCTAGGGCTATATTAATTAAGAGCTTGTAATATAGGGAGTGGAAACAAACATACATGAAACATCCTCCGGGGAAGGCTCCTTTTCTAGTACATCTTTAGAAGCATAGAGAGCTACAATCGGTTCTGCAGCAAATCTTGAACACTTCGACAGAGTCTCTGAATATCGAGGATCTGATAAAATGCTCCCATTAGACTCAAGATCTCGTTTGCTAGCGCCCAATGTGGCGGAAAGAACTTCTGTGAGATAGTCGATGAGTAGGATTGGGTTGAAAGCTGGTAGGAGTGAGGTGGTAGATGAGGAAGTGGCCAATGTTGTATTACTAGCTATCACTACTGGGCCGTCCATGGTTAAAGCTGTATAGCACGTCCGAACTTTTAGGTTCTGGTTCTGGTATGAAATCTAGCTAGTGGGTTTCGCACTGTCAGTGTAGCATATGAGTTTGGAGAGATTATAAAGTCTGTATTCAAGTACTGTATGTGAGCGGGGGTAAGAGCAAGATGTGGGCAGAAAGTTCGTTGGTAACAGTAAACAACAGATGCAGGTGCAGGAGAATGCAGAAGCGGGTCGGAGCTGGAGCAAGAAGGCCGATGATAACTACCACCTCCTGTGTGGAAAGGGAGGTTGATGGAGGAGAACGTGGTTGGCTGTTGTCCCGATAGCGATATAGGACCCAAAAAGCCAGGGGGCAGTCAAAAAGTTAACTTTATGCCCTGGATGAGACAGGGTTCAACGCCGCCGTTGATGTTGATTTGCTAGATTTGTGCAGCAACCACTTTTACAGACTGGGGCACTATCAACTATCGTAGTTTCCTGGCGTTTTTGGACTGGGCCACTATTACATACACCTAAAATGAGGATCTTGGCGTATTTTTGAATGGTATGCAATATCAGTCGCGTTCAAAAACGTCAGGAAGTTACGAGCACACAATATCTAAGTGCAGTACCAAAAAGCGGCTGGATTCAGTACCGCACCTAGCAGAATACGCACCTAGCAGAATACTGCAGAGCCTTGCACGATTCTGTATGATACAGTACCTGTTACATCCCTTTTTTGGTACTGTAGTTAGAGTACATGTAATTGTAACTTGTATCTTATGACAATCGTAACCCTAGTAGCCAATTCTTCGGATGTCTTAGAGTGTTTAAACAATGCAAAGCCAACTGATATATATATAACGTATACCGTCAACTCATAATGAACTCAATTTACTTAACCATGTTACGCATAAGTTAAGCCAATTTAAGGCCCCAGTAAAGAAAGCATTTCTCCAAGTTTCTGGTTTAGCAAGCTGGCTACACATCTACTAGCTCCAAAATGAGGGTGAGTAGACGGGGGGAGTGTCCTGTGATTCCTAATCAATGGTGAACCTAGCTAGTCTAATGGTAAATCCCCTATCACATATAATTTAAATGGTCAATACGGAATATAATCTGCAAATTACGGGTAGTAATTAGCCAGAAACCTACCGAAAGAAGAAAAGAAAAAGTAAAGTACGTTATACACGTCCCAGAGTTTTCTGAAGGAAGAAAGGCCTGATCAGAGGCTACTCGATTGATCACGACAAATGTGAGTCTAATAAACGAACTCTCAGTACACAGTCTCTACAAGACGAGGTAATTAGAGCAGGGACAACTATAAATGTAGGCCAGATCCCTTTCTACTTGCAGTTATGGATACATGGCCATCATTTTCACTAGTAACGTATTCTTTGACCCAGGCCTGCCAAATCTATTCCCAAATTTATATGCCAACGACCCACTTCCAGTTTCATACGTATCAGGTTAAATATTATGCACAGTACATTCCCTATTATATGAAAGGTGATTATCTATAGGACGAAAAATCGTTTCGCAAATAACGGGTTCTGTTTAATTGCGCTGGCCATGCTAAAAACGTGCAGTAAGAAAAGGGAAAAGGAAAAAGGAAAAATACAAACTACATTAATTTACCTACGTCTAGGGCCTCCCGAAGAGATTCAACTGGCAGCCTGCTGTAAAAACTAATGGATATGGTAAATTCTTATATATAAGGAAGGGGAACACTTAACTACTAGATTAATTAACTGCGAGTCCAGCAAACAAACTCTCAGCATAATCTCTACAAGAAAGAGTAGGGTACATGTAGTTAACTTTCACTGGCAGGGACAACTATAAAATGAAAGGTAAATTGCCTCATGTAAATGACCGACTCCCATCCCCACACGGTACCAATTACAACTCACTTCTTTACGGTGGTAACTTCGGGATAGCCCCTAGTCTTATAAGAATCTACTTTTCATGTAGGTTGTCAATCACGCTTTGCGTATATATATACATACCAGTAAATACCGAAAATCTGTAATAAACACACCTATCTCACAGCAAGATTCCCTTCGTATTTACCCTCAACGCCCGGTACAGCGCCCTCTCAAAAGTCATTGACCAGCAGCAAAACCACACCAAAATTCGCCAAAAAATTGGTCCAAATGCAACCACCACCCACAACATAATTGCCATTAATAATGAATAAAGGTTTAGGGGATGAAATATTTTCTATTGAATTCAATATATCTGAAAGGGCACTCTCTCAGATCAGGTCAGATGTGGAAGAAAGTACATGAGCTAGAAGTACAAATATGTGGTCTTGGTGCATTTTCTGCAACTCAATATACCAAAACCAACACAACTCATGCTAGAAATGCAATATTGTAATTTTAGCTGATAGAGCAACTGTCCATATAAAAAGTATATAGCCCTCCAATTCTCAGGTAATATCCATCATAATTGGTGGTTGAGGACCGGATTGAAAAGTAGCATTTTTGGCGTGGCTTGGTTGCCGGTCAGTGACTTTTGAGGGCGCTATACATATTATAGTTACTGTACCCCAAGTAAAACTAAATGTTACAACCAAATTTTATATAGGAATGCGACTTCAAACATTCATTTCTCCACAACCACAAGGGCATAGCTGAGCAAAAGGTGTTAGATATGAATTCCCTAATAGTGCCTATGGCTCAAATGTTATTCTGGGCGTGCGACTGTGAAGTTTTAGTTTTCTTAGGTGGTTTGCATACATGTACATACATGTATGTAGTGGCAACCAGGGTACATGTATGTACTCGAATCACGCTGTCTCTCCCAAGCAGGTCATACCGTCTCACCCGCATGCATAGAATGGCCCGCAATTGATCCAGAAAGTACTATATGTATCTGACCGTGAATCTTCTCTAGTCTTCTTTCCCGGTTCGTCTCGCCGTACTACCACCGTACGGCGTCAAGTAAGTGGAATATCGAATATCGCCGGGTATACTCGCATGTTAATTAAAAGGTCGGAATTTTGTGTGGATTTGGTTGCAACGACTTCCGACCTTTTAATTAACGAGTGAGTACATACATCGTACGAGGGGCTTCTCCCAACTCTAAGAAACCCCTAGAACTCGAAATCATTCGAAATCCTAGAGCCCCAACATTTTGTATCACATCTTCCAGTCTGACCAACCCCACAATTTACCCCAGGACTTAACCCATCGAGCAAAGATGGCACGTAAGGCTCGCCAACGGATCAGCTATGGTTAGTCTTCAAGTCTAAGCCTTTATTAGTGATGCAAACCCCTTCTTCTTTCTTACAGTAGCTATGTTTCCAAGTCGCGCTCACTGTTCCTCTAGTTTTACCTCTTGCGAACTCTCCTGGTCACCGCTTAGGCGTCAACAGTCTTGCAGTAGACAAGCAAGGAATCCTGTTAGTTTTCTCTAATGGAAATATACTGTAGGCCATTAAGACTGATATACTACAGTTATACAGCTGGCCGCGATGGCGTTATATGCTCTTGGAATATCGGGGTTGACCTCACTGAGCGAACCACGGAGTCAGCCTTCGTCCCGCGACCCACGCCTCCTCCACCATCCAAATTCCGTGCACAAATACAAGCGCATACTCACTGGGTTAATGACATCGCGCTGTGTCAGTCCAACACTGCCTTAGTATCCGCTTCTTCGGATCTTACAGTGAAGCTCTGGCGACCACATGCTGAGCAACAGTCAGCAGAAACAATTGGTGTACATAGCGACTATGTGAAATGTTTAGCAACCCCAGGAGTGCACTCGGACTGGGTGGCCAGTGGGGGGCTAGACAGAAAAATTAAGTTGTGGGATCTTAACGGTGGCGGCGAAAAGCTACAGATTGATATTGGTGACGAGTTAAATACAAAGGGCTCGGTCTATTCGCTCGGTATTGGAGGTGCTGGAGGTGGGATCCTCGCAAGTGGTGGACCTGAAAGTGTTGTTCGGGTATGGGATCCACGGTCAGGCAAAAGGATCACAAAGTTTCTTGGACATACGGACAATGTTCGTGCTATTCTTGTGAACGAGCAAGGAAACATAATTCTAACGGCCTCCTCGGACACGACAATCAAAATGTGGAGCCTGACGGCAGGAAGATGTCTTCACACACTCAGTATGCACAGTGATAGTGTGTGGTCTCTTTACTCCTCTCACCCAGCTCTCGAAATCTTCCACTCAAGCGACCGCTCTGGGCTCGTTGCAAAGACTGACGTACGGACACCTGAGATTGAGGAGGGTATCTGTGTGGCTGTATGCCAGGAACAAGAATCTGTCAATAAGGTTGTCGCATCAGGAGATTACCTCTGGACAGCGACCCAAAGCTCCAGTATAAACCGATGGGTGGATGTTGATACAAATAATGAGATTGCAACGGACGCCAAACGCCCGCGATTGACATCATCCGCAAGTGTGCGCCCTCGACCCTTAAGTCCTGCATCCTCTCCAGTTATACCGAGTTCGCCAACTACTAAAAAGCCAACAATACCAGTTAGTGCCTTATTAAGGATATCAAGCACATCAAGTTTCCCTACGAATGTGAGGGACCCCGATGCCGTCACAGTATACTCTATTACCCAAGCTGCATCTATTGCTGAGACGATTGATGGTGACCCTGGAATTTTGGTGCCTGCCAATGACCTTCCAGACGAGACAATAGAAGGACAGCATGGACTGATTAATCATTTTCTATTAAATGACAGGAGGAGGGTTCTTACCCTTGATACAGCGGGGGAAGTAATGATGTGGGATCTGTTGAAATGTGTACCTGTAAAGAGTTTTGGGAAACGGCACCTTGACGACGTGGCAGCGGAAATCAACACAGTCGAATCCGTTGCAAACTGGTGTCAAGTAGACACCAGAACCGGCCGCCTATCCTGTGTACTCGAGGAAAATTATTGTTTTGATGCAGAACTGTACGCCGACGAAGCAGATATCGAGAGCGCGGGGGATTTTAGAGACGACCAAAGAAGTAAGAATATTCCATGTATACCGTCAAGGACTGACACCACATGCTGACCAATACCTCGTAGTAAACCTTGGGAAGTGGGTCCTTCGATACCTTTTTAACAACCTTATTATGGAAGAAATCCGGCGTGATGAAATCTATCGCAAAAAGCTTGAGGCCGAAAAAGCAGAAAGAGAAAAACTACGCCGGGCAAACGCCCCCCCAGCCATCTCGATGCCTCCGCCTACGTTTTCTATGATTGACGCTGCAAGCCCACAGTCTCCTAGTAGCGCCACCACTCCGAAGCCCATTAGTAGCTTCTCGTTATTTCCTCAGACACCTGGCATGTCAATTGGGCTTGCCACACCTGCGCCTGCCTATCTCCCCTCTTTTACAGGAGACGCCAATACTCTGCCACCAACAGCAGAAGAAGAAGAACCGAAAAATCGTGGCTCGTTATCTCCACTAACAAGGTCATCAATGGACCGTGGTGATTACTTCTCATCCGGTAATAGTGCCAAACCGGAGAAAGAAAAGTCCGGGCCTTCGTTAGGCGAAGCATGTGGTGATGATACCCCACTTACACCTACAGGCGAAAAGGATAAAGATGAAAAGGATATGTCCCTCCTCGGGCGTTGGAAATCTTTTGGTAATCGAAAATTGGGAAGGAGTATGTCGGCCGATATCACCAATAAGCCACCCGCAACTGTGGAGGAAGCTCCGGCAGATCTCGGTGGGCTCTTAGAAAATAACCCCTTAGACGATACTTTGGCAGGTGTGATCAAAAGGTTGAGAATTACATACGATCAAGTTATGCCACCAAGTGATGGGGGGCCGTTCAGATCGGGGATAAATCCATCCCTCCCAAGTGAAACGCCGATTTTGAAGCCGCCTGAAAATACCACAATTCTCGTTCAAGATGACAGTCCAGATTCAGGAGGTGTAGCGGATCTATATCGTGGGACGGTAGCAACAGTTGGTGAAGATGCAGATCTGCTAGAGAGAGTTGCGCCAGCGTGGTTGGGAGAGTTGATATTACGCAACCAAATCCCGCTAAAAGAGATAGTAAAGGTTTCGTTCGTATTAGTTCCATATAGCGATCGTTTACCGACACTGCAGAGTGACGGTGTAGCCGAGGGAAAGAACTCAAGATTGAACGCGAACCGGATGTTAAGGGCGAAGAAGATCGCGGCGTATGTGGCTGAAAGATTGCAGCCTCCGTTTATGCAACTTAGCTATGTGCCTATAACTAAGGAAGGGGAAGAAGGGCCAAAACCTGAAGATTCTATAGAGCTGGTTTGTCATGATCATGTATGGTTTTTATTAGTCTCCCGTACAGACAGTCCACGAAACTAATAGCCCCGTATAGGTTTTGGACCCATCAATGACACTGGCAACCATACGTTCGTACGTGTGGAAGAGCCATGGAGATATCATATTGCACTACCGATTAAAAGGAAGTGCAATCAAAGAGAAGACCGAAGTTGATTCTGCTGCGACTTCTACTACTGCTGTTGAATCGGTAGATAACAGTGTAGCAGAGAATGGAGGTGCAGGGGCGTAATTATCAATGTTTGACTTTGAATTTTTGGAATATTTAATTTTCTTTTTAAGTCGTATTGTGTATTATTCCAGAGCTTGAACGGATCGTTTTCTATTTTTGCGTTGAGTACTTTATCAATCGATATCGTTAAATTTCGAGAATTCGTGGCTTGATCTTTCCTTTGAATCCCATATACACCGGATAATTACATGTAGCTCCATATTTTTTCTACTTCGACTAAAAAGTATGTACATGTAGTTAGGTCTCTTCGTCACAGTTTATCACTCACATCATACTAGTGATGAGTGATAACCGGTGTTTGCCGGCCGTTTCCCGGAGGTCTCTTCTCAGCAATGTCTCGGCGAATCGAGATCGAAAGTAAGGATACTCTACTCTATGTATTGTACCTACATACATCTGCCTGAGCCCTCCCTCTCACCACTCGCTTCACAACTGAGGATTACGCCGGTCACTACTTGCGGAATGTGTCGTCAATTCGGTTGAGTGACAGGGATCGTCGTTGACCTGCAGGGGACAATCAACCGGGGAAGAGCCAAAGCCAGCTGAACCATGATGAGCTGAATCGCTTGCTGCGGGGTTTAGATTGGAGTTAAGCTTGTTTCTGCAATAGAGGTAAAATAGATATGTAGGGTAAGAGCCTTTATTTTCCTTATGAATTGATTGACTATCCGCTTGTATGCTGTTGAACCACGGCAAGATGCTGTAATCTCAAGACTTAGAATAGTTTGCTGATTTGGCGGGAAAAGGGTCCATGGACGCGCATTAGATTGGCTACTGGCGCAGTAACATGGAAGGCGGTGGTGGAGAGGCAAGGCAGTAGAGTTGTCGGGATCAGCAAGAGCACAGCTCAACATCTAGCTGTTGCATCACATTCACAGAAGAGATAACTGTGGAAGAGCCCTCCCCCCTGCCTGCCTGCCTCCTCCACGAACCCGCATACCTATTTAGGATATCTACTCTACATGTAAATATGAAAAGGTCATGTCAAACAATCCCCTAGAGCAAACCGGATGACAGACGAACAGCTTCTTGGTGGATCAGACCAGACCAGACCAGACAGACAGAGAACGGTGTCTAGTTCTACATCTCCTGCCTGGCCTGCGTCATCAGGACCCCCCCCCCCAAACTCACGTTTTTCCTGCACAATAGTGCTCCCACAACAACAACAAACCTGGGGTACACCAACAACTTCCCCGGCCCCCCAGGTCCCCCAGTCCTCTCCATTCTGATTTCGAGGTTCATCCCTCAAACCCACGAGTCCCAATGGCTTCACTCTCGTCTCCCCCGCCGCACCTCTCCCACTGCACGCCCTACTGCACCTCCGATCCCGTCCTCGGCCACGTCCTCGTCTTTTACAACCCCTTCTCATTAACCTCCTCTGCTGCGACCTCCAAGATCGAAGCTCACATCCTCACTTGCGCTGGTCTCCAGTCATATCCGAAACTAATCCTCTCTCCGTCCTCCCCCCTCTATGCGGCTGTCAACCACCTCCCACTACCAAAACAATCAGTCGAAGTATACCGTGGCCTCGCAATCGCAGTCCTTAAATACTTTTCAGAGCTTCCCAAAGCGATCAAAGAGAAGATACTTCGCTCAAAATCAAACCTACCGCAAAATGGCGAGGGACAGGCTGTCGCGTTTGACGAGATGCACGCCGGAGATCTCGCAGCGCGGCTCAAAGAGGTAGAGATGGATGGATTAGTGGGGGATATTATGCCGGCCCTGAGCGAGCGCTTTGTCAGCTGGCTGGATGTAGATCTAGTCATCAGATCTCCGAATGGGGAGGAAGTAACGGAAGAGGCTATGAGCGATGGGGTTGAGGAGCTTCTCAGTCATTTCGGAGACCCGACACATTTACCCTTTACTAAACTAAAGCGCGCTGCAAGTAGGCCTGCATCTGCAAGGCCTCAATTGAAGATCAATATTGCAGCTTTAGAACGTGAATTGGAGGAGCTGCGATATACAGAAGCCAACTATGTCGCAAAGCTACGGGACCTGATCGAGAATCTCGTTATACCTTTGCGTGCACGTTTTACACAGAAGAAAGCTGAATCCGGATTTCCAAGTGCAAGGGACTTAGACACATTATTTCCTCCATGCCTC
The DNA here is from genome assembly GCA_024713855.1 of Morchella sp. 2016-41. Taxonomy (NCBI): domain Eukaryota; kingdom Fungi; phylum Ascomycota; class Pezizomycetes; order Pezizales; family Morchellaceae; genus Morchella; species Morchella sp. 2016-41. Next base: position 3,528,638 of record JAMGZD010000001.1, on the reverse strand, counting down.
GACAAAATCCTAGAGGTTAATACAAGGTTTTTGGCCGAGATAGAGTTGGGGGGAATCGAAGAAGTAGCGAAAGTTTGCTTAAAACACTTTCCCGAATTTAAGGACTGCTATGCGGAATATCTACGAGCATCCCCCGAGTTCGCACAATTGCTTGGGAGGTTTTCAAAAGACAAGCATTCATCATTCTCGAAAAGGGTTCAACAAACTGGCGAACAGAAGCTTCGATCACTCATTATTGAGCCCGTTCAAAGACTGCCCCGATACGCACTCCTCATAGACAACATGCTCAACTCCATCCCACTTGATCATCCCTCTTTGATCATACTAATGGAAGCTCGGGAAATAATTACTGAGATTTGCTCACTGCAATCATCTGATATTGATGAGCGTTCTCAAACAACAAAGCGCCTGCAATCAATAATAGTTTCTTGGCCTTCCACACTGAAGCCTTCCGGGCGCCTTATAACTGGGATTGATTTCCTTGACGTCTTGCCGCCTTTTAATGACCAGAATGCAGACGCAATCCCTTCCACTATGCTGCTTTTCGCAGACCGCCTGGTTATTTTACGTCGACCAAAGCCAAATTCTATGCAGGCTCGTGCAATTATGGCAGAAGTTGATAGGCCCGGTGGGGCTATGGCTGCGATCGGAAGTGGGACCAAACGAGAAGGGTCGGGCTGTGATCTTCAATTTGCAGGCTGGATGGACCTTTCTGATGTGAGAATTGCAGAAAGTGACGGTGGAGATATTGTTTGGATGACCTTGGCAAAGGATTTGAATGACAGTTGGGATGTGCGTGCAGGAGGCATGGGGCTACGACGAATGAGGCTTCTAAATGCATACGAAGGGCGTGCTACTAAATTTGCCGAAGATCTCGTGAAGGCCAAACTGGAGCGTAGAGTCTCTACTAACGGGAAAGGTGTGATAGGCCTTCGAGAAATCAAATCCGAAGGTCTAGGGTTTTGGTCATGCGTTTGGGGCAGCGAAACCCGGTACACTGCTGAGAAGAGGAAAGGTGGGGTAGTCGTCTATATTGATGATGGTGGGGGGGGTGGAGGAAGTGGGAAATGGGGAAAGGAGCTCACTGAAAGGATAGGGAAACAGGGTGTTGATATTGCAGTATCCGTGGAGGCAATCGCGGGGAATAAAGTGCGAGTTGAGTTCAGGAGTTGGAACGATTATTCTTCAACTGACACAGTGCCTCCGGAGGAGTTGTTGGCGGTTTTTACAAAGCGGGTGTCATCGCTACTCAGACTTCACTCACTCCCGCAACATCCCCCGTTGACATCGGCGTTAATGTCCGCAAACAGGAAGCTGTTGAGAGCTTCGGGTGTTCCATTTGATGGTGAGAGTAGGTTCAGTAGGCTTAGGCCGCCAAGTCCAGTGAAACTATTCAGTTCATTCTTGGGAAGCAACAACAATAACAGCAACAATGCTACTGGTATTGTACCAGGTTCCCCTAATAAGCGACCTGTTCTTCTGGACCGGACCCAATCTCAAATGCTCCCCCCGAAAGTGGAACGCACGCCAAGTACCCTTCAGAAACGACAAACAGTCATGGGAGTTGAAAACTGGAGTCTTGAAGACATCAACGACTATGAGGAAAAATCGGACGTGAGCATCACAATGGCGAACGAAAGTCCATTGAAGCGGTTGGAGGAGACATTTGAGGCCTTCATTGTTACACTTCGGATGTTCTCCTCTGCTGATGCCGACCTTGACCCACTCCGTGAAATGCACGGAGTTGACAATATTGCAGTAGAGGAATTTCTCGAGGACATGGTTCACAATCCCAAGAGCGTGAAAATAGAGATAGATCTTGGTGTCGACGTCGTATTTGAAGCATTCCGTCGCTTTCTCCGTGGAGAGTGGAAAGATGGAATGGGACCTGTCATTGCAGAAAAGGCCCTGGCTGAGTTACAGAGTAAAAGCGAAGAGCTATATCCTGGGGACTTCGAAGACTTCTTCAAGATATTTGTGCTAGACTGGACCCCGCAGAACAAAAGAGCTTTTCGGACCATAGTAATATTACTTAGAGCTATGCAGGGTCGAGTTCAAGATGCTGATGATAAAGGGCTGCTCACAAAGGCATTTACTGAGTTATTGGTCTTTGAAGATTCGGACCCATTCGATTTCATGCCGCTCGTGGATAGATTGGTCGAGGAAGCAGATAGCCTTTTTAACGGTAACCACGATTCTTTTTGTTACCTAGGGGGACCAACTGATGGGAGCACTGCGTCAGATACGATGAATAGCAATCATGGTGAAGCGGTTAACGGAAATGGAGCATTCGTCAAACGCCACAAATCGGTCACCAGTGTTGCTTATTCAACTACGTCGTTGCGGAAGAGACTTGGGCTGAGCCATAACTCAATGAGAGATCCGTACAGTGCTGATGGTAAGAGCAGTGTATGGAGAACACTCAGTAAGAGTAGCAAGTTAGGACAGGATACACATAAGGGTCACCTAGCGAGGAGTAAATCGACGGATTATGATGCTAGACCTTATGTCCAACCAGCGGGCAGGCCATCCTCACGAGACAGTCCAAATCTTTTGAATGCTTTCAGCAATCCTATGTCGTCGGCGCTGCCACCTCTACGGCCTCTTTCATCAGTAATTCCTCCCCCGCATCCGTCTCCGGAAAAGCCACTCCCCGTAGAACCTCCCAATTTGGGAGTACCTAGCACTCCCAGTGGTGCTCCTCGGCGGAAGCGTAGAAGCTCCTTGAGTGATCTCACCAATCACCCTGACTATCAACCCATTCTACCACCAATGAGCTCGACTCCCGATCACCCAGATCCTCTCCATTTGCCTGACCCCGAACCTCTTCGATTCCCTGACCCTGAGCCTCTTCGATTTCCTGATCCCGAACCTCTCCGCTTCAGTCGAAATACACCTGATCATCCAGACCCTCTGCGTTTCCACAGATATAACACACCAGACCATCCAGACCCTCTTCGTCTCAGCAGGCACACAGGTACACCTGATCACCCAGATCCACTTCGTCTCAGTAGACATACAAGTACCCCAGATCATCCTGATCCCCTCCGGGTCAACAGGCAAACCCCAGACCACCCAGATCCTCTACGCATCAACCGCCACACGCCAGATCATCCAGACCCACTTCGCCCTAATAGGCATACCCCAGACCATCCGGATCCTCTCCGTGTCAATAGGCATACGCCGGATCATCCGGATCCTCTCCGCATCAACAGGCATACACCTGACCACCCAGACCCCCTTCGCCTTACCCCTAGAACACCAGATCACCCTGACCCTCTTCGTCTAACCCGCAGCAATGGGCTCCGCAATCGTAGTCGTACTACTGTGAGCCCGCCACAGAGATCCAACACACCACCACATACACCCTCAACCCCAGGCCGCTCTAACTCCCGCCTCAGTGACCGGAGCAACGAGATTTCAGCTCGTCGTGGAACCACCGGGAACACTGGGGCCACCTCAAGCCCTGGCCCTCAACGTCTCAAAATGCAGAGCACGCAAAAGCTTCGCGAACGGCTATTGTCAGAAAAGCAGGCCATTACTCGGGTTGAGAGTGGGCTACAGCGTGAAATCGACAAAATCGGCGAGGAGCTGAGCATGGCTTCCCGTCTTTCTGGTCGTGGTACTGCTCACTCGGCTGCTATCAAAGAGCTCACATCGCGAATCTCTCAGCTCGAGTCTCGAATTCCAGAGATAAATGACTTGACCAATAAGCTAGAGACTGTGACAAATAAGTTAGAGATCGAGAGAAATAAATTCGAGATTACTCTTGAAAAGAAGAACAAGGAATTAGAGGGGCTTGTGGAGGTGTGGAACGATTGCTTGAATGAGAACGATGTCATGTTTGAGACTTTCAATAAGGAGTTGGTGAAAATGAGCGCAGCACTGAAACAAGGGCGAGGGGAGGCCGAGATATTAAAGCTTCTACAGGAGGTGCGGGTGGAACAGGGGAAGCTAAAGAGAGAGAATATGTATGTTTTATTCCTATCCAGATGATGGTAGTGAAAAGACACTAATAATGAGTTTAGGAGATTGAGGAAAGAAAACAGTGGACTCAAGGCACTAGTGGAGGTAACGGAAGTGAAAGAAAGGTCTTTAGGGAGCCCGATGCATGGAAAGTGACCAAAGCACTCATTTTTAGAGGTGGTAGAGGGGTTTATTTTCTTAAATATTTTTCTGGACCTTTCACATATTGTACTGGCGTATTACTGATAAGCGGGGAGCGAGCGGACTGATGAGCAGGCTGTATTTTTCTCTCTCTTTGATGTTTTTTTCCTTCTTCCTGTAAAAGCTATGGGTGGTTTAAGGGTTTTATTTTTGTTGGCGTATCTTTTTCTTCTTTGTATGTAAGATTAGCATGGTGGGTTAAGGGAGATTGAGTACGATTTCTCTGCTAGGGAAGGTCGATCGATGGGAGCTCGTCCCAGATTGTTGGATTAGCATAGTCTGCCAGCGAGTGCGGATTGCGCGAAAAAAATATATGAACTGCGTACCTTGTAATACGCTTTTTCTATAAACCCATTAACAGCTTATTTCCGGAAATTGGGATCAGCTTTACTATCTATTTAATACTTAGGCTTGGCTTTCCTCTTGTCCTTGAGTTACACCATTTTAAATACAGTAGAGAATGTACATGTATGTACCTACATACATGTATATCTCCTGCTTGTCTTTCCCCTCACCACGCCACACACAGGCCCACCACTTGCACGAGTACAGGGTTGCGACAGGTAAACCAAGGTACCGGATACGCTCAAGATGGTTCCTTTTTCAATGCTTAACGCCTAAATATTCCCTCAGCACTTGAAGTAAAGCCACTTTGGCTTGTTTAAACCCTAGTCCTTTCCGACCGTGGCCTGATGCTTGATTTCCCCTCGGAAGATATGTACCGGTAGTCTAAATCCGGGGATTGAATGTACCTAAATTGCCTACATATGTAGAGTCTAAAGTAAAGCTATTATGACAATTTACATAGCTCGGAATAACAGCATGGTCTTTCCGGTTGACTTAGGCGTTAAATACCACACGGACTCTTTTAGTGGGCATACGGATAATCTGTTGGGAAGTTCACTGTAAAACAAAGGAAGCCGGATTGGCCGAGGTGAAATAATGCTTTAGTGAGTACATACATGTAGGTACACAGAGCACAGAGAGTGATTGCCTGTGAACGGGAATTCGAGATCCCGGCCCACGGATCACACGAGTAGGCACGAGGGTTTTTTTTGTAAAGCATGGTTTTTGATTTGATTTCGTCCATGTTCTTCCTGGCTTGACCCGATTAAGCTTAACTGGGTCATCGGAAGCGAGAGGTGTTTCTGTGGGTTAAGTGACCCCGCCCCTGGCCTGCAGGAACAGCGAACTTACTATGGCACCGAAGTCGCCGCCCGCCGCCAAACTTTCTTTCTTTCCTTCCTCAAGCCTGGGTCCTTCTTAGGTACATAAGCAAGCAAGTTTCTTTTCTCGTGCTTGCATTTGCATACCGCCACCAATCTACGTCAATCTCTTTTAACTTTGTTAAATATCCCCGCTTTCCTTACTCCTGACCATTACCTTGCAGCATTCGATCTCTTTCTCGAACGATAAACAATACAGCTTCAGTAAGAATTCTAATTAAAACTTTTCTCAACAACAATCAATATGTTTTCGTGGGTTAAAAGCACTGCACAAGCATCGTAAGTTCCTATCTGTGCCAGCTTTCTTATTTTTCGATTTCGGGCAGCTGATTCCCTTCCTCAAACCAGCATTTCTGCAGCCCTCGGTACCGCTGAGCCAATCTATGGTCCATCTGCCATCCAATCTGTTGCTCTACAGGAATCAGAAAATCCCACTTACGAGATCACTCGAGATGATCTGAGATGGCATGGTCTCGACACAACAAGCGCTGAGACCCAGACTTTCTACCTGGAAGCTGAGAGCGGGCACATGGGGCTTGTACAGATCATCTACTCTAATGTTGCGTGAGTATATATCCACATCACATTCCTCTTTGGCCATTTTCTGATGAATAATAGAAACCTCCATGTAACTGCTCAGGTGTCCACTAAAATCTTCCATCCAGATGGACGTATAACTTGGTCCAGCAAGCCTCTCACAAGTACGGACTTCTTTGATGATACAAAGCACTCCTTCTATGCCGACAACATCGCTGTCATATTGAGTGACGACGGAAAGTCTTACACCATCAAAAGCGCCGTCGATCCGGCCATTTTCATCGATCTTGTGGTAACTCAAACCACACCCGGGTTTAAGATCGGAAAAGATGGGCGCACAAATTTCGGAATAGACCCAGAAAATCCGTGGGGAGCCATTAGACATGTGTTCTTGCCCAGAAACACGCTGGAAGGGTTTATCAAAGTCGGAGATGAGAAGATTAATTTCAAAGGGAAAGCAATGTATGTTATGGCGTTGCAAGGGATGAAGCCACATCACGCCGGTATGCCCCCCTTTTCCCCCCCCCCCCCCCCCACAAGCCTTGTAAGCTGTGCTCTTAGAAAGGGCTGACAAGATTGGTATAGCTGCCAAGTGGAACTTTGTCAACTTTCAGGGCCCTACCTATTCTGCTATCATGATGGAGTTTACCACCCCCGCTTCTTACGGCTCAACAACCGTAAACATCATTGGTATTTCTAAGGATGGTGAGCTTGTAGCTGCCGGAACAAAGGGTGAATGTGAACACGTAGCTTCGCAGCTAGATGACGTAGAATTGCCCGAACCTACAGCTGTAAAATTTGTATGGAACGCTACAACAAAGGATGGGAAGGCAGTTGAGGCTGTACTTGAGGAAGAGTTGGGTAAGAAGATTGATCGTGTGGATATTATGGCGGAGGTACCGGCTATAATTAAGAAAATTGCCGGAAATGTAGCAGGGACAAAGCCGTACATGTACCAGGTATGTAAAGTTCTCTGGGAAGAAAACCGCCGAAATCGAAGCTAACGGTCGTCCAAATGTAGTATCGCAAGAAAACGACCATGGAAATCAAGATTGGCGATGAAATCATTGAAGAGGAAGGAAAGCTCTTCTACGAAGCAACCTTCATCTCCGAACTGTAGCTTAAAAACTATGATATTTTGGGGGGCGAGGTTCTAGCGCAACACATTTGGATCTTTTTTCCAATATAATGATTATGCCTTGACGTTTTAAATTTTTCTATATCTGTTTTTATCTTTGGCTACGATATGTTAGTTTCTGCAAGTACTAGGGAAAGATAATAGTCGAGGAAAAGGGGTTCGTTTTTTATATCATATTTACTCTACTCATGTCATTTTGGCACACCTAATACAAGTTAATGCCATCAAGAGAGGTGAAGGCGAATGATACCAACATTCTTTGGGCGGTTAAGTGTAATGTTCTTTATGGGTTACACGTGAATAGTACGTCGCACAGACATAGCAACGGTTGTAAGTCGCTTAGAAACGCGCGTTGGTGGCACCACCAGCTTATCAACGCGTTTCCTTAGGCAACCACCATCCTCTACATGGTAAATACCTAGCGACCCTCTTCGCCAACCCTCATCAATCACCCACAATCAACACCAATAACACAACACAACAACGACTACTAGCCATGCCACCTACTCCCCGCCGGCCCAATGCAGCGGGCTCTAGCAGCGCGGCGGCTGCACGAAGCACTCTCGGCCAAGGACTTGGAAAAGGCAGAGTAGCAGGAGTCGGAGGAAAGGGCCTAGGAAAGGCGCTCGCAAAGAGACACAGAAAGGTCATGAAGGACACCATCAGGGGAATAAGTATGGCCCTCCGTCTCTATACTTGCTAGTAGTAGTAGCAGGGGCGGGAATGTTGGGAAGCAATAACTGCTGCAAGGGAAACCATTGGTTGTGGTGAGACAGAGAGCTAATAGTTTGAGTATAGCTAAGCCCGACATCCGGTATGTTGAACTATTACAGACTGCCCCTCCTATCCCGTGAGGGGAGGGATGACGAAGGTTTGGGTAATGTGGGCGAGTGCTGACATCTTTGTGGGCGGGGGTTGGAAATAGTCGTCTGGCCAGACGTGGAGGTGTAAAGCGTATTTCCGCCCAGATCTACGAGGAGGCAAGGCATGCTCTGGTGACCCGCCTTAAGACCGTATGTATCCTCCCCTTCCTCTCCCTGCAGTGGTTCGTCTCCATGAGGGGAGGGGCAGTGCATGTTTGTGCTGGATGAGCATTGGAAATTTTCCCGTCTCATTGGCCAAGGCGCACCGTTGCATAAATATTCTTAACATCCAGGGCATTGGCTGACAAGTACACTTTTTAGATTCTCCACGACTGCGTGATTTATCTTGAGCACTCGTCGCGCAAGACAATCACGGTTACAGATGTACGTAAACTATCTTCTATTCTTCTCCCTTGGCCTAAATTTGGAACCTTAACTAATACTATCTTTTAGGTGATTTTTGCTCTCAAGAGGGTATGTTTGCTCATACCCGTAGTTTAGTTTTTACATGGTTATTTCCCGGTTTACTAACTAGGTTTTTTTATTATTACCTACAAACAGTTCGGAACGCCCCTCTACGGTTTGTCGCCCCCCACTTGTATTTTTTTCTATCTCGGTTACAAACCCTAACCCTGATGTATTTAGGATTCGATGCGGATACCTACAAGCCCAAAGGCAGAAAGTAAATTCTCGATACGACCAAATTTGCCCTAGCTACTGTTCTTTTTTTTCTCTTTTTTTTTTACTATCCCTTGTCCTTATGGACTAAAGTATGAAGTCTGTTCTATATCTACGCATTTTGGGCACCCATTTTCCTCATGTATACCAAAAACTACTCCTTTTTTCCTATGTGCGTGATATTCTTTGGCATCGTTGGTTTTTTCTCTTTTTCTTTTACGAAACGCGGCGCTTAGCAACACCACATTATTTCCCATGCCCCCTCCCCCTCTCTGTTTTTATTGTTAGTTTTTTTTTTGGCCCCGTATACGATTCTCGCCACAGCGGGCTCATGGCTTAACGCCCTTCTCCATATTTTTCTTGTTTCATGGTCAACCAGCACCACTGTAATAGCATTTGATATTGATATCGTTTTTGTATGGTGTACGTATTAGGATCATGAGTACCGGACTCGACGCTGCACTGAGATTTTTTTTTTCTTTATTACTTATGTATCTACTTTACTCGGAACAATCTTTTTTGCAACGTGAATTTGTTGAGGCCTGTAGTGATTTTTTTCTTGTTTTTGCGTGAAACACAAATGCTAGTGTGAGGATCCAGCACACCCCACTCCACCAGCAGCGATCTTGAGGATCCAGCTGGTCCACGCAGCTCGGGCCGTTTCCGTGCCACGGCGGCTGGGTGGGGCCCTCGCGATCCGAGATAGCCGAGCGGTTGTGCTGGATGGCGTCATACTGTGTGTTGTGGCAAACGTGATTGCAGGGTGAGCGATAGCATGCGGCGAGTGATGGCCTGTGAAGGAATTGCGAATCTTCGGGTGGAATAACACCGGTTTCCGCGCGGGGGGGCGACTTTGGGCCCGTGGGGAAGAGGGGTGTCGGTGGTGTTGCGTGGTGGTTAGTTAGCCATTGTATCTGTGGTTTATGTCCTCTTGTTATCCTCCGTTAAAGATAGCTCTCCCCCTCCCCCCTTGGTCCCTGTCCTGCTGGGGGGTGGGTTTGGTCGGGTTTTCTTCTGTCTGCTGTGTGTGAGCTGCACAATATGCGGCCTAGATCTATATCATCGCAAGTATCGTAAGCCAATGGCATACTTTACAACCCTGGGGCGGCGGGCGAGTGATAGCCAGTGATTGTGACTAAGAAGTGGTGATGTTCCCCTGGGCCCAAGTCATCTTCAATACGGCGCATTTGAATTCAATTACCCATTCTCCGTGTCTGTATGTAGCTTGCTCGTCGGTGTAAATACAATATGCTATCCCGCAGACCACTGCACCCCCCCGTTACCAGGACAACGTGTCGCCTCCAGCTCACCCACAAGGAAACCCAAGCTCACTCACCAACCACCACACCTCCACCACATCAATCACACAGCATGTCCACAACCACCACCAGCAGCAGCAGCGGAAGCACGCAGACCCCGCTCCTCTCCCACCTCCTCACGCACGAGTCCTTCCGCCCCGCCCGCCTGCCCTCCCTCTACTCGGACTTCCGCCACCTGCGCACCAACAACCCCAGCGGCTTCACGGCCAACACCACCGCCTGGACCGGCGCGCTCGCCGGCGCCGCGCGCGCCGGCGTGCTGCCCGACACGCTTGTGCTGCGCACGGGCGAGGAGCTGGTGGCCGCGCTGGCGACCCGCGAGTGGGGGCGCCCGCTGGGCATCGGGTGTGTGGTGGGCGAGGCTGTCCAGAAGAGGGAGTGGTTCCCGCTGAAGGTGTTTCTGAGCCAGGTGGAGAGCGTGTATTACCGCGCGTGGATCAATCCGTGGGGGCTGCTGAGCTGGGGGCTGGAGACGGCGGGGCTGAAGGGGAGGGGGGAGGGGGATGCGGTGGGGAGTGGGGAGTTTGTGGTGTTGAAGAATGTTGAGGTGAGTTTTTTTGGTAGCTGGTGGCGGGGCAGTTATTTATAGCATGGACATTAGCCATCTGCGCAGTTGGGAGGAAGGAAGTAGGGGGCATATCAATACTGACAAGACACACAACACAACAGGAATCCGCCCAGAAGCTCCTCACGCAGATCAGCCTCCTCCCCAACGGCACCCACCGCCTCTTCACGCTTCCCCACCTGCTCAAGACCTACCCCAACCCGCTCACAAACACCCCCTACACCGACCGCGACCTCAAGGTCCTGCTCAAGTTCCTCGCGCGCGACCTGCGCGCCGCCACCCTCGCCGGCGAAACCATAAAGTTCAACAACGAGAACGAGGACCCCGCGCCCGTCACCCAGACAGACACCACCATCGCCGAGCTCAAGGCCACCATCGCAGGCCTCCATGTGCAGATTGACCATCTGGCCACCAGCATCAGCGCCTGCACGGACAAGGCGCGCGACGCACTGCAGCGCAAGAACCGCATCGTCGCCGTGGCTGCGCTCAAGAGTAAGCGGCTGGCCGAGGCCACGCTGGAGCGGCGCGTGGGCGCACTGGGACAGCTGGAGGAGGTGCTGGCGCGCATTGACCAGGCGGCGGGGAACGCGGAGCTGGTGGCGCAGCTGCGGAGGAGCACGAAGGTGCTGCGGGCGCTGAATCGGGAGACGGGGGGTGTGGAGGCGGTGGATGAGGTGGTGGGCGAGCTGAGGGAGCAGATGGATGAGGTGGAGGAGGTGACGAGGGTGCTGGGTGAGGTGGGGCTGGAGGACGGTGAGGTGGAGGAGGAGATGGAGCAGCTGTTGGAGGAGGAGGAGAGGCGGAAGGCGGCGGAGATGGAGGCGAGGGAGCAGGAGAGGCGCAGGAAGGTGATGGAGGAGTTGGGCAAGTTGACGTTGAAAGGGGAGGAGCAGGAGCAGGAGCAGGAGGAGCAGGAGCAGAAGCAGAAGCAGGAAGAGGAGGAGAAGGAGGAGGGCCAAGACGCAGTGGGCGCAATTGGGGGGAAGGCAGTCCCGGCATCGTAGGCTCTTTTTTGGTGAATTATCACTAGCGCCCCGTCTATCTGAATAACGAAGAAACGATCATTGACTCCCTCCCCCCATGCCTGCGTTTTCCTTTTCTTTTTTGCACTTTACTTTTTTCTTTTATTTTCCTCGTTTTCTTCTACCAGCGATGTAATATATATACAGTTATTCCTTCTTTGCAGATTAAAGTACATGTACTTCCCCATAGACCGCAAGTTAAAAAAAAAATGTCCTTATTTAAACCATGAGAGGGAAAAAAAGACAGGGAGGAGTAAAGAAAAGAAACCAATTAAAAAACAGCAAAGGTATAAACATCGATTGGGGCACCGCTTCGGTCACTGCGGGGGTATTGGGGGTGTGGCTACATGTACTGCTGCTACGCTACTGCTACTGCTACTGGCGGTGGTGCTATCCACCTCCTGGTACTTTCTCTTCCCATTACCATTAACCTGAGGATCCGCGCCCACCACACCAAGCGGATCCTCAACACCGTTGCCAAACACCTCCGGCGCCTGCCCTCCCCCCGCCGTAACCGTCGTCAGCACACCCTTCTCCCCCTCCCCACCGCCATTCCCACTCCCACTACTCTCACCCCCCCTCCCCTCCTCCTCCACCTCCACTTCCACTTCCGCCTCCACCTCCACCTCCATCTTCACCTCCGTCCCTACCACCGGCGCCGACTGCCCCCTCCGCATCCGCGCCTCCTCCACCAGCCGCCTGTACTGCGGCCGATGCTCCTCCCCCCACCGCTCGTCGCTCCACCGCTCCTTGACAATCTGGTTACTCGGGCGGGCATTCGCGCGCTCGCGGGCCGCCAGGTCGGCCAGCAGCTCGGCCTTGCTGCGCGGCCGCTTTGCGTCAATGTTGGCGTTCCAGATGGTGACCCACTCGCTGTGGCGCTCCTGTAGCGCCTTGCGCGTGCCCGTGGACGGGATGCCGAGCGCGGAGAGCCGCGCGCGGAGCTCCTTCTCTTTGATGTGGGCGTAGGTTATCTTTGGGAGCGGGGCGGCGGCGGCGGCGGCGGCGGTGGTGGAGCGGGTGGTGGAGCGGGTGGTGGTGGTGGTGCTGGAGGAGGTGGTGGTGGTGGTGGTGAGGCAGATGTCAATGTGCGAGTTGACGGATTCGAGCTTGATGCGCTTGTTGCACAGTGGGCAGGGGACGAGGCCGTCGGCTGGTGCTCCGCGTCAGTATGGGGGGGCCTCTACATACTAGTACTGCTGTGATGGGGAGGCACAAACCCGGTGACGGCACCTCCACAACCTCCTCCTTCTCCTCCGCATGCCCATGCCCCCGCTCCCCCTCCCGCTCCGCCTCCCCCTCCGTCCTCAGCACACACCTCCTCCTCTTCCTCCCCCTGCCCCCATCCTGCTGCCCCGCCCGCTCCTCCCCGTCCCGCCCATCCACCTCCACCTCCACCCCTGCCCCCGCGCCGCCACGCCCCCCGCTCCTCGCCAGCTCCAGCACGCCGCCCCTCGCAGCCACAAACGCATCCACCAGGTCGGCCACGACCTGGTTCTTGCGCAGGCGGTACTCCTGCTCGGGCGCGCGGCACAGCGGACACACGCGGTCGGCGTGCAGCGCGCGGCGGATGCACTCGGAGCAGAAGGTGTGCTGGCAGTTTGTGAGCACGGGCGCGGTGAAGAAGTCTTTGCAGATCTGGCAGCGCAGGGCGGCGTCGACCGGGTGCAGCAGCGGTAGCAGCGTGGCGTCCCAGTCGGTGGGGTCTGGGATGGGCGGGAGGGTGAGTGTGGGGAGGGGGCGGGGGCGGGGGTCCATTGTTGGTGGTGGTGGTGGTGGTGTGGTTGTGTTGTGGTCGTGTGTGTGTGTGTGGTTGTGCAGTGTGAGGAGGAGGAGGAGCGTGTTCGTGTCGTGCTGGGGCGACGCGACGGGCGCGACGCGCAATTAAGGGAAAACGGGCTGGGCGGGCAGGGATGTCTGTCTTTGGTAAGCGGATAGCGAGGCAATTACTCACTCCGCTGTGTGATATTCTGACATTCTGATATTCTGATTCTGACATTCTGACATTCTGATATTCTGACATTCTGATATCCTGATATTCTGATATTCTGGCATTCTGACATTCTGACATTCTGACATTCTGATATTCTGACATTCCGTGACTCAGTGCCAACCCGCCAGTGCATGATGCAGGGTCCAGCTCCCGTGTATGTATGTCGGCATCTACACATCAAGGGAGAACGATAAATCCCATTTTTTTGCAAACATGTGCTCAGTCTAGCTACCTGTCTGTACTATACAAAGAAAACAAAAAGAAAGAAAAATAAAACTCTGCATCTGTACACCAGACATCCGGCAATTGAAAGAAAGAAAGAAAGAAAGAAAGAAAGAAAGAAAGAAAGAAAGAAAACCCGTACCGATGCCAACCCTGGTCCGAAAAAGCCAACACAAAGAAAGCCCACACCTCTCCTCGATCGGGCCCTGCCCGGACCCGAGAGAAGAAGCATCCAACCTGTCCATCTCCCCTCCCGGCCCCAGCTTTACTGATAGTCCGGCAGCTCGTTCTCCCAGCCATAGTAGGCACGCATCTCGCGGAAGTATTGGCCGTACCACTGCCCCCCATGAATGGTAAGTAAAATTGGTTATATTATATATACGGGAGGGGGGGGGGAAAAAACCTCAAGAGCCTCCCACTCCCCGCAGTCCTCATGGCAGTGCTCGTCCGGGTTCGACCGCGGCTTCTTGACCGTGAAATGGATCAGGACCGCCTCGTCCCACAGCATGTCCCACGCCTCGCGGTGGTATTGATACTGCGCAACGTTAGCCCTACTACTACTGCTGCTGTGCGTAGAACGGGGGGGGGTATACCATGATGAGGTTGAAGTTGTACTTGTACGGCAGCCCAAAGAACCGGAAGCGGTAATACGCATTCAGGAACGCCTGGTCGGCGTCATTCGGCTGATGGTACGCCGGATCCGACACCTTTGCAATCATGTCTGCAAACGTCTCCATCCCCGGGCGGAACACCACGACCCCCGAGTTGAACCTGGTGTCGGTGATGACGTCCCACCACACGTCGGGCGCGGCCGCAAAGTCGCCCGGCACGGCCCACAGGTCCGCGAGCGGGCCCTTGCACACCACGTCCGCGTCGATGAAGAGTATCTTCTCGTACTCGGTCCACGTCCAGAGGTGCAGCTTGTTGAGGTTGTGGCGGTGGTGCGCGCGGATGGCCGAGTTGTCGACGCCGGCAAAGGTGAGGTCCTCGGCGGCGCGGAGCGTCCAGCCGGCCGCCTCGAGGCGCGTGCGGTTCTCGGCGCTGACGCCGTCGGCGCCGTCCTCGCGGATCAGGAGCACGAGCTCGGCGTCCATGGCGCCGAGGTCGTTGTGCTTCTGGATGGAGTAGCCGAGGAGGAGCGCCATTGCGGTGAAGGAGGCTGTCTGCACGCTCGAGGTGATGGCATAGCGGGGCTTGCGGGCGATGAGCGCCTGGTCGGAGGGGCTGAAGGAGGAGGTGCGGAGGGTTGGGGGCGCTGCAGGGGGGGTGGGGGTGCGGTGGTGGGAGTAGAGGGCCTCGAGGGCTTCGAGGGAGTGGGTGGATTTGCCGGGGCCTGGAGGGGGGGGGGTTATTGTTAGCTTAGGTGTGGGTGTGTGTGTACACTGAGGGTGAGCGTGGGCAGACCGAAGAAGCCGTAGAGGCCGAGACACAGCACAGCGAGGAGCACTGTTGGCAGGATTATCCGTGGGCGAGCCATGGTTTGGCCCAAAAGAGAACGGTAAAATAAAGAACGATAGATGTGATGAAAGGAATGAGGTTGATCTTGAAAAGAATAAAAATGAAGCCAGGCCCAGGTAAGGGAGGGAGGGAGAAGTTGGAGGAGTGCACGAGTAGAGTATAAGTACAGGCACTTGCACCCAAGGAGTCGGGTTTGACTTATAGGGGAGCGATGCTTCCCGGCCCCTCCCCTGCACCAGAGCCCGGACTGTCTCTCGATTGGGCACGTCTCTCTCTGGGGGAGTGCAGTCTGCTCTTTGGGGGGGAGTGTAGATGCTCTCGACTCTTGTCTGGAGGGGAGTGTACTCTGCTCTCTCTGTGGGGAATGTACACTGCTGGGAGTGTACTCTGCTCTCTCTCTCTAGAGCAGGGAGACTTGCCCCGGGCATAGTAATCATTTCCCTCTGTCTCCCACCCGCCCTCTCACACCCACCGACCCGCCCTCTCACACCCACCCACACACACTCCCACACACTCCCGACAGCCCTCACATGCAGCTTCACCAGCAGCTTCACCAGCAGCCTCACCAGCACCTTCACCAGCACCTCCAGCGACAGCTTGCGGGATCTCCAAGCCTTTCCCGCTTGGGCGCTTCTTGGCGGCCGCGTAAGCGTCGAGAGGCGAGGGCCGGGGGCGGCCGCATCACCGCACGTCACTCGGCGCTTGCTGTGTCTGCACGGCATGGCCGGGTAGCCGCAGTGGCTGCAGAAGACGCCGTGTTGCGTGTAGAGTACATGTAGGTACATACATGTATACATGTAGTGTTGAGGCCGGATGCGTGAGTGGCTGGCCTTCTGTTTCGGATTGCCGATTGCAGCCACAACTTCCTCCACACTCCATGCCATGCACCTACACGATGCAGAAGACGTCATTCTGCACAAAGGATCGAGCCCCCCGTCCGCCAGCACGAGAGAAATCACATCTGTTTGTGCATGCGCAGACTGGCAGCCAGCGAGTCACTCGCAATCACTCGTCCCATCTGTTCTTCCTCTGCAACACGTTTGCAAACATGGTGTTGAGAGATGGCATATGTACAGATTTAATCTTCCGAGGGGCTGGACTTGCATCACGGCAGTCCCACAACCTCCTCCTCTTCCTCCTCCTCATCCTCATCCTCGCTTTTTCACATTGCATGCCTCGCACCCGCTACTCCCGGTGACCACCAGCTGCAGTGCCACCATGACATCCCTCACGATCCAGATCTTCATCAAGAAGGGTATGCTCCTTCTTTTCCTCTACCCCCCCCCCCCTTGCAGAATTTTCTAACCCCACAGACTGCGGCAAAACAATCACGCTCGACGTCAAGCCCTCCGACTCCATCAGGACGGTCAAGGCAAAGATCCAGGACAAGGAGGGGATGGCCCCGATGCACTACTTCCGCCTCAAGTTCAACTGCAAGTACCTCGACGACGAGCGGACGGTGGACTTCTACGGCGTTGTGAAGGAGTCGACGCTGTGGATGGTGTGGCCGCTGCCGGGGGATGTGAGGGGTAAGGTGGATGGGCTGGGTGCGGTATCGAGTACTGCTTAGGGGGGGTGTACATGTAGTGTATGTCCATACATGTACTGGGTTATAGAGTTGTACTGCATATGGTATGGGGACGTACTACATACAAGTATGTATCGGGTTTTTGGGAGTTGGGGGGCTTCTTTTGCTAGTACCTACATGCATGTTTGTTTTGGCAGTTTTTATACGCCATTGGTAGGAGACGCTTTGCTGGTCAGCTCTTGGAAGCTGGCCGAGATCCGCATTGTTTAATAAATACATGTCTGTACATGTAGTCTTGGGGTGCGTGCTATCATTGAGCCTGGGGCCGAGGTGCAGAAATGGCCGAGTGACCTGGTGTGACTCTGTCTTCTTGGCACTGTAACGTACATATTCAGTGCTGTCATGAGAAGGCATCCCATCCATCTAGATCTGCGTGCCTCATTCTCGCCTGCTTTCCCGCCCAGTGCCTGCAGAAACGCCGCGCATCTCGAGAGTCTCGAGTCCAGGAATCGTCTCTGCTGTGGCTGGTGGGCCCTGCCATCACAGCGCGCACCGCCACTCCTGTTCCGTGTGGTCGACTTGAGGCTCCCCGGCCGTTGACTGCACCAGAAACAACGGAATCCATCAAACACCAACGACCATCGCCAGAATCCTCAAACACCACTCGATACCACTCTCCGGACCTGTAATATCCAGCAAGCTGCAGCACCAATCAGCATCCCACCACCATCCAGGAACCCATACACCCCCTCCCAATTCCAATCAGGCACCAGGGACCAGCCAGAGATAACGCCCAGAGCTGAGACACCCCCCCCCCCCCACCATCCGCCCCCGCGGGCACCAAACACCACCACCATCACCATCACCACCACACACCACAACCACAACCACAACCAGGGCCGACCACCATGACGTCGGCCTTCCCCTCCCTCCCCCGCCGCCCCACAATCCCCTCCTCGCCCGCCACCCCCAAGCCGCCATCCGTCTATCTCCGCACGTCCACCTCGGCGGCCCACAGCTCCGTCTCCTCGCTCAACAGCCTCTTCAACCCGACGGCGGCCCGCGCGCCCGCCGACGCCGACGCAAAGTCGCTGATCCTGCGCGCGTTTGTGCCGCACGTGGCCGTGCATGTGAGCGATGACACGAACGCGCTTGCGCGCGAGAAGGGCTTTGGCGACTTTAAGGACATGCTGCGGCCGTATGGCGAGGAGATTTCCGGGCGCGTGACGGTGCGCGACAGTCAGGGGATTAGCAGCAGTTATGATGATTTTGGAATCAGGTTTGTGGCGCTGGCGGACGTGGCGGCGTGTGGGGAGAAGTGGGAGACGGGGCTGTCGAGGCTGCAGGCGGCGGCGGCGGCGGCGGCAGCGGCAGCAGCAGCGGCGGCGGACGTGGAGAAGGAGAGGGGGGGGGAGAGGGGGGAGAGGGGGAGAGGGGGGAGAGGGGAGGGGAGAGGAAGGCGTGGGTGGGGGGGAGTATCGAGGAGGTGGAGGAGCTGGTCGGGATGCATATGGACCGCGAGGTGGCGGGCACGGGGAGGGAGTTCTATATGCTGTATCTGAGACGGCTGTTGAGTGCGCTGCCCGTGGCGCCGCATGAGACGTTCTCGCACCCTGTGGCCTGTGTCATTGCCATCTCGTCGAGGAATACGACGCCGATAGAGACGCTGCGGAATCTGTACACGTCGGGGAGTAGGGTGCCGCTGCCGGCATATGTGAATACGGACTATCTGCGGTACTATGTGCTCGTGCACGACGAGGACCGCGACGATATCAAAAAGTCAGTAGCTCTCTCACTGTCTCTGTAAAAAAAACAAAAAACAATCGGTCGTATTAACTGCCTCGCCTTCTACAGATCTAATAATCTCTTTGACCAAATGAAGAAGCACTTTGGCCTCCACTGCCACCTCCTGCGCCTCCGCTCCGGCGGCCGCGCCGTAATATCCGACGACGACGCCGTCATCGTGCCCAAACCCAACTGGATCTCGGCCGCCGAGGAGCTCGCCTCCATCAACTCCACCGACGCCGACTACTCGGACGACCAGCCGGCACTCTGCCTCCCCGACAGCGACGCCGCCGCACTCACAACCATGATCCGCGAGATGGCGCAGGTCTCCATCATCCCCTTCATGGAGCGGTGCGTCGCCACGTGGAACGACCAGGTTGCGTCCAGACGGCGTGGGCTGTCGGGACGGTTCTTGAGCATGAGTAAACGATACTTTGGAAGCAGTGGCAGCAGGACAAGTACCAGTGCTAGCAACTACGACCCTTTGTCCGCCAGCTACCACCCCAGCACGCCCGAGGCGCAGATGCGAAAGCTCGCTGACTATGCCTTCCTGCTGCGCGACTGGCGGCTCGCGAACGGCGTGTACGACCTCCTGCGCACCGACTTTGGCAACGATAAAGCATGGAAATACCACGCCGGCGCCCAGGTTCGTCTTCCCCCCCAAAAGAAAAAAAGAAAGAAAAAAAAGAAAAAGAGAATTCCCCCCCCCCAGGACTGATCATTAAACAGGAAATGACCGCGATATCACTAATCCTCACGGGCACGGGCCTGACCAGCAAGGTGCGCGCCGACCAGATCTACCCCCTCCTCGACCTCGCCGTCTACTCGTACCGCAGCCGCTGCAGCAGCACGTACTGCGCGCTGCGGGCGCTGCTCGTGTCGGTCGAGCTGCTGCGGCTGCGCGGCGGCGGCGCGGCCGACGAGGCGGCAACGTGGGCGATCCATGCGCGCGACATGCACGCGAACCCGGGCATTGGGCACGCGCTCGTGACGGAGCGGGTCGGAGCGTGCTATAGCGTGCGCGAGGGGGTGGGCACGGGGGCGTGGGGGGCGCGGCGGCGCAAGGCGGCCATGTGGCGGATGCTGGCGGCGGGGGAGTGGTTGGCGGCGGGGAGGGGCGCGGTGAGTAGGGCGTGTGTGGAGGGGGCGGTGGGGGTGTATGAGGGGACGGGGTTTGCAGGGGTGAGGGCGTTTATTGAGGGGGTGAAGAAGGGGAGTGGGTATGGCGGGGTGCTGGTGGATGTGGGTGGCGGGGAGGAGGGGAGGAGGGGAGGAGGGCGGGGAGGTGGAGGAGGAGGTGCTGGAGTTGGAGGTGGGGAAGAGGAGGAGTGTGGGGGGGAACGCGGGGAGGGAGCTGTTGTTGGAGTTGGGGGAGGGGGGGAGGGTGGAGGATGACTTTGTGGAGAATTAGATTTTTTCTTCTTTTTTTCTTTCCCTTCCGTTTCTTTCTTTCTTTTGTTTCTCTTTCTTTTGTAGATTTTCCTCTTCTTCTTCTTGCTAGGCCCTAGGGATTATTTTTTCATCTACACTTAAGCTTATTACCACCACCACCACCTTCTCCTCGTCTTCTCCTTCTTTCTCCTCCCCTGCCCTCTTCTCCCCGTTTCTTTTCCCAGAGTGGAGAAGCGGGATATGCGGTCTTGGCCGTTGGGTGGTTCGAGAGAAATGTCAAACGTAACTATGACTTCTTTCGCACTTGTTGGCGTCCACGCATCCGGTCTCTCCTCCTTTCGACTATATATGAATATATATACTCGGGGCGGGAAGGGGAGGGGGGCATGTGCTCGGCCAGAGCCTTATTTATCTACATCTACTTGACCATACAACCACTGTACCGACCGGGGGAGGGGCAATCCACGCGCAGGTCCGTGTAGTTTCTCGCTGCTGCGGAATTGGGTGTGTGCGCTGCGGGTCATGGGTTGTCACTCGTGGCTTGGCGGTTCTCGTTGGCTTTGCTGTATGTAGAGTACATGCATCTATCTACGCGCGCTCGCTGTTGCGGCAAACGCTTTATGTACGTACTTGCAGGTAAGAACACAGCGCTCCTGTCTGGTCGGTGGAGGGGAGGCGGGGGGGGGCTGGGTCATCGGGAATCACTCGGTGTTTCGCAGCTAGCTTGCGTAGCGTAGCCCCCAGTCCTAGCGGAGGAGGGGGGGGGGGCATATTGTTGATATTACAGTGTGTATCTAATGTGGTTCCTGCGAGTACAATGCATGTGGGCTGACCCTAGCCTCTACAGCTGGGTGTGGCGGGATACGTGTATAGACTTGGGCTGCGTTTTGTCAGCCTCCCCCCCCCCCCCACCCCCACTTTGTATAATTCCCCGACAAGCCTAACTCAGGTAACATGATGTCTGCAGAAAGCTGGCACTGTGGGGGGGTTATCCATACAATGGGTGCTGCAGCGGAAGGCCGAGTCGTGGAGAAAAAAGAATGTTCATCGTTCCTTCCCCCCCCCCACGATTCCTTCGAGCCAGTGAGTGACGTTGGGCTATTGTTTCCTTCTTCTGCCCTTCATATTGTAGGCCACCCATAACTGCACTTCTACTACATACAAGTAAGTATGTAGCTACATATATGTGCCCATGCGCCCGAAACCAGTCATTACACCCCCCCCCCCCAACCTCTAAACCCAGCACACCAGACCCAGACTCCCGGAATACCTCCACACATGTACCCCCCACAAGCCACAAGCCCTTGCATCCACTCAACCCAATCAATGGCCAACAGGCTGGGCACGAGACTAACCACGCCCCGTTTCAAATTACATCCGGGGCCGGACCAGCTAGCACCGTAATGCTAATGCAATTCCAACAGACGATAATAACCCCCCACGAGGCCCCCCACAGCACTTGCACCCAGTGAATCAAGACGCATCCTCTACCTAGTTCAAAGTACCCTACCCTAGCAATGGACCTCAGCGGCTTCGATCCACATATGTGTATGTAGCCCGCCGCACACGCTGCCATACGGCAGTCGAGTTGTGAATTTGTATGTTTGTTTATGAGTTGGCTGGCTTAAGAATCTTTGCTTGACCAAGCAGGCTGGCATATGTACATCATGTTCCAAGAGGCCCGGCCCGACCCGACCCGCAGCCCTCCAAGGAAAGGCCCGGCCCGCAGGATATCTTAGCTGGAAGCCCAAACAAAGCCATTGGTAACGATGATGTAATCCAGAGATGCCGTGCCACTTTCCAGCGCGGGTGCCATGCAGCTGTGCTCACCAGCCACAACCCCTGCCCCGTTCTGTCAGGGACCGTTCCTGGCCCTGGCCCTGGCCCGGACCGTTATGTCATCAGGCAGGCACCTGCACCCCAGAGTTTCTTTATCGATAAGCGACCCCATGACGGAGCTACCCGTCTCCCCATTCCCGCCCCCCCGCCAATGAGCCCACCACCACCACTTGCCACAACCCAACAAGCCAAACAAGCAACAATGGCCACCACCCAGCCACTCGCCATCCAATGCCGGGACCCGGGCGAGTTCATCTCCTCCATCATCGAGCACCACCGAGCCGGCGGCGGCGGCGGTGTGCAGCAGCCTCTAAAGGACCGCGAGAAGACGTATCTCATTTTCGTGGGCATCGAGGACGAGAACGGTGTTTTCGAGATGATGGATGATGACCGGGAATATATTCCACTGAGCGGAGAGGAAGGTCTTGAGATGCCCTGGAGCGAGAGTGATGGGAGCGAGCAGAGGTTGCCGGGTGAGCCGCCGCGCTCGGGACAGCGCCAGATGACCCAGTCACAAACTCCAGAGCTGGGCCAAGTAGAAGATACACTTCCAGGGAATGATGATATGGATGAGGGTCGCCAAGTAGAGGAGCTCAATCACGGGGTCGCGGGACCCGACCAGGGGTTCCAGTCTGCCAATGACCAGAAATCGCCCATATCAAAAGCCATTGAGACGAAAACCTTTAAACATGGCTCTCCACCCGCTCTACCAGAAGAAGCAGAAGCTGTATCGCCAGTACAGTTACTCCCTGTTTTACCTTCAAGCTCACCACTGAGCTCGCCGCCCCCGGAAGAGGATGACGAAGCGCTGTTTATGACTGGTGAGAGTGTCATAGCATCCAAAGGTCAAGAAGGATCTCAAAGTCCTGGCACTAAAGCTCAAGGAGGTCTAGACAAGCGCTCTGCTGGCAGAAAAGAACTACACAAAGAAACAGGAGCTCAAAGTGAAGCTACAAACCGAAACAAAGATAAATCGCGAGCTACCGAAGACGCCAATATATCCATCCCCGAAACCCCGAATACCCGCAGGAAGGTTCTTCTACAAATCCGGGAACCTAGCTCCCCCATACCTCCACAACCACACGAGATCCCACCGCTTACCACACCAGGGGGAAAGCTCCCAGCATCTCAGCCCTACCAGAGCTCCCAAGCGGTACCTAAGAGCAGTATGATCACTTCTCCAACAGCCAAGCGTCTCTCCATACCCACAAAGGGCTCCAACACAGCACAATCCCAGCAATCCGAAGAAGAAGAAGAAGAATACACCACCTATCCAACTCCCACGCTCGAAATTCTCTCCGCCGCTGAGCACGTCGAGCTCCTGTACCTCCGCGATCTCGGGGCGCTTCGCACCTTCCTCACACTCCTTCAGTACTCCCCTTCCGACCCCGAGCCCGCCAGCAACCCACCCCTCCTCGCCATCTGGGGCCTCATCGGCGCGCACCACACCACGGGCGAATTCAGCGGCGAGAGCATCGCAAACACGCTCTCGCTGGCTGTAGACGCGGCGGCGGAGTCGGGGCGCTTTTTGGTGCTCGGGGAAGGGTATGTGCAAGAGGATATGGAAGGGGGAGAGGTGCCGTGGATGGAGGCGGAGGTACCGGTGTTGAGGGGCGGGGCGGGTACGGGGAGGACGGTGGTGGTGAAGAGGGTGTTGGGGAGGTGGTGTCGCTTTGTGGAGGAGTTGGAGTAGGTGGGGTGGGAGTGGGGAGGCAGCTTTGGGGGTTATCTGATTTTAATGGGGGTTATATTTTGCCCCACTCCGGTGCTTTTATTTTTCTTTCTTTTGTGTAGACCGTGGGAATATATTAATGTTGCTTAGTTAGAATAGATCGGGGGATTTAGTATCATTATATGATTCCCTATTTCACATCACACGTAATTAGCAAAGAAAAGAAATACCGTGCCACCTCTCTTTAATATCTTCATTTTGTTTCTCACAAGCAAAACTGCACAGGGTAGGTATATATAGCAACAATTCCCTGTACTCGTGGTGCCCAGAATTAAAATGCCGCCGATCAACCCAAATTAAGTATGATTTGGTGGTAAAATATTAAGTAAGCGGCAATCCAATTTTGGCGGGGTAATGATAGCATGACCGAAATACTAATATATGCCAAGACCCGACTGAATGTTGAGGTATGTAGAAACGGCCTCAAGAGGCTGCCAGTGGGGAGGGCTGTAGTGAACTGCGGATAGCCTTTTTTTTTTTTTGGTTCTATACAACATCACAGGAAGCCTCTCCAACCTAAAAGCAACCCAGAAATGTGTTGTCCGACCCTATACTACTCTCTGCTACACCACAACACCCCCCACAACGCCTCCTCGTAGATTCCATGGAATGTCACTCCGCTTCAAAACCTATGTACCTACCGCTTCACATTGCCATAGACGCAAGTAAGTCTGCATGCAATCAGTGCAAAAAAAAAAAAGAAAGAAAAAAAAAACCTACATACCGCTTCAAAAAATATCACTACGGTGTAACTAAATTACATGTAGTTATATTAAAATTGGATATCATATATATCCCGGCGTGACCCCGGCTTCCTTAAGGGATACACATTCTGAGGACGATACAGCAATGGCGGGAGAGCCGTGAACTCGAGGCTGCAGTATGCAGTAAGAAGCGTTCTGAAATTACAGCCGTTTTCATACTATTAGGCCCAGCCAAGCGTCGGCCGACTGCGTCTCTAGGTGATTTCTATAGCTTCATCAGACAATTCGGCCGAAATATCTCGAGCATTCTAATACTTAATCTTACAAGAATTACTCTATGTGTTACGACGCTCGGCTGTTCCTAATAGTATGATAATGGCTGTAATGGAGGAAGGTATTTAGTTAGGAAAGATACGGCCTCAAGGTAGCAAAATAGCAGGAGTGTCTTAAAAAACGACATGCCTGAAGAATGTAGGCTATGGCCGTGGAAGGAGTTGTTCTAGTGAAAACTGAAAAAAAATGAAGGGGTGGATACTATTTTAATATGAGAACCGCTGCTGAGGGCCTTTGCCCTTCAGTCAAATGATAGATCAGCCCTTATGTTAACGGATTAAATATTAACTATGTTATTCTATCCCAAAATATACGAGGTATTTTTCTCTTCATTGTTGTTACTGATTGTGATGCTGCATCTACGAAATTGAGGCACCCGTATAACAATACCCTGCAAGAATAGAGAGCAGGATGTCGATAACATTGATAGCCAATGATCAATATATGTAGATGCCAAGCATGTTACGCCTTCCCGAAACGATCATATCCCACTATAATTATATTACCATCTACAAACTCCCGCTACCATCATAAAATAAGTTTACATCTTTCAAGAGAAGCCGCTTGTTTAGAAATTCATCAAATCTGGTTCATGGTTAGTGCCAGTTTCTAGCAACCCAAGAACGAAATTGAGCTCACCTCTTCCGAACAGTGCCCTCTTACCCCAATCCATAGCTAACAAAACTCTGGTTCTAAAGCTCACACTCTGTGCAAAATATACAGACCTCCAGAGGTAAACAAAGATAAGTCCACCTCCAATGCTCCATCCGTTCAGATCAAACACAGCTGCGTTTCCAATATAAGCAAGGTTTCCTAGATGCTTATATTCAAAACCTTTGTATGTGGTCTCATCTAAATCTCCGTCAACAATATTGTTTAATTCTAGCCCAGGAGCAGCCTGGGCAAATTTATTGAACTTTCGGGCGAGATATTTTCTAATATTTTATTAGTGAAATGTGTGCCGAGGAAGAGGAGAGAGAGGGAAAGGAAATATGGTGTACCCTTGTTGATGTGCTCTTTGTGCTGTAGCTGGTAGTGAAGTGAGTTTACTATCAATTTGTTGCAATAGCTCCTTCAGCTCGTCGAAATCTAGAGTTCCACTCTTATCTTTATCATACTCCTCAAATAGCCTATCCAATCTCCTTAAATGATCCGTCGCCTGTGGAAACTTCTTTCTCACCCTCGTTGCCACACTTCTCCACATTCCAAAGTCCAAATCCATTTTTTCTGGATCCTTTCCACGCTCCCATGCGATTTGTTTTAAAAAGTCCGTAAGATGATCTGCAATATTGTTTTGAACTGTACTACAGTCTCCAATCGCGTAAACATCCCCCAATGGAGTCCCAAGCAGGCGGAGATGACTGTCTGTCTCGAGGGCATGTTTGTTTTTCTGAGCTTCAATCTGTGATGCGACATGTTCGGCGAAGTCTGTTTGGGCAACGCCAGTAGACCAGAGACACATTCCAAACGGGAGTGACTTTGTTACGATTTTGTTGGTGTCGGGATCGTGCTGTGTAAATATTACTTTATCTTTTTCAATCTTGGAAACGCGGGCATTGGTGAGGACGTCTACTTGGTCACGGGCAAAACGCTCCTGCAATACGAATTAGATGCAATTCTGACTGGGGGTCTGAGTATATCAATTACCTCTGCGTAACGAGAGAGAGCTTCATCGTAGGTGTTGAGTATATGGGAGCGGGATTGAACAACGTGAACAGATACTTCATTCCTGAGAATTTTAGGGTACTAGAGTTTTCTGGTTAATATCGTTCTTTACATATACGTGAAAACTTGAAAAGTATTTTACCATTAGTGTAAGGTCTTCGTTGAGCATATCAAACAGCTCTGCAGCGAACTCAACACCAGTTGGTCCGCCCCCACAGACCACAAAGGATAGCAGATTCCTTCGCTCCTCATCCGTAGTGCTGGGAAGGCATGCCCTCTCAAAGCACTCGATAACCCTACTCCTGATCTTTCTGGCATCGTTAATATCTTTAAGGTATTCGACATGCTCAAGGCCTTCGACTCCATGAGTCCTTGTTTGTGACCCTTCAAATGTATTAGTTATATCAAATCATATCACTCATTGTTCTTGGGATGGATGAATTTACCAACACCAATCACTAGCTTATCATATGGCAAATAGAATCTCCTCTCCTCCCCACTTGGAAGTGACTGTGATACCTCCACAAGTTTCTCCGAGAAGTCGACAGATTCTGCCCTGGCTTTGAGGAAGTGGCCCCGAATCCTACTTGTAATTCTTCTTATTGGTTCTACTAGTGAACGTACTTCCAGTGTCCCCACTGTAGCACTAGGGAGGAGAGGTGTATAGAGGAAATAATTACTCGGCGAGACAACGGTAATATGGTAGTTGTCCGGGTTAATGTTCTTAAGCAGAGCCACCGAACCCCATCCACAGCCAAGAACTACAAGCTTAGGTTTATCTTTCTGCTTTTGCATTTCGGCGCTATCTTCATCATCAACCTGCCATACCAGAACAAAGTTAGCGATTTGGTCAAATACTGAGCCAACTGCATGTGAGTGAATATAACCCACCAATATTTCTGCAATCGGTAAATTCTTTGGTCCACCCTTCCTTGGATTCAATGCTAGTTCCGATACACTGAGGTCGTAGGTCTCTGACTCGTCTTTATATGTGCTAGCATCGTAGACGAAGAAAGCCACTATAAGTCCCGTTACCGCAAGGCTTGCAAAGCCCGTGTATGCGCATGTCTTAATAACAAATCTTGCGAGTTTACTGCGCTGGGGTGGGATGGGATTATTTGAAGTCAAGGTAGCTATAATTCTCGATTGCGGGTGTTTAGCTGTTGATAAGGGGAGTTTCAATTGGGGCCTGAAACCCGCAGAGAAAAGTGAGGGGGTATTTTGGCGAGTCGAAGGAGCTAGTGACTGGAAACCACGGAAGCTGTTCGTTCGTATACGAGGAGAGTAGCGCAGCCCCGAGAGAGTGCGCAGTCTCAGCATGTTGAATTCCCTTAGAAAGAAGTATAAAGAACGAAGCCAGGCAGAAATTTAGAAGATAAAGTCCCCGAGAACAGTTACAGATGGAGAGATATGTATTACCAGGCAAAAATACAGGGAAGAGCTAGATATGAACAGATATATCCCCCCACTTATACAGCTTTGTGAGGAGGGGGGGGGAACACAGGATACAAATACTCCTTAGAATGAAGCTATGCACATACCGTGTATCAACAACAAGGAAATAGAAGCTGCAACAGTGACGCAACAGCTGCTAAGTGCTCACCCAAAGATCTGATCGGCTCCGGCACGGCCAACATAATACCCCCAGGTTTTGAAGCTGAATCCAATTGTGTAACATAATACTACATGCATAAAGAAAGGCCAAATTAATGCTGACTGAGCATGGCATGTTTAAGAGGCTAGAAATACTAAACTTAGAACCGATCTAACCCTGAGGCTGAATATCTGAGGTCAAGCGGTTGCCGCCAAGAAGATTTCATCATTGGCCAGTTGACAACATCTCATTCTTGAGACCATTCATCCCCATCGTCTACTGTTCTTATAGCTTTTATTACAGTCATTCATATAATTAATTCGTCATGAACGCCCCAGATAGGTCAGAACCCCTCTAAAAATCACTCATCTCGACACAGACCCTCATATACCTTTCATTTCTAGATTCGAGCTGTTCCTCCTCGCTGATGGAGAGGCCAAAGTAACGATGGAACCTGACACGCGCCAGCCCAATGCTGCAATTTTCACATTCAATAAAGAGGACCATACTCTCGGCAATCTGCTCCGTGCGACACTTCTCCAGAACGAACACGTGATTTTCTCTGCCTACAAGACTCCCCATCCGCTATTCCCAAAATTCGAACTGCGGATACAGACAGACGGTGAAACAAGTCCGAAAGAAGCTCTATTATCGGCCTGTCAAGGACTTATCGGAGATCTTCAGATGTTATCCCAAAAGCTGACTAGAGAGTGGGAGCTGAATAAGATCGCGAGGGATACCAGCTAGAGCTTGAGAGGAAACGCCTGGTATAGTTGATTATTAAGGGGCGAGGTCCGGGATTGATTTGAGAAGGTAGACTTTTATGACTGGTGAAAAAGTTATTGGGAGGAATGATGTTTTATCACATTCGGCGCAGTGGCATCTGCTACCGGAAAAAATCTTCAATGTCTCTGAAGGAGAGGAAGGTATGGAATAATAATGCCAATCAAATATTCTACAACAGTTCTTGCTTTCCATCAAGAGAGTTCGGAAGAAAGTATGCGGCACTCAAGCGTTCCATTACTCCAGCCATATGAAAGTAAAAAATTAGCAATAAACTCTTCGTATTCTCTTGGCAGATAACACAATATGCAAACCCATAAATCCGTAGTAGTTATAGAAAGTAATGGCACCTAGCCCCCACACCCCCAAATCAAAAGGAGTAAAGATATCCACTTCCAAAACCGGATGCGTAAGGGTAGAAGAGTAGATAGAATAAAGTAGGTTTAGTAGAAGACCTAACATGAAGGTGGGAGAGGGAAGAAAATAAAATAAAAGATCTGCAAGCAAAAGGAAAAGAAAAGTAAAAAAGGAAAAAAAACTCCCACCCATCCCTATCCAGATACCAAGCAAAAAAAGAAACCAATACTCTGCTCTTTCATAGTGTACTCAGACACGAGCATATCACGCCCACTACCACCCCCCAATCCAAATCCAGCGTGATAGGGTACCCCATCATGCTTATTGTACTGGTTCTGCCACCCTTTTGCCCATGCTGCTACCACGACCCATATGCCCACCATTTCCACTATTCAACTTTCCAGAACCTTTACGGGAGCCTGGAAACCTTTTGCGATTTTTCCCCTCCGGAACCTTACACAAAACTTCAGATTCTTTCCCTCCCGGGAGGTGAACTGGAATAAACCGTTTACCCTCTACATTAACGAATTCTTTGCCGGATGGATCGAAAGGATCAAACGCGTTGATAGTCTGAGATGCTTGCACACAAAGCCGAGCTTTGCGCGGCTTCTGTAACGGAGACATTGGCGATTTGGAGGGATTGCCGTTATAGATGGGAGTATGGTTGTGTGGGATCTTGACCGTGGGCGTAGACCCGAAATCTCGCTCAAACAACCCATGGAAGAATTCTTCATCATCGGGCTTCGAGAGAATACACCCACCATCCATTTGCATTTCCCCTGCTGCCGAAGCCTCACCCTTCTCGCTAGAGTCTTTGCTGCCATGAGAACTTCCGGGAAGTGAAACTGAGGGCTTGTTAATGTTCCCTCGGATTTCCTCGAAAGAAGGCTTCGTAGCTGAGAAGTCCTTGGATGTGAGGCCATTGTGATCTTGCGGATGAGGGCGGGCTGACTGTTGCTGTGAAGATTGCTGCTTCAAAGAGGACTCTCCCATGGACTCTAGAATTCTCCGTTGCACAAGTTCAAAGCGGTCACAAGACGGAGGGTAACGTGGCGATTTCGGGTTATCCATCTTGTGAAAATTGTTATTGGGGCGAGAGCTAGGCGAGACTCTTCCACTAGTATGTTGAGCTTGAGGCGAAGGGGGAAGATGTACAACACGCGAATTGATATCACCATGTACAGGGTGTTCGGAAGACATTGGAGGGGGTGGTGATCCTGGCGGGTTTATCTTTGACGTCGTCTCGTCTATTGTCAGACTTGGATTTCCTAAGTGTTGTGCCACCAAATTCGCAGCGGCGGGAAAGAAACGAGACGTTGGTCGACCTGCGGCAGGCCCAGTGGGAATATTGTCCCTCTGAAGCTGTGAGTTCCCTGTAGTTGATTGAGTCGTTGTACCAATGGTCGCGGGTGGTCTTGTCAACGAATCTTTATTAATCGCTGATGCTTCACCACGTACTATCTTTGAGATGCTGACAAGCTTCCTATCAACCTGCCCTTGACCATCACTGATTTCAACCTTCCTCCAGGTTTCAGAAATCTTTGGGTGAATCACAGGCTCCCTCTTTATCCCAGAGGCGGCTTCTTCAGCCTCCCGGGCCAATCTCTCTTCCCTATTCTTCCGCCTTTCTGTAGACTCCTCATCTTGAATAGTGTTTGCAGCTATATTCCAGCGATTCACGGCTTGCGAACGATCTTCTTGAGAAATATTATCATTTGGCCGGGTTACACGGGAAAATCCCGGGGAGATATGGCCAGAACGGCCTGGCCGGCCACCCTGCCGTCCATCATCTCTATTCTGCTGGCCATGCATTGCGGTTGAAGCATTTGATCTTGCAGAGAATCCTGAGTAACGGTTTTCAAAAGTTCCATTTCCAACGCCATTGAACCCCGAAAACCGCGGTTTCTCGCCAACAGGAGCCCAAGGATTACCGTCAGTGGGGTTTTGGGCTTGGTTATTACTTCCCGAACTTCCCCATTGGCCAGAAGAACCACTCTTCCAGGGCTGCTCCCTTGGTTCACGGTTTCCAAGAACTGCGAAATTCTTTGTAGGTGATCTTTGTGTTTGCATGTGCCCTGCCGGTCTTCTCCCCTGCGTTTGAGGCCCTGTCGGAATTCCCGATGTATTGCCAGGAGACCGACTACGTATAAAAGATGCCGCCGGCTCCCTAGCTGAGCGGTCTGAAAATTGTCCTTGTCGAGAATGTTCCCTTTCTGATGCCAATCTTTCCTCAGAATCTTTCTTTGCCAAAGCCTCTTGTGCCTTTATTTCAGCGGCGGCTTTCTCATCCGTGGCCTTCTTCTCTGCTGCAGCCTTTTCTTCAGCGAGTCTCAATTCCTCGGCTGCTTTCTTCTCGGCGTCACGTTTGTCCTGAATAGCTTTTTGTTTAGCAGCCTCCGCCTCCTCCCGAAGCTTTGCTTGTTTTTCCAATGCCTCAAGTTTGATCTTCAGTCTTTCTTGTTTTGCAGCCTCCTCCTTAGCTTCTTCTTCTTGCCTACGTTTCCTTGCCAATTGGCTAGATTCCTTCATAATCCGCTCTTGTGCGATGACGGGGTCTTCATAATTGGGGTCTACAACAGGCGCTGGGGGAATGGTTGAAGGCTGAGTCTGCTGAACATTTGGTGGAACTGAGGGTCTTACATGGTTCATTACCGGGGAAATAACTGCCATCCTCGGTGACGGGTTTTGAAATTTCGGGCTGTATGGACCCGATTGAGTGTGGTTTACACGAGGACCTTCGTTATCAAACGGGTTGCTGTAGCCAAACGAACCACGCCTGAGATCTTGACCTGGAAATCTAGCATCATCCGGCGTGGGCGCCTGATCTGAGCTAAACCTACCGGTAGAGAAGGATGGTCTCCTACCGCCAGTGCTACCACTACCTCCGCTTACATTCGAGGACGCTCTTCTACGCCCATAATCTTCAGGCCGATGGAAACTCATACTGCTGCGTGATTGCTGAAATGCTGCAGATGGTTCAGCCGGACCGGAAGGACGTTGAAGGACAGAGTGCTTGTGCATAGGGGGATCGTTGCGATTCTGCCTTACTCCTCCATTACGAGCTTCTCTAACTGGCTCTAACTGTCCAGTTTCAGAATTGAATAACTCACGCTCACGTGCACTATGGTTGACTGGCCTATCGCGCCATGACCGGTCGAAAACCTCCGCTGAGACTTCTTTCATTCCAAAAGAGGAATTTGTTGTATGCTGTGCTGACTGTTCCATGCCTAACTCATGACGAGGAGGGGGGGGAGGGAAACCGTTATTTCGAAGACTATGATTTGAAGCAATTGGGGGACCTGCGTTTGGGGGAGGTATTTTCCAAGGAGAAGCCCGGACAGGGTGAAAGGAGGTGGTCTCGGTGGGTTTCGAAGAAGGCTTTTCAGTAACAAGAGTTTTTGGTCTTGATTCCTCCTTCATTGGAGCAACTGGAACAACCGGAACGGGCACAGGTGATTTCGGAGGCGCAATCTCCTTGACAGGTTCTGGACACACTGGTTCAACATGGGTAGCAGGTGGGGATACCGTTGTCTCCGCGTTCACCGCTGTAGTCGCCGCTGTAGTGTCATCCATGGTAACCTTCATACCATCGTTCCACGCAATAGCCTCTGGAACCCAGTCATCATCATCATCGTCTATATCAGCCCATTTAGCTTCTTTAGATTCATTATCTGAAACCAGCCTTGACGCTAGATGAATCCCAAATTCTAGCTTTAGCTCTTCATCGGTGACATCCTTTTTAGGAGGTGGAGGTGTCGCTGATTATTTCTATTAGTAAAACTGAAATAGATGTTTATATATATATATATATCGGAGTATTTACGTAGGTTTTTATTCCACACAGGCAGAGCTTGATCGCCTGTTTTTGAGCCAGCCGAACCAGCAGGCCCAGTACTTCCAGGCCTCGAAGTTTGGGAGGATGCACCAGTCTTCACAAACTTTAATTTCGAGGCACTTAACACATTACGAGAAGCTGGCTGAGGAACGGAGAATGCCGTTGATGCTACTAACAAAACTTAGGTACAATTGTAAAAAAAAAAAAAAAAAAAAAAAATCATATCATATGCAAGGGTTCATACCTTTGGATGTTGTGGAACCAAGAGCATTAGACACAGGTCCTGCAGCGGGGACCGAATCCTTCAAAAACTCTTTGTTTACAGAAATCTTCTTAAAAGTTGTTTTCCTAATCGTTGATTTGGGTTTGAGAGAATCCATTTTAGTTGGTGAAATGCTTCCGGGCCTAGAGGTTCCTGCGCTGTCTGTGTCTGTATCCTTTGTTCCTGCATATTTGCTGTTCATAAGACCCTATACAAATTAGACATATCAGCAGGTCAGATTCAAGCTGGTAGACGTTAGAGATTCAAAACTCACAGATGTATTTCCTTCTGGTGCTTTTTGTGTTTGAGATAATGAATGACTATTCTCTTTGTTATCTTGATCGTTTTGAGGTGCATTTTGCTGTGGGAAAATCGGTACAAGGTTTGTAGTAGACTCGCCAGAGTCGGTGAGCTGGTTAATAGAATTGTTTGCATCAACGCCGGTCGTCGAGGGCTCGACAACCGACCGCGCTAGAGGTTGTACCACATTTCCGATGATACGCGAATCTGCCATAACAAGTTGTGTTTCTGCCCCTTCAACTTTAGGCCAGGAACGGCGCAGAAGTTCTGGTCAGAATTATTTGCTGGACAGGCGGGAATATGACAAGGAGTAGTGGGGGGTGGGAGGGATCTAATGCCGTGATGAACCAAAAGAGTATGAAAGTGTAAGGGTAGGTAGGTAGTGGGGCGACTTGTAGTAACTCAGTGATGACAGGTTCTATTGCAGAAGTATAATTTAGAAATCCTAACCTATTCAGAAAATTCAGGCGTGGTCACCAGTGCTATTCGGCGCTTTCTAAAGGGTGAAGACACTAAAAGCGCGAAAGAAGTTATAAGAAAGCACTGGTTGAGAAGGTTGCAGTGTGTATGCAGAAGAGGAGTGATAGCAACCAAGTGAATTTCGCTAGAGAAGCCCAAGTACTAACCTTGAAGTGTGGAGAGGCGGGGGGTGTGGTGGGGAAGAAGTAAACAGGAAGAGAAGGAGAGGTATGGAGAGAAAAGAGGCGCAGGAATGCTTGCTTTTTCTTTTCGTCTGTTTATTCCACCAGGGTTCGAGAAGCGGCGGAGAGAGGAGGGATGTTGTTGTGGTGGGGCGAGATGCCTGAAGGCGAACAGCTGAACGAACTAACGAACTTTCAATGTATGTACGTAAGTACGGTACTGCATTGTTGTTTGTACCTACATGTACTCTACCCAACGTGTACACCGCCAAGACACCACAGTCAATTATCATGAATAAATACATGTAATTATATCTAATCATTGAGTATTACGTCTAGTCAAGGGTTTAAGGCC
Organism: Morchella sp. 2016-41; assembly: GCA_024713855.1. NCBI lineage: Eukaryota > Fungi > Ascomycota > Pezizomycetes > Pezizales > Morchellaceae > Morchella > Morchella sp. 2016-41. The sequence continues at coordinate 3,494,345 of JAMGZD010000001.1, read as the reverse complement.
TTCCTGGTTACATACTATAGGTTATGGATGTTACACGCAAGTATTGATCATGGAGTATGATATGCCTGACCAAAGAAACAATACCACCAACAGCAGCAAGGATTCATAGGAGGTCAAACGGGGTACAAAAAGACCTAGGCAACCAATATTACTTGGAGCCGTCGAGAAATGAAATTTACACTACCGTATTAATTTGTCCCTACGGTCGGTCACACAGGACGTTGAAGTTCCCTATATGTCTTGAATACGCCCCCCATGCTGGCTAGAAGAGGCAACTTAGACCTCTTGTGTGACCAACCGTAGAGACAAATTAATATGGTATCATGTTCCAGCAGGAGTACCAGACTAGAAGTACTAAAAAAAAGTAACTGAGTTTGGTCTAAAATAATATATCACTTGAGAATCAATGCGGATTTACACTACAGGGCAATAGTCTCCAACCGTCTAGAAACTATCCTTCACAATCATTTACCCACGTCATGGGCCAAGACGCTTAGTGAGCGTTGTTCTTGTGGTGGCCTGAATTGGTCAGTTAGCAAAGTCACAATTCTATAAATAAAAAGATTGGGGTTGTAGTCGTACGGAGATGGAAATAGTAGTTTTGGGCGTAACCAATCTGCAGCACCCCAGAAATCAGTATATAAGCATTTTAATCGGGCCAGTCAGATGGGCATACCGCAATGAGAACACCGATAAGGTGAGCGAGGGCTATAATATCAAATAATGATTCGTCAGTCACTCCGTAAAAAATTCTAGGTATATAGAGAGGCATACGGGCCGCGCTGGTCTCCTTGCCGAAGTACTTGGCCTGGTACCTTCCGATCAAACCAGTAGCCTTGACTTCCGGTGCAGGACCTACACAAACACATCAATCAGCGTTCCCTAACAATGGTGCCCACCAAATGTTCCAACATACCTCTAGGAAGTTTTCCGTAGAAATCAACAACGCGGGCCATTCTGGAGGCATCCTTCGCAGCGCCGATCTAAATGCTTTAGGTCAATTGCCGGAATTTCAGGGGAGATATTGGCTAGCGGTAAATAAAAGGGTAAAATATTGGCAGCCGAAAGGTGTAGGTATGTTTGATATTTTTGAAGAGAGCGAGTTACTTACACCCTACAATGCTCAAAGCGTTAGCCATATGTCCGAGTCCGGCGGGAGTGGGGTAAAACTTACAGATGGCGAAGCGACCTTCGGAGGGATGAGAGTGGAAATAGAGCGGCGGAAGACAATCGACATCGCAACAAGATTGAATAAGTAGGGGTGCAGAGAAAATCTGTAGGGCAGGACTTGGTTTGGGATGGAGATGTTTGGTACTTTCGATGGTTCCGAAGAACAAACGGAACCGATGGTGGTGATGGCCGCTTGCTGACTAACGTGCCCGCCCGACCTCAATCTTCAAAGGTTTAATCGCCGCCCAATATTGATCCCCAGCTCCCTACCATCACCCCATAACCTGTCTAAATACTGAACCCACAGCTCAACAATGTCCGCTTTCAGAACATCGTGGACTATTCTTACTCGCAGGCCGGCTATGTTTATAGCGCCTACTAGAAATCCCTCCAACTTCGTTCGTTACAAGTCCACTGAATCGAAAGGCGTGGTTACACAGCCATACCCCCCTACCAACGGTGCAGGTACCTCAGAGGGAGATATTGATCTTGTCCCTGACCACGGAACGAGGTATAATCGAGTAATTCTTGCTTCGGTCACGAATTTGCGCGCTGATTATATACCAACTATAGCGCCTACTCTCCTATGCCAGTTCCCTCCGAAGTTCGTGGGCCAGACGAACCTCTTGATGTAGGTGCCTTTTCGGGCGCCCCTATTGATCTTAAATCAAGGACAGTAAGGATTTTCAAACCAGCAAAGCCCGCCACCCAATCTGGAAACTGGAATGGAAAGCAGTGGAGAATGGATTGGGATGTTTTGGGGAAAGGTAAGTCCCGCTGAATGCTTATGAATGAATTCGTATCATATGCTTGACGTTCACGTAGGTCACAGATGGGAGAACAGCCTGATGGGCTGGCAGTCTAGCGGTGATCCTATGCAGGGCACTCACATCTTCTTCAAAACCAAGGAGGACGCAATTCATTTCGCAGAGAAGCAAGGTATGTTTTGTTATGTTTTGATTTTATCAATTACCCGGTTATTAATATCACCGGTTTCAGGTTATGAATGGTTTGTCCAGGAACCAAACGAAAGAGGGTTCAAGCCAAAAGCATATGCTTCTAACTTTTACGTATGACGCCAATAGCCCATCCTTAATTCCTATAGCTCGCTCTAACCGCATCCGCCTATGTAGCATTCACCAAAGAAGTTGAAGGTCATCAGGACAAAGTAGAGATCCGAGATAGTGTACACGCTACTCAGTCTTATTTGGGAAATATAGACAATTGTAGATATTACATGAGCAGCTGTGGGATCTACCAGGCGGAGTAGTTTTGGGCGAATTGAAATGCTCAAGATCACCTATGGTTTCAAATTCAAGGTTTTAGATATCGATTACTGGTAGGTAGGTGAAGGCCGGTCCTAACCTGATGGATCTCGATTAACAACTTGCTTTGAACTAATTTTGATAAATCTATGGTTTCATGATCTTTATTCTGGATATCTCAAGCCTTGGTAATATCATACTTAAAAGTAAAAGCTAATATCATACTTAGAAGTAAAAGATCTATATAGATCCTGATATCTAGAAAAAGCATGCCCTGTTTTGCGGGAGACCCTACTCTTCAGGAGCTCCAGGTCCAGTTTTTGCGCCCTAAAGAAGAAAAAATCAGTATATATTGAAACTCATCCTAGAATTTGTTGAACAAACCATCTGCCTAGCCTTGAGGAGCTCGTCGCAGAGCAAAAGGTTGCTCGCGATACTGGAGGCGCTAGCAATTGAGTTCCGCAAAACTCTGAAAGAATCAAACACCCCCTGTGCGACTGGGTCCATCGGCTCGCCGGTGTCGAGGTTGATCCCCACAATATTCCCTTCTACCTGTTCATCCTGAAGTGCTGCCACTATGTCTCCTGTTAATACGAATCACGTTGAAGATTTTGAAGATGACGACGTACAAGAATCTTGAATATCGTAACCACCATTCGCGGCAAGAGTTTTCGGGATGATCAGCAATGCATCAGCAAAGGCTTGGACACCTGTCCTTGCTTTGCCTTTAACCTGCTTGCGCATAGCTTCTCCAGTGAGGTGAGCAGCGCAAGCGACCTGGAAGGCGCCAGCTCCAGGAACAACAGATCCGTCAACAATCATATTGTAAACACTTCTTAGTCCATCACGAACAGCATCTTGAATTTGTGTAATTGTGTGGTTGTTAGGGCCTGTATAGCTTGGTAAGTAAGAGATTGAATAGAATTGGAACGGGTTGCCTATACCCTTAATCAACAAAGTAACTGATTTCGGGTTCTTAACTTCCTCCACGAAAGTGTACTTTTCTTCACCAAGAGTATGCTCGTAAACCAAACCTGCCCAACCAAGGACCTCGGGGGATAAGTCATCCACGCTATTCTGAGAAACACCACCGCAAACCAACTGTAGACGTTCCATGTTCCTTCTCTTTGCTCTCCTCAAAGCGAAGATTCCGTTCTTAACAAGAACGTCCAAGCTCAACGGATCAATACCCTTCTGATTGATGATTACAAAGCCCTTCTTAGGGTCATCCCCACAAACTTCTTTCTTCAATTCAACGATTTTCCTCAATTTCTCGTCCACAAACCTTCTCTCACTTTCCACAAGCTTTTCTCTTTGAGCGGCCGAGGAATAAAAGAAACTAGAGTTGACTTCGCTTTTCTCGTACTCCAGAGAAACATTGAGGGTGAGAATGAATGCATTTTCAACGCGCTTTGGCATATCTGGGTGACGAGCACCGTGATCTAAGGCAAGGCCACGAATAAGCTGGGTCTCGGAGGCAGTGCGGTGTTGCATCTTCATTATCTCTATCATGTGAAGATCTGGCTTGGCGGGCGCATTGTAGATAGCTAAGACAGCGTCAACTATACTGGGAGTTAGAGATTCCGCAAGAGTCTTGTTCAACTTTGTTGAAAGAGAAGTTCGTGCAACAGAAAGAAGAAGCTCCCGATCAGGTTCACGAAGAATTTTGAAGTCATCAAGAAACTTTTAATGATTGTTAGCTTTCCATGGAAGCAATTTTGGCGGGATTTACTTACCTTGAGAGCCTCAACTTTAGCGATTTCAAAACCTTCAGTGATGATTCGAGGGTGTAGTCCTTCCTCAATATATCTTCTTGCTTGTTTTAACAGTTCGCCAACCAACAGTACTACACTTGTAGTCCCATCACCTGCAATATCATCCAACGCAGTTGCTGAAAAACAAAGGTCAGCAAATTTCGGTTACCCCACCTTTAATTCGATATTCAAGGCCGCCGGAGTTCAGTATTTTACCTGCTCTGGCAATCATCACAGCTATGTCCCATCAAAATTTAGTCCGGTAAAATATATTAGGGATTGAAATTATGGCTCTGTACCTGTAGGGTTCTGAATTGTCATTTCACGGAGAAGCTTCTGGCCATCCTTTGTCAATGTAATCTGACCGGATCCATCTACCAGCATTTTCAGAGTTCCCGAAGGACCCAAGTTTGATTTTAGAACATCCTGTAACCCTATGGTTAAGGCGTTAGCAGTTGATAAAATTGAGGTGGGGGATCCCAAACATACCTTCTCCAGCAGCAATATTAACACGGAGGGCCTCCCCTCTACGAACTGATTCCGCTTTAGGGTTTAAGAGACTAGTTGCAGACATCGAAACTGGATCTCAGAACAGATAAAAGATATATGTTGTCGTACGTAGTTGAGGTTAGGGGAAGAAGGTTAGTTTGTACGTTGTGAGTAGGTTGAGAAATGCCGCCAAGACCTTGAGATTTAGAGCCCCACCACACACATAGACACAAGCCGCATGTGGCGGAAACCACCAATTGTGAAAACCTTGAGACAATGCACCGCCACCTGTCTACAGACTTACCCTCACCCGCCTAGTACCCTACGTGTATGTGCCTACATGTAGATACATGCTCTACCTGATAAGCGAAATCTCCAGTTCACGAACTACATGTAGGTGCCCGGCTCAGTGAGTTTTCCCGGTGGGTTGTCCCGCTCAGAAACATCATAAAATTGAACGGGTTAACCTGTTCACAAAGTTCATAGGATATTAGCCCATTCAGAAAGCAAATATACAGACATAGATACATGGTGCGCCCACGCTTAAAAGTAGCGAATCGCGACGAAATCTCAAAAGCCTAAGGCTTTGCAACGGAAAATGATATAAAAAAAGTGGAAAAATAGAACTCTAGTTAAAGAGAGGATTTTTGATATCTGTCTGGGTTGAATATGTAAAATGCGCCAAGACTGAGCAAAGTGGAACAGGAACAGTATTACATACACCCCAGAAAAGCAAACCTGACTGATCTGTGGCAGTAATGCAGCAGAATGGCCCTCTTATTGGCCCATGAGGCCCTATTGCAGCCACAATTGTTCCACTTCCGTATCCCACCATACATGCACCTACATGTAAGAAGCCCACTCAATAAAATTAACCTTCTAAAATATTTCCCATAGCTGATCGCTATATTCAATTTGATTGGCATTACAATACTAATACTCAATTGCATTTTAATATTCTATAATAAAACCGTGAGTTTGTTGCTACAGTACGTACGATCTCTCTAAAAGGGTTGGGATTATATCATATATGAGCTTGAAGAACCCAAAATAGGGTTATCTCGTTGTTATATAAAAGCTGTCCAGTTCACCAACTGGTCATCCTATCGGGAAATCGACTCAATTGGGCGTCCAGTTCTTGAACCGGAATATTTCGCCTATCGGGTAGAACATACATATGTAAAACCAGCTCAAAGCTTCAGCTCTGGTAATTTGGATTTTAAGAGCGGAATTATGAGTACTCTCTTGGTCTTGGGCATTGACTGCTAGGATCAAGCCTGTGAACCTGTTACTAACGATCATTTTATATCACTCGATTCGTTCCTAAATATATTATGATCTTTTTTTTTTTGTTTAACTCATTAATTGCATGCAGACCGTAGTCTATCGCAATACGGATATATTATGATCTTGCACTAAATTGTTATAAATGTAGTGACAGAAACGTGGGGGAAATTACTACTGTAATCTTTACACTTGACACTGGGTTTCTCATCTTTTATGCAATCCTTTACGCAACCTTTGGTTTTGTGTCACCTTTTACTTGCATGCGGATATCCCTGGCATTGAAAAGGGACTGGGTTTCAATAGCATAGAGCTTATGTTTAGCTCTAGATTTCATTCATGTGCCACTGCTATATATAATATACCTTTTTATATGATCATGGGAGAAGAAAAAAATTGGAGAGAGAAAAAAATCTAGCTCCCGAAGTATCTCTCGTCGATGAACCTCCTCTCAAAACCGTCCTCGACCTTCCCGACGATTACCTTTACCCCCGGGAAAACCTTCGTTAATCTACGCAAGCCAACTATACTGGCCAAGTAAGTTACAAAGACAATACGGTCCTCTTCAACTCCATAATCTTTGAGAACTGTCACGGCCATCAAGGCTCCTGCCCCGGTTGTGATCTGCGGGTCTAAAACCAAAACGCTGTCATGTATCAAAGTCGATGGAAGTTTCTGATAATGTAGTTCTGGCTCCCCGGTACGCACATTAGACTGAATCAATAACCTTCCAATCCGGGCATCCGGGACAACCCTTGTAAGACCAACTTCAAGAGCACCCCCAGATCTGAGTATGACAACTGCACTGACGTCCCGAGAAAGTTCCAGGCCGGAGTACTTATTTCCTTGAGGTGTTTCTACCTGTTTTTGTTTGAAAGAAAGATGGTCCATGCCCTTTTCTACGAGAAGGGCGGCGACACGATCAAAGTAGAATATGAAATCTTCGCGTGATGTATCCGTGTCGTGAATAATTGTGTGCATACCTTGGAGTTGCGGCGAGTCTGGAAGGACCTTGACACTTGGAGGGAGTGGCTCGTCTGCGTCGTGGCCTTGACCGAGAGCTCGGAGTGTTTTGACATGCTCCTTGGATTTGTTTAGGAGGGCCCTTTGAATATGTTTTACTATCATTTGCATCGCAATTGTGTTTTCAATCCCGCGAGGAACCATGATATCTGCCTTATATTAGTATTTTCGGGTTGGGTAAATAACCATGAATCTCTCCACAGACCAGCGTTTTTTTTCTGAGGTTCAACAAAAAGCTCGAAGTTGGGTTTAACCCAGGTAGTCCATTGTTTGATCGCCCCATGAATACTTTGAATTTTTGTCAGTTTATATTGCAGTTTAAATCATCAGCGTAGAAACGGGCATACTCTCTTCCTCGGTATTTGACGTCACGCGCAACTGTTTTATGTTATTCAACGTGTTATTTCTAATCGGAATCCACGAATCTTACGTCTCCTTGCAAGACAGACATCTGCATCCGTGTCTACGAAAATCTGGCCTATACTTAGCTCAAAACACGTAAGTCATCAGAACTACTCACTTTCATATCTAGTAACTCTAGAACTCTAGGATCATAGAGAGCAAATATGCCTTCAAGTATGAGAACGTGGCACGAATATATGGTGGTCGTCTTCGGCTCTCTTTGATGCTTCTCAAAGGAATAGACCTAATGATCGACATCTCTTAATGATATGTCTTCACATGGCATCCCATTTAAGGTGAAGACGTATGGAAGCATACGGGTATCTCCGCCTTTCTCCTAAGTCAAATCTTTTTAATTAGAAATAATTTCATGAACTGGGAGACATCACTTTTGAACTTACCCTTGCTTCAAGTCCCGGAGTCTCTCTACAAGAATATCGAAATCTATGGAATTTGGGGAGTCGAAGTCGTATTCGTTTCTGAACGCTTTGGCAGACTGTTCTGGATTCAGTGGTTTATAGAATGAATCCTAAACTTAAATGTGAGCTTTAGTCTCATTTGAGGAGACAAGCCAATTATTGGCTTGCTAATAGAAAGTGCGGGGGAGGTGCGACAAGTACCATAGACAGAATCACGACCCAGGGTAAATTCAAAGCACTGACAATTTTGACAGCTAGAGATGTCTTTCCAGAGCCGCTAGAACCTGCAATACCGATTATCTGCACATATATATGGCTTTCAGTAAGCCTTGTTCTCCAGTTCAAAGACTTGGGGAAACTAAGGATATAGACGAACATGGGTATTCGCCCAAGGTGGGCTGTAGTGAACTACCATTCTGATAAACCTTTTCTTTTCTAGAAATCCCGGCAGGCAGAAGAAGAGGGCGGGGAGTTCTCCTCTGTTTAGTAGTCCTTTTTTAAGCACGTATGTATTCAAATGGGGTCGACAATTGCAACACCCTCTCCAAGTCTGCAGGGCTAGGGTTGGGATATTTAGCTTAGGGCGCACCACCATTCATTTTCGTGACGTTCATCTCCCACTCCTTCCTAGCCTCTACATCTAACCTCCACCATAAAACCCGCCATTTTTCCCCTCCGCTCTCCTTCACCGCAAAACATTTTTTGCCTGCCCGGTCCAGGTCAGGCAGCGCAGAAACCATGGTAGGCATCATGTCTGCTCTTATTCTCTCCCTTTTGGCCCCATGGGACTAGTTGGTCACGCATCGCCTCATGTTTGCGCGTGCTGATCATCAGCCTTAAACCAGAGTTCCTCAACGGCCACCCCCTCGAGAAAGTCGTTTACTATCGACTGGGATAAGAGGGTCGATGAGGTCAAGGTTACCAAAACGTATGTTCTCTTCCTTTCATTTTATTTTATTCCATTCCTACGCCTGCACCATATTCAAATGATGAATTATTCAAGTTGGGAATCTCTCTGAAATTACCATGTTAGAGAATATGTTAACTTGTTTCTGATACCTTACCCCTCTTCACCCATTCCTCCTTTCCGTCATAATTAGTCAGGCATTATTGAGGCTAACCATCCTAAAGTGATCTGAATGCCTTAGTCATGAACTATCTGGTCATAGAAGGTTATAACTCGGCTGCAGTCAAATTTGCTCAGGAAGCAAACATATCCCCGCAGATCGATCTAGAATCGATCCAGGAACGAGTGGAAATACGAAATGCTATACATCGAGGAGACATCCAATCTGCAAAAGAACGCATCAACGAATTAAATCCCGAGGTTAGTACAATATATATATCAAATACTCTTATTCTTACTCTCTGCTATGATTAAACACTGTTTCATGCACCACTCTCAGACCCTTGGGTCGGTGATGATAACCCGAACTCAAAACTTCAGTCTTCAATATGAGCACATCTCCTCGCCTTCTTATTCTATACCTCAGAATTAACATCAAATTGGTACTGACCGATTCAACTATAATAGATATTAGACACAAACCCATCTTTACATTTCTCACTTCTTCGCCTCCAGCTGATTGAGTTGATCCGCAAATGCACTTCAGACCCAGATGGTGACATATCTGCGGCGCTTACTTTTGCTACAAACGAGCTGGCACCTCGAGCACCTAGCAACCCAGCGTTTCTAAAAGACCTCGAGCGAACTATGGCTCTTCTGTGTTTCCCGCCTGCTAGTCTTGCTCCTCCTCTTGCGGGACTTATGGACCCGGCATTGAGGAAAGAGGTCGCCCGTAAAGTAAACGAGGCTATTCTCGAAGCACAGGGTGTGCAAAAAGAAGCCAGAATACGCCGTTTAGTAAGGCTAAGGGCATGGTCTGAACAAAGAATGCGGAGTGAAAAGAAAGATATTCCTCTAATGGACCTTGGCCTTGATTTGGGTCAGGCAGTAGATGAACCAATGGGTTCATGCTAGTGAGTTCCATGCGTAATACATAGATGATGACTACGAATTTTTCATTTTCTTATGTCACTGGGCTGGTTTGGGGGTTTCTCGAATTAAAGGCTCGAATAAGCTGAGGGTGTTTGATCCTCATCTCAAATATTCCTCGGCCTCTTAGTACTGGGTCGGCGTTGGTTGTTTTTGTGTAGCGATATTAGTACAGGGGGGACAATTTCAATATATCTTGATGAATCCTCACTAAACAGTTTCTTTTCTATTTCACCTTGTAAAACACTCCACCAAATTACATGTAGGTTGGTTCACTTTGAACATAAGAGTTTGTGTGCCGGGTAACGCCCTACTTCTTGACTGGAGGCATGACCGGTGTAATTTTTTTCTAGAATTAGCGTGTCATTGCCTTTTTCACAAGACCTTACTTACCATGCGGCACATGCGGCTTTCGTTTTCCTTCATGGTACCTGCTCAATCGTGACTCAAAATGGCACCCTCAGGCCTCTCCAGTAACTGGAAAATACTTCAACAGAGATTACAGAATAGCGCGACTTCAACGGACTCAACAGATACGCCGCCAAAGCGAAAGACCACTGTGACGGAGGATGCCCGAAAGAGTGTCCAAAAAATAAGGTCCAGTTTGTATACGCAATATCTGTATTTGTCTCTAATACTTATTTTATGTTTAAAACAGGCCTGGAAGTAACAACAAGGTGACGAAGAACCGTGATAGCAAGTTCAAAGCTCGAAAAATGCCCGGTGCAGCAATAACTTCAACTACAGCAACTAAGAACTCTCTCTCATCATGGGCCGAGGACAATGATATCCCCGTCGCTGATATCACGCGGGCCTATAACCTCTCCACGACTACCACACAATCCACGAAGACGTCCGCCGAGGCAGTTGCCATCTCAGAGGCGGACCCATCAAGGTCAGTCTGACTCACCGGTAGTAATTATAGTTTTGGGGGAAGATTCTGATTATCAGGTCTACATAGGACAGAAGTGGGGAAATATGTCGCAATTGACTGCGAAATGGTTGGCGTTGGCGGGGTGGAGAACGAACGCAATGCATTAGCTCGAGTGTCAATCGTTAATTTCCACGGACATTTGGTAATGGATACTTTCGTGAAGCCGAAGGAACCAGTCACGGACTGGAGAACTTGGGTTTCTGGCGTCAGTCCTGCCAATATGAAAACCGGTATGAACCTACAACCTCCTGCGAGGTTGTTTCCTTGCTAACGAATTGAAATACGGCAGCCATCACATTTGAGGAAGCTCAAAAGAAAGTATCAGATAGTTTACAGGACCGTATCCTTGTTGGGCATGCTGTCCACCACGATCTCGAAGCTCTTATGCTGTCACATCCTAAGCGTGATATCCGCGATACAAGCCGGCATCCGGCCTTCAGAAAGATGAGCCAAGGGAGAACGCCAGGGCTGAAAAAGCTCACAAAGGAGATACTTGGGTACGAGATTCAAGGTGGGGAGCATTCATCGGTACGTGATCTCCTATAGCTCCGTGAAATTGAGTAAACCTAACAATACGACGACGGATAGATCGAAGATGCTCGAGCATGTATGAGTCTCTATAGACTACAGAAAGATTCTTTTGAGACCTTGCATGCAGCCAAATACCCAGGACATGCTAATAAACAAAGAGGGAAGGGAGCTGGCGTTAAGAAGAAGAAACAGAAGGCGTAGCTAAAAATTACTTGTACCTATCTGACTTTTAATCATTATTCCTGCGTACGATTATCATCTCATGATCAGAAAGAACCATCACCGCGCATATGATGCCGCCATCCCGCCTGTATATGTACAATACATCTCCGCACCCGCAATACAAGGCCACGAGTATTCCATAGCCATGCCATTTGACAACTCCAGAAAGCGAATAAAGGCTACTCTGAATGAAAAGATCAAAGATTATTGAAGCCCAAGCTAGGGAAGAATGCGAAAAGTCTAGTTTTAGAAAAGGTAGATAAAACCATTGACAGCATGCCAAAGGAGATTGAAGCAGTTGTAAAGGACAAGAGAAGTCATACAGAGTGATAGGTATAATTCAGGGGCCGTAGTATCTACTCTGTATTTCATTGCGCAGTTATATTACTTCTATTTATTTCTATTTTCATTTTTCGGGTTGGTTGCGCTTGTTTCCTCACTCCGTCCCTACGACTGTACATTACTTAAGGAAGACAATAAGATTGGTATGACTACAAGTAGAACCCTTGATTGATTTACTCATTTAAACTGCAATTAGCTAATCTTCTAGAACAGATTAAACATTATTCGTTGCGCGAGTAAATTCAATATCGTGCCAGTGAGGAAAATTTATTATTTGTCGGCCGCCAGATCTATTAATCATCCCACATTTCGGGCTCGGTTTATGGTGGTATCCCCTCATATAGTTCTGTAGCCCCTTCTCTTCCAACTCTGAAGATGATATCGTTCAACACCTTGCTTTTAAATCCGGCCTCGCAATAGGTAAAATAGTATACCCATTTTCTTCTAAATACCTCCACATCGTCATTCCTCATATTCGGATGCTGCTTCTTTAAAGCGGGGGCTATTTGGGTATCAAATCTCTTCAGGAATTCCTCACACCAAATCCGGAGTGTACGAGTGTAATTCCCACCGATATTGTCTACGGATTCAAGGACAAGCTGGCCCGCAGAACCCCTATTTATAGAGTTCACCAGCTGTGTATGGGAAGGTAGGTAGCCCCCTGGAAAGATGTATTTGCGAATGAAGTCATTGCCTTTGGCGTAGCTGTCGGATCTCTGTAGTACAATAATTAATTAATGCCCTCAAGAATTGTAAGTAATTAAATTAGCTTCTCTTACAGTTTCTGGCATAGTGATACACTGAAATACTGCGATCCCGCCGTCGGTCTTCAGAACCCGGTGAATGACCTCGAAATAGGTGTCCAAGTATTCCTTTCCAACAGCCTCTAACATCTCAATCGATACAACCTTATCGAACTTCTTTTTCGGCGTCTTTAACGCACGGTAGTCGCACAATAGCACTGTAATACTATCTGCCAACCCTGCCTGCGCAATCCGTTTCTCTGCTAATGCTTTCTGCTCCACAGAGAGTGTCAGACTAGTCACCTTACACCCTGTCCTCTTCACTGCCTCCATGGCAAAGGATCCCCAGCCTGTCCCAATCTCGAGAACGTGGTCAGTACTCTTGATTTTGGCAAGGCTAATGATTTTGTTCAGCTTCTTGTACTGCGCTGCTTCCAGGTTTGTGTCATTGGGAACGGAGGTGTCAAAGAGGGCACATGAGTATGTCATGTCAGGTGTGAGAAAAGCGGAAAACATATCGTTGGAAATGTCGTAGTGTGCTGCCACATTCAGGAGGGAATTCGTCATTGTGTTTGTGGATCTTACGATAGAGGTCAAAGAATTGAACACCGTAGAGGAGATGGTATTTGCATTTGAAAGTTGGGCACGGTTTTTGATGAAGACCTACAAGAGGACTGTCAGCTTGGGAAGGTGGAAAGAAATTGGAAGTATTACAGTAAAGAAAGAACATAAGTCTGAGCATTCAACCTCCCCGAGCATATAAGCTTCTGAAAATCCCTATTAACCTGGTTAATTCCCCGCAAGAAACGACGATAAGCACAAGTAAAAAAGGAGCGTACCATATCTGCAAATAAGAGAAGCCGGACCCAGAACATATCACTCTTAACCTCGAGATGACTCGATGGAGAACCTCCAGGGCCATATGAGAATGTCTCTCCATCTTGAGTCTCAATGATAAGAGAGCCTGTCTCAATCCGCTCCAACAAGGTCAATATTGATCTTTTTGAGAGGCCCACGAGAGGACCCCATGTCACACTGCCGATAGTAGAGGATAATGTTGAGAGAAGCTCCATTTCGAGAAATCGGTTGATCACAGATGGCATTTGGAATATCTGTATGGGGATGGGGGAGAAAAGCAGGAAATAAGGTTTTTGATTATCTACAACATGAAGAGAGGGCTTACATATTTATATATTCACCTGCTATACGAAGCTCACATTTTATATTGGAACGGAAAAGGAACAACCCGGAGGGTTTGATAATTCATACCCGTTAATTGGTTCAAATTTCTTAATTGCATAATGAACGAGCATTGCAATGTAAATGTACATGGTTTCGCGGTGTAATAGACCTCCGCGCTCTGTCTCTGTGAGCTTAACAGGGCCCTTGCCGCTACCTACGAAGTATGTAGAGTATATGTGTGTAGCTAGGATGCAAAACACGAGCTATTAGGTACCTTCAACTCCTTCAATGGACTTATCCCTTCCCCTGCGCCAAATTCTCATTAGACCATACACTTACTAGTGAATGTTTCACTATACATGTAGTAAAGAAGCTCTCATATGGTAGCGGTGTAGGAATCTAATTATGAAATCCCAGAAAGGGAACACATTTAAATTATTTACGATCACTTTTGTAGAATCAATGACGTCTATTTTCAATTTCTATCGTGACCGGACCCTCCAGAGTCAGGGCTGTGCAAGTGTGCTATTGATTCTAGATAGTAGGTAGGTCTGAAACTCTTTAACGGTAACCAAAAATGATTGTCGATGCGTTAAAACGGTTTAGTGTCTTCATGTCAAAATCTATGCAGACTTTTGTGCCTGGATCACACGTTTTCTGTTGTTGATGTTGACATTTATTTACGATCCGAAGCGTGTTTGTATGTTCCGCTTATCGACGCACGATAGGCTGTAATGGGGTTGGGGGCACAAGCAGGGATGTACTCTACTCTAACTCTACTACAGCGATTCACAGGCATTTGGCGAATACCCCCATTTGGCGAATTTGTATGTATCAACCAGCCAGCAACCAGTCAAACTGCGAGTTTGACTTGGATATCATGATTCTTATTGGCCGTAATCCCTGTTCGTCAAATGGGGGTATTCGCCAAATGCCTGTGAATCGCTGTACCGCAAAATCTCAGGAATAACGAATCGAACTGGACTGGAATCTTGGGCTTCGGATTGGTCAAATGCTTGTTGAGCCTCAATCCGACAGACCCAAAGCGTAACTTTTGGTCATTTTGGCCAATGGGTAAGTGGTATTCCAGCCCAGTCAGATTCGTTATTCCTGAGATTCTGCGGTATTGAATACCATATAGGAATGTAGCTTGGCGGGTTTTTTATAGCGGCATGCAATAGCGGTTGTGTTGTGAAATAAGTAGTACTCTACTAAGTACAGTCGTTGACGGTCGCTTGACGAATACTGCCACTTGACGAACAAGCATTCCAAGTATGGAAATAAAAAGCCAAGCTGAGAGATCTCCAGTTCTAAAAATTTCTATTGGCCCAAAGTCCCCTGTTCGTCAAGTGGCAGTATTCGTCAAGCGACCGTCAACGACTGTAGAGTAGAGTATTATCAGGTTGGCATGTGCATCCCCAGATCTCTTATGCAACGCTAAGGCATTGGCCCTGCAGAGTAAAAGGAACCACTACATGTAGGTACTCTCTATGGTGGGAAGCCTTGACACTACTCGTAGGGTAACGAAAAAATACGCCAAGCTCATGATTTTGGGTGTATGCAATAATGACCCGGTTTAAAAACGTCAGCTCCCTACGAGTAGCCTCGGTCGCAGTCTCAGATTTGGTGCGCGCAACGTTACCATCTCAGAGCCTTGGTGAAATTGAGGGAGCGCAACGGGCGCGCGCGCCATTGCGTGGCCAAAATCATACCAAAATGGAGACTTTCTGAGCTTATCTCTTGGACGGATAATTCGCGACCTGGACCGTGCACCATCTATGGCTTAGCGCTGCTCAGAGAGAAAATTGTGTGTTTTTATGAAAAATTTCTTTTTGATAGTCATTGCGCCCCCAGGCTTTGAGAGGTAAGCACCACCTACCACCCACACAAAGCCTGGATCGACACAGTTACTAACACATACAAATTACTTGCCAAGTGTACAGTCAACTTTGGGGCAACGACGAACCCGGGATAACGACGAAAACACTTATTTCAGCCAAAGAAGTGGTTGCATACCAGCCTGGGCGCCACTGTCTTGAATGACGAACAGGGGTCTTTGTCAGTCAAGACAGTGGAGCTCGGGCTAGTATGCAACCACTTGTTTGGCTGAAATCTGTTGTCCCAGGTTCGCCGTTGCCCCAAAGTTGACTGTAGTCCACGACTTAACGTGTCTAACAAAATCCGGTACCGACAGCCCAGATACGGTTTTTGGGCTTGATAGATTGATGAGATTTCAAAAATTGGTAACCACATACAGCACTCTACAGGGTGTTCATAGTTGCAAGTACTAGCTATAGCTTAGTTAGTTTATACATTGTATATATCATACACGCCTTTAAGCCTATGACCGGCGCCATGAACTGTGTTGACTATTGATATTTACAGCCATTCTGCAAAAGCGTTCGTGATTCTGATTTCGGAGTGAGACATTTCTTCATACATACATGTATATAGTCACTCATCAAAAGTGTTCGTGATTCGGATTTGATGTGACATTTCGGCTCAAGTTAGGAATCAAAGTGTCCATTGAAATGCTGAAAACCTCAACCCAGCAACAATCAACGGTGGTCAAAGTCAATATTAGACGTTCATGGTATCTTTGTTCTCTGTCACTCACTGGATACAATTATATAGATGCATTTTAGTTCCTCAATTTGACCGTAAAATCTGGTAAGCCACATCACGCACTGACCAACTTTGATGAGTGGCTGTACATACATGTATCTCCTATAGCTAGCTCTTCACTATGATCAGAAAATTTAATCAATCCTCCTTCCGCTATCTACCAGACCGCTACTTCCAATTTATGCACTGATCACGTTGTACATAGTGCTGATATCATAGTAGACAAATGTATAAAATCGAAATTTAGGAGTTACAAAATCTATTCCTCTAGCCAAACAACTTCTTCCTCTTCACCATTGGCCTTACTACCTTTAGCTGTTTCCAAGTCCTTCATCTCCTTCTCCCCCACAATTTTGCAATCACAGATGCTTTGGAACTCAATAAATCCATCACCATTTAACTTTTCAAGCGCAGCCTCACTTGCACAAATTCTTGCCGCCTTCGCAGATGGTCCTTTCCCAAACGCAAATACCTTGCTATGGATCAAAATCCCGGTGATAATAAAGTACTCTTCTTCAGTCCTGATTTGCTCACTTTCATAGCCCCAATTGGTGCAGCCTAAATCTGTCATGCGCTGGGTCAGGAAGGTGGTCGGATGTTGGCCAGCAAAATCTGGGAGGCCATGTTAGCGCTTGGACAAGAGACAAAACAGACTGGGAAAGACTCTTACTATCATAAATAGTCATGTCAACGAAGTATGGGAGAATGAAATCAGAGACGAATTTTTCAACTATCTGGTAATTGAATTCGGAGTCGACGAATAATGCACCAATAAATGCCTCGAGGATATCAGGTAGAGCCTTTGGTGGCGGGCTTACTGATGTCCAAAAGTCAACTGCTCCATTCGATTTCTCTTTGGCCTCTGTGATCTCTATCGCATAGTCTCGAATCGCAATATCTAAATGCTGGCCGACCCTTTTAAGTTTTCGATGAAAGCCCATTACAACAGAAACGGCGCCGAGAAACTTGTTTGAAACCATGGCCATCTTTACAAGATTAGCACTCGAAAACATAATGTATACAAGTAGAGTAAACTTACTTTATGCTCGGTCAACCATTGGGGGTCTGCCTCTGGATATTTATTAAAGATATACCGTACACACACCAGATCCAGCAGAGAGTCTCCTAAAAACTCCAGTCTCTGGTAGCATGGCACTTTCTCCCAAGAGTAAGGATTACTTGAGTGTGTGAACGCAGAAACAAGTAACTTTGGGGATTGAAATCTATAGCCAATCTGTTTCTCAATGTCCGCTGCTAACTTTATCTGTGAAGCAGAGGGTAGAGCAGTCTGGTATCCGGGTGTGGTATATCCTTTGTAGTAATCGGCCCATTCCTTCTGCAGATGTTCTGGTGTTTGTAAGATGGCAGTCACCATTTGTGTAGCGCCATCAAGGCCTTTGTCGATGAGTGCTGCTCCTATCAAGGCCTCGCATACATCGGAAATAGATTTATCGGCGAGCCTATGTAGCCCTCCTGGCTTACCAATTTTCTTGCCAGTACCCTTTTCTAAAATCTGTTTCATGGTGGCTGGATACCACCAGCGGCGCGAGAATCCCTCCGTTTGGATATAAGTTGGTAGGTTGATTCGTTTAGCTTTTTCAAATAGGTGCTGGTTGCAAACGAGTAACATACGTTTAACGTGCAACTGATACTCGTCGTTCTCATGATTTTCCGCAAAAAGACTAATGGAAGATGCCTTAAAATCCAAGGATTAGTAGCTAAATTCCCACAACCCAAAAGAAATATCAACACTTGCCACTTTCAAAAAACAATCCCCCAAAAACTCCAAGCGCTCATAATTATTTCCCATTCCTTTCCTTAGATTCACTTGATTTTTATTATGTTCATGAGAATTATCAGAATCCTTTGTGATAGCCTCTAAAGCCAGCCTAAGATCCAAGTCTTCCACCCCAAGTAGTTTGCAGACGTCCCAAGCATGAAGGTATGCATCGATTCTAGTACTAATAGACGGAAATATCATGGCCATGTGTATAACATGACACGGTATCTAAGTTACGTTAATTTATGAAGATGTTTAGCGGGGATTGTGAGCCTATACCATAGAAACTTGAAAAGCCGAAGGGCAAATCCAAGCTTCGGTACACGTATTCGCATCCTTCTCGCTAGGGGGGTCCAAGTAATTCAGCCGATGCAGCAGTCGATCAGCTACTAGTACAGGTTCTGTCTCCGGGACTTTCCATTTTATGTACTTCCAAGGACCCTTTTTCCCAGCATTATATGAGTAGTCAAGTATACTGGAGATTGGCGATCCATGAGACATTCGCATCGGAACAGGATCCTTGGGACTTAGCGTCGGATCACAATCATAGACAATAAAACGTCTACTCCGCTGCCTTCTATCCACAAGAAACCTATCAATGAAGTTATTGATTGGTGTTTTGTCATCCCACTCTAATTGTGCGGAGGACATGATGCGTGCCATCATTTCCCAGTCAAGCACATCGTCAGCTAAGGTTTTCTCATTCCACTCCCCGCCTTTGCACGGTGCGATCCAATATGGAAACGTTGAGTCGTCTTGCTCAAAAAGCTTATTGAATAAGTCGTGGAACAAACGTATGGTGAATCTGCTGAGCAATTCAAGTTTCTCAACCGTTAAATCCAAAGGTTTGTTTAGACGTAATGAGATAACATCAGAAAGGGCACCTCTATCGGAATGTATAGGAAAGCTTGGAATATTGGGAAGTTTTTCCCTGGTAGCGATAGCTATTGGCAGAAGCCGTTCATTGATTTCATGTTGATTCGATAAAAGAAATACAGTTATCCAAACCTGCGAAGGAGGTGTACTATCTTTGATTGTCCAGAATGTAGGTTTCTCTTTCGATGCATAGTTTTGAGTCTTGCTGGAATCCAAGGCCAAGTGTGCATTGGCCATCTTTGGAATATCCCTCCTTCTATATTTTGGGAGAAGATGAGCATTCAGATGTTCTTTAGCCCTGAGTTGCAAGCAAGCTTCGAATGCAGCGGCTCTTTTTGCCCCGGATTTGGTGGTCATGGCAGTGCCCCCAACGCAGGTGATTGGCGATCCAGCGGGGAGTAATAATTCACAGATATATGACCTCTCTCCTAGACGGCGAACTTTATAGATAGGTGGAGACAAATCTTCGCCATCATGAGGCTATTATAATATTCTCAGCATGTTCACTACCTGGAAAGATATTTTAGAACTCACCAAGCTACCAAGATAGTGTCCCATAATTTGCATTGCAGACGAAAAGGTTAGCTTCGCACCGCTCTCTGGCTCGATGTAAATACGATCGTTTTCATCAACGAGATGTTCGCTACTTGGTGGTTCGTTAAGTAACCTATCTTCCGGAAGGCTTTGACAAAACGTTCGCATGATCCCCTCAGCGCTTCGTACGTCACCGAGAATCCTCCTATGCTCTCCGTTACCGGCCTCCAACATATGAATATATCGAGATTTTGAATGACGTGCTCGTCCTCTCGACTGGATATATTGAATCATCGTGGTATATAGATCAAATCTATTTCTAAATCAGCTTCTATAAAAGGGCTATAGGATAATATAAGTTGGGAGTGACTGCGGGAACCGCATCACTAACCTAATAATCAAACTACAATCGGGTATATCCAAGCCCTCCTCCGCCACCGAAGTAGCAATAAGACAATTCAATTTACCCCTCCTGAACTGGCTTACTGTTACCATTTGCTGTCTGAAAGTGACGTTCTCATCGCCGGCACCAGAAGAACTTGATCCAATAAGGATGCCAAGTTTCATATACTCGCTCCCGACTTCCTTCAATAGTGCAGCCAGAACACGGGCAGTGTATCTTCTACTGACAAAGATGATACATTTGTTGTTGTTTTCTTCGGCATACACATGTCTAAGGAATCGATGCAGTAAAACTACCTTTGAGCTTAAATCACTGGTCTCTGGATCCGGAGTGTCAAAAATATGATTCTGGACATCCACCTTTGCTTCCCGAAGGAGTTGTATATCCTTTTCGATAAGATCGAGACCATTCTGACTACTTTGGCGATTTGCATTACGCTCCTCTTTACGTTTGAGTTTGCGGTATTCTTGTTCAGACAGTGCAAATTTCCATACTTGATCCGCACACCAAGGGCCGAGTTCAGAAGCACACTGCTTGGAGAACGCAAATATCTTTCCGAAAGATTCGTATTTACCATATTTGCTGTGTAGTTTCGAGCAGAGCTGGGTTTGAAAGGGAGCTTGAAGCTTGCTGTATGCTGCAACCTCCTCTTTAGGGCGGTTAACAGAGCTCTGGAGCAGCATCAGGTCACTTGCAGTTGTAATTTTGCTGTGAAGAAGTTCTTCAAGCTCTCTATTTTAAACATAAGGAATTAGGTTAAGAGAGTTATTTAGGATTGGAGTACTTACAAGGCAGCCTGGACAACATCAACTCGTGCGTCAACTGGTGAAGCTGTCATCCCGAAGATTTTCGGTCTCTTATCTTCAGGCTCACATATATAGAAATCTTTAATTATCCGTGCATATACATGCTTCTTCTTTGCGTGATGCGCCTCATCAAAGCAAAGAAGATTTATATCTTCCATCTTGATAAATGCATGCGTGAGGCAATTGTAAAGCACATCTGCCGTCATGACAATAACCTGCTCATCATCAAGAATTTTATCCCAAATATCTTTTTTCCACAGATCAACTCCCATGTTACCACAATACTTGCCAATTTTTGCATCGATATTGCAATTTAAAACTGCTGCCTGCTGGAAAACAAGGGTTACACAGTCGACAAGAAAAAAGCTGACACGGCGGTGACGGCCAAGCATACGAGATTCAAGCTCTTGGTCAACCATATGTCGGATTAAAAGACAAGCAATAAGGGTTTTGCCGGAGCCTGTATCGAGCACTGCGATGGTATTTCGTTCCTTGGCAACTTCGAAAAGCTCCATTTGATATTCACGGGGGTCCGAGATAATGAATTTGTGAGATGTAATCATTGCTCTCGCAGACATTTTTTCCTCATCCTGTTGATGACGTTCAACTATTGCTTCGATTTGGATTTCTTTAGATTTCTCTTCGCACCTGGGATACATTAATTCTAGTACTATCGCGGGACACTAGAGGGTAGTTTAACCAACCATTTAGAAAATTCTCCTTGTCGCGCTCGACGCCTAGCAGTTATGCGTTTTGTATATGGCTTATGGCTAACGAGCACAGCACCTTTGAGATTTCCTAAAGCTTGAATCTCCGCATTTTCTTCGTTTTCATTTTTATCCCCTCCTGAAGATGTGTGATTGGAATCTTCATCTACTATATCCAAGGAGTCCAGTATGGGTTGACCTGGGGCTTCTTTAAGCCCCAAAGGTTCCCCGAAACCACTTCCGGAGGCTGTTGTTGGCATAGATATAAGAGGCCCCTCCTCAATTCCTAAATGGTTCTTGAAATGCAGGTTGTCATTGATGCCGATATTTGGTAATTCCCTTGGTTGAATAAGATGTTCCGTTGGTTGTTGTTTCTGTAGTATTTCTTTGGGCGATGAATCGTGGCTAAGCTTAGACCGATCTTGATTGGGAGTCTCAATCGCAGTATCTTTTGGAATGGCCGCCCCGTTATTGCTACCTTTACTACCCTTTTGAGCAATAGCAGCGAATCTAGATTCTGCAATAAAGGAGTAGCCTGCGCTTCCTAGAACTGGGCTACCGACTCTTGAAGAGGTACTCCCCCCACCATCCGAACCAGAACCCAGCCCAGAGTCAATGAGTTCCTTGGCAGGCGCTGAGGTCCGCCGGAGAAATGTCTTAGTTCCAGGCCTGCGTTTCGATACACTAAGAGAGATTGGAGCCATTTCTTTCTGATTGAATGTAAGGCCTGGCCCCCTCTGCTGAGAAGCCTGTACCAAGATTTGGTTCTCCTTTTGGTTGATTTCTGAATGAAGGTCGGAAGAAAGAGCTTTCTCTGCAAAATAATTGGATGTTTGTGGATGAGGGTTCATAATGACAGGAGTTTTGGGCATCACGTAGAATCCAGATGTTGAAACAGTACCAAAACTCGAAATTAGACCCCCTACTTCGTTTTGGGATATGTAAGAGCGTTCAATATCTTGTCCTGGAGGGAGGTTGAGACCAGAAGTCGGAATGATAGAGGGTCCGATTGTGTTAGGCGCTAAGAAACTTCCTTTAGAACTAGGTTGAGGAGACCTTTTGGAATTTCCGATTTTGAGGTTTCCTTCTTCATGCGAATTAATTCGAGATGGGGTCCGATCAAAGTACTCGGGGCTCAGTACCATGTTGTTTTGAGTGTTAGTGAAAATATCATTTATCTCCGACTCCAATTCGGAGTCACGAGCTCTGGTTGGCGCAACGTTTATTGGTGTTTCACTACCATTGGGTATTGAAGCTTTCACTGGGCCCCAAGATCCAACATCAAGGCCACGGAGTTTCTGGGGAAACCGCCCACTCGTTGAGACAGCTCCCTGATCGTGTGGATTCTGAGAGCTCAGTGTACTCATAATTTTAAACATATCTAACGGCTTCAAAGAAAGAAAATCGACGTTTTTTTTGGACTCGGTTTGCTCAAGCGAAGGGTTATCATGTGCAAACATATTGCCTGGGCTGCCTAATTGATTCGAAGTTGATTCCATTTCAAAAAAGATACCGAGACCGGAGAAGGGAATCAACACGGGAAAGCCAATGAGCGGTAGCTAAGATGCTGGATGCTGGATGGATGCTGGATGGATGCTGGGTGCTGGGTGCTGGATGCTGGATGCTGGATGCTGGATGCTGGTTGTAGTGGTTGTGGGGGCGGCTGTGGCATCAAATTTGGGAGCAATGTTGGGTGGGTTTTATATTAGGATCGATTAAGGCATCTAGATCTACATGTAGTGACTACATGTACTCGCGCATGGCAATAAAAAACCAAAAAATGTAATTGAAGGAGCAGGGATTGTTTGTATAGAGTTCTTTATGCCACACGCTAGTATGTACATACATTTATGTACATGTAGTTTACCCGAGCTGAAGAAAACAAAATCAGCATTAAGGCTACCAACGCTTAACGTAGCAGCTGATAAACAATCCATTCTCCTTGTTTTTGACAGAATTAGGCCTTTCGGGAGAACTACATGTAATAATATTATATGTAATAGTTTTGCGGTAACTTCCGTGTACATATAATAAAGAAGCTTTAATTCATAGGCCGAGTTCAGCAAAAGACCAATTATTAATAGCGGGCCAGCACAATCTTTTATATCAATGTTAAGGTACGTACCTACATGTACCTATCTTGCAAGCATGCAGCACGTCACAATTAAGTTCTAGAGGCGTAGATGGCTTCCCTAGCCACCCGAACACCCCCCTCACCCGAACAGTTGAGTATGGTTGGTACACGCACCGGTTGCAACGAAGATCCTTTCTTTTTGACGTTGACTGTTCGGGTGAGGGGGGTGTTCGGGTGGCTAGGGAAGTCGTCTATGGCTCGAGAAGCTATGGTGGGTAGGTGTATGTATACTTTTTGATTTAGAGAAACGAGGGACGCAGGGGCGATTTCAACTCTGATCAAGACTTATTGGTGCTGTGCTCGGGTGTGTAGGGGAAAAAACGGTTTGCCTAAAACTAATATCGAATATATGGGCTAATGGCTGTTTTTTCAGGCATCCCACGAAAGGAAATGATAAAAATGACAAGAAGATGCTCAATAGGGTAAGCGATCTCCCATGACGTAAAGGGCCCAGCAACCGCACTAAGAAGTTAGAAGAGATAAGATCTTTGATACGATAAGATCGAGGGGCTCAAAGCTCAAGCCTCGAACGACTCTTGCTCCCTCATCCGTATTCATCAAAATGGCCCTCAACGAACAAGAAGACTCTACCTCTCTACGGTCCATCTTTGATACGGCCTCGCGTCTTCGTGTAGAAATCGAAGAATCGTACGACTACCAAAGCGACGCCTATCAAGATAAGCTACGCGCTGCGGTCACCTCATATCAAAAATGCAAAGACCTCATTGATCAGATTTCTCTGTTTAGCTCAAACGAAGGATTGGAGGATGTGAGCTCGAGTGAAATTAGGTTTGCGTAATTGGCGTTGTGTCTAAGATAACTACTTGCTGACCGATTAAAGATACATACTCGTCGACTTCTACCTTGCGGAGCTGAGCTTAAAGGAGAATGCGCAGGATAGAGAAGCCGTTTTAAAGCGTTCTAGAACACTTTATAATAGATTCTTATCACTATGCGATACCTATGATTTGCTTTCCAAAACCGACAAAAGTGCATTTGAGAAGGGCGCTGTCTTGTCTTCTCCTGCGGACCCCGCAACCCGAAGAAACGAGAAAATTGCAAAATACAAAGCCGAGAAAGAGCTTAAAGCAAAAATTGAGGTAACTTGCTTATTGTGATACTATACTGGAGCGGCATCGCTGATGTCGAATACAGCAACTCTCACAAAATTCTCACAATCTTGATGAAACGGATGTCCGAGCCCTTCACCTTTCTTCAGTCTCATTGTCCGTTATGAAGGCACTACAGGGCCTTGAAATGATATTTCTCGAACTTGACATTCTTTCACGTGCTCCCAAGCCCTCAGACACTCCCAGGCCCCCTCCTGAACAAGACTCGCGATCACAGGGTCGTAAAAACCCTGTAGATAACTATAGCGAAAAGCTCGACCTTAATATAGCATCCAGTATGAAAGGAGGGCCATTACTGTCTTCTTCTGGAAAGCCATTACGACCATTCACTCTACTAGACAGTCGAGAAAGGTTGAAAGCGGGTGTATTTAAAAGTGGACATAATTTGCCGACGATGACCATCGATGAGTACTTGGAAGAAGAGCGAAAAAGGGGAGGTATTATTGAGGGTGGGGGAGAAAAGAGCGGGATAATACCAGAGCCCGATGAAGATAACTACGAAAAGGCAGATGCAGAGACTATGAAGGCGAGAGAGTGGGACGAATTTAAAGAAGCCAATCCAAGGTTCGTTTGCACAAGATCTTGGCTTTCCCTTCATCCTTTAGTTACTATGTTAACATTATTTTAGGGGCTCCGGCAATACATTAAATCGAGGATAGGTGATTGGTCTTTACGAAGCCAAGGATCTCTTGTAAGGAATAGGTGTATTATGTAATTTAGAAATAAATCTCGATGAATAGAACAATTTCAGTGGTTCAACTACTCGCGTGATACATACATGTTTACAGGGTTGCAGCATAACATAAAACATCAGTCGTGGTCAGATGATCTACATCCGCATTCTATCCGTCTATTTGTATTACTTTAATTCTGCATTCAATGTGTCAATGGTACAAATAGGTCACGCCTAATATAATAACTATTGACTTAGAGGGCGTTAATCCATCCTTAGAGGAATACGGTGTCTTCTTTGGTCCCAAAGCATTGATAAGACATGAACAGGTCGGTGAGGGTTCTAGGCAAAGATCCACGCCGTAGTATAAAGGTGAGTTACCATGCATGGCTACATGTGTCAAAGGACTCTGTTCATAACTTACCAATACTATTTACAGATTTATATTATAAGCTTTACCACATATATAGGCCCCAAATTATTTCCACGAGCAATTATAGAATCTCAACCCAAATTTACCGACTCAAACTCCTCTACGCCGAAATGATCTCTCTACAAGAACACCTCATGACACTTGTGATTGAAAAATGGTCTCAAAAAGACAACGAAAATATCTTGAAATTCATCAAGTATCTTTTTAAACAGAGTCTCATTGACGAGAATAGTGAGGACCAGATCGCCATCTCGATTCTCAAGGACGATGCTAGGCTAGACGGATCCGAAAGCCAAAGAACATTATGGGTCTCCATCAGAGAGGTGGTGAACATCCCGCAGGAAGACTATATCGAACTACGGACCCAGATCCTTGAGAAGCGTATTTCATACATGGAGCATGCCGCATCGTCGTATACAGAAGCCGATCTACAGTGGAAGGTATTTCGTGCGCTTATTGAGTTGCTGATGAGGATGAAGATGGATGTTGGAGACGGTCCTGGGTGTTGGAGGTGCCAGCAGCGCTCACACATCGAAGAGATTCGGGTAAAATTGTAAAAGTAAGCAATTATATGCTAAACTCACCATAATATTTATATTATCAATCACAATAGTAGCTAACTACGCTACCTTGAAGCTTTGCAATTTGTAGATCCCTTTAATTCTTTAATAAATATGGGGTTCTATCTCCTGTTTATCACTTTCTCTCGGCCGCCAAATCCATTTGGGGAACGCCCTTCTTTTACGTTAATCTTCAATTACAGAATTCCACGGTACACGCAATATTGATTTGATGCCTGGATTGTATCTTGTCTTTTACGGAAATTGTATAAGTAACCAAAAAAAAAAGATATAGTTCCATTAAATACTCAAGATCCTAAAGCCCAGTATATAGCTTGTGCTCATATCGGGTACTATTTACAAGATTCGTACATACAGGTATGCGTTATAACCTAGGTGAAGACCCGGCACTATTATCTTCTTTCGCCCTGCTAGCTTCAGCTTCCTCTTCTCTTAAATACCTCTCCTTACCCCTCTCTCCGCTTTTATCTTTCCTTTTAGCACTTAACTTCTTTACCTCTCTTAAGATATCTTTAACATCCTTCATACCCTCTTCTAATGTTCCAATTCTCGCCAAAACTAGTCTACCAAGCATATCATCACCAACACCGCCTCTAGTCCCGGTAGCCATCGCCATTTGGGTCGCAAAGCTGGATGGGACCATTGCGATATCTATCTGGCGAGTAAGTTCCTCCATAGTGTCAGAATTTCTTCTTCGTTCTTCGTGGTCCTTTGTCAAACTTGAACTATCTATCGTCCTCCGTGACGAAAGGACGGGGCGCGATCTATTGGCAGTCTGCGGTCTGGAAGAACGTGGGGACTTTCTTCCGGGGGAGCCCTCTCCGGGAACACTTAAACGTTCGCTTGCTCTTCGTGACATTGGGACAGCTTTGATATCTCCAAGACGTTCACTCGCTCTACGAGACATTGGAATGGCCTGAACGTTTTCGACGCTAGAATTTTCCCCAGATGTCCGCAACATGGTCTGGGGGTTCAAGATAGTGGTTGAGGTGCCTGTACGATGGTGCTTCTTTGGGCGAATCGGAATGCCATGTTTAGGAAACTCGAGACTTCTAGGTCTGGGCGGAGTCATCGTTTTTTGCGGACTAGGTGATCGATCCGGTTCTTGGGTTGCAGCATCAGGGTTTTCCGTGTCTTCGTTTACCTCATCGTCTTCATCATCTCCGGAATTTCCTTCGTTGTCCGCGTCTCCCTCAGTCAAAATTTCAGCAACTGTCACTCCTTCTCCTAACTGTTCACCTTCCGTCCTTGCCCTAAACTCTTCCGGATTTGAAACAAAAGATTTTGTCCCGCCAATAAAAATTTTAGCCTGCACATTCCCTGGCCGTATCCCTTCGATTGTCCCATAGCTATCTATCCTGCGAAGAGTGCGTCCACGTCTAGTTAAAGCGCGCCTTCTCGTACCAAATCCGCCCTCCATGTCTGTGGTCAAAGAGCCAGTAGGTGATACGACGCCATTCATCCACGAATCTACCACGCCTCCGGTCCCAATACTCCTGACATCTCCTTTGCTTGCACGCATTCTCAATGAGCCCTTATAAGGCCTTCGAAAAACCTCGTCCAACGCCGCTTCTTGATGTTCGCTACCCATAATTGATCCGCCACGGAACCTTCTTGAGCTAGTCTCGAAACGATCCGATAACTCTGAAAACGCATTGATCTGGTTGAATAGCGAATCATGCAGAGCCGTCCGCTCATAAAGAAAGATAAGCATCAGAATTGGAAAGTGCGTGATCTTAATAGCGGTCCGGTTCAGCTTAACGAATGATCGAAAAGGAATAAAAAACCTCAGAGGGTGGATTATCCAGGCGAGAAGATTGAGTGGTGCTGTGTACGAGAATAAACTATCCGATTTTACCAGGGAGAGTGTATTCACGGCCACAAGGAATTGATGTTCTATCAGAGATTAGTTAGTATGCATATCGTACGTAAGACTTGGAATTAATACCTTCTTGTGAGTTAGCAGCTACTGCAGCGAAAGAGTTTGTCAAAACAGTGATGAGGATAGTGACAATTAAAAAGTGACATATTATCAAGAAAGCTGTCAGAAGGATCCTTCCAAGAGGATTGTAGTTCTCCCAAACTTCCCAGGCCTATAATTGGTTATCAGTAAACCTCCCAATTTTATGCAGTCTGAAGGGACACGTACTGCTGGCGTAAATCCCATCAAAATCTGGAACAAGGCGTATCTGAAAGCCGAGTGATTAGTTGTGATTACATCAGGGAAAATTGGCCACATACGAGACATCTTTCGCCGAGTATGAATCCCTCGCAAACGCAAGTGTAAATGCAACAAAGAACCCCGAGCAAGAAATTAGTATTAAAACTAATAGTGCGACCATGTCTACCGCCATGATCTTGAAAGCGATAATAAGTTGACTAAAATATCGATAATGATCACTTCTCACACAAAACTGGTTAGGCTATAGAACCAAGTATAGCATTCAGGGGTTCTTACAGCACGGCGAATATTCTAGGAAAAAGAAAGACTGCACAGGATGCCAGAACATCGTAACCCCAATTTGTTATACTCGTTCCGTTCTCAGGTGCCAAGAAACCGATTATCCGTAAGACATAAAAACTTGAAGATTGTCAGAAAGATGTTATTATGAAAACGGGGAGACGAAGGACTCACGCCATAAATAATAGATATATACCCATGTCGAATGAGTTCCATAGCGATATAAAATACAGAGAAACCCCAGCTTCAGTGAAACCCGCAATCTCATCCTGTAAACCGAGTATTTAGATTCTGCAGCCTGATACACTGAATTTACTTACCATCATAAATCCAAAAGACCAAAGCCAGAACGCTATCTCCAGCACGGTGATTTGGTGCGATCTCTGTACAAGGACCATGACATATCTATTTTTATAGTCAGTTTCATAAACTCAAGTGGGATTGTATTTACATACAGGAACAACAAAATTGCAAGTGAAACAGTAGAGGTGATATGCTTGTATCTCGGAACCCTCAATCTTGACAGCTTAAAAAGACTAGCATCGCGAGCATCATATAGCGTCGCAGACCTGCGGAATGGCATCATGCTAGACATGGTGTTTACTGAGTACTTTCGTGTATCTTTCATTCGGTGAAGCTGGTCTAAAGCAGAATGAAAAACTATTTTTCCGGTCCATATCGCCTCCAATTGTTGGATAACCAGAGGATGGGAAAGAAATTTTTTAGCCTAAGGAAAACTTTAGTCTAAACTCCAATTACAGGTTTCCGAATCCAATCCGCCTGTGACCACTGGTGTTGGAGGATCACGTAGGGCCACACTCGGCTAGCATACCTCAGCGCGAATCGAAATTTCTAAGGCCGATATTCTACTTGCTCTCTGTAGCCTTGGTGGTGTAGGAGCAAATGATATGTGACCATCTCCAGGAACCAAAGCAGCAGGAGGCGGTTGACCTTGAAGGGGGTAAAAATCATAACTCAGGGCATCAATCTATTAGAGTAGTTGTTAGAAGTATATACAAACAAATTTCAGTAATATTTTATCCCTACCAATTCTCTCAGTGAAAATTCTTTGAGAAGCTTAATTGCCAGTAATTCCGCTAATAATGCTCGCGTCTTTGAAACAGACGCGTTCCCTGGGTTTTCCTTGGCCTCCTTTCGGAACTGGAAACAGTTGGCCAGAAGACTATACAGCATACCCTTTGAAATTCTCTCAGGTCCCTGTATTAAAGAGGCCAGAATTGGCTTCACTAGAAAGCTAGAAACTTGAGGTGACCGTAACTGATCCCATGTCAAGGTCGTATCCACACGGGAGATGATATCTGAGCGAATGGAATGAACCAAAGAATAAACTGGTATCGAATCTAAGTGTATGTGAGTGTTAGTTTATCCAGCAATAACATCAAAAATCTGAGAGGCAGGCCGATATACCAAGCTCTGCGGCCGAAAATATTGGAAGCAATGGAGCATCCTCAGTGTTACTCCCTTCCGACGACTCTGAAGGTGAAGAGGTATGCGAAAGGGCTGTAGTTTCATCGTAATTTTGAAAATAGTCACTCCTCTGGTCATCATAAGCAGAAGAAAATGGGGAATGTTCTGTCCGGTCTTTTCTCTTCGATCGCAAAAGGGAAGACAACATTGCTTCTGGCCGGTTACTACCTAGAAACCAAGGTGACTGGGAGGAATTCTCAGTTTTATCCCTCCAGGTTCTTTACTGTTTATCATGAGTTAGCACTATAGCGCTTGTAGACGAAAATTGCGAATACTATCTAAGTAGCGGCGGGCCGCTCTGCGCAACATACATACGTATGTACATTTACTCCAGTTGGTGACTATAGAGCCGTTAACGGCACCTCTTCCGTAACAACGTCGACCGCCCTGGAACTGAGCATCTGAAACCTATGGCCCACATTGAGAATTACACTGCGGACCAAGCGCCTGCCAAGTTATCTCACCTCCCCACGCCCTGGTTCCAATCTTTATCTAATGCAGGCCCGATAACAGCATATCTATCTGTTGGTTTACTGAGTCGCATGGATACATAACGAGTAAGAACAAGAGCGGCACCTCAGTACCAATGACGTTACATGATGGCACCTCACTCATACTGTGTTTGCAGTAGCATTTACCTCGACCCCCTTCTATGAGTATTTTATTTTTTCCAAGATTGGTTCTCCTACAATCTAGAGTATTGGGCATATATATCTCTTTCTAATTATTCCATATTTACCTATCGACCCCTCCTAGCTACATGTACATATCTATCGTTTGGGCGCTTATAACCTCATAAGTCCCCTTGAGAGCAATTTCGATAGGTAGGAATCTCTATATTTCGGTGAATACAACTATTGACGCAGGTGGGCAGTGCGGCGACGAGTACTTTATTTAGTAGAAACCAAATACCTCAAACTGCGCAGCTGCCTCAGATCTAGAAATCTGCTCATGCTGCGGCGCAATTGCCCAACATTTCCTAGAATCACTGAGCTATTGTTCGTATCGTTGATATCTACTATCTACTACAGGCCTTGAATCTATGGATCTGTTGGGTGTCGTCTAAGATGGCTACTGAGCAGGTTGCGGGAAATATTTGGTTGTGGCGGTGCAATCTGTCACACCCAATGATATCCTTGATTATTCCAACCACCTCGCAAGTACTCCGGATAGAGAAGCTCCAATCTACTGATTTGGGAACAATTACTACACTCCATATCAAGCACCATACATTCACCGTTAAGTGTTGCTTCTCGCTAATATTCACTCAAATTCTTGCGGTGAGTTGACCACATGGCATGTGCACATCCCCATTCTGCACCATCATCCCACATCCCGAGCCCCGACACGCTCCTCGAAATCCAGCTTGAGTTTTCGGGAGCTGTCGGGACCATCCTCCACATTCACGAGCTCTAACGATCACCCTCAGCTTTTCGATCCGGACAACAGCCCCACGCTACAAAACCTGTCATGCTCACCTCACCGTCAAGATCCAAACAATGTTCAGGAAAGAGCAAAAACTACGCTAGATGGTTATGAAAGTTTCTTTTCCTTAACCATTGCCATAACATGTAGCTCTGTAAGTCACGGCCAATAAAGCTGTTAGCTACATGTAGATACATGTACCATCAGAGCATGACAACTATTGCATACCAGTTGTAATCTTAAAATGCTAGGCTCGGCGAAGCATTTCAGAAAATTACTGGACCAGACTTTAAAGTATATATAAATAATTCAACTAAATCTCTCATAGTTATCTCGTCTCTGTACACGTTCAATGTCGACGGTGAAGAAATGAGCCCCATTTCTTATTAAAGGTGATGCACAGACTAGTTAATACCTTCCCCAGATCTTCGGGGCCACCACAGGGTCCTGCAGAAATTGTTTTATTCGACTGCAGTTCTTGGAGCCTTCATCCGAAAACTTGCCTCATTTGCTTGGCGGCCGGCAACCACCCCACATATTTTTGTGCAACCGTTTGCAGCGCCTCAAGGCTCTAAACGTCCACTTTAAAATCAGCGGGGTCGGACAGCTTTGGAATTCTCAATTTCGGGGTTTCAGACCCTGCGCGCTACACTTTTGCAAATCTCTAAAGTAAGCACCTTAGAGGGTGCATAAGCTACGTATGTACATGCATACTCTAGAGTACAGAAGGTTTCGGCTCGGGCTTGGGGTTACCAAATAGGCCAGTATCACCCGTCAACATCGTCGTCACTCCGCCGCTAATCAAGCATTCGGGTGACTATGGTGAGATTCAGTTAAAAAAGAACTGGTGTCTAAGACGATAAGAGTATTGGCCAACTGGCTTCACGATGACATCGCCTGGCTGGAGGCAACACAAACCTCGCGTAGGCAGGAATATCATTACCCTTCCCTCGCGCACTTGGTTAAAGAATTCAACTTCATAGAACATTTACCACCCTTAAAAACGCCACATAACCTCCACTCTAGAGTATGTACTACATATACCATAGTACCCTACTACTCGTAGTTATCTGGCATTTCCGGACGCAACTACTATTACATGCCATACAAAAGATAGCCTTGGCGGGTTTTTTCTGTGTATGCAATAGCAGTTGCGTCCGGAAACGCCAAAAAACTACGAGTATCATACTGGGGGGGGGGGGATGTACATACTTGTAGTTTTCTGGCGTTTCCGGGCGCAACTGCTATTGCATGCCATACAAAAGATAGCCTTGGCGGGGCTTTTCTGTGTATGCAATAGCAGTTGCGTCCAAAGAACTACGAGTAGAACAGGGCATGTGAGACAACGCGGTCTCATAATCTCGGGGATCATTTTTAATGTTCCTACTATTCTACTCTATTAGCCGTTGAAACACATCATGTAGGTATATCCTATGGATAAGAGTCTTTACGTGTAAAAAAAAGGAACTAAATAAACCCCACGGCGGGACGTAAATTTTCCGACCCACGCAAAAAAATAAAAAAAGGCGCCACACATAATGAACATAGAACCATATCAGCCATGCTTTTTATTGGCTTTCGGGGCTCGGAACGGTCTACGGCAGATGAATAGCACAGCCTATCTCAATGATCGTCCTTCGTCTGTTTTAAATTCAACCCTAGCTTGCATGATGTGAACTTAGGTTGCTCATGTTCACGACTGGCGCTCGTTTCGCCCAGAAGCTAGATCAGCAGCTTCGTGCTTCTTTCAAACCAGACGGCGAAGTTCCAATACCTTTATAACCCATCATCCATTTACAACTTTTCGGAGCCCCTCCAGTTTACCGGAATTCTAGCGGAGGTCAGGTTAAGTGCAGAGATATCGAGTGACAATCTATGACGACGAAATATGGGATTCGTCGAAGCGCGAAGATCAATATAAGATTACTTACAACGAAGGCCTAGGGATTTATTAGTTGTTCAGTAGGCACTAATGGTCCTTTTTTGCGTTTTAAAAGAGAGAAAGAATATTACATGTACATGCAAGTAGGTACATTTATATACTAACCCAAACAGTACCCAATACTCACGTAAAACCCGGATACTTGTAGCTATATGCATGTACGCTATATATATAGGCTCTTTATAGACGCGAAGCCAAAACACAGTATGAAAAGACGGGGTAGAACCACCATAGGAGCACGGAACTTAGTGACTGATACCGAATTAAACCGGTACTGTAATGCCGTACTGTACTTGTATCCATGCAGTACACGTATACACGAGACATGTACTGATCTACATTTGATCCGTTATACATTTATACATGTAGGTACTACGGTATCCAAGGAAAGTGAGTAGAACGTGGCGGAGTGGCTAAAGCTGTAGTTTCCCTGTTTTGCTTGCGGATATGAACCGCCGCATTGTACTCACTTGCCCTAACGGACACCGGACAAAGAATAGAATCAATTGGTGTATTCACAAGATTAACAGATGTACTTACGTATATATACGTAGCATACATGTACTTCATATATAATAAACATAGAGCTATCGAAATTAATAATTAATCACCATTACATCACGCAATCTGATTGTACCGTCACATGCATGCATACATGTACATACGATCATGAGTTGACACACCTACATGTATGTACGTAGTATGTACAGTCGCACTTCGTTATGTCGTTAGCGTATTCTGGGAGCCCAACCCATACGAGATAGCAAATATACCAAAATATACGAGACAGCAAATAGGTTTATGTGGAGGAAGGCAGTACCTGTCCCACAAACCCGTATACGTACAAGACAACAAGAGATCCCAGATCTCAAACTACGAGATAGTGAGGTGCGACTGTAGCTATATAGTTGTAGAGCCTTTTTTCTTTTCTTTTTTCATAGCTCCGCTTCCACAGAACTACATGTAGAGTACTACATGTAGCCCTTATACTTCATTTGGCATGTTTACCTCGCTAGGCTCTTTTTCAAGATATGCGTAATCATCCACAGGTTTAGTTTATCAGTAGGTGTATAAGTGGTTTGGGCTCTCATGCAAACTTACCTTATAGCAGAATCGTCAAAATATCTTCCTTCATATATAACCGCATAAATAGAGATATGTCAGTAAACATATGGTTCTCTGCATTAAGTCTATAGACTAATAATACTGAGTACACCACAATACATATAAATGCTAGAGTAATGGCTTGCTAGAAGGTGCCAACTTTGAATCTGGTGAGGATGCTAAGTTTTTTTTTTTTTTTTTCGCGGAAAACAACTGCAACTTGATGTTTTCTTCTTCTTTTAAGAAAGGTATTTCTGGCATATTTTGTTTATAGGGGACGAAGAGTGATTATATGTAGTACTAGTTGTGTAGATAAGTATTTCAGCTGTGTATAAGGGTCTGGCATTGAGTGAATGAACAAAACCGGGTGTTGGCAGGCGAGAATCCGTTCACTCACTAAATCCAAGAGCCTTGTACGTACACTACCACTCGACGTAACGATAACTTTAGTCTCGTTCCCAGCCTGTGTTTACTTCGATTTGTGGACTGCACGAAGTGCAACACAAAACAGTCTGGGAACGAGACTACGATAACCCTTACCCTACATGTACATGTATGTACATGTAGCTAGTAGCGTAGTTACATGTACACTAGGGGTGGGCCACCTCGCAACCGCGAGATCTCTCCCACCTCCGTGTAGTATTTTTCATCTCAGTACATGTAGTTAATTAATCACTCGATCCTTAGCCATCTCATAGCCAGCTCCCGTAAATGAGGTGGTGATCTGGTCTAGCTAGTTGCCAGTCACCCATACCCAGCTCCATTGTCAGCTCTCGCAGTTGACCATGGCCAGCTCCAGTATGTACAGCGACAGGTAATAAGTAATGGAAAGCCCTGAGATACGGTTATACCTGCAAACATACGGTCCATCACTTATTACCTATCGCTGTAGTTATCCTATACTATATCTCGTGGGTGTGTAATTATAACCTACATATACATACACATTTAAAAGTTTTTAATTGGCTCCTTGAGAGAGATTTTATTTTACCCGAAACATGCTGTGTTGGATTTGAACATAGGGGATTAATTGCTGAGTAGTGTAAGATTGTTAATAGGTTTTCAACTGGTTCTAGGAATCGATTAGTAGCGGCTTGGTTGTTAAAGGGATACTTGCAGCTTGAATTGGAGAAATTTCTGACCTGATATATGGGGGATATCATAATCAGAAAAGGTACATACATACATAGATCGACCAGAGCAGATATACATGTAGTGATGGACTCTGCCTGCCAGGATCCGGAAGGCGGCTTGCCTGTATATTGGACTGATTGGTATACATGTAATTATGTCTATGCGCGATGTTACTATAAGGCACGTAGGGCTAGGACCGTGAGGTTGATATATACTAATAGAGTGCTAATACCAAAATCAAAACCTTGTCACAACGGGTATTTATTTGAAAAAGCGTATATGGAAATCTATAGTTGGATATATGTTTGCGTAATGTAATCATGGTTCATCACTCGGAAAAACTAACTTCCTGGAAATACTTTGATTGTTATCTCATGCTGGAAAAGCTTATAATTGTCGATAACCAAAATAGTAAGGAATGCCTCATCTCCATTCTTACAGATGTCTTGGGGGGTAATCTGGGGATAGAGTGATAGTATTTACTATAATGTACTTAGACTCTCTAACAGTTCAACTACGGAAGTCGACTGTATATCCCAAATATCTATCCAGCAATCCGGTTGATAAACAGTCGTGATCCAAAGAACGCCAGAGAAAGCAGTGCTTTTATTCCCATCACCTCCTTATTTCACATTTCAAAGACATTAAGCCCTCCCGTCTACTTCTTGTAAATCTGCTACACCCAGGCCTCGTCCAACCTTGACGTTCCTCTTCTTCTTTGTCTTCTTTTCTTTTGGAACGTCGCCGTCAATATCGACATCCTCGCCAGCGGCCTCGTCCTCATCCTCGCTCTCGCTCTCGGGCTCTTCAAGGAAAGTAAGGTCTTTTCGCATGGAGTATGCGTTTTCACCGTCTGCATAGTATTTCTCTTCTACTTTATCAACCTCGAACTGGAGCGTATCACGGTAGAGGTGGAGCGCGGCCTTGTTGGAGACTCGGACGTGGAGGGATACATATTTCGCGCCAAAGGCTTCGACCATGGCTTTCTCTATTGGGCATAGTTCTGCATGAGTACCTATCACCTCATAAGACGTTTCACGGGTATATTGAACTTACGGCTCTGCCTCATCAACTTTTCTGCCAGCCCCAACCGCCGGTGGGTGCGCATGACACTTAAACTAGTAATGTGCCCATGCTGCACACCATCTGTTGGCTCTTCTTCCATCTTAGCAAGTACATAGCCTACAATCTTTGGCGGTTCCCCGGGATGGTTATCAGCGTACGAAAAGTCAACCGCTACGTAAGATAGTTGCGGCCATGAAAGAGCGTGGTAGAGGTAGTATTTGAGGAAGTAGTTTTCGGGTAGGTTTGTGATGTTTGCTAGCTGCACGTGGGGAATGTCGGATGGCTGTAAAACGCGAATATCCATTTTTATATTTCTGCGATTTAGGAATTGATGGATCGCAGGCCGATGGAGTTGTGTTAGGCGGGTAGTAGTGGGGTATTGCGAGGGGGTGACTGGGGATATTCAATTGGATGCTGTTGGCTTGGCTTCACATTCCGAAAATTGTTCAATGTCTTGGCACCTTAGGTCAAAGAAAAGTTGGAGCTTTGAAGCACCCATACATGTATACAGCAAAACCTATCATAATTCCACCCCCGTGGTGGCCGAATTCTGCTGGAATTATAGTAGGGATGGAATTTAGAGAGAGGTATTTACTAGCAATCTACAGTTATTGTTCACTCCAACCGCTGGAAGTTTGGTAGGGATGGGATTTCGAGAGGGTGTGTCGCATGGCAACGGCACCAAAACCAGACACAAAGCCCCCAAAGGGGGAGAAGACCCCACAACACCATAGTAGAGGATAATCCATCTAGAGACCGTCCGAATCCATATGCTTCAAAGTGGAATCCATTTGTTAAAAATCAGGCAGTAAATATCTCAAGAGATGGTGGAGATAGCTTTGGAAATCACCATACAAATTTGTATGGGATTGACGTTGGGGCAGCGACGAAACTGGTTGAACGACGAACAGGGCTGAAATCTGTTGTCCTAGGCTCGTCGTTGCCCTAAAGTTGACTGTACCCGGTCTAAAACGTTAGGACTCTCGTTCCCAGACTGTTTTGTCGTTGGGTGAGACTACACATACGTATGTGTAACATACAGCGATGGGTAATGAGTCATCAGACGGAATGCCAAAATTGTGGCTAGAACGTCCGATGACTTATTACCCACCGCTATACCGACATGTATGTGCCTGTTCTACTGATACACGTAATGTCTATATGTACTCGTAGCTTCGTAACGACCAGTATTGTATGGCATACAAAAAGACGGATTTGGCGCTTTTTAGTATGGTACGCAGTAGCAGTCATGTTCGTAAACGTCATGAATTTACGAGTAGAGAATTTTTTTTCCCACATGCCTGTGGAATAGAACTTCATCAATACCTACATGTATTTATGCATGTACCAAACTAGAGTGTCTACTCTGTAAGATCATGTAGATATGAGCTGTCACCAAGCCACTCGACTGCTGCGCTGCATCCACCATGTCTGCAACAAGATTCTGAGTTAGGGTAGAGTTGAGGCCCTTTGTGAGAACGATTAAACTCATGAGTTTTGGTGCTAGTACCTGGATCACTTGAGTACAGCAAGGTGTCGTATCGTTATTGAATGTATGTACATTTCCGTCTGGCCATAGTCAAGGGCTGAAAAACTCTCATGAGAATTTTTGGAAGGCGGAAAGGGGGAAAGCCGACCGAGAGGAATGTGGCTGCAGGAACAAAGAACTGGCCTTAGTGTATGGACATGCAGACAGGAAGCTCTGCATCTCGCCTGTCTTGAAAAAGACGTGTTTCGGCTAACTGCTTGTGGGTAAGGCAAAGATCGACCAGGGCTATTCTGGAAGAATGCCTAGAATGGGTACCAGAGTGTGGGTGGTGATGGGATGGAGAACCTGGTTACGTAGAATGGATGGATTAATTGGTTCCCTTAAGACGAAGTTCTTTGTTTCCCATTTGGGATCTCCCCATTCATTTTCATCACCTTTTTTCTCCTCAGCTTACCCCTAATTCATTTATCGTCTTTTTTTTCCACCCACATTTCTCCTCCTTCTTCCCCCCGGATCTCCATCAACAAAACTAGGTCTACCTACTGCTTTTAATTGTACCATCACGTACCAACCAAGTAGGTGTCGCGTCCGGGTAACGGTTTCCCTGCTTTAACGACAACCCTTGCCGCGGTCCTTCACTTTTCGGAAACTTGCCGCGTCTCTAGAGTCTCCTCCCCAATAAATAAACACACCACAAAAGTACACATTCCAGTTTACCAGCAGCCACATAGGGGTTTATAGAGAGGAGTGTCACAGTACCCGTCTGCATTGCTCATCACGAATCCTCCACCCCAACTGGTGGCCTTACGTGATTGACGTTTGACAACGTCACACCATTCCAAACACTTAAAGGAAATCAGAGTGGTTGGGACTCCCAACCACAATAAATAAAATCATGGACTTTTCAAATTCAATATCACGAAAGCATCCGGCAGAGTCGACCAACTTTACAACTCCCGTAAAAAGACGCCGAACAACCGTAGTTCACACACCTGTTCCGCAGAATGCCCGGAGCAGCATGTTCGACAACTCACGGAATTTTTCATTCACATCTTCTTCGTCAGCCGAAGGAGGAGTTCCTTCTACTGCCCCGCGTTTGCCTATGAATGTACCAATTACTCCTGGCCAACCTCGTACTGTAGCACCGGACATGGGCGCTCCAAACACCGTGGGTGGCAATAGGACGAAACTCCTAGAACCTCGCTCATTTGCTCCAAGGCCCTTGCAATCGCCCTTTGCGGCACGCTCGATGCGGAACAGAAAGTCAACAGAGCCAGGTTCTAGGTTTATTACACAGTTGCGGAAACAGCAGGCAGAGGCAGCAGCTCGACCTACTGCTAAAGCTGATCCTGCTCTGCCTGTAGCGATGTCACCATCCGAAAACCCCCCTTCATCTAAAGGCTTGGCAGATTCGATCAATGGATCGCGTGTAGCAACCTCTTCAGCTACAGCAGTGCAGACCCCCACTCCTGCGCGTAGAATTCATAAACCCAATTTTAGATCTGAACGAAAACCATCGCCAAGGCCTTCAGGCTCGTCCTCGATGTATCATTTTGGGGGTAATACGAGCACATTGCATTTACCGTTTTTTGGCACCAGTGCACAAAGCCCTACTGCTTCTAGTCCAAGCGCGCCCGAATCGCGTCTGGCATCCTTCGTGTCTAAATCTTCTTCTGGGGAGACTGCTGTTCGGGCTGATGGCATTATAAATTTCCTCGCTAGTTCAATCGAGAAGGCTAAACAAGCACTCGCTGGAAACCGCGCTGATCGTAATGAAGAGCGGAAAGAGAAGGAAAAGGAGGCTATTCGGAAGAAGATTGAGGAAGAGCAAAGAATTAAAAGAGATGAAATCTTCAAAGCGGAAATACAGCATGAAAAAAATGAAAGGGAAGAGAGAGAACGCGAAGAGAGAGAGCAACAAATTCGTGAAACGGAAGACAAAGGCAAAAATATGGAGAGGGATTGGTTTGTAGACGGCGCTCCATCATTTGTGACCGAAGATACAATCCTCGATCCCGTGGATTACACGCCGAATGGGTTCCATGAAGCTACTTTTGTGGAAGAAGCATCGATCCAAAATCAAAATCCCTCCATTATCACA
Organism: Morchella sp. 2016-41; assembly: GCA_024713855.1. Taxonomy (NCBI): domain Eukaryota; kingdom Fungi; phylum Ascomycota; class Pezizomycetes; order Pezizales; family Morchellaceae; genus Morchella; species Morchella sp. 2016-41. The sequence continues at coordinate 3,453,698 of JAMGZD010000001.1, read as the reverse complement.
TCGTCGCCTATTGTGGGGTTTAAGGACCTGGTGGAGCAATCTACCTCCGAGGCCCAGAATATTAACCACGGTGGCCGTGAGGTATCTTCTGAGGAAAGTGAAGAAGAAGAGGAAGTGGAGGAAGAGAAGGAGATACAGGAGAGACTGGTCGTTAAGGACAGATCTAAGTCCAAACCTACAGAAGTGATTTGTATTGATTCTTCGTCCGAGGATGAAGGCGAAGATGGAGAAATTATACAAGAAGCAGAAGAGGAGGAGGGAGAAGAGGAGGATGACGAAGACGAAGACGACGACGAAGACGACGACGAGGACGAGGACGAGGACGAGGACGAGGACGAAGAAGAAGACGAAGACGAAGACGAAACTGTAAACATGAAGTATTTTCCCTCGAATTATTTCTCAAAATGTATTTTATCTAACCAAGCTTGGATAGCCCTGCGCCTAAATTCTTGTTCAATCATTCCCGAAAACTTCCCGGTAGCGAAGACCCTGAGGGTGAAGAGGGTGAAGCGATTGAAGAGGAGTATGAGGAATACGACGAGGAAGAAACTGCAGGTTATGACGATGAAGAGGATGAAGGTGAGGAAATTGCACCAAGCTCGGCCTATAAGTCAAGGCAATTTCTTGAAGACGACGAGGCCGAGGAAATCATCGAGCAATTTGGAGACGAGCCAGCCGACTCCGGCGATGACGAGGAAGGACAAAAGGAGCCGAGCTACATCGAGGAAGAGACTGAAAGGGATGAAACCGATCATGAGGGCGATGGACACGAGACTTCAGTAGTAGAAGGCGATGCGAGTCACAGTTTGGACTCAACCGTCGTGGTTGATGGGTCTAGCCAACATCCACCAACGCTGACAAAGAAAATCGCTCCAGTAACCAAACTCCCGAGCGAGGGTCAGGGGGGAATGGTCCTAGAAGCTATTGCCAGCTCACCTGCTCAAGATTCGGATCCAACCCTGGTTTCTCCTCATCAGGAGCAGGACGCTTATCAATTCTCCCCATCTCGTTCCATCACCCCCACCCCAACCAGTCTAGCGGGCATTGTTATCATTGATGATGACGCCTCTGACGGGGAATTGCAGCACGATGCCAAGGATGTTGAACAACAACCAGACTCTCTACAATTGGTTTCCGACAAGGAAGATCCCTCAGTGGCCGAAAACCCAGGCATCTACTTAAATGAAGCTGCGGATGTGTTCAACCGATACGATAAACACATTGGAAAATGCGACAACAGCGGCCATTTCTTTGCTGATACAGATGACAAGGCCATTGGGTTCATCAGTGCAGAAGGTGTCTTTCACGGGTTCCAGGAAGATCTGGAGCAGGGTACCAGGACGTTGACCAATACAGAGTTGAACGGAAAACCAAGAAATGACGATCCTGACTATGTGGACGAAGAGGAAAACGAAGAAGAGGGTAATAACGAGATTGAAGCAGATTTCAAGAAGGCTCTTGAAGGGGGAAATGGAGACGCCGAGGCCGGGGACGACACAGGGCTCGGGAAGCAAGGGGCTCTCCCGAATGTTGTTGAGCCCGAACCCAGGTCAGTTGCTAGTGATGAGCCTCTGATTGAGGAAGAGGAAAATATTGGTGTTGATTTCAATCTTGAACATGAAAATAATCCTGTTTCCGCTTCTAGAGAAGTTGTTTTCACTCCCGCCAAGGAAGTAGAAGATTCCTTCTCCCATCACGGAAAGGAACAACCTGCAACCCCGAAAAGTTCATACCGCATGATGAGCAACGATGAATTATCGAGAAGTTTGAGAACTAATAAGGATGGAGGCCTTATTGTCAAGGAAGCTACTCCCGAGCCTCAGTCAGATGAAGATGAGACCTCAATCGGCCAAATCTCGGAGAACAAGGCCGAGCTAGACGAAAAGATCGAAGACCCTTTGGCAGACCCGGCTTTATTAGAAATTGCCCAAGCCTCAGCCACCACCTCCGAAAAAGAGGAAGAACCATCGCCAGCATCCCCAATTGCCGAAGTTGAGCTCACTATTGAAATAGAAGTTGAAATTACTAGAACTGAAGCTGGACCCGGAAATGAGGACGACGACGAAGCTGATACAACAATGCAGACTTGTGCTGAAGGGGAGGATGAAGCTGATACAACAATGCAGACATGTATTGAAGAAGTTTCGGTTCACTCTGAGAGTATTGTTATCGTTGAGCGCGATGGTGACGAAGCTGATGAGAGTGAGGATGAGGGCGAGGGTGAATCTTCCCCTACTCTCCTTCCTGATTCATTCCATGATCGTTCTTCAATGGTGAGAGATTTCAGAGAAGGCACTGTCGAGGAACAGATTATCGAGTGGCAGCAAGGTGATAAGAGGGAGAGCTACCATAAATATAGCATCAGAGAGGAGGATGAGGATAGCGGGAGTGAGATGGAAGAGGAAGGAGCTGTCGAAGAAGAGGCGCCGGTGGGTGAGAGTGCAGGGGGGGAGCAGCCTGAAGAGGAGGTGAAAACAGATGTTGATGACCCTGAAGAGGGAGATGAGATCATGAACCCATACCCCAAGACTTTAAACCAACAGATGTTCGGATCTATGCCACCTACTGCACCTTCGTCATTTGATACGAAGTTGGCGACTGCTCCTCCATTTGGGTTTAAACCACCATCTATCGCCACATCGGAAACAGTTGGAGAAAGGCTGGCAACGGCTCCGTTATACTCATTCACCCCGCCAACCTCTTCCCCATCAGAGACATCATCAGCAGAAAGGTTACCTGCGGTACCGCTCTTTGGTTTGAATACATCCGCCATTTCTACTCAACGCCCGGGTGATCAATTGCCGATAACACCATTGTTTGGGTTCCAGCCACCTAGCTCAGCTCCATCGGAATCATCTGAAGAAAAGCTAGCGACTACGCCATTATTTGCTTTCCGGCCGCCTACCGACACGGACGCAGGAGTACCGGCCGAACCTAGCGTAGAGAATGTCGAATACCCTACGCTGGCAAATAAGCCCTCATTTGGGTTTAATCCACCCACTACTTCTTCGTCTGCTGGTGTAGAGAAGTTGGCATCCGCGCCGCCGTTTGGGTTCAAGCCACCCACCACTTCTTCAATCCCAACAGGCGGTGATAAGTTGGCAGCCGCACCGTTGTTTGGATTCAAGCCACCTAGCTTCACCCCATCGGAATCATCCGAAGAAAGGCTAGCGACTACGCCCTTATCTGCTTTCCGACCACCTATTGCCATGAACGTAGAAGTGTCAACTGAGTCTGCCGTAGAGAAGATCGAAAACCCTACGTTGGCAAGCAAGCCCTTATTTGGGTTTAATCCACCTACCGCTTATTCGTCTGCTGGTGGGGAGAAGTTGGCAACCGCGCCGCCGTTTGGGTTCAAACCTCCCACCACTTCTTTGGCTCCTGCTGTCGGTGAGAAATTGGCAACAGTACCATTATATGGGTTCAAGCCGCCATCTGAAGCTCCATCAGAAACTGTACCAGTTGGGGTATTGCCAGCAACGCCACTCTTTGGCTTCACACCGCCCTCTTCAATGCCCGCACCGACGGTGGATGAGGTTACTACAACGGGTACTGGGGCTGACGTTGAGACTATTCTAGATGAGGAGAGGATCGAGAAAGAGGAGGATGCCACAGTGGATCTTGGTCTTGGCGATGAGGAAGAGCATAGCGCGGAGGAAGCTCAAGAACAAGAGCCTACTAAGGTTACAGGAGATTATGAGATGGGAGAAAACACATCAGCCTCAGAACGTGAAACAACCGCAACTCCTCCGCCGTCGGAGGCAATCAACAAAAAGAGGAAAAGGACGGGGAAGACATCAGATATCATTACTCCAGAAGAACACCAAGATGTTGAAATGGTAGACGAACTCGCTCACTCTCCTATATCTAAACCCAAGAAGGGACGCGCAGTACGTGCATCAAAGCGTACTGCTGCGAAGAAGCGCAAAGGTGATGCCAATTTTGTACCACAAGATGAAAGCGAACACGAAGAGGATATGGAAGTCAAAGAGCCGGAAGTGAAAAAGCGCCGTACCACTCGCAAGAAGGCTTCGGCAGGCAGGACAAAAAAAGAGGACAAGGAACCATATCTGGAAGACGAGAAGCTGGAAGACGAGCTCAAGACCATTGAAATTGCCGTTGCCACCGCCCTCGATCCCGATATTCCACCAAAGGAAACTGTTGAGTTGCCCGATGGGAGTGAGGTTCCTGCCATCCAACCTGAAGAAGTTGACATCTCTCTCGGGAAGGAGTTGAGGGATGGCAAGGTCGTTGAGTCTTCTTCACAGCCAAAGAGGACTAGAAAAAGGGCACGTGAAGCCTCAGTTGAACCGATAAAGCAGGCAGCCAAAACGACAAGATCAGAAGCCAAAAAGGCAGTCTCTGTCAGAGAAACCTCTCTCGAACCTGAAGTCGCTGAACCCGAGGTGGTGGAAGAGAAGGAGGATAGGATGGTGGAGAAGATGGCGGAGAAGATGGTGGAGGAGGAGCTTGAATCTCCCCCAAAGACGAAGAAGGCGGCTGCCCCTGTTGCTCCCCGCCGTGGACGCTCTGCCTCAGTCGAACCTTTGTCCTCGTTTGAGGAGCGACCAATAAGGGCAACCAGGGCCAGGAAGACACCTTCTGTTAAGGATCCTTCCGCTGAACCCGAGGAGCAACCACCGATAAGAGTATCCAGAGCCAAGAGAACCCCCTCCATCAAGGGAAATTCCGTCGAGCCAGAGGCCACGGGTGATATGGACATCATCACTCTTCGCAACAGAAAAGTCGTGGTTAACCGCCAAGGCTCTGTTGACCTATCAGCCGATGAGACGGATCGTAGCACCAACACCATTCGCCGTAGTTCTAGACATAAAAAGGCAACTGTAGCATCTGCAGTGCCTACTGATGTACCATCACCCCCTCCAAAAGAAAATGTCCCTGTGACCCCCAAAGCCAAACGAGCACGGAAACCTCCGGTGATGAGCGCAATCAAGGAAGCTGAGGTGGAAGCGAGTACAAAAAAAGTCCGAAGGAGCAAGAGAAAAGAAACATAATTTGTCTTGGCGTTGATATATATATATGGGTGGGAGTAGGATTATGATATCAATTTTCTTTGGGGTCGAGGTGTTATTGCGTTTGCTACTTTCTTTATTGGGCGATGAGGTTTAACTTCGGGCAACTAATTATTCCTTTTTCTCACGTCAATTGCCACGATAGGAATTCGTCAATTAGTGTTTTATGCATTTCTTATTTCTAAACTGTTGGCATGTTATCGGTTTGATCAATGCTTCTGGATATGAACGAAGGGTGCACGTTTCCAAGATTTGACGCGGGTATTTTTTTTGTTTCTTGTTTTTTGTTTTTTGTTTTTTGTTTTTCGTTTTCATGATGTATATTTATTTACTAGAGCTAAAGTGAGTCATTTACTTTATTTTCCCAATACATGTATTGCATACAGGCTTTTTTTTCGTTATGGGTAATATCAATAGGGTCAAATATACTTGGGCTGTATATATCTGTCTCTTGGTTTCATAGATGAAATAAACAGTGTTCCCCGTTTATCTATGTACAAGTGGTTTCCGGCCTTCGGCCGGTACTACACGTATATCAATCAGTCCAATATACAGGCAAGCCGCCTTGCAGCTTATTTCTCTATTTGCCTGCCAGTCGGGGCTCTCAGGCCGCCGCGTGGCCCTCGACTCCTCCTGGCAGGCAAAGTTCATCACTATATCCGCTCTGGTCGATCTATATGTACCTTTTCTGATATCCCCCATATATCAGTCAGAAATACCTCCAGTTCAAGCTACAAATATATCCTTAATAGCCACAAAGCCTCTAAAATCCAACTATTAATCGAATTCCAGAACCAGTAGAAACCCTATTAACAATCCAACACCACTCAGCACAATACCCTAAGTTGATATCCAACACAACATGTTTCAAACGAAACAAAGTCTCTCAATGAGCCAATCAGAGGACTATAAAAGCACATTGCATATGTAGGTTATAGTTATATATTTATTAGATTTAGAGCATGTCCGGAAACACCCCAAGCGAAACACCGCCCCAGCAAAACACCGCTAATTTGGAAACGGAGTTTGGCGTTCGGCACCACTGATTAGGCGAAACGTCTTTTTGGTTATAATAATATACACTTTTATTAAGTAGAAAGAAATTCGCTAATAGTATAAGAGAACGAAAATATATATTCTTCATGCAATCACTGTTGAGAACTGATGGTGATAGCACATGTAGTGTTATGGAGATTTGAAAAGTAGGTCCTACCTACTTTTCAACTTAACGGAGATTTCTCTGTTGAAACTTTATTATCTGACGACATGCAGGAAGGGCAAAGCTTAAGACATTGGAACTACTGAGCCGGGAATACTATTAGCCCAAAATGCGAAAATACGTTGATCAATACGTCCGAAACTGCGAGGTGTGCACCCGAAGCAAAGCACCTCGGGATGCACCGTACGGAGTACTGCGACCCATTCTAACGGGGCAGGGTACGGGAGTAGGAACCGAGGCGAGAATCGACTCGGGATACGTTCAAGGACTAAAACTGCGAGAACGGGCTGAGTATCCCGAAAGCGCCCTTAGGCCTTAATATAGTAATGCATAGTACCATAACCAAGTACCAAAGTCTTTAACTACAATTACTTTTCCCACATCGATACCAGCCCATCCCGACAGCGACTAAAATTACACTCATCTTAGCAGGCCGCAGTTTTTATATTGAAGTCTCTCCCTACCTCTTTTAAGCTTTATATATATACTGTTCTGTCTCGTTCGTGGATGCTACCCATTGACCGGACAATTTAATATATCTATAGGAGATATGGAGAGCATGAAATTTAGGTGAAACCTTGACTTCGTTGCCCAAACTTTCAAATATCGTGAGGCAACTGTTAATGTCTGCAACCATATGCATTCCCAGTAAGAGTTTTTATTAAATCCGAAAAGCCGCAGGAGCCCTGCACCCGGGGGGTAGGAAATTCAAAAGCCTCCGTTAACAAAAGTCTTGTTTACCGTCTCCTTTCCTCAGGTATCTCAGAGCTAAGATGAAAACTACCGCCGGGCCCTCGAGTGTACCAATTCAACTGTTCTGGGCATTGCTATCATGGACCCTCCTGTATATCAATTATGCTCCGAAAACTCTGATGTGTGGGTAGCCCATCCAGCAGGCGTCCGGAATAGGAAAAGTGTCCATTGGATGGGATACCCATCGATGGATGTCCGGTGTATGGGTAGAATCCGCGAATAGGACAGAACAAATACAAACAGAACAAAAGTATTGTCGATCCGCCAGACCAAACCCACCACCCCCAGCAGGAGAGTCGGCTGGTTTGCAGGTGCGACTCTTTCGTTACTGCTGGATGGAGTGGCTGCTTTCTATATTACATGTATTTCTTCGGTTTTACGTCTTCCTTATGCACTTTTCATTTGGTATGTACAATATAAGCCAGAAATGACTCCTAGAAAGATGGAATATTCCTTTTTTGTAGGCCACTTGTGCCCACTCCGGGGAAATTGGTCAAATAACAAAATAGAGGCGTCCTGAAAGGTGGGCAGCGTACTCGCATATCCAATATGTATTTGCGCAACCAACAAAACACACGCAGAATCCCGAGAGCTTTCCCATCTCCCTTGAAATTATGCATCTTCTATCTAAGCACCTTTAAGACTCTACAGGCTGCTTTTAGACCATATATACAAGAACAAGTCCTGATGGTGAAATGTTTTTAAGGAGGTCCTTTTACTGCACCTTTACCAGTGTCTCAATTAGGCCAAGAATTTGAAACATGAACCTCCCTTATCAAAATTGTACTATACCTGGTCCCTGATATTTTGGTGTAAGTATGGGACCTTTTATAAGTTGTTGAGAACCCCGATTTTTGGTGTGTTTTGCTAGTTATATCAGTAGATTCACCTGCAGCACGGATGATATCCTTTACCCGATATCAAACCACCAGCTCAACTCACTAGAGGCAATAGCTTACACTAATATGCACAATATCTTTGCCACCGAATCCTCAATCCAATCATCTTTAACCAGTAGTTGGAGATCAACCCATAAAGCCCAAGTGGTAATCAACACACCCCAATCGCAGCCCAGACACAGCCCATCACTCGACACTTTATATCCCGGTAAGGGTCAAAGCTCAAGCTGGGGGGGCTGGCCCAAAATCAGAGCAGTCAATTGGATCTAATAGGCGAGCACCACGACTTGCGGGGCTATGCGGTGTGGCTCGAGATCTCGTGTAACCATGGCTTTTTCAAGCGGCAAAGGCTGTGCTTGATATTATGATAGCTCCTTCGCCTGTCGAAAAATACTGCTCATCTAATGAGATGCCGGGTTTGTGACCTTGTGTTGAGAGAACCCTTCTCTTGTATCCGAATTCTGTTATGGGTGGGCAGCCCTGCTGGGCAAGAGGGGGGGGCGTGTATAAAAGCTTGAATGGCCTCCATCCGCCCACCTTATCCCCTTCAATAAAGTTTCGGTGTCATATCACTGGTAAAGCAAAACAGCAAAGAACATACCCAGATACATACCGTACTTCACAATGGTCACCACACCTACCCCCCTCTCCGACCAACTCCTAACCCTCTCTCCCCTCTCCACTAAAGTCCAAACCTCCCTCCTTGCCCTCGCCCTCTCCGACGCCCTCGGCGGGCCCGCCGAATTTAAGACCCGCGGTACTTTCCCGCATATCAGCACCATGAAGCCCAACCACAACTTTAACCTCCCCCCCGGCACCTGGACCGACGACACCTCCATGGCACTCTGCCTTGCGCAGGCCATCACCTCGCTTAGCAAGCCTCCCACGCCGGCAGACCAGGCAAAGCTCTACATTAAATGGTACCGCGCCGGATACCTCTCTGCCATCGGCCGCTGCTTCGACATCGGCGGGACCACGCGCGCAGCACTCCACATCTGGGAGAGCGCGGGGAAGAAGGCGGACATGGCGGTGGTGCAGCAGCAGGTGCGCGAGGAGCTCGGCGGGCGGTTTCAGGCGGGGAATGGCTCGCTGATGAGGGTGCTGCCTGTAGGGCTCGTATATTGGCGAGACCTGGGGGTGGCGATGGAGGTCGCACGGGCGACCAGCGAGGTGACGCATCCGGTAGGGATGTGTCGGGATGCGTGTGCGGTGTATACGCTGCTAGTTGGCAGCATCCTGGGCGCGGTGGCGCGCGGGGAGAGGATGAGTAAGGCGCAGCTGCTGGAGGTGTTGTATGGGTATGAGTTCCAGGATGAGGAGTTGGGAGCGGTGCTTGGGAGAGAGTCAGGCTTTTTGGAGTTGCCAGTGGAGAGTGTGAAGACGTCGGGATATGTGTTGCATACGCTGGAGGCGGCGCTGTGGGTGTTTTTCCGGGCGGAGAGCTTTGAGGAAGGGGTGGTGAAGGTGGTAAACTTGGGGGGTGATGCGGATACGGTGGCGGCGGTGTATGGTGGGTTGGCGGGGGTGTGGTATGCGGATGCGCTGGAGACGGAGGGGTCGCTGTTTTGGACGGAGGGCGTGCGGAGGTGGAGAGAGGAGCTGGTGCAGAGGAAGGTGGTGGAGGACGTGGCGAAGGCGTTGTGGAAGCTCCAGGAGTAGTTTTGTATATAGCTGGTGTAGTATTTGCATGTATTTTTGTAGCTCATTTGGGCGGTGGTTAGTGCGAGTGATGGGCTGTGATGGTGGTGAGTGTTGTTAGCGGGAATATCGAATAGACAGCAGATTCCCCATAAAAGCTAGCCAGGCATAGATATAAAATCAACGAATAATCCAAACAGCGTACAGCGTGCTTCATCGTGGGTATAGGGAGCTGTTTCTTTTCAAGCCGATAATTTTGACGAGATCTCTAGAACAAATTATCCAATAGTGATATGAGCCATGGCAGACGGCTCTCCGCTTTCCCTGAACACCCAGGAAGTATGGTTTGCTTAGCAGAAATGTGGCACTCTTTAGAAATGACAGTAGCTGGATATATGGAGAAAACATTATGTTTGAGTCACCCGCCAATGAACGCCGTATACGCACACACCTGCGCCTATTTCTTATCGTCCGTTACCTCCTAGTATGAAGCCAGAATATTAGAGTACAGTTGCAACCCAATATATACCGCCAAGCTGCTAGTCCTGCCTACGTATGTACGAGGTAGCAAAAAAGTTAAGGATGGTAAAGTGATTTTACAGCAAGAAGAATAATATTCTTGGACGATCTCGTACAGGACAGTAAAGGATATGGCGCGTTGAGTTCTGGTATATATACATATCGAGCTACAACTACATGTATACATATCTGAATTCAACGTGTGATAAGAGTGGAAATGGTAATGCTCTTGGCTTGTTGCAGCAGTGCAGGCATTGATAATGGCTTGGCAACGTCACCCCACATTCTGTTTGCCATGATCGTTCGCGGCTCTCGGGAAGTCAGTCATATGTCAGCAGCCCGATAATTAAACAACTTCACTTCTATCTCTTGGTATCGTGGTCTTTGCCTATTAGCTGCTCCCAATATTCCTCTCCTCCATCTCAAGCTATGACCGACATCTCATCAATTCTGCAGGGTGGCTACCACCACCCGCTCTCCCGCAAGTGGCAAGCTGAGCGCCAATTGACAAAGGCAAGCAAGCTCAAAAGGCACAATCCCATTGGCAATTGAGGAAATAGGTTTCTGATACTCCAGATACTGCTTAGTCCATGCTCGTATACCCGGTCTTCATCACCGACAATGACGACGAAGAAACTCTCGTCCCCTCCCTTCCAAACCAATACCGGTAATGCATCACTCTTCAAAAGACCTATATATATCTAAATATACTAACCCCTTCCAGCCGCGGTGTCAACAAACTGATCCCCTTCCTCGCCCCTCTGGTCACCAAAGGTCTCACCTCCGTCATCCTCTTCGGCGTCCCCCTGGCCCCCACCGCCAAAGATCCCACCGGCTCTAAAGCCTCCGACCCCGATGGCCCTGTCGTGCGCTCCATCAAAGCTATCAAAAAGGCCTTCCCACAGATGTTTGTCATGACCGACGTCTGCCTCTGCGAATACACCTCGCACGGCCACTGCGGTATCCTGCACGAAGACGGAACCCTCAACCAGGTGGAGTCTGTGAAACGCATTGCACAGACCGCTGTCGACTATGCGCTCGCGGGCGCGGACTGTGTAGCACCAAGCGACATGAATGATGGCCGTATCAAGGCTATCAAGCTGGGACTTATGGAGGCCAATGTCGCGCATAAGACGATGGTGATGAGCTATGCTGCAAAGTTCTCGGGATGCCTCTATGGCCCTTTCAGAGATGGTAAAATAGCCCTCTCCCTCCTCCTCTTCCTCCTTTATGCTTCCAACACTAACCATCTTTCAGCCGCCGGCTCCGCGCCCTCATTCGGCGACCGCAAGTGCTACCAGCTTCCCGTCACCGGCCGCGGTCTCGCCCGCCGCGCGATCCTCCGCGACCTCGCCGAGGGCGCCGACGCAATCATGGTGAAGCCTTCATCGGCGTTCCTGGACATCATCTCTGATGCCGCAGACCTAGCAAGGAACGTGCCCATCGCAACATATCAGGTCAGTGGCGAGTTTGCCATGATCCATGCTGCGGCCGAGAAGGGGGTTTTTGACCTCAAGGAGATGGCAATGCAGACTTTAGATGGCATCCTAAGGGCTGGGGCTACCATTGTTCTGAGTTACTTTACGGAGCAGATCTTGAATGAGGGGTGGTTGGATCAGTAGAGATATCAAAAGCTGTAGATCTTTTCTGCGATTTCTTTTGTGATTTCTTTCTTTCTACTATTTAGCTTGCAATATGGGGGTTGGGGGTTTATACCCTCCCTGAAGCAGCAAGATACAAGAGTTAGGATCATGAATTCAAAGAGAGCAAAACGCTTCCTGGCCCGCTATCTTTGAAGGGGCAATATCTCCTAAGTATCTCTAATCCCCACGCGGGTCCCTTTTTTTGCCAATTTCTATCACAAAGCATCACTCGTTGTTCTGGTTGGTTCATAAGGTATCACTCGTACGCCCCTCAAAAAAAAAAGGTTCACATGTCTACATGGCCCGATATGATGCTCATCGAGTTCAGGTTAGGATACAATTGCATTTCCTTTCTAGGAACGGGCCTACACCGGCTAAATTTCGGCCCGGCACTGGTATTTCTGCCCCTTTTATTTTTTTTATTTTCATCTCCTCCACCCAGGGCGCACTAGAGGCAGCACCTATAATCCAATGTATGTATGTACAGCTACACCTCGCTATAAGAAACCTCACCATAAGAAAACCTTTCTGTAAGAAACAGCACATAGGGTACACGCTAACAGCTCTACACTTGCTACAAGAAATATTGGCGGAAACTTTGCTATAAGAAACAAAAATTTCCTGCACCTTGGCGTTTCTTATAGCGGGGTGTATCCGTAGGCCTCCTGATAATCTCTAAACAGAGACAACGATAGGAATATCATCTAAACATATCGTATTGAGCTAAAGAAAAAGGCTTGTAGTGCAGAAAACTACAGGTCATTGTTCCTGTACCTCCCTACCTACCTCCCGTACTTTGTTCAGTGAGCTGCGGTAGCACAGAGTGCCCCCATAATATACACTGCATGTACCCATATGGCTAACTTATATACCTCTCCCTATGACTCCTATAGAGCAGAGTCGATGCTCAAGTCGATACATAGGTCGTGTTTTCTGGTGTAAGTTAATCAGAAATTTTCCTGATGATCTGATATGAGCCCAACTCAACCCGCTGGTGTAGCTAGGCGCCCTACTACCCACATCAGTAGGGAAGCTATATATATATGGCCAATTAGAGTACTCTAAATACATCAGCCTACATCCAGCCTGGTATAATATCTGACATGCATGTTTACTTTATGAAGTATAGCTACATGTACATGTAAGTATTTTGATCACCGGCTTTTTTTGTCCATGGGTGTTTATTAGATTTGAGAACACACACGAGCACTAATGTATATTATGTGCGTCATGTAGCACGCATTAGACCTTACCCACTTTACCCAAAGAATGGGGAGAGGACCCTTAAAGTGTAAATGAGCTGAGTGAAATATAACATGTGAGCTGAACCGTGCCGCGCGAGGTGGACGCCAGAATGTTGAAATGGGAAAATGGTGCTCGCTGTAGTTATCAGCTAAGGCTGTTTACTATGAAGATCCCTAATCAATCAGTTGCCGAAATTTCTGTTCTATATTATTCCGTTTAGTAGCTGTAAACTTAATGTAGTAATATATCGTGAATTGAGGGATTTTGCTTGTAGTTGTTTCTCCAGGGATGATAAGGTAATATGCCATATAAGTGAGTGACGTATAGGAAATTAAGATGTATCCAAATGGCGTATTTCCGAGCTGACCGTCCCAGTACCGGGGTTCGTTAAGGGGTATGAAGGGTTCACCGTTGCCAATAACCTCGGCTGCTGAAATAGATATATGACAATTGATGAGGGCCGTAGCTAACACAGCTAACAGAAACATCGCGAGGCAAAATAGAGGTTGAAAGGCCCTTAATTAATAATTCATGTTAGATGCGGGAGTGTATATACCGTGTAGCTAGAACCCCCCACTAAAGATCGGTTGGCGTCAAATCCCGAAAGTGTGGGTACACCAAAACCCAATATTTGTTTCTCTTTCTGTTTCTGTATTTTTTGGTTTAGGTGGTCACAATTGCGTATCAAAAGTACCATACACTTGGCATGTTCACAACTTAGCTCAGTATGGCATCCCGGTCCCTTGGTAAATGGTTGTACGTAATATCGTGATCCTGTTTCCCTTTCTCACCATCACTTCTAGACACCGGGATAAGTAAAACCCGGCGATTATCAAGACAATCCAGCTTTCGGCTTTGAAGCGATTTCTCCTAATAATGTACGGATATCTAATCTCCCGGATCATGGATAGTCACTCGGACTAAAAAATATTGATATTCGATATTACTATTCTTTTGTGCCATGTGAGAAATAGTGCGTAGTTACCAGCTTGTGTATTGTTATTGCCTATTGGTATAAGAAATTATCTTCCTTCTAATGTTCCAAATGAATATGTGGCATCAACATAGGGTGCGAATACCGGGAGGCCGGTCCATGGAGGCTACGAGATGTTTGATCTCAGAAGAACGGTATTTCAAATATCAAAACGGAAGCCACTCCGTTGGAGTCTCGACTAGTTTGTCGGAGTTTGCTTACAAAACGTGCAGCAAGACAAGTGAGCACTGTGCACACAAGGCTGTCCCGCAAGAGGGTAGATTCTCTAGGGGGTGCACGCAATTTGTAATTCCACGAGAAGGTGAACCCATGCTGCTCCCGACCTGATATGACGTCGTTTTTCCCGGGTCGTGCCGACAAGCTTGTCTTGTCGCTGACGTCGTTGGTTGAGGGAAGCAGGTTTGTTCGTCAATAATTCTTGATTGTTCTCAATGATGATCTCAAGGTTTTGCATGCTCCATTAGGACATAAATGGCCATGAGTGAAGGTATGTCTACTCCTATTGAGTAGAGGAGGGAGCAGCTGACACTTTTTTGGATAGAGACACACCATTGGAGCTTTTCAAAACACGCGCTTTGAGCGGTTTTGAGAAGAAGCACGTGTTAGTTTTGATAGAGTTGATGGTGCTTCTGTTCCATGTTGCGCTGTGGAAGTTTCACGATAGGGGTGGCTCAGAGCTGCTGGTGGTGATGATGTTGATACATACATGCAATGTATGTAGGTTATCTCATCGGACACACCAGTCCGGTGAAGTGTGCACCTTCCCGATTCCATCCTACACTGTCAAGTTCCCGTAGAATGGAGTAAAGCCGTTGGAGAACACCGATTCGGGCCGATAGATATACACCATTTAGATCGGATGTACAGTACACTTGGCACCCTGCGAGTCAGCGAAGGGTCGCAGATTGATATTTGACATAGTAGAGTAGTGTGATACCTACTTGCGCGAGTATGTATGCCCTTGCAGCGACTCTGTGAGAAGATTGGCCGGGTTTTGGGCCGCATCGTCTTCCATCCTAAATGTGGTCTTACGATGGAACACATACTGGCTTGATGCTGTATTAGGGTGTGTGTGTAGAACTGGGTAGAGGACCCCAGCAGTAACTCAGTTAACTCCGAGTTGTCCAAGTGTCAAATGCAGCTTCTGGGGGGGGAACAAAATTAGCCATGGAGGATTTCAGATTGAGAGGTCAATCTGTAACTTCACCATATTCTGCCCCATGTGCTAGTCCCGAGAAGATCTATCTGGTCACAGTGGCCCCACGGTTGAATATCTACTCCCTACTACTCTATGTAGGCATGATATGAGTAGAGTAGTAGCC
Source organism: Morchella sp. 2016-41 (assembly GCA_024713855.1). Classification (NCBI taxonomy): domain Eukaryota; kingdom Fungi; phylum Ascomycota; class Pezizomycetes; order Pezizales; family Morchellaceae; genus Morchella; species Morchella sp. 2016-41. Next base: position 3,438,433 of record JAMGZD010000001.1, on the reverse strand, counting down.
GCAGCATACCTACGTGTGTCGATGTCGACATGTCTTGCATGCGCCACCCGGCTGCCCGAATTTGTTCCCCAAGCTCCCGTCTCGATGGAGGCTGAAGATAAAAGAAAATAATATGATTCCCGCCTTTCCTGCTCAATCGCCAGCGAGCACAAGGCCATGTGTGTAGGACAGGGCAGAGTGGTACTCTATTACTCTACTCAGGCGTGTAGTTTAACACAGTAAAGCCATCACGATTCAACCCCTTACATACATGTACATACAATTTGTAGCACCTCACACCACACACACCGTGCATTGGAACTTATCTACATACATACATTTGAGGGTGCAACGAGAGTTTTACAACGTGAAAGCATATTCGCGGTACTACAACCACAAGGCGTAGGTATGTATGCTTAAGAAAATGCTCCGAACTCCCGAGAAACCCGTGGGACGGGCTGCCGGGGCGTTCGAAGATGTTATATATATTTTTTCCGTGCAAGGCTTTGCTTTGACATCCAAACCTCAATCCACCCCCAAGCGGGGAAATAACATAACTCAGCGACAGCGACAGCCAGATAGTGGTAAATAGTAAAACGGATGCTGGTTGATTGGGGAAAGAGGGGGCATCCAAAAGACCCTTCTAGATTGCAAATTCACAACCGCCCAGCAATTGGAAGATCGCTGCAAGTCGTTGGCGCCAGCAGAGAGACAGATACAAAAAGCGATGAAGGGGGGAAGGGGGCGATATCACTACCCATGGGGTACATACATAGTATAGTCAACGAGCAAACAAGTGACTGCCAGGCAGGCAGGGCAAGGCAAGGAGGGAGGAGTGGGAGGAGGGAGGGAAGAGAAGGGAAGGTCGTCGGGAAGAGAGGAGGGGGTATGCTGGTAGGCTATAGGGAAATCTGAAGGCGAAAAGGTTCGGGTCAAGAAAGATGAAAAGCTAGCCAGATCCCTGCCTGCATCCCGTCGATTCGACCGCCTCCTTCACAATGCAACGCTTCTTCAGGGTCCTCACGCGTGGCAGACAGAATATATTTTCTCTTCGCTTCGCAGAATAGTTTACCTTTCACCTGGGAAGCGAAAAGGTTGGTGTGGTGTGTGGTCAGTTCAATAAAGTACTTAAGTCATTCGTTACTTGGGTCTTTTTTGGAATTTTGGAATTTTATTTCTTTTGGGGAATTTTCTTTTCTTTTTTAATTTCTCGAATTCGAATTCTACTACATACATACATACATATACATACACCTTCTCGGATTTCCCACTCGCTCTCGATCTACCTACTTATCTCTTCCTCTTACTTACTTACTGCGTTGCCTATATTGATAATTACAGGGCTTGTGGCGGCGGAGGAGCTCAGACAGGGCTTCAGTCTCGATTTTTTGATTTTTTACCCTTCCTCGCTATCCTACAGCATTCTTCTCCCTCGGGCATACATACATTACATACATACTCTGGAACGTTGCAGTAACTATCGTATTTTTTGTTTTTGCCATCGCGCACCCCCTCCCCCTCCAGCGCTACAGCAGTGATGTCTAGCCAAGGTGGTGGGAACTCCAGCACCATACTCTGTCAACCACAGTTGAACCATCGCCGCGGAGACACTCTAGACTCAGGCCTCAACGGCATGATTAAGGACTTTAATAGCGATAATAGTACTGCTACAAGACGGGACGATTCTCTCGCGGCTGCTTCACTGCCCATCACACGTTCACTGCGGACCCAAACCACTTCTCCCCAGGATCTTCCACACGATCTTACACACGACATATCGCTTTTAGAGAAAACCAGCTGGAATTTGAAAGCGTTGGCATTATGCGCAGCCCAGAAGCTGGACAAGGAGAAATGCATAGGGATATGCGAGCTAGGTACTTCGACATTTCTCTAAGTTTTAACTCCCTCCCCATACCCCCCACCTCGTATTTATTTTTCCTTGCATGCTGGGTGGTACATACCCCCCCCCCCCCTTCATTTGCAGGCAAGTACATATATGACAGCGGGAGCAACAGTGCGGGAAGCGGTAGACGGGAGGGAGGATCCAAGGAACCCACAGCTACCCACATATCCTCCTTTATTTGGTAACAACCATTTATGTCGATTGCTTGCCTATCATATTCATGTAACCCGAGTCATTTCCCACTACTATAGATACCACATCTTACTAGAGCTACCGTGTTTTTTTATGAATACCATATTCAATTACATGGGTGACTTGCTTACCTCTCACATGATACAGGCCGTGGATCCCACAATTCACTGTACAGGCTCAAATTCTCCGATTCGACAGAATGTGCTGCCTCCATATCCAACTCGCCCGAGAAGTTCTTCAGCCCGCAGATCAAGCAATCTGAGATCGCCACCATGCAATATCTTTATTCGTCGCCGCTCTATAACATCCCAATCCCAGAGGTTTATGACTGGGACCTGTCATTCACCAATCCTGTAGGCGCCCCATACATCCTGCGTGAGATATCTCCGGGGAAGAATATGGCCGAGGACGGCAGGTTTTACCGACTCAGCACCCGTGATAAAATGAAGGTGATTAAAGAGCTAGCTCTGGTCCAGGCAGAGCTATCGAAGCCCTCAGAATTTACAAAAATTGGAAGTATATATAGCCAGAAAGACAGCACGGGCTTCTATGTCGGTGAGATTGTCTCGGCAACCTGCATGGGAGGAGACAAGAATGGGACAACATGTCCCTCTAAGGGCCCATATTCTAGTATGCCGGATTTGTGGCAAGCACGTCTGGAACGTGAAACACTCCTGGCGATCGAGAACTGGTCTTCGCTCTCATCCGACTCTGCAATCAATTCAGAGTCTCCGCCATCTCTGGCAAATCCCCAGCACTTCGGGGAGATCCTGCAGCTGCTGAGTGGACTGACTGGATTATTTACCCCGCCAAAGGAACTGGCAACGCTGTGTATTCATCATTCTGATCTGGCGATCCGGAATGTCCTTTTTGATGATAAGACACTCAAAATCACAGGAGTTATAGATTGGGAGTTCGCCTGCGTCGTGCCGTTGGTAATCACGGGAAGGTTTCCAAACGACCTGGGATGGGAAGGGAACGAGTTTGCACGGTCGTTGGGAAGACTTGGCGATAATGGAGAAGTGTGGAATCATCACTACTACGATTGGACGAGTCTTGAGGGCGTGAGCCCTCCACCGCCTTCTAAAAATGCGGCACTATCATTGTTAGATGGTGAGCAAGAGGATTATCTAAACAACCTTTACACAACCAACAGATACAGTGAAGATCAAGCAGGGATCATATCGGCGCTCGACCCCCCGCCACATACACCATCACCACCATCTCCCCCTTTACCACCCCCGCCAACGTCGAGGACGAGTCAGAAGGATTTGAACATCCGTGCATCACGTTTAGTGGAACTTTTCTATCTTAGGAAATACTACGCATCTTGCGTTGCTTCCCGTGATTTCAAGTTCACCAGCCTATTCATCGACTCAGTTGCCTACATCAAATTCAACGAGCTGGTTATGGGAGGATATGAGAAATGGTTTACGGGGGTGGAGTGGATCCGGGAAGTATTCTGGAGGCTGAAGACATTAGAAGATTCAGAGATTGAGAATATGCGGTGTGGGATGATGGTGATCAAGGTTCCGGAGAACTTCAAGACTAAAAGTGACCGAGGGGTTGTGGATTTGGGCGATTGGGAGAAAAGACTGCAGGAGAAAACATTGCCTTGAATTAGCCGAACCTCTCTTGGATGTGCTTCCTTTTATGGTAATGGGCATACCGTATCTGGATGGTTTATGGCTGGTTCGGAGAGATCTGGGGCATCATTTGCGGATGCGATTGGGATGGCTGGACTAATGAATGAATTTGGTTGGTGGAATCTTACGATGGGCATCGATCGGCTCGGAAGGCGTTATTAGGGGTATTGAATTTTTTGTGTGCTTTTTGACCCTCCTTGTTTTCCAATTATATTTTGCTGGTGAAGTAGTGGTGGGAGATTGGGAGAATATTCGTTTTTGGTATCAACTATTCTAGAGCAACTATTCTAGAGAGAATTTGTGTGTTTAACCTTTGTGCATTTCTCTGGCGTGTTAATTTTGTTTTCTTTTTGCTTTGTTGCGTGAAATTTCTCTAAGGGTTGATTAAGAGCTTTAAATTAGTTCGTTCGAGCATATAATGTGGGAGTGGGGAATTTCTTTTTACCTATTGCTGTTGTTCTTGTTGGTTCTGTTTACAGCATATGATATAAAGATAAACCTAGATTTATAAGAACCAACCCCAAGCTTCGGTGATGCAATTAGCCTTATCGATAAGGAGGATCACCACCACCAGCGCTTTGGTTATTGGCTGGTTCTGACTTCAGGCAGGGTCCGTTGCTCATCGCAGGATGCACAAAGCATTGGAATGGGGAACACAGGCCTCATAACTTCTATACATATACCCAAAGGGTACTTTCTTCTAAGTCTAAAAAACAATCCGAATAAGAAAGCACACATATCTTTGAGGAATTTATATTGCCATAGCGGGCAGATATGTGTATCTCGATTTCCCCTCTCGTTACTTCAATATGCCACTTCCACCACCGATCATAGGTAGATAAATGCACATGTTCACAAGTCTCAACGAAGTGCTTTAGCGGGTATGACACGTACATACATACATACGTTGACAACACTTTCTCACAGTGACTACATCGATTCGGGCCCCGCTTCGATGGAATTGTGATCGACCAATATGACCCGAGCCAGAGATAGGAGGAGGGACGAAACAGTATTTATCTTGCTCCTACATGACCAAACCTGGTATATGTCTGATATCTGATCGGCCTGGCGAGGAGGCAGATACCCGAATGTGCATATGTGGGCGACTTTTTCTGCAAAGCAAATCTATCCGATCATCGCGAATAAAAGTGGTGCTTACTGTATTTATCGTGTATCATAGATGTTGATCTCGACTACTTGTAAAGCCGTAAACAAACATTAAACATCTCGTTGCTAAACGACTGGGTCCGCAGAAAGCTTGTCCTCCTCTTCCTGCAGCCCTGGCTTGGTGTTCTATCTAACATGCGGGCAGGCCCACGTGTTTTAAGTCCGAGAAACGATCGGACGATGGAAATGATGACTTTCGAAAGCAGTAAGCAAAATTCATGAGGGGAATCAATTGTGGTTATATGGGCACTTCCATTGTATGCCCCTCTATTCAGATGGCGGTGCTTTGAAGGCTATGGACAAGTTTCAGGTCAGCCTTGCCTGTAGATTGAGCACCTAGCCATTGGCAGTCTACCGGCAGGGGACTCGACAATTGTTTCTCGAGAATTAACGTTATATCATTATAAACAGTGCATTTTTATCGAACGCTGTTACTTAAATGTTCATATGCGGGGAACCAGGGCTCTCTCTGGCTGATATGATCTGGGCACCATACATGGCCCGTGACGTGGCATTATTTTAAATAACAGAAACACAACCTTAGATACCTCAACCAACTTTTCCTATTGAAGATTCCAGTAACTAGGAACCTGATAAAGTCTTCAGAGATAAAAAAAAACCCCTAGTGAGACTTGCAGATATGCATCAATGCGTTGTGTGCCTACGAACTTTCTCCGGGTCCCCCGCGGTTGATTCTCACATGGAGAAACTCAAACTACCGAGATATCAACACCAAAAATCAGATATTCTATTCCTATGGCAGTCTCATGCAACGGCGCAGCTAATTCACACTAGCTTTTACTTTTATCGCAATTCTTCTAGTATTGGTTCGGAGAAAAACTGCTAATTCCAGTCCTTATAATTCAATGAGTAACATTTAAAGCTTACAGGGAATATGGTTTCATAGAACACCATCCTGCGCTAACTGCTCGTCTGAGACAAAAACGTTGAAGATCTATGAAGAGAATTACTGAAGTCAACTTCTAGAAGTCCTTGTTGCTAGCTCGTAAGGTGAATTCTGCAGATAGTACATGTATGCATGCAGCTTATTTGCCATATAGGTTTAATTCGCAAGCGTTCGTAAAAAAAAAAAAACAACTTTGACTCGAGTTCGGCGATAAAGTGTGTAATAGTGCACATATGTAGAGTAAGTCGTTTCAGAAATTGTATATTTCAGGCTATATTTTGACTATTCGCTTCGAAGACCACTGGTGGCAATCTATTCTTATCTCAGTCAAATCGAGATGTATCGTATATATGTATATAGTTCGGGTCATGGAAGAAATAACATGACTGATCGAAAGAATCTCTCCCCTCAGCTCATATTGGTGACGTCCATTGTGCACTGTCCGTACTATTCTTTTTAGGATCAAAGGTAGCCATTCGTTAACGGAAGGCTCCGGGAAGTTGTTATTAGGCTACTACGGGGCGCTCTTTTCTTTTGACCCCGGGAGGCCGCATGCTACATTAGGCACTAACCTCTCCAGTCGAATTAGCAACTCCGTGCGAGTGACAGAATGTGATTAGAATTACTTTTTGCTTACACCGGTGGACAATACCGAGAATTTATGGCTAACCCCGGCATGATACATTTGTGCTGGAATCCCGGGAGATCAAGCTAAAGGTCGGCGCAATGCAATACATGTAGTTTCGGTTTTCTCCGGATGAGAAAACGCCAGGAAAGGCTTGGCCGGCTCCGCTGAGTTCATAGTTCTTTTCACAGTATAAGTCCGGCCCAGATTGAAATTAATATGTGGCTAGCCAGGTATATTGAGAAATTCGGTAGAATCTTCCGTCCCAGTGAGCGAAAGCGAGTGATGATCTATGATTGTACTGCACATATACGGTTAATACCAGCTTCGATACTCTACTCAATTGCATACTAGTATATCATTCGCTGGAGTAAGAGCTCTTCCAATAGGGGGACTTCATGTTTCGTGGATGTAACTTAAAGACTCAGCTGTATCATACACGAGAGTAAGTCCTTTTACGAATGTAATCCAGTCAAAGAGTCCTCAAAATACCCTTCGAGATGATAAATATTCCTTATTGGCTTTCATAAGCAACGTCATCTATTTCCAGAAAAGAAGAAATATAGCTGTTTGGGCCCCTATCCAGCTGAAATATCTCTTACATAACAGAAGCTTTTCACTAGGTCCATTTAGTGACAGTGATCGGTACACATCGCTTCGTGGATTATTCACGCCGCTGGCGAGGTGTGCGGTATGAGCGCTAGGAAAATCCTTTAACGTAAAACTTTGATACCCGAGGTAAGTTAATGTTCAGTTAAGAGGGTAGCCGGGAAGTCTGTATTCTAAATACGATGAAAAGCCATCTCATAGTTCCATATATATAGGTATCCAATCCCACATGAAAGTATATTGTTCGACGGTTAAATGCATCCGGATCCTCTCGATGTCGACCTCATACCGGAGGTGGAATAAAGACGAACCGACTGGTCTGTGGTGAGGGAGATAATGTGGAGCAGGAGCATGAAATATAGCCATATGGGTATACTGCGTGCGTAGACGTAAATCATCATCCAGCACCTTCTCTAAGCCAAGATTTAGGAAGACTCTTAGCAAAAGAAGAAAGTTGAGGATGCACATACCCACGTGTGTGCGTTTGCGTGCGTGTGTGCGAGTGTCCGTGCGCACACACATAGTTGTGGTCTAGGAGACGCCAGTTGTGACCTCTCGTAGCTTTGTGTTTATCTGCTACTTTCTGCTCAGGGTGGGAGCTGCATGTGGTATCAAGATTAATTCCTGCCTCAGTCACACCCTATCCCACGCTACATAGCACCGTCTCAAGGCCGTAACGCTTACTCCCATCATCTGAAGTTACTGAAGGAAGGGATGAGGTCTGGATGGGCTTGGCACACGAGATAATAGGAGTCCTCGGGTTAATTCAGTAGAATTTTAAGGGGGTATAATGTCAGCTCTAAGTTATCATTATACCACCGCCGTATACTGATGTAGTAAGGAAGACCTAACAGTTGGTCTATGTCCCTTTTCGTGCAGTGTGTGTACTAGAGCTAGAGGCCTCCCATGTGTCCCTACCTGGGCGATACCTGAGCTTAGGTGTATGTACTTGGTGAAATTATAGATACATGTGTCGCTTGTCATCTCATTTTGATGAAAGACCATGCCACTAGTTCAGATAATGGCCAAGTTGACACTGAAAACTGTTCATCTCCTCGAGATATCTGTCACTTTCCTGTTTCATTTACTGTATGACTTTACTCTTCATGTTTCAGTTCTTCCCCCTGCTACTTGTGGTCACCAAGCGGGACTAGCGAACATGACCAGGTGAGGCAAATTTAACACTTACGATTCAGGGGATCATATTCGCTGGCCTTTTCCTCTGTCAGTTCGGAATCAATACATCTTGGGAACATCATCAAAGGAGGTTCAACGATTGTAAACCACACCAGTCCGATGGTAGGCAAGACTACATATCTGATGCCTGAAAGTTCGCTTTAGCCACAAAATCAATTAATGAGTTAAACAAAACAAAACAAAAAAATAGCCACAAAATCTCAGAGTCACAGTTTATCACTCGGTTCAGTTTCAGCATTCAAAGCTCTTGGCACCTTTACCCAAACATGCAAATACCCCTCCAACCCAGAGGTTTCACCTTTATTTCACGCATATTGTATCATCGTAATAGAAGACATTCCCAAACACCAAAAATCCATCATACGTCATGACCAATGCCGCGGGTGCCGATCTACACATGTAAATCATGTAGTGGAACACGCTGCAGAAATAGGGGGCATTGTATCATATAGGTATCATGAATTATGTGAGATTGGGTACATGTATGCGTGATTATAGGCGATGGTTGGTCAGAGAGATTACTGATTACGATATTTTGTTGTTTGGGGACCTTTCTAGATCTGGTTGTTACACGATTTCGTCGCATTGGTAAGTTTGAGCCTACTACACCCACCACTGTTATATCAAAGACATATACATTGGAAATAAAGATTTAGGCAAAAAAGATATCAAGCTGCTCGTGAACATATTATATAAAACCGACCTAATTAATTCTAAAGAACAAATATATTACCAAACCTCTCTGCCAGAGACAGATAACATCTAGAAAGACAAGTGGTGAACTATTTTATTTGTCCCATGAATCACCCCAGTCGGCATCGTCATCATTCAAGTTTCCCCACGGATCTTCTACCTTCTTGACTTCTGTCTTTTTCGCTGCAGCCCCGCCTACGATTGGTTTCATGGTGCCTCCCATTTTAACGGGTTGTCTGGCAGCCACGATACTCCCCTTTCCGCTCGACACCGCGGAACCGAGGCCTATCCGTGAAGCAGCAGTTGTAGACTTCTTGGCAAGCCCTTTAGGAAGAGGCGCCTTGGACTTGTTCAGCATTGCAGATATATCCGGATCACCGTCATCGAAGTCCCATGCGGGCTTCTTGGTAGTCAAGGGAGCCTGTGGTTTCGGTTTATTCGGTTCTGGTGCATCAAAGAAATTATCTTCATCCAGATCTCCCCAGGCCTCGGGGTCGTTATCTTCATTATCGGCATCATCCAGAAAGGACGAAGCCTGTCGGGGTGAAGTGAGAGTCGTGCGGTTGAATGATGATGCAGATACGGTCTTTGACTGTATTGGTGCGTTCGGTCGAGAAGGTGACATAGTCGGGACTGATGCTGACCTTGTATAATCGCCACCCATGTTTGCAACAGCTGGAGACTGTACCCTCTGGATCTCGCCGCTGGCTGTGCCTAGTTTGTTTGTAAAACTACTGATTGCCCAACCAGTCCATGACGAATTGTCGGCCTGTACAGTCCCCATGCGTGGGGTGGCTATTTCAGAGGCGGTGGTTGGAGAAGGAACAACCGTTTCAGGATAATTTGATGTTAAGGTTTTAATTCTTTGAAGGTACGCTTCAAGAGTTTTGGCGGCCTGGGCTCTAACGACCCTGAAAGAACACATAAATTAGTGTCTAAGCTGAGAGACACTGTACCTGGTCTTCTTACTTTTCCTTGTCAACAAGGGATGGTGATATCGCAGGAACCATCCTCGTAGCGCAATCAGTCTCATCAAAAAGGTCCACCGTAGCAGATAAAGCCATCAATGCCGCGTTACGTGCGTGCACAAAATTATCCCTCAGAGCCCGGGTAAAGGCCGCCGCTAACACTTTGCTTCTCGTCTGTGCAAAAACCCGATAAGTATATGACTATTTAAAAAAATGGGGTTACAATAGCACTTTACATTTTGTCCAAGGTATTTAGCAATCTTGCCAAGGCAGATTGTAGTATTAGTTCTGATTCCGGGCTGTTCGTCATTTTGTGTCTTTGCAAGATACTTTAACAGATCTCCGTTGATACTACGGTCCGAAAGCTTCACGTATTCTGTCAGAACCAGGACTGGAATAGAATTTTGGTTGCATACCTTTGGGACCACTGTGAGAACTGCTTTGACAGACTGTTCTCTGACAATTGGAGCAACATCTGAGAAGCCGGTCAACATTTCTGGGAATATCTTGTCATTGACAATCTTGTTTGAGAGATGTTCGATCATTTTCGGGAGATTGTCCAACAAGAACACTCTCGTTGCCCTGTCTGGTACCGCGAATAGCCTAACAATGCAAGGGGTGATGGTAGATTCCCATTCTTCGTCTGATAATTTATCTCCTATATTTAAAACGACCGAGAATACCTTTGGTCCGCCTATCCAACCGGATTGATTAGTATTTTACAATCACTTAAAGGAATTTCAGGTTTGTTCCCACCTCCACCGAATTCTACACTTTTCAATAGTTCAGGCAAAATCTTCATTTTGAAGAAAGCCTCTGGAAACTGATCTCCAGTATCTCCCAATTTATCTAAGAACTCCTCTCTTTCGGCTGGTGTTTTTACACCCATATTCTCTACAAATTCGGACACGTGAATCAAGGGGGTGTCGAAGAAACTTCTACTCCTTTTCCCTTGCTCTAGGAAATGGGCTATTGAAAGCCTTGTCTTCGGGTTTTGCTGGATTAAACGTTTATATGGCGTAACCATAATTTGGGGTATCTTTTTGGCTGACATTAATTGCTCGCTGTTGGTAAATGCGCCGGCATTAAAGACCTCGTAGATCAAGGTTCCAAAATTCCATGAATCCGCAGCATTGACGGCCTGGCTGTGAGATACATGAGCATCAAAAAAATTTCCTGTTAACTTTTATACGTTGGCTTACCTCTTTAGAGAATCCCAGCCGCCCTTCAAGACCTCTGGGGAAGCGTATCTTCCTGAATCTGGTAGCAAGCCACCAAATTTCTAATTTAAAAAAAACATTAACTTTCCATTCAAACAGATATCTCAAAGTTTGTACCTACGTAGATAACCGGGTCATCATCCTTCATTGAGCTAAGAACCTCAAACCCCCCTAGCTTCCACTCCCCGCTCTCAGTCGTAAATATTGAAGATACTCGAATATTCCCATGAATAGATGCGGCATCTTCATTGATAAATTTCAAAGTAATCTAATGCCCCCCGTTTTTCATAGAATCAGTCATTCCGAGCTCTACAAAAGCACATATTACAAGTGTAGATGCGGACCCACAGCAGTACTATAAAGCCCCCATTTAATCGTTTCCGTATTCAATGAATCTCTTTTGACATGCCAGCTCAACGGTGTGACCCTCTCCGTGGCGATATAGATATAGGTATCCGTCTCGACCGTATCGATAATCCTGACGACTCCCGGATGTCGCAAGGTCCTTAGCTTCCTCACCGCGTTCTTCGCCAATGGCAACCTGCTCCTCGTAGAATCGTTGACCTCGAACGAAAAGATACTACAGTTCGAGCCATCTTCCTAAAAATCTTTAGTAACAAAGGAGCCAGCACAAGCTTGATCGCCGAGGAGGTTACCCTTTTTGTTCCGTTGAACAGTGACCATATAGAATTATCGACATCCACCCTGTCGCCAAAGGTGTATGGAAATGGCGGGCCCTTTGAGATCGCGGAGCCGATTGCAGACTTAAGAAACTCCATGGCTTCTGCTCTGGGGGCCGTATGTGGTGGAGGTTAAAGCTGTTGGAGCTTCGTTGGGTCGGAGCTTCGTCGGGTTGGCAGAAGGGAACAACGTTAACTAAACAACTAAACCTTACAAGTAGATACACGCAGCCAAGCGGCTTTAAATATAGTCCCCTCTGAGTCAATGGCGAACGTGGTACAATAACAAATACGCTCCAAAAAAAAACTACACTGAAGTCAGAAAGCGTATATTTTCAATAATAGGATTAAGGAAAACCTGAAATCACAAAAAAGAACAAGAAAACGAAAATTACTGATGAGACAGAACAATCTTGGCATGTTTGATTATTCGCTATTGATCCGGAAAATACTGTATGCGTCTGGTGTAACGATCGAGAGAAACTAATGAGGGAGATCACGTGACGCTTATCAGTCATTCACCCCGCTTCCCGCTTCACTACATATCACTCTGCATCGACAAACCGAGTGAGAATTCTAAGATAAAGAATCCCGGGACTCCTATTTGGGGATAAACAACCCTAGATGGTAGAGTGAGAGTAAGACACAACTCCTGAAATGCCTTAGCACTTGTCATTTAAAGACGACAGCCAAAACCATACTGCGCGTGGTGGGTTCTCATACGTACTCATCACCAACACCAATGAACTAAGCTACATCTCAAATCCCAAAACAGATCTACACAGCATTCATTTTTCACATAAGTACTTTTTAAGTCGTGGACAACGTATCTCATCCTCGCCATCACCCACAAAGATCATGCTAAGCTGCATCACACCATTGACAAAAAAAAGGTTGAGCACCCTCCTTTCCTGCACAGACTACATCACAACATAGAAAGCTTTACAAGAAAGACGATACGGGGCTTCTTGATAGACCACCAGGAGGGTAATATTTGAAGAGAGTGGAAGATGAGTGTAAAGATGGGGCGGGGCGGGGCGGGGTGTGTGAGGTGGGGGAAGACTAAAAGGAAATAATACACATCGGTTTTTCTAACGTGAGTAATAAAAATATATAGCAGTATAGAAGAAAATATGACAACCCAGGTTAAACAATAGGTAACAGATGAAATGTAAAAAGAAAAAAGAACAATACCCCAAAGCTAACCCAGGAAGCAAAATAGAAATAAGAAACCCCTTTTTCTAGACATGCCATCTCTACCTTTTCTCTTGAGAGCCAAACACATCGCTTGGCTTTCTAGCATTCCCAGACTTCATCTTCGCAAGGCCAGTCTCCAGAACGCCGCTGGGATTTTTACGCATCCCGTTCTTGGAATTTGGCATGACGAATCGAACTTGCTTCGACATGTTTGCTGCCGCGGCAGGAGAGATCGGTGTCATTAACGGAGTAGGCATCTGTTGAGTGTGAGGCCTAGCCGGAGTCACCATATCTCTCCCAATATCGTCGGTCGCGATCGAAAGTGCAGGGCTGATTGGAGCTACAACTGCTGTATTACTAACAGGATGTGGGCTTTGTGGGCTAGATGAGCGACCCATATTTTCCGCCGGGGCAGAAGTACGCATTCCGAAACTGGCAGCGTGGATAGTAGTATGGTCTCCAACACCACTAGAACTGATCGCGCTCTCAACTTCCATTTCAACGTCTTCGTGAGCGTCCGCGTCACTCTTATATCCATCCTCGTCGTCGCTGGAAGATGCATCGTAATCGTAGCTTCCATCCATTCCAGTAAAGTTCAATAGGGATCTCTTTTCCTCAATTGGAGACTGCATCATAGAAGATGCTTGCTTCGGATGACCGAGCTTTGTATCAATTGCCTGAGGCTGTGTTTGAGTTGTTTTGGGCTCTGGTGGCGATGGTAGTTGAGTAGTAAATGGGGTGAGAGAATCTCTTGACACATCCCGACCAGAAGTCACAGTTAAACTTTCGGGTACAGTAGCAACCATCGCAGTATGTGTCTCAGTTCCCAGGAAACGTCTCACTTCTCTGTGTTCTTCCTTCCCTGGAGGACCATCCGTCATAAAAGTATCCCCGTCAGTGTCCCTGCGTGATAATACTGATGTTTCAGATTGGTCTGATTCATCATCTTCCTCCTCTGAATATGCGTGATCATCCCAATTGATCCTCTCTCCCTTTACCTCCTTCACCATCGTCGCCAGATCAACCTCAATTTTCTTCCTTTTTAGCAGCCCCTCCAGGTGTGGTGTCTTGAACGCTGGCGCATCTATAGGCGGTGTGGGTGGTCTCCGAAATCCTTCCACCGGTCTTGAAGAAGTGGTCATAACTGCCCTTGTCCCACGACTCCCATTCTTTCGTTGCGCTGCAGTTGTCTTGTTTTTTGGCGTTTGTACAATTTTCGGAGGTGGTATAGAGGGAATGGGGACGCTGGAAGGGCCTGAAAGGCTTCCTCGAGGTGTGGAGCTGTAGGATGGTTGCGGCGAAATGGTCTGCTGTGTCTGGCGGGTATTCCTTGATGGTGGATCTACTGGATTTCTGGAGTACGATGCAAAGCCTTCCTCCGTCTCCTCTACTGGTTGTCCGCAAGCCTGCGCTGCAGCCTCGTGAGACGCATATTCCCTTTGGTGTGCAATACGGCAATGATTAATGAAACCCTGGGCAGAGCTGAAATCACTTCGTTTACAATCAAGGCATTCGAGTCTTCATTTCCTCGCGTCAGCTCCGTAATATTCGCAAAGCGGCAATAGATCGGCAATCACAAAATAGGAAGATGTCGGTCCCGAAAGAAGGAGGAGAGAAAAAAGGAAACATACCTGACAGTAGTGCCATCGTTCTTTCGGAAGATACACTGCTGCATACCTGCACCACCTCTCTGCTGCACCTTCATCACACTTTGTCTCTGAGGCCGCCCGCTTACCGTGTATGTCTGGGTCTGCTCAACGGTCTTTTGACTCCTGGTACCTTTGCCTGCGGGCAAAACTACTTGCGGGGGGCCTTCGGGTCCATATCCATCAAACGTAGGATCCGGTAATAGCCATTGCTGATAATGTCTCGTGTAGGGGCCATTGACCACACTCCAATGCGGCGGTGAGTAATCCGGGGGACCATTTTCCAACTGCTTCGCGTCGGGGATGTAGGGCTCGAGTGATATTTCAGGGGACTGGTAGGGCTTTACAGTACAGCGCCGGAGCTGCTCTATACATATTTGCGTTTTGGCGATTTCTTGCTCGATGAGGCCCAATTCCCGATGCTTCAGGAGGATTTCGATGTCGAACTGTTGCGAGATTGTTTCGCGAAGATTTTGGAGACTCTTGGGGTCTTTTTATTTTATTTTTCCAATTTGATGTGGTGTTAGCCAACATTCAAAAGTGATCTTTTCATCTTTTTTTTCTCTCGTTCTCTCTCTGGGCAGCAGCAAAATGCACGCAAATAAACAAAAATAGCAAAGCCGCAAAGTGGTATAAAAATAGTAATATTTGTTTTTTTTTTGGAATATAAAAAATGTAATATATTTTATTTCCGATATTAAAACGATGCTGCTTGTGTAGCTGCAGTAATAGTAGTAAGGAAAAAGAAAGCGAAGAAAAAAAAGAAAAAATAAGTAGTTTTGTACCTAGGTATCTTTGCGCCGTACTCTGCGCCGCCCTTCCATTCGCATTCGCGCCATTCGCCGTTGCTGAACCACTCACAGAAAGGGGAGGAGGGGCATTAGGGTGATGGTGAGGTGCCGCCCGCTCTCCATTCATTCTCCAATCCCCTCCTATAAATCGTGGCGTCTCCTCAGCGACGGAGGTGGTGGTAGTGTTTCCGGTGGACCCTGGATATGCCAATTTCACCTTCTTATTCACTGGCGGCCTCTCCTCGGCTGCGTCGCGGACTGGACCAGCGACGGCGCCGGCCTTCGATATCCTTCTCCGGACTTCTGTCGGTGTGGGATCTCTAGCCGCAGCAGCAGGAGTGGCCGCCATGAGCGTTGAGGTACCGAGTCGTTTGGAGGGAAGAACCGGGGGGGCGGGGGGGGGGGTGGGGCGTAACCCGAAAGTTGTGGTTATGGCCGCGGGGGAGGGGGGGTTGTTACACCTATTAGAGAGGGGTGATTTTGTTGGATGCTAGTTTGTTAGGCGGGGGAGGGGCGGGCTTAGATCGATGACGGTGTTATTGCAGAGGTGTGTTATTTATGCTGACGTCGTCGTTGAGCGGCGGCGGCGGCGGTGGTTGTGGATGGTTGTGGTTGCGGTTCCAAGCTTTCGAAAGGGACGGGGGGAACTGACGTTGACGGTTGACGTGTGCGAGCGAGTGAGAGCGCGCGACTTCTGAACCCTCTGTTTTCCCCCTTTGTGGCAAGAGATCGATCTGAAGAGAGAAGGAGGGGGGGGGCTGTTCCTTGGATTCCTTCCTTTAATACTGTATGTAATGTTAAATATTTAAAGTTTTTTATTTTTTATTTTTTTTATTTTCCACCAAGCAGATTTCGGAGCAGCTGTTATATTGGACTGTAAGCAGGCAGGCAGGAAGGCAAAGTTGCGTCTTCTATCGAGGTATGGTGGGTGGGGTGGGTGGGATAAATATAACTGGGTGCAGCACGAATACTAGGGACAGGTAGAGATATGTAGGGTATGGAAGGTACGACAGGCGCAGGGAAAACAACTCGGAGGAGACAGAGAGAGAGATGAAGGATGAGAGAAGAGGGTGAGGGTGAGGGTGAGGGCGAGGGTGAGGGCGAGGGCGAGGGTGAGGGTGAGGGTGAGGGTGAGGGCGAGGGCGAGGGTGAGGGTGAGGGTGGGGGTGGGGGTGAGGGTGAGGGTGAGAGAGAGAGAGAGAGAGAGAAGGGGAAAAATAAATGCGGGCGAAGCAAGTAAGAGTTGTTTGAGATGCGAGAGTCGAGCTGTTGGATGCTGAGGATCAAAGCGTCAGGTAAAGTGGTGAGCGGCAGGGTAGTTATGAGTAGTAGTAGGCAGTAATACATGTAGGTAGATCTGGCGCTATCTACTCTAACTACATGTACCTACTCTCTTCACTTGCCTCCCACCATCCTCCCTATTCAGTGAATCTTACTTCTTACTCTACTTTACTCCCTCTGGATGCCTGCGGGAGGCTGAGGTGGGTGGTGGTGGTTAGCTACAAGCCATTGAATGTGTGTGGTTGCTATCTATGAATTTGATATCCCGGAATTTATCGATCGAGAGCAGGCTATTGAGAAGCTACCTAAACTACATGTACATGTACCTAGGGTATGGGTACCTATGTAGGTACTTACTCTACCTAGAAGTGAGGAAGTGGCAGTGGTATGTCCTACATTAGGTCTACATATGTGCATTTAAGGCGTGCAGAGGTTAAAGCAAGGGAGTCTAATACGTCGACTACCACCTTACAGGAATAAGGGTTCGAGCGGCGAGTAGATTCGCAGATAGAACAAGAAGATCTGGACAAGTTCCGTTTGGCCTTGAAGGTAAAGTAAAGTAGGTACTCTCTCTACTGGCGGCCGCGGCTGTTGGTTTGCGCCCGCTACTCTGGGAAACACACACACAGCACACAACATACATACCCTACATGTAATTATAAAACCTCGCCGGGGAGCAGCAGGCAGAACCAGATGGATAGCAAGAGAAGAATTAAATTATTCAGCGATTGGATGTTTCCCCTCTCCATCCAACACCCCTACATGTACGACATCCTGAAGAGAGAGAGGTAATATCAAACCCGTCGAGAGTTGCTGCTGCTGGTAATGATGGTGGTGGGGCAAGGTTTGGAATGGATAGTGAGTGAGAGAGGGTGCTCAGGGAATAATAGTTATAGGTTACTACAACAGCACCGGAATAATCACTGGCCCCAGCTGCTGCTGCTTGATACTTGAGTATTAGTATTGCATCTGCTTCTTGATGATCTTGCAGTTTCTGTTGCCTCTTTTCTCTCCCCTTTGCTGCGTCCGCCTGCCTTCTTGCGTTGCTTGTGCTTGATACTCTACCCTCTACTAGTACGGAAGACAGACGTCGACGTGTCAACGCCCGCCCCCGACCTCGACCCGATCGCGAGAATAAAGGGACGAACAACCAGCCAACAATGGAGGGGTGTCAGAAAACGCGGGGAAGATATTACAGGTGAAGGGAGGAAAAACTTATCATGTAGCTACATGGAGGGGGGGTAGGAATTAAATAAAGTAATAGAGAGGGAGTCGGAAAATCTGCTCATTGATGCTCGTGCTTTGCATGCAAGATACCCTATTATTCGTCCCCGTTCGTTCGTTGTGGTCCGTCGTTTCCCTTCAACCTGCAGCAGCCGTTCGGGAACAGGAGCACGCACGGGTCTGTAGCTAGGAGACCCAAACCCTCCTCCCTACAATCCCTACAGCTTAATTCTTACCCCCCTCCACCACCATGGAAAGTATTGTAGCCGGTAGCAGGAGCATAGCAACTAACACAGCCGAACCGATGCACCGTGCACGCACGAACAAAGAGAATGCGTGCCCAGAATGCGTGCATTTTTCTCGCATAGAAACCCGAGCAAGCAAGCAGGTATCTGCCTGTTCGTCCAGTCTCTCCATCCATTCCATTCAATTCACTATCCGGCCTATCTACGAATAAAGGTACTTTTACATGTGTACGTAGAGTACCGGCTTCGAGTCACAGGGAACCCCCAAGGTGCAGCAGCACATCGATAGCGGCGGCAGCGGTACCTAGTTACCCGGCCGCCTCCCTTCCTCACCCTCTCACCGTCCTTCTGAAATAAGTGATGCAAAAAACCTTTACTACATGTATCTAGTACTGGCGCCCTTCCCAAAAGGCCCGAGCGCTGAACACTGCACACTCGCTCACTCGCTCACTCGCTCTCACACGACGACAGTTCCCACACGACACCTCCCGAAACGGTCAAGCGAGAAACACCCTGTTCCTCGTTAAGTAGGCCGCTAGCTCCTTGGCGAAGATCTCTGTTCCCGCTAGCCCTGGTAGGTAATAAACTTGGCCGCGACCCGGCGATCCAAACCGTGCAGAGCCTCATTCATCTTGATTCACCTAAAACGTTTTTTTCTTCTCTCATGAGGTAGAGGTGAAGAAAGGGAAAACAGCGCACCTCTCCCTCAACCCGTTTCCCATCCCATTTTACACACCATGGATAAACTCACCGCCATCCTCCCCACTCCCGTCCGTGAGGTGCAGAATGTCAACATTGTGTCCACCTCCGCCATCGTTAGAAAAGTGGATCAATGTCTCTCCAAGCTCTATCCCGAGCAGCATGACCCTGAACCTGCATCCACGCTTGCAACTATAACTACCTCCAGCACTACCACAGCTACTACTGCCACCAACACTACTACCATAACCTCCGATTTCCCCGCCGTCTCAATCACTTCAAAGGCCGCCACCGCCTCCAAGGCTATCACGGTGGCTGAGATCGTCAAGCGCTGCATCGGCAGAAAAGGCGGACAATGGTACCAGTACACGGCTCTGTCAAGTGTGACGAACGATCTACCTGGATCGCAGGAGCAAGAGAAGCAGCCTCAGAAAAAGAAAAGGAAGGCGGGTGACGAGGATAAGGCGGGGGAGAATGAGGAGGATCCATACGCTCTTCTCGTGGAGAAGCCACCACCAAAGAAGAGAAAGGTGCCCTTGTTGACTATCTACATCTCCAGGTCGCCGATACCGGAGCTTCAAAGACTTCACGGGTTAGTTTCTCACTTGTTCTCCCGCAGCTTCTTTCTTGGTTGTTCCGTTCGGTAAAGATATCTAAGACCTCTTTGCCCAGCGAACAATCAGGGCCTTAGGCCCGTTCCTTAGACCGGCGGAAAAACACCAGGTAAGCTAAAATACGGCACGAAAGCTTGTGGCTACATTAGGAAGGATCCACAATTATAATTACGCCTGGTGAGGAGCCTGACCGAGTTAGATGTTGGTGGTTTTTTTTAGATTAAAGATTATATGCTTTTCCCATTAATATCCAACTTAGGTCAAAGACCTATCGGATCTTTCATACTCCGGTCCGGGAGGGTACATGGAGTCAGAACCAGATCAATGGCAACATAAAGCCCGGCACGGGACTTTATGTTAGTAAAATTGGATAGTATTTACCGTACTGTAGTTATCTCGACTTGTCTGTCAGAAACGCAACGCAAGGATTCGATCAAAGATATTGTGTATGAAAGCAAATGTGTGTCTTCAACAATAGCAAAAGTAGCCCCATGTACCTACATGTATCTAGCACATGTACCGCTTACATGTAGTGACCTCCAGCGGAGATCTAAAGATTGAATGATGGATAAAAGAGAAAGCAACATCTAGTCCAGAGTAAAATATAAGAAAGAAAGAAACTCCAGCGCCCATTTTCACCATTGTGAAAGCCCAATCAGCCTTTAAGTACCAAATTTCACCCACCAATTCAAATCATCATCGATGGTAAATCCATCTGCAACTCATCCATATCATCGTCCTCTAGTTTTTCATAACCCCGAGAAGTCTTTTGTTTTCTAGTCTCCTTACCTACTCCACCCTTGCCAATTCTTCCGCTAGATTTTTTCTTCAAGGGGATTTTTGTCCGGTTACTTTTATCGGTTTTTCTCCCGGCCCCCTCAACTGTTCCTTTGGCTGGCGCGTATCTGCTTGTTCTTGAGCCACCGACATGAATGATATCTTTTCCGTGTTGTTGCTGCTGATTGAACCTCCCCGGGGGGCCATTGTCCATTGTTTTACTAGTAGGTGCGTTATCCAAAGCCTTTGCGTTTCTCCTCCCGCAACTCCCAACTCCTTTCCGCACATGACCCCCCTCGTTCCCTGTAACACTTTTCCTAAAACTTTCTGTATCTCTCAGAGTTTGAAAATCATACGGAGCTTGATAGAGTTCGTCCTCAAATGATGCAGCCCGCATGATCAGGTGCTGGTTTTCCGTAGGCCTTGCATTCCTCTTCACTTCCTCTTTATGATGTATATTTTCGCCGAGCAATTCGTCTTCGTCACATTTTATAGTTTCGTTGCCCTCATCAGATGATCTTTCACTCAATGATCCATCCATATACATATCCTTGCAAGAGTCGGCATCGGAGTAAGATGGGTTTTTGTTAGATCTTGAATTACACTGTTCCTTATTTGGGGTCGATTTAAACAATGGACTTGATGAAGGCATTCTATTATCTGATGGGTCATATACGCTTCCCTGTGGACTGATATTGACAGAATTCTGGAAAGTGTGATCCTCATTTCCTGTAGCGTAATGGGAATCGCAATCTTTCTTTTTCTTAGTGTATTGAATTTTCGCCGATCCTATCAATAAACCTTGGATATTCTCCGATCTCCAAAAGCTTTTCTCGCGGCTACAACTAGTCGCTCTGGGGAGACCCAAGGGGTTCTCGTCTTCAAAATCCTTGTTCTGGCAATCTTCTGGATAAGAAAGGGGTTCCCGTGAATATCCATATAAACCAACGCTACCCTTATTTTTGCTGGAAATTTCATTAGCATGACCTCCTCGAAAGTCTATGTTCTCCTTCTTCGCTACTTGCAAATGATTGTTCATGGCCCCATAAGAACCCTTACTAGCTCCATTTTTGATAATGCCCTTTAATTTAGGACGTTCCTCCTTTTGATCTCTATATTTGGCGTTCGATGGTGCAACCCCCATAATCTTTCCAGCCGCCTTCTTTGTTCCACTAAAAATGTCCCTTGCTCTCTCACGGACCCATGTCACGGATGCAGTACTAGCATTATCATCCATATTACTAGCTAGAGCCCCTAGTATTGTGGGCCCCTCGCTGTGTATTCCATCGGATTCGGAAATATATCCTCTTATCTTGGTTGGAGATTGAGTTTCCAAGATATCTCGTTGTTTGTATGTTGGATTTAGATATCTGTATTTTTGGGGGCGTAGTGGTGTTTTTGCGTCAGATATAGCCCTTGGAGTATTGTTGAATTTCTGTTTCTTCGCTCGGTGATTGTTTGTGTTTTGGCGAGATATGGTGGAAGCTTCAGATGCTTCTCTAGTTTCTGCAGCTGATCTTATCGGAATGGGGTGGTTTGTGGATTTCTCTCTTAAAGCTGTAGCCTTTAGAGCTCTTTTATCACTGTGGTGGGAATTTGCTATGAGGTCTGGGATCTTTGATCTTATTGAAGGCAAAGATAGGTGGTCTGCAAATGGATCATCAAGATCGTCCGTTAGGTTTATACCAGATATTGAGCCAGAAACCTGCTGTCCGATGATAGGAGGGGAAGAAGTTATGGCTGCAGTATGCAATCAGCTATCGGTGTTATTTTAATGAATTAAACAAAAAAAAAAAAAAAAAAAAAGCTATCGGTGTTATTAAAGACATTGGTCCCTCATCAGACAAAATAGGCATAAGAGGTAACTTTTGGAGATGAGATATTCTATGAGTTAAACAAAAAAAAAGAGATGAGATATTCTTACCCGGCCGGTTTTTTTTCTCGGTGTCATCTCTATCAACGGCATCTTGAAAAACTTTGAACAAAGCCGCCTTGGAGCGAGAAGTCTTCCCATATGTTTTTACTGCCTTACGACGCGTTGGGAGAACGGGAGAACGTAACATTGTGTGTGCTAGTAGACAATGAAAGATGAAACAAAGAGGCTAAAGTTGGAGATGGAGCTCAATGATTTTTAGTGATTGAGCATGTTGAGGAGGTCGGAGTGTGTCTTGAGCTAAGATTTGGGAGCACACAACGAATGATGACACATAATGTTATTTCTGCTAAGGTATCATCTCAGAAGGGGGCTGCTACCTACATGTAGGTACATGTACACATTTTCACCAACCACACAGAAGCGTGGCATCATAACCACTCACTCGTTTAGCTGACTCACAAGTCAAGCCTCAAGTGAGACGCGTTCACGGTGGTATGGTGCAACAACTGATGACATACATGTAATAATGAGGACAGAATATAAGCATAGATGCAATTATATATATCTTTCTCAACCCCGTCAATTGCTTCTCGCAATCAAGGAAAGCACCATACCCCGTTGTTTTTTTTTAAGTCAAGTGAATTGATTCTAGGTAAAATCATGGCATAAGTTAATACTATGGCCTAAAGCACCATACCCCGTGAAGGCGTTTATGATATATATGGGCCAAGCGTGCATGTGATTCTGGAAACAGCGAGAGGTAGAAATATGGGATGAGTCCTATTGGCTTGACCAGTCATACAACCTGTTTTGAAACCCCTGTTTCTACAATAATTCTATCTCTCGTTATAGTCAGAAACCCGCACTGACCTCTACGAAAGAGAAAAACACTACTGTCATTCACGGGGTATTGGCGGGTACTGGGTGTTGGCGGACAAGCCTGAAAAGAGATAGCCAAGCCAACTTTTGGCTTCAATCCGCCAATACCCAGTATCCGCCAACACCCCGTGAATGACAGTACCACATCTCGCTTGGTCCCACACAGAACTCAGCCTCAAATGAGTACACCTGCCGCTTGCCTCATAGGATGGCGGGAAAGACATCTAGTTATTAATCTCACTACCTTCGCCAATATTGATTCGTACGGAAGAGATATAAAAAAAGGCAAAGCATGCTTGAACGCAACCTAAGAGCCTTCCTGGAGGAAAAACAAAAACAAAGCCCGCAACGATTCCCTTCCCAAAACACTGAATTAGGACCAGAAGAAAAGACAAACGAAAAGTGATGAAAAGTGATAAATAAGCACAAGTGTAACACCGTCCAACATACATATACCAACAACGCAATGAAAGGGAATATATAAATAGATGGTATCATCCGAGAAATATCTATAGCACTCGTTAGAATGTAAAAATACCGAGGGTTGTAATACTAACAGCCAATAGAATAACAGTCAATATAATAGCCAAGATCAATAGCAAGCAGCAAGCTCTATTTCTGGCGCCTTTTTGGTACCTTGCCGCAGCAGACAGTTCTCGATCACTGTTACACGGGCGAGATATGTTAGTATTTCAATCGCCTTTTGTGATCACATAATTCTGATGGAAGAATACTCACGCTGCCTTTGTACTAGTCGCCGCATTGCTGACGTTCTGCTCAATGTTGTCAATCATGACCCCTTGTTCTGTGACCATGGTTCCCAAATCCCTGAAGATCTCATTCAATTCTGTGATACCCTGCTCGATGCCTCGGATTTCTTGCTCTCGCTCCTGGATCAACCCCTCCTGGAAGTCAACCTCGCTCTGTTCTGCAAGTGCCATTTGCTGCTGAACAAGTGGCACTTGAACCTGCTGCTGGCCCGATCCTGACTTTGGAGAATAGGACAGATCATCTATGGGCATTCCGTCATCATTGATATGGCTCTGTGCCTGTCGTGCTGCAGTCACATATTGTCTGGTCTTTTCAGCAGATAGCCTCTGGATCCCTTGAAAGTCTGTAAGGGCAGACGTCATCCCACGGGAAAGCTTTTCTTGGGTATATCGTTGTGATGGCTATATCACCACGCTCATATCAGTACAATGTCCTTTAAAAGCAAACCAACATGGCGTCTATCGTAGAGATATAATCGTATAACTTACAGAACAGTCCTCCCAGTTCTGTACTCTCTTCACCCCCTCCCCAACCGCCTTAAAGCCCTCCCTAGTCTCATCGAGAAGCTTCTTGACTCTCTCCCTAAGGTTCTCACTATCCCTTTTCGTACCGACTAAACTCAGCTCGCGGTTCAACGTCGAGATATTGCTCGTAAGTTTAAACAACTTCGAGGAAAGCTGGGTCGTGAGGCGGTCAAACTCTGGAGAGTCGGAGTACCCCGTTGACCGAGATGTCGTAGGCTGGGCCTCGAGGGAGGGGAGACGGTCAAACGACATATTTTCTTTCCTAAACAGTTCTGGGTCTTCTTTTTTCGAGTATATATGCAAGTGATCGGTGCGTGGGGGAGTTGTTGTGGTCTTTGTAAATCGAAAAGGGTACCGGAGCTGTTGTCTCTTGATTCCGGCGATGACGAACGACATCTGTTGCTTGGCATGTCACGTGAAGTGTGGCGGCGGACACTGGATAGGTGGACCCCTGTCGCGGTATTTACGGCATAATGCATCACTCGTTCTTCAAGAAATGCTTTACAGTATGTACATGTACTCGTTTACCACGGATAGAACCAGAAAATGTAAGTGAAGAAGACAGGGATAATTTGTATGGAGTGACGCCGTCTTGCCATAAAAATAATCCTTGACCTTAGCGACTACATTTTCTAGTTCATATGCTGGTAAACGAGTAGTAGGTTAAGTACGACTTGGTGGTAAAATATTAAGTAAGCGGCAATTTAATTTTGGCAGAGTGAGTACTCCTGGAGATCGTATTAGATCCGAGTTCCTGATATAACTTTATGCATAGGCCCAGGTAGAGGGTATTACCCCATAAAAATGCAATCTCTGGGTACCTGATATCGATCGGTGCTTGAAAAAGCAATGAAAGGGGGGTTGGGGACAGTATCGTGGAATTTGTCAAACTCGACGGATTTAAACTGGTCATTCAAGCCTCCACGGCAGTGTTTAAGGCGGAGCAACAGAGGTTGCTCCCCAACCCGGGCTAGCTAGAAGCTTCCAGTCATCTGACGATGATCATCTTGGAGGTTTCTCTTGGGTACATCCTAAAGAAGCTACCCACTTATCTAAAGGGGAAATATGGGGTTGATTATCAACCTGTTTTTGGCCCTTTGATCTTTGACCATTTTCTAAATATTAGAAATTTGTTATTTATTTTTGAGATTCAACGCCAAGAGCCGGGTTAGGTGTCTCCGTTTACAAAGCGTTAACTGTGCGCGCAATTTAACCTTGCGCGGTCGAAAAAAAGGCGTTATGGAATTCCTTGGCCGATGATGCGAGTTTGGTTGCAAGTGCGGCAAGCAGGGTTCATGAAAAGTGTGGGGAAGGGGAATTGGGAATTGTGGGGTGGTTGTGTCGCATTAGCCAAAGCAAGTCTTAGCAAAGCACCGGCAGGGAGAGGTCTCGTGCAAGCTGTATTGCGTGACGCGAAGGAGGGGGAGCTTGGTGAGTAACGAACGAGGGAAAGAACACCGTATGACTGGCGCCGCCATGGACTGATTTCGGTATCCGACCGCAAGAACCTCTCATCCTTCTGGCAATTATTGCCAATGGGCTGAGAAGGGATGTTCAGGAAGGTGGTGGCCTGGTGCGTGAGAAAGTCAAGTTGTGGTCCCACCATCAGGTGGCGCTACAATATAAATTCTCAATGCTTCACCCACCAACAGTACGAGTTTCATTATTCTTTGTTCATACAGTTTCAGTCCAGTGTGATTTTTATAAACAAATATTTCGGTGAGTCGAAAATAATTTCAATTCCAACATCAGAAAACTCGTTCCGTTTTCCCATTGAGTATATATCTTCCATTACGACGTCATTTTCAGCATTTCCCATCCCCGGAAAACATGTACCCCAGAGCTCCACTTGGTGGCTTTACATATATCCCCGCATCCACTAGGGGCGTGCATACTATGTATCTCAAGGAGAATCTTGGCCGGCTAACAAGCCACTTTGGTACATATATATAGACCCTCCTCATCCCACAAACAGTCTACCAACACTCTCCTCGATCCATCTCCCATCTTCAACTTCATATTCCTTACACTTTACCTGAATACTTATTACGAACCCAAGTACATAACACTTAATCTTTTTAATAACTCCCCCCTACACAAACACTCCGCAATCATGACTCGCTCTCACAAGGCCAATGATATCCCCCACAACCACCCCGAGGCTGAGGCTGCCTTCGACGAACACAAGATCCCCAAGTACTTTGGAAAAACCGGCTTTGTCGACACTGCTCCCAACAAGGTCAAGAAGAACGGTGGTGGCAAGGGCAATTGGTATGTTATAAATGCTCTTTATGATTTATCCCCATCCTGCAATACGCCTTATTACAATACAAAATGGTTTCCCCTCACAATTCACTCCTTTCTCAAAATCCTATTCTTAAAATTACTCTCGAAATACATTGCTAATAAGTACGCAATATAGGGGTCGTG
This sequence comes from Morchella sp. 2016-41, assembly GCA_024713855.1. NCBI lineage: Eukaryota > Fungi > Ascomycota > Pezizomycetes > Pezizales > Morchellaceae > Morchella > Morchella sp. 2016-41. Next base: position 3,411,690 of record JAMGZD010000001.1, on the reverse strand, counting down.
ACGGAGACGAATTCGAGGGCTTCAATGCCTTCAAGACCCGCCGTCGCTCAAACTCTATGGGCAACATTGAGAACCAATTTGTTCCTAGCAAATTCGAAGTGGTTGATGATGAACCTCTCTACGATGAAAGGGTTCACGGGGCTCGTAACCCTGGAGTCGCGGATGACGGGGCCGAACTGGCCTCCACCATTTCCAACACTTCTTCTGTTGAGGGTGAAAAGGCTTAGATTCGGCGTTTTTGATTCGGTTGATTGTACTTTTTTAGCTTCTATCCAGATGTGTGTTTGTGATTCCGGAAATCTCTCACTCTAAGGGTTTTCATTTTCGAGGTTTTCTACTATTTCATTTTCTGTTCTCATGGGTTTCATTTTCTGTATAACGAAGTAACGGATCGGTTGGGGAGGAAGCTTTTGAATTGGTGCAAATTATCTTTCGAGTAAATCTCAACTCTGAAATAAAAAGGCAGTAATTACTGCACATTTACCATGCAAACCTTTGCCATTGCTTCCCACTACTGTTTCAAGTGTTACCTGGAAATCGAAATTCAACTGAAGTTCATTCTATGGAGGCCTGAATATTTCCCATGGTAGGCCTGAGATCCAGTATGATAGTAAAGGCTGTCTCATTCCTTGTTGAAAGGTCTTTGAGATGTGAGCGGCAGATTATCACACCCTCTATTAAACTCCACTTACTCCTTAGACCGTCGGTACATGAATAAGGCAGCTCCCTTCGAGCTCTTTGTCCCTCCTTACCTAATCTACCTAGGCTATTCCCCGCCAAACAACATAACTAGCAACCCTCACAGTTCTCACCGGCTTACTGATTAGCTGCCTAACTTCTATAACAACCTATAACAACCGCCAATTATACATATTCATTCATGGGTCAACGCATAACATAGGGCAGATACGCACGGCCACTGTTACAGTTGAAGGTGAAGCCAAAGGAGTAACAGCCGATCCCACCAATGGATTCAAAGCATGACGTTGCATGACATGCACGCGATCGGGGGATCGGAGCTCTATCCTCCTGTGGTGAGGGATATTGGGAGTACAGCTATTTTGCCTAACAAGGTGAGGAGGAGCCTTCAACGGCACCGGGTATCTTTTAATTGGATGCACACACGGAGATATAGAGCACACTTTATAGGGATAGACTGGTGGGAATCATAAAGAGCGCCCGGCGGGCAGATATCTCACGGCATGATGTGGGTTTTCCGGGTCCGACTGCCCGCCGCAGGCTGGCCAACTGCGAATGACAGGACGTCGTTGCTGATAGGCCCGTTTATCACAACGTCAGTACCATGTATGTAGCAAAGTAAAGAAATTGACTTGACTTGAGATGAGATGAGTTTCACCCTGTCATCATAGCAGATAAGGATAAGAAGGGCTTTGGATAGATAGATGTATGTATGTCACGGTAAGCTGGTTAAAGGTAGTTTCATTAATAGCCCAATTGATACAACACCCAAGTTTCCCAAATCCAATTGCCCAGCGCAATAAAAAAACAACTCTGCTAAAAATCATAAATCCATCACTGCGCAGCACCCAACTACAACCTAGAATACAAAAAACGAATATTGTCCAAGTTTCTCTCAAACCTTCATCTCCCTGTTATCGATTGTACGACAACGGATCACGTTCGTTGCCAATCAATTGCCCGTTCGTATACACAGAAAAACAATGCGAATCAAAGTGGTCCGAGTTTAAAGGAAGACTCTAAGTACAAAGTTGACAACGACGGCGCAGAGAAGAGTGATAGCCTGTGTGTAAAGTTCTATTAGTACCGATCGCAAATATCCTACCCGACCATAACTTGTCGGGTGATTGCTTGGAATTATATGGATATCGAGGAGTAACCCACCAAAACAGTTGGCCCAAAACGATCATCAAAGCTCCCCTGTCCTCGTTTTCTGATGGCCGCAGCTCTCCAATGGAACGTCGCAAGCGCGTACATCATTGCACCCATCGCGACAAATGTGAATAGTCCCGCACTTATGCGGCCGACCCGATCACCAAAGTTCAACAGCCCGATCGCGAGACTGCCTAGAATCACGGTGAAATTGAGCCATGAGAGGAAAGTTCTCTCGTTGGCGAAAAATACCTGTTACACCAACACAACGTCAGATCATGCCACGGATGAAAATGGGAAAATTAAGTGGTGTTTCGGTTCCTTACCTTTGGCTCGACACGGGTGGGAAGGGCGATGCGCTTTCCGGGGGCACTCTGGAGGAGGGGTTGGGACGACATGGCGCGTTCTTGCGTGAATAAGGGAGTTCCGTGGGACTTTAAAGAGAGAGAAAATCTTTTTATCTGGTTGCGTATCGGAGAGCAGTTAGACGCTTTGTTTTTTGGTCGTCAATTGAGACTGATAGGAGAGGAGATAGTGAAGCAGAAGGGAAACAGGAAGGGAGCAACACTCACAAGAGAGGAGGATGGAGAAGATTTTGACTGCCTGTGTCGCGTGTCCGTTGGAGAATTTTACAGGTTGAAGAACAAGCTGTTCAGAGAGTTGTTATTGAAATCCGATCGAAGCGGAAAAACAGCACTGGATACTTGGATGGCAATGGCAGGCTATGGCGGCTGGGCGGGAAAATGCATGGGCTAAATCACTTGGCTCTCCGCTTCCTGGTACGCCGAAGCGGGACACTAGGAGTGGGGCCAATAAGAGGGAAGATAGGAGCACCTTACAGGGAGACCTCGCAGGCAGAGGAAAGCGCCCAATGAGAGACTTTCGGTGGGGTCATTATTGTTAAAACGCTCAATTAGACTTTCCAATACTCTACAGTCGTTCACAGGGTGAAGACGGACACTGTGTTGACGGGCAGGGATTCTAAGTATGGTGATAAACAGCCAAGCTTCACTTTTAAAGGATTCTTATTCGTTGAGATCACCCTGTCCGTCAACACCCAGTGTCCGTTTTCACCTCGTGAGTGACTGTACCTAGATCGCGATGTGATGTGGTGTTCCTAACCTAGGCGAACAAATCGTCACCTGGAGTCCAGGAACAGGGCTCTCTTACCACCCCACACAAGCTATCGGTGTTGTTTACCCCTCCAACTTCACCTCGATTCACAGTCGTCGTTCAGGTCCACTTCAAAACACTACACAATTTTTATACATAATACTGATATCTCCGCGACAATGTCAGATCCCAAATTTCCGAATCTCTCAAATTCTACTCCTGTAAGCTCTCGGAATTGAAACATGAAACTAAAATCTCGAAAGCTAATGCTAGTAAATCATCCCACAGCCTGTACCGACAACCAGGTTGAAGCAGATATGCAATGATGTATGTACCACCACGAATAACTCCCCATTGATAAGATATCTAGAGCTGAACTAATTAAACAAGGCTTGTTTTGCCGCCCTGGAGAAAGTTGGGGCCTATGAGCACTCAAGGACCGAGTCCTGGAACACTTCCATCATTGTATTAACTCTCGGATTTGTTCAAAGTCAGTGTGCGCAGACTAAAACAGCGCTTTATAGAACCATATACTCCGTGCATTAATCTCGGAGTCCGTTCCCTCATCTGCAGTATCCTCCGCATCATCATCGTCGCCCTTTAAGTTCGCTGTAAACTCTACCATCATCCAGCACTTGACTTCACGTCAGGCACTTCCTTCCACTAGCACGGGAACTGGCGATGCAGATAATGCCGGTAGTGAATTGGTCTCTGGGCGTGGGGGCTCCGACAGCAGCGCCGGTGTGGGAAGGAGGGGAATGCATAGTGCCTGTGGGGCCTACTGGAATAATGAGAGGGACGGAATGTGGAGCTTCAAGTACGAAACTAAAGGTAAGATCATGGTGAAAGATCCTTTTGTAAAGATTGGATCAGGGCTAATATTTAGATTTTATTAGGAATGGACGTGGTTATTTCTGTTATCTGGATTGCAGTTTAAAAGGCCTGCTTGTTGATATGAATTGGCTAGGGAGAATCGAGATGCTTGCTTTTGATTCAATGTGGCGTTTTTTTTATATTTTACTTGGTGGTAATGCAACTTATTTATTCACAGAAATAACTATATTACCAGAGATGTGATTTCTCATAAACCGAGCGGCGTAATATATACACGGGTGGCTGCCCAATTACCTAGGTTATATAGATGCTACTATTCCTAAATTATGTAGAGTACGTAGCCAGCTACAATGCGGGTGGGCATCTGGCCGAGCTTATGGCGTCATAATCCCATCTCAAAATGGGGCTGATAGCTGCCATAACTAAATGTGAAACACTCCATTTCTGTGCGAGTAATAAAAATGATACTTGCTTACACGATGCGAATTTGGTCCCAGGGTTACATGTAAACATGATCATCGCAGTGTAATTACGTACTTCAGCACATTCAAAACCCCTTTGCAGAGCCAAATACACCATTGAGTGTTTCACTTAAAATTGATCGAGGGTATTTGCCCATGTTATAGATATCATTCTCAAAGCCTTTAGGTAAACTGCCTTTCATCTAGCTACTTAACTAGGTTGATCAACCAAATTCGCCACTCTTGAGTGGCATGCCATCTTTATAAGCTTAAGGTTAATTACTTAAGTAGATTAGGGTTATGAAAACTCGAACGTGGAAGTCAATTTTTTTCAAATCTACAGATACTTCGGCACATATACTTTTGGGTCAGTGATCATCGTGATATGTTATACAGCACTTCTGGATTAACTTATTTGCTATGTAAAATGTTATACGATCCGGATGGACTAATTTTAATTGGGTTAAAAAACTCCTGGATCTGCTTCCAAACCTAAATTTGACGACCTAGGCCTGATCCGGATATCAATGGACTGTCAGAACAACACTTTCGACGCCAGGTGCGAATCAGAGGCTGTTACTTTCAAAGGTCATTTTCAGGTTTTTACCTGCCCCGAGTAGAACGACAGGTGAGATTGGGCAAGCTGACCTTCTCCACTTGGTCCTTCTAGCATAGAACATGCTGACCAGAGTATAGAGAGGCTCTAACAGGCGCTATCAAGTACATTATCTCCCGAGTTCATCTTATCTAAAAATCGCACGAGGTTGGTATGATCAACTGCTCTGGTATTTGACAACGCTGGTGTATCATTCATGGTCATTGGAAGGGCCGAGTGATACAATATGATGCACACTTTTTTTTTTTAGTTTTTAATTGCATGCAGACCGTAGGTTATTGCAATATATGATGCACAAGTTTTCTTTCTTTGATTGGAATTTAAAACCCTACCTTGCCCTTCTTCGTAACTACTGTTATTATAGCACTCGAACTCCGACTGTAATCAATTGCAAGTTAGACACCAATTATTTGTTCTCTAGGCTTAGAAAGAGGTCCTAGCTGAATTGATTGATTGGTTAATTCGCCAAGAAGGGCACCGAGTTCAAGTTATGGGATTTAATTCCCGGTTGTGGTATATATGTACAGTACCAAAAAAGCGGGTGGATCCAGTACCGCACCTAGTAAAATACTGTAAAACTATAGTATTGCTACGTATACGGTATTGCTACGGTATAATATTTAGAATTCCGATTCTAAAGTTTTAAACAATTCCGTATTGATACAATATATATTACATCTTCTTTTTTTGTACTGTACTTTCTGTTTTTTTAACTTTGTATATGTACATACACAAAAAAATATATAAGTCAAAACTATCCATACAAATTAAGGAATAAAGCATCATTAAATCAATACACAAAAAATGCAATCCACAATCAAAGCACCGGTTTAGGCACCTATACCCTAGAGCATACCTGAACTCCCTGTTTAAATTATTGACAGCGAGAATCATTTCCAGTACGAGTACTTGTAGTACCTCGGGGTTAGATGTTCCGTTTCGCCTTGACACAAATTATCTTATGTATCACTTCTAGGCGGTGATATTCTACAAGGGCGAGTGGCCACTGGTTAGACTGCTTGCTAGATTAGACACCGAGTGTTTGTACTCAGGCCGATGGAAGGTCCTGGGTTCAAGCCAGGGGTGGGAGTAGTAGCTGGATTTAATCACTAGCTGCAATAATTTTATAACTACCACTTATTTTTTTTTTATATCAATATATCAATAACAAAGCAATTCAAACTATACGCAATTAAGGTATATGGCAAATTCAAATCATCATCAAAGACCTGCCCGTATAGACCTATCTCTACCTAAACATGAGCATGCAATTAATGAAGTAAACAAAAAAAAAATCTACCTAAACATGAGTTAAACAAAAAAAAATATCTCTACCTAAACCAAACATTTAGAAGAAAGAGCTTTTGGCATGCACACAACCTCCTCGCCATAGATACGGCTTCCCTATTATATCTCCCTTCAATAGACAGTACTCTGGTAGATTTGGAGGTACACGCCGATGGTAACCGTAGCCTGCGAGGTGTTGTTTACGCGGCCGAAGGATGGTCGCGTCTTTGACACTCTTCTCCTCACGGCCTTGCGCTTCTTAGGATAATAGACCCCTCTTCATTTTAAGGAGAACCAAGAGGGCGCATTTCTTCTGTTACTCGGGAGCAGGCTCTTTGTGGGTGGTTCTAGTGCATATTTGTTGTAATAATATCAATATTATTCGAGTGATATTCTATGAATGAGAGTCTTAGCATCCTGTTTCACAATATTGGCTACATACATGTAGTTCTCAGCGCAGTTTTACGGGTACACGATCTACTTGTTATTACAGGGGCATGAATATCGCATTTTAAAAGATCCCTCTCGTACTTTAATGGCATTATTGGGAACGCGGGGTGGAAATCCCAGAGGAATCTGGCGACACGGAGTACTTATGTATTACATGCTTGTAATATATTGGTGTACACGGTATACCTTCTAATCGTTTCATGATATTACAGATGTTGATTTGTCTGGAAGTATCTAATTATTAGCACTGTGTGCATGAAGAACGGAACAATGTAGATATGTATCTTTTGACGGCAGGACACCGTGGAGGGTATTGATGTCGCGGTGTGACACGTTGTAGACAATAGAGTAGTACTGGAGGATATATGTACTTACCGAAGGATTGGAGTTTCCTCAACAGCCAGCCAACTAAACCCCATAAACAAAACAACGAAGTTAAAACCCGATAATGCTCCCCCAACCTCTTCAAGCGCTTATCATTCTGGTGGGTTAAATATTCTATGTATCTGGGGATTCAAGAGGAAATGATACCGGATACTGTCACTGAGTGTAGAGTCATACCTGTCTTGAGACATTGTGCATTGGCGGACGACGAAACCTGCGAGTTAAATTCCATCAACCCGACAATTCGGTGAGCTAGTACTGCAGCAGTACTATTAAAGCCAACGGATAATGTTTATTAGCCTTTTTGGTTTCATATATATGCATGCCTCTCTATTGGTTTCGGTTTTAATTTCTATACGCAATACCTTCATATGAGACTAGCCAGTTTAAAAGTTACGGGTCTGGCCCTGCTGTGATTTATGAATGGTAACCATACAGCTCTAGCTAATGATCATATATAACAAAACAACAGAATTACTGTATCATTAGAGAGAGGCTTAGGTATAAGGCCGATTAAACGCCTGTACCTCTAAAATGATATCAATCTTGTGAGCCACATAACTGATACAAATTACGATAGAGCGAATGAAATACTAAAAAATTATTCCAGAGGCGAGGCAGTTTGATTTCGTTATTGTGGTCGAGTCGGTCACGGAACCCCCAGCAGCCTTACTCATAATAAATAAGCTCTACAGAAAAACTCCAAGAATTCATCTTGGCCCCCACCCTCTTTAGAGCAAGGGTTCTCTGCATGTGGAACCACGCCATGGCGTTCTGCAGCCTATGGTAGATGAATCCTCACTTTCCCGTTCGTGTATGAGACGTGTGTGTACATACATACCTATGGTCGTACGACCATCTCCGGTAGGCAGACATATGTACCCGCAACATTGCATATATTTATATTGATACCGCTCTAGCATATTGGCAATGGGAATTTGAGATCTATTAAGTTTTTATTGCGGGGAGCGCTGAGAGACCTATGATACCTCCTTCCATATAAATAAAATTCTATCCTCGGAGAGAACATCGATAAGGCCTAGCAAGGAAGACAAGCGTACAGGAGATTGACACCCGGTAGATACATGTACCTACATAGGCCTGTAAGTATGTACATGTACTCTACTGCTGGACAGCCCACTTCTAAACAAAAAGAAGCAGAGATCCCATGTCCGCCAACCAAGCCTTCAACCAACACCTTGGGCTGATCATTACCATGGCAATCGGACCAAACCCTCAACTACGAAAAAAGAATTCAAAGGAAAACAGGTGTCCTTCAACCTTTTCTCACGGCGCCCGCGAGAGAAACGGTAAAACTAGGCGCACGTGATCCGAATGCGGCATGACCATTTCGCAGATCTCGTCGTTCTCGCATGTCAAATCTTCAACCCGCATGGCCTTGCCCCACTACATGCTTCCTCTCTCACAAGTCACAATTTATGGACATGATAAAGACAAAACTATACCTCCATTAGACTACGTACATACATGTAGGTACCGTGAAATTCTTTCATTCTACGCTCTACACCACCCACCCCCTAGCAGTGGCTGCCGCCCCCGTAACTGTAACCGCCATCACTCAAATCACTCAAGGAGAAGCAAAGGGCGGAAAGGGTAAAAAAAGAGCGGACGCTCTCGCTTTTTTTTCTTCTCATCTCTCGGAAAGAAAAAAAAAAAGAAAGGAAAAGAAATATGACAAAAGGAAAATGCATAAAATATGAAAACAAAAAAATACATCCACTCACTCACCCCAATGCATAAAAAGAACATTATCGAGGTGGAAATGGTCATCTCCATCTCATCTGGTTGATAGATACGAACTCAAAGAAATGATTAAAAGAAAGCAAGCAGACCGACAACAAACAATATCTAGCACTTCGCCGGAAACCCTTACAGACACACACCACAGTAACCAAAAGACCACGCTGATAGCCGCAAGAAAAGCCAAGTAGAAGAACTAGCAGTAGTAGTAATAGTAGAAGAAGCACTGAGAAATACTAATATATGAAACAAAAAGGTAAGAAGGACAAATGCAAAATCAGAAAAAGATACCGACCCCTCCAGCAAATTGCACAAAAAGCAAAACACCTATAAGAAAAAAAAGTTCTTTTTTGTTTTATCGTTTTCGCAAAGATAGGCAACGCCTCGAAAAAGAAGATATGCTCCGAATCGACACTTTCATAAACTCTCCGCCGCTCAGACTCCCTAAGTGTCCATGACAGCCCATCGCCTCTATACCGACCACAAGCATATTTAAATTCCTACTACCCTGCACCTCCCCTCTTCCCCTTTACCTCCCCACATGCTGCTATCATCCAGTTTTGGTCGTAGCATCGTCGAAATGTCCCCTTGGATGAAGGGGCGTAGTGTATCAAGGAAAGTAGAGAAAGGAAACACGCCATGAGGATATAAAAGGGATAATATTAAACAGTTTCTGGAAGAATAAAAACAAGTGTAAGCAATCAAAGACGAATTATTCAACCTATGACAGCAAAAGTTAGTTATGTATAATCTTAGATAAAGAGACGTCGTGTGGGCATACCACAGCAAAAAACGGAAGAGAGCTTTTGCATGAAAGTTTTCTTAGTTGGCTCCTGCTGACTGTTTCTCGGTTGAGGTGACTGGCTCACAACCTGGGGCGACTGGTTTCTCGCTGCCGGTTGCAAAGTCGGGTTCGACGCCTGGAACTGGGCTTGCGTACTCGCTGTTGGCGTTGATGCTTGTTTTGCTGTTAAGCCCCCCGCAGGTCCGCTCGGTCGTTTGGTTGGCGGCACGCCTTGTGCGTTTTGCCTGTCGCCGCGCGTCTGACCCATCGGTTTTCCTGGCGATGGTGGCGGGGGATGCGGGGCGTTTAAACGGCCGGGTGTCAATTGAGCGGGCTGGCGAACCTGAGCAGGAGGAACATGTCGCAGTTCACCAGTTGTTGTGGCATGAGCCTGGTTGTGGGCTTGGTGGTATTGGTGAGATGAAGGGTGTTTAGAAATAGCTTCCCAGCCCTTACCGTTGTTAAGCTTCATCCAATCGTACTCTCCATCCTCAACTTCTCCCGTGTTCTTCAACGCTTGCGTGAATAGCTCACGAAGTAAATCGTAGTCGGGCGTATCCTCGAATCCGAGGTTCCTTACGTAGGTCAAGTATTGGTTGAATTCATCTAAACAAAATACATTAGCGACACGGGGCGGTCCGGGCGGGACAAGAACATACCTGGGAAACCCTCGCAAAGATCTTTGATCGCAGTCGTCTGCTTCTTTTCACCAATCTTCTCGTACTTCTGTTTATTGGTCGCAGCCTTCAGCCCCTGCCAAGGCAGTCCGCCTCGCAAAAAGTACATGAAAACATGTCCCAATGCTTCTAAGTCATCTCGTCGCGACTGTTCCCTTCCCAAATGTGTATTGATACTCATGTATCGAGCAGTACCAGAAAGGCTCTTACGTTCTCTGTATGGGATATGTTGCTTTGTCTTGGGGTCCCTGTATTGCTTGGCCATACCGAAATCAACTACGTGGATAATGTTTGCCGCTTTCGATCCAGGCCTCCCAATAAGAAAGTTGTCAGGCTTGATGTCCCGGTAGATCAAGTTCTTTTCGTGGATTGTTTGCACTCGTGACAACTGTATGGATGATTAGTAAACCAGTACCCCGAAATATGTCGCAAGTTTTGAAGTACCATTTGTTTAGCCACCATTACGACTGTTTTAATCGAGAATCTTCTGTTGCAGTGGTCGAAAAGATCCTCCAAACTGGGGCCCAGTAAATCAATTACGAGTATGTTGTGAAGGCCCTCTTGGCCGAAGTAATAAACATTAGGTATTCCCGCTGCAATCCGGTCAGCACGCATCCTAGCCAATATAGACCGAAGCGATGGAGAAGACTGACGACAGCCAACAAGTATCTTGTAAGTTCTATATTCATCCCTAAGCTGGGGAGCATCACTCTTTCTCGGTTCCTATAGACAACAAGAGTCAGAAACAACGCGTATTCAACACACATCAGAGACCCAGAAGACTTACAAACTTGATCGCAACATGCTGGTTATTTAGCAAGTTTGTTCCCTCAAAGATGACACCGAAAGATCCCTCTCCGATCTTCTTGCCTACGCGGTAGTGCACACCGACAACGTTCGAGGACGAAGAGGCCATTATCTCGAACGCTTCTACTCGTAACAAAGGTTGATTAAGACAGTGTTTGCGTCCGTGAAGCTGTTACTGCTGCAGCTACCAACTCTGGAGCTGATGAAAGCTAGTCGACGGCTGGTGATAGAGGAGTGATTTTTTTCCTTCTCCGTTCGTGGCACGAGAGAGCAGTACAGAAGGAGTTTCTACAGAATGCACTTTGATGAGCGACCACTAGAAGACACTTTTGATGACTGAGGAAATGGAATGAAGGTTATGGCAAAGTAGTGATGTTTATGGCAGTGTCAACACAACTAGCCAGAGAGAGCAATGTTGCAAAAAAAAACTCACTACGAGGCACAGGGGGTGTGTGTGGTATGCGTGTGTGTGTGTGGGGGGGGGGGGGGGAAAGGGGATTACGGAACACGGATGGGCACGTACGTAGATCGATCTGACTGGTGAGTGAGTTCTGTGTGGTAGAGGGACAACAGGAGAGAGGGAGCGAGACGAAACGGAGAGGAGCAGAGCAGGAAAAGAGAAAGAGGGAGAGAGAGGAGAGCTGGCTGATGTAGTTAGGGAATGAGAGAAATATGAAGCCACTGACAGACTACCGTGCTGCACTCCACGCCCTGCAGGCTCCTGTGTACCGAATCGAGGTGGGCGAGTAGAAAGGGGGGGCAGTAGAAGAATAGAGGAAGGGAAAGGGGGATATGGAGGAGGAGGACAGAAGAGAGAATTCGATCCGGAAAAGCGAAGAAAGGTCAGCAGCAGCACCAAAAGGTGAGCGGCGGCAAGTGCTTGCAGTTGAGGCTGGGGGTTTGTGTGAGCGTTGAACGCAGCCTAGGCCTCTTCGGCTGGGCAACGCAACCCGCGCCCGGTCCCCGGCCAAGGTGCAATGCCAATTTGGTCGGAGGACAGGCAAGGAAAGAGGGAAAAAAAATTAAAATTTACGGAATGCTCAGAGCAATGGGTAGCGACCTTCTGGAAGAATTAAGCAACCGCCATCAGAAAGAAAAAAACTGCAGAAACATCTTTGAATCTTGAACCTTCAGCCCTTACTTAGATAAACAGCACACCCTTCTTCTTCTTCCTCCTCTTCTTCTTCTTCTTCCTTTTCTTCTCCCCCTAGTAGCAGTACCAGAAGCAGCCTCTAGGGAGGGCTAACTCCAAAGCCAACCAACTAGAGGGCAGAATCCGTTTTCGGCTACGCGACCCTGGTTGGCTGGCTCAATTGCACGGTCGAACCAAACCCTAGTGGGTTTCGTTTTGTTCCACTTATGGAGCTGTTCCTGGCGCTGTCTATCAACTTCATGACTACATGTAGAAGCAGTTGATTGAGCTGGCATATAGGCAAATATCAGCAACAAAGGCAGTTCTTGCTCGAATATTCCCACCAATGCTACAGATATGGATCTTCACATGTTTCCTTGAATTCCAACCATAGATCCAACCGCAATTAACTTCATGATAATTAAAAAGGTTGTACATGGACCATGCTTGGGATCCGGATGCGGCGAGGGGGAATCTCGCTAGGACACATTTTCCCGCTATTATGAACAAATGTTGTGGTCCTTCCGCACATGCCGTGCGGCGGTATTTAGGTATTTACCACTGCGTGAATACTGATCCTTGGTTTATGAAGATGATGATGATTATGAGCTCCCCTTCCTTCACTTACTTTGTAGAGACGCGTTTCCAAAGTTTTTTAAAAAGTTTATAGAAATCTCGTATTCCCTACAATTCATCCGCACGGGCCAGTCAGCGCAAGTAGCCGACGCCAGCCAAGCAAGGCGCTGGCGCTGACCACCCCATCGGCGCCTGAAGTCGGAATAGGTAGGTATGTAAGTGGTTCATACATCAAGTGATCCTGTACGAGTGCATCTACTGGATTGAGGTGTCTTTCGTAAAATATCATTCTGTCAACCATCATGCTGTGAACCGCAAATCGTTTGCTGCGTTTATTACCAAGGAAATCAGATGAGAAATTACCAATGGATCGGCCGCCGTCATTGCCCGCCACGGGTAGATATCCAGAAATTGTGTTCCAAGGCATAATGTCCCGAGTGCTCGGAGTAATAGTCCAACGGAATCGGTCGGAGACGCTTGGATATATTGTGAACCAGAACCTCACACCGAGGCTATGTGTAGCCTTAATATTAGGTATCACTCTGCCTATTCAATCCAGAGTAGTGATTCAGGATCAAAAACACCCATAAGCCTCAATATTTCATCTTATCACTCTCATACTTAGATAAGTCCTCCATACGCCTAACGTTACCTTGTTTCCTTTTCTTTCACATCTCATAACTCTGAGGAATAGCTATCTTCCATTGGCACCATCGACAAGCCTGGTTGGTATCCTAACATCCTTGACGGGGAGCTTTCAATGCTGACCGTTGACGATAAAGATGGGATCGATTCTAACCCGCCCCTGCTCCCGCAGTCGTTATTTAACATCTTTCGCGGGTTGGGCCTACAGGCTGGGGTATATGTCGTCGTCCTGCAGGCACTATGTTCTTCAGCACAGCAGTGGGATGAACTGCAAGATACATGGGCGATCCTCTTCTGTGGCTTCCCTCGCCTGTTTAAAGACCAGAGCCTCAATCCAATGTATGAACTGGTCATACATGCTCTCTGCAATCAATAAACGACCGTATTTTATCCAGTTATCGAAATAGGAGATGGCTCAGACTTTCACATAGGAAGCCGTAACAACATCCTAGTCAGCGGGAATTTGGTGCAACAGGCTCCGGTATCTTGTCGCGGACTTGCCGTATCACGGGATATGCACTACGGGTGCAGGGGTAGGTGAGAAGACACCACGCTGCCAAGATTTCGTGAAGAGTGTCTTCTTATGTACTTATCCCCACCCCCGAAGTACCTATCCATCCGATAGCTAGTTGTTTTATTGCTAGCGACTGGTGCTTTTTGTGGGAGTGGATAGTCGTTTAAAGGTTCTGCTATAAGAAGACACTTCAGCACACACACCCTTATCTACGATTATAGAGTACCTACAGCATCATACAGCACTGTGTGTCAATGTTGAGGGTAGATCTGGTAATGCCTGATATATTTTAGAGCCAAACTAATATATTCTGCAAGTAGTACACTTATTTACAGAACTACATTTACTAGGGGCATTTGCGCTCTAAGCTTATATAAGAGGGTCGTTTAAGAAATATGCCCTAGGTCTAGATCTATTATTGGGGGGTGCGCGGGAACATATTCTGGCCCTAAAATGTACCTGCATTGCCGGATCCGTTCTCAACGTCGACGCGGAGTGCGAAAATGTGGAGCTGGAACAGCAGCTGAACCCCACAGCACACAGAAATACCAGTAAATACACGTATTTCCCCGGTTCCACCGGCGATCGAACACGAGTGATGGTCTGTGAAGGAAACCTGGCCACAGTCTACCTCTTGGCGTCCAGTATATATGGGTGTCGATCTAGTAGGAGGTACATTGTCAGGCTGTGTAGCAATGCAGCAAAACCTCGCCAGTTCGCTACCGCACTCTACAGGCTCCAATTGACGAAATCAATGACTGAAAAACTAATTGTAGGCTCTCACCAAGGCTCACTAAGCTTTAGCAAAACTTGGAGGTTATTGGTTGTGTGGTTCTTTGGAATAAAGATTTGGCTGTGCGGGTGATTTTCCTAGAACGACACCAATATGACGGAGGTTACAGGCCTCATCGAGAGCCTCATCTTCACTTCTTGTTTGGCAGTGCATCACTTGACAATCAACAACAATTAATGCCCTCCACCATCTATAAGACCGCACAGACAACTCAATGGTCCGCAGGGATGGAAATCCGCTGCAGTCCAGCAATTACTACGTGGTCACTACTGGGTATTGACGGACACTGGTGTTGACGGACAGGGGCCTTTTGGCCAATAATTGAAGGCAAAATTGGGCTTGGGTGTCTCTCTTTTGGTTTGTCCGCCAACTATCAGATCACTCATCACAGTTCCTTGGGCGGCTTCAAATCGGCCGCGGAAGTACTCTTTCATGGCCAAACAGCTGCTGAGCTATCAACAGGTTCCTTCGCGGTCAACAATGAGCCAGATTCCGATTTTGACGAGTGGGCGGGTTTCAAAGCTGTTTTCACGGTGCGAATATTTAGCCATGGTGGGTAGCAGTGTTACTGGATCATGATTCGAGTTGTTGCTAACACCGCTTTCGGTATCACTATAACCTCTCTAGATCTCGCCATGAAGTACTGTGACCAGTATCAGCGCTTTCGTGACGGTCCTCGTAGGCTCCTCGACCAGCTGTTGCGCTGGCATTTCCGGCAAGCTGTCCTGGCTAATATGAGGGTCGTGAGTGAACCTATATTCGAGATTGATTTCCCACCGGGTTCTGGCATGATGGGTGAAATCCTCAGTGACCTTAAGGTAGGGGAGAGGATGGAATATGAGCTGTTCAGTCGTTTGGCTGGGTCACGTGACCTAGGTGGAAAAAGGGCTTTGTAATTAATTAACGGAATTCTTTTGCATGCGAAATCAAACGCTCAACCAAAAACGGATAGGGCGAAATGACGGACTCAAGCTGTCTTCCTTCTGTCGACACGTCACCGGACAGAGGTTAGGGTTGCTACTCTAATTGCATTCAATTTCGCCGACAGGGATTCTTGAATCTTCGGAGCGATCTCTGCTGTAACGGCGTATGAGAGGCCAAACGACGGAGCTCCAAGGAGTTAGTCTTGTCCAACAGGGTTCGCCTAAATGTTGTTCCTGCATCTGCAGGCCTTGTCCAAGGAGACGCCTTCTGTGGAGTCTGCAGCTTAAATTTGAAATTTGCGTTTCTCATGCGGAGTTTTTTATTTTTTCGCTTCTGTTTTTTCTTTATTTTTAATAATTTTTTATGAACCTTTCCCGAGATAAGTCGAATGATTCTCGATTTGCAGAGAATCTCATTTCCCCAGGTTCTCCTATATTTGTCGAAGGAAAAAGGAAAAGGTCGTGTTCGGGACGTGGAGGTGGATGGGAACTAGCTGAAAATGAAGTCCTCTGCTGCACAATCAATTCACCCCTGGTGCAAATCGCGTAACAGTCCGCTAGAAGGAAGAGATGACGGTAAAATCAGACACACAAACAGCCGTTCACCATAAAACACCACGATGTTCCTGGCTGCAGTTGTTTCCAAGAATGGGCGGTGGTTAACTGCATAACGTACCCGCTGCCGGAGCATCCCTGGAAACAGCATCCCAATCCAGGTCTTATCACTCCCGGCGCCTCTCCCATGATAGTAAGGAAATCCTTCCGCCAAGCATCCTCAATTAAGGAGAGAACCAAGTTCTTAGAGTTGCCAAGCCCATTAAAATTTGACGGAGCTATCTTTTGACGTGCTGCGCTAGACTTGACATGTCCAAGATGTTATTGCTAATGACATGGGGCACTAAGAGCCCATAGGAATAACGGTCACCATGAGCTTAAAGATGCTTGTGCTCGCCGTTCCTGTGTAGAGAAAATTTTCGGACTATTGTTTGTCGACGGTTGCCGGGGTATATGGAGGCCGTAAAGATTCCCATGCCATCTGAGGTGTAAGGGGCTGTTTAGTGACGAGAATCTCGGTAATCTCAGGAACAGAAGCCAGGCGGGGATACTTAAGGATTTAGCGTAGATTGGTGCGCTACTTGACGGCAGGGCACGAGAGCACGTGATAGAACCTGCTAATTTGAATGTAATAGCGCTTGGATCATGTTTGCTCACTCGGCCGGGCTTATCAGGTCCGCTAGATGTATTTTTGTTATTACTTTTAATTCATTAATTGCATTCAGGATTCTGTCTATGGCAATTCCTCTAGATGTGCTTGAAATATCTCAGTCAGTCATCTGTAAATGAGTTATCACACCTGATGTATCTAATAACAACGCATGGGTGGATAAACCCTAATAACTCTCTAATCTAACCACGAAACTCTGTTACTTCGCTGGAAAGTGGGGATTTCCAAACGCATCATTTCTGGAATTGACCACTCCTCGAGTGAAGTACTTTAAGTTCAATGCCATACTCATAGTTTCCAATTATTGAACGTGATATTACTATTTTGCATTCTCTAATACGCAATCAAACAAAACATCAACGTAATCTCCTCGCTCGTCTCGTACAAAACTTGCCCTATTCGTTAAAAAAAAAAGAAAGATAAAAAAGAAGAAAAGAAAAAAGGAACCCATTGGAAAAATACAGCTATAATGATATCAAGACCCTACATATCATGCACTATTCTTCCATTTCCGTGTCCCCTTCATCATAACTCGCCTCAACATAACTATCCTGGACGTAACTTCCCTCACCACGAGCACCATCTTCCATATAGCTATCTTCGACGTAGCTTTCCTCAATGTAACTTTCCTCAATCTCGTAGGTATCCTCTTCCAGGCTACTCTCTGGATTTCTAACATCTTCCATCGCAGTCCGCTTGGCGCTATCACACACGCCGAGGAACCATGTCCCCAGTTGAACTTGGTTGACAAACTTCTGGAGTTGTCTAGTCTCTGCGATATATTCGTGGGCAAGGGTTCCTAGCTCTGATTCATCGGCATGGGTGAAGCGGATTTTTAGCTCGTCGAGTGGGTTGCCAAGATCACAGTATGTTTGTACAGGATCTAGGGGCTGAAAGGGAGATTGCTCGTTAAAGAGACCTGTAGCAGGTGTGTTAGCACCATTTGGTTATTTGCGAGACTTTTTTTTTTTTTTTTGGAAAACAAGGTACCTTTCTCATATCCTAGCTTGATGGTAGTAAATAGTGCTGTGTCATAAGTCGCACTTTCAACTTGACTATCGCTTCTCCCCTTTGTGCTTACAATTGTTGCCCAGCTAGGAGTTCAATTAGCATTTTTCATTCATGCATACGTACTAGTGTAGAAGACTTACTCGTCCCTCAAGTAGCACCTCCTCCAGATTGTCCTCTCCGCAAGCTTTCTACGTTCGTGGCTCAAACCACCAACTATAGAGAGAACCTTCAAAGCCCAGTAAAACTCCTCACCGGCGCTCCCTGGCCCAACAAGCCCAGAATCACCACAAGAATCCACCAGTGTCAACAGATCACCGATCTCTTCTACACCAATAACCTTGCCCTCAACAGCGCGTCCAAAGGCCCGCTTCCATAATTCTCGGCACCCTGGCCGTTTTTTTGCTAGGTTTGGGGCATATATTTCTAGCCCGTCCTGAACTGCTTTTTCTGTATCGATCTGATCTTTATGGTGTTTTACACTCCCATGTATCTTTTCTTGGATAGCTACGAGCTCCAGATCCGCGTCGATATATCTGATATCATCTGCGGTATTACTACTTTTTAAGCCCTCTTGGCTGATAGCAGCAAGTTTGGCCAGCTTCCCAATAGAAAGCTCAACCTTCTTGTTCCACAGATCTTCCTCTTGATCCGTCGCAACTGAATTTAGGGTCTCAGCGGCAAGACTAAACTCACGCATCGAGACATCATGGATCCACTTCAGCTTGGCATACTTCCTATCGCCCTTAAGAAATTCGGTAAGATGGCTCTCACGCCAAGTCTCGAAGCCATCCATGAGTGTCTGCAACTGTTCCTTCTCAACAAGGTATTCGTACATCTCCCGCGCAAACGACCAGCCAAACTCTTCAAAATATTTCTCAAGCCTGTTGAGAGTCTGCTGCTTACTTTTCTGGAGGTCTAGCAATGCATCTTTGCTCTCAGCAGTAGCGACGGGAGCCTTTCTAAGCTCCGCCATGGCGGCATCGTTTTCCAGGAGCTCATCCGAGCAGAGCTCTACGAGGGTGCGGTAATCCTGCCACTTTTCTGCCAGCTTGTACGCCTTCTCCGGACGGCCGAAATCTACCAGGGGCTTGATCCATCTCCCTCTAGCGTCGACGTAGCGCTCCTTGATTGTATTTCCCTCCTTTATGTAATTTTCGGCACCGACCTGAGTCTGCTGCTCACACCATGCCATGCGTTCCTCGAAACCGCGGCAGCAAACCTCTGCTAGCCCTACCAATTGTCCCGCTAGCTGCTCAACGGTTTCTGGAAACTCCTCATTTACGTTTTGTCTTTCACTCCAGAGCGTCTTTACTATTCCACTCGACACCTCGTACTGTACGCTCAACGCTTGTAGAAGGTTTGGGTCGCTAGTCCATGGCGGCGTGAGTCCCTTGATCTGTTTCAGGACCCCGTTCGTATCGATGAGACCCTCCATACCATATAGTTTTGCAGAGTGCACCCGAAACTTCCACGCAGAAAGCAGTGCACCCAGGACGATGTCATTCGCCTCGGAATCCCGTTTCCCGAAACTGAGCTGGTCCATACGTCCCTTCTTACTGTCCTCAATGATTATATTCTTCGCATATGTCAGTAGTTGATCGATGCTTCCCACGAAGCGCTGAAACCACAATCGGGTCGGATCGTGCCCGGTAGTATCGTCAGCATCAGTTTCCATCATATACACTAAGACGGCCTCGAGGACGCCTTCACCCGCGTCTGGGTTTTGACGCAAGCGTGCGTCCCTTACAGTCCAGACTGTGCGTGCGGCTTCACATTTCTCAGCATCGCAGAGGAGACGCCACATGGTCTCGCGGGATAGTGGGGGGAAGGTGGCACGGAGGTGCTCAGCGAGGGCACGAAGGTGGGTCGCGCGCAGTAAGAGGTGGTTCTCGAGAGAGGGGAGGAGCACGGGAAGGTACTCGGACGTCGAGGAAAGAATCTCGGCACTGATCTCTAGAGCGGCGGCCTCGACCTCTTCGGTAGGGTAGCTTACTTCCTTGCGGCCCTGGAAGTTGAGAGGATTCTGTAGATCAAAAGAGAGTCAGCTTTCGTGTCTATAACTTTGTGCGCATATAGTCAATGACCAACTTACGTCTTCCCTGACGCCATAGAACACAGCTTGTTCAATCTTACTTTTGACCTTGACAGGCTCCCTCAATACCTTCTTTACCGGCTCGAGATCAAATGTCTCAATACGCACAACGCCGGCGCCCTTGGCGATCAGCATAATGCCGGGATTCCGGACTTTCTTCCCCGTGGCAGAGAGCCCACTCATGCTCAAGAAGCTGTCCTGCATATAGCTCCCATTCATATCCATCCGCGGGATAGCATCATACATGACATCCTCCATGCCACTACCCACTGTCTCGACATTTAAATTTCCTCTAAAGTCCACCACGTCTTCGAATGCCTCATCCTGGTAATCTGAGCTTTCCTCCATCATAGAATCATTCTCATTCTGCTGCGCCCGCGGCCTATAATTGGACACCAGAACCACAGCCCTTGAGAAGACCAAAAACGCGGTTTTGCACGGTTTCGGCAGATACAATCTCGGGCGTGTGCGGCCCTCCTCTAGCGGCGTCGTATACGTCTTCACGACATGGATATGGTCGACCGAGGTCTTCCCTGACGAGTGGAATGTGATCGAAACAAGCGCATACAGCGCGCTAGGGATTGTCATGCTTGGCATAAAACTTGCCAGAACAAGCATCTGGATATCCTCAGCACTCGTCTGCAGGGTTGGCTCTTCCAACACCGCCGTGTCAATAATCACGAACTGGTCCCTGCTGCGCATGGCGAACTCCTGCGCCGTGACATTACTTTGGACTGCGGCAATCATATCCTCCCGTAGATCTACGTCTGCGATGTTGGCGTAGGTACCGCTGCGGTTGACCTGCCATCGAGAGAAATTGCCGCGTGCAGTGGCAACTACAATCTCCCGTTCTCCCATCCGGAGGACCTTCCCGGCGCGCACAGCGACGATGTCACGTCTGCTTGAGCCGGCGCGCAGCGCCCCGAGGAAACCACCCATCATTCCGGTGCCATAGCCCCTCATGATGGTCACTGTGATGCCGGGACGGCCAGCCAGGTCTCTGAGCGCCAGGTGGGCGAGGCGACCAGAGCTGAGTGATAGAAGAAAGCCCGCCGGTTCGGCGTTACAGATAGCTGTTACACTTTCCCCGGAGACGAGGGAGACCTTTCCTTCGACGCCACGTTTCTTGGTGAAAAGACCTTCGGCGACAGCGGAACCGACGCTGTCCCAGTAGGCGATTCGGCCGGACATGGGCATCACGACAACGAGACCAGGCTCAATACTGTTTGCGGAGGGGGATACAAGGGTGCCGAGGGGAAAGGGATTGTGGGGGGAGGGCGACTCATCGCGCGGGAGGGGGAACGAGAGTGTGTGCGGGATTGTGTGGGTCGTGGTGTATTGCCAGACGTAGGCATCGGTGTGGGAAAGGAGGAGAGCATGGCCGTTGGTCGAGTCGGTGGTGGCTGTTATGGGTGAGTCGTTTACTATGAGATGTCCGTTAGCGCTGAAGGATGCAAGTGTTTGGGAGAGGGGGGGATTGGGGAGTGGAACCTGCGCATGTTTTTAGGATTGATGGGAGAGCCGGTAGTTTGGAGACACTGTATTTCTCGTTTTTTGTCTGGTGAAGATATCAGTGATAATTTCTTTGATAAATCAAAAGAGATGGAGAGGTGGGGGGGGGGGGGGGATATCATTGACTACGTACCCAAATGACAACACCACCGTCCGAATCTTTCCCGCCATTCTCTCCCCTCATTGCATTTAGCGTCATTGCCTTTCCGAGAGAGGTATCTCCCCGCTGAGATATTATGCTACTCTCTCTGACGCCCCTGTTCATTGACGCGTTGCTGTTGGGTCTTTCATTGTTCTGCGTGTTTCTTGAATCAGGCCTTGAGATTGGCCTCGTCCTCCTTCGCGCCGCAGCAGCCGATTCCGCGGCGGTTGAGTTTGTGGTGAACATCTCAGAGATGCGCGTAGATGAGGAATGAGTGGTACAATAGCTCTTTTGTGTATAGTTTGTATGTGTGTGGGGGAGTTGTGGGTATCTGGAGGTGGGATTGTGTTGGCTTTCTCGCTGGCCTTGTGCCCTGGGATGGTTGGGCTGTGAAGTTGAACAGTTGAACTTGATGTTGAACTGTCTGCAAACGCGCATCTCAGGGCTCTTGGCGGACCAGAGCACGTGACCCCCGCCTAGCCCGCCTGGCAACCAACCCGAACCTGCAGATGCGGCTCTGGGGGGACGAGAGCGAGAGAGTTGGAACATCACGAGTCGAGCCGTGGAGTCGAACCTTGACATTGTTGGTAATACATACCTTGCTGAATTGGACGAAGCGCCTGTCACGACCCCTCGGACGTCCGATCCTGCACTTCCGCTCCTCCTCCTCCTCCTCCTCTTCCTCCCTCTCCTCCCTCTCCTCCCTCTCCTCCCTCTCCTCCGCCCTCACCCCACCTCAAACGGCCCTGGGCCTATCACCCCGTATCGCTTCTCCCCGTCCTGATACAGCAACAGTGTGTGTCTCTCTCTCTCTCGTGTGGCAGCCATTGTGTCTCGTAGCCTTTCCGAGTCCACTTCCACCTCCTCCACACATCTGTTCTTGCTCTCCCCCTCTTGAACTATCGATTCAGTCTTCTTCAGAGTGATCATACTTCCCATATCCCCCCCCCACCCTCCAATATTCTACTCTACTACATTCATATCCCTCCCCCCCTTCACGTTCGCTATCAATCAGGCCCCACCTCTAGTGCCTCCCCCACGCCGATCACTGCTTTATACAGGCTCTTCAATCTACCCACTCTCGTTTCTAACACGTCTCACGGTCCATCGACTGTGAATATACATTTACAAGTTCAACATGAGTGTCATTATGGGTATGTACACTTCGCAATTACTGGCCTGTCTCAGAATCCGGACTCAACCAGAAACCAAGAAACTGATACATCATTCCACAGCTACCGCCGGCTACGACCATACCATCAGGTACACACACCTCCGAGCTCTACTGGCCCCCCGCCGTCTGTCAGCTAATAGCATTGGTACCACTTCCTAGGTTTTGGGAAGCCCTCTCTGGTATCTGCTCCCGCACAATCCAGCACTCCGACTCGCAAGTCAATCGCCTGTGTATCTCCCCCGACAAGCGTTTCCTCGCGGCCGCCGGCCACACCACCGTCAAACTCTACGATATCAAGTCGACCAACCCCAACCCTGTCCTACAATTCGAAGGCCACACCAACAATGTCACGGGCGTCGGGTTCCACTGCGAAGGAAAGTGGATGGTGACGTCCTCCGAGGACGGGACAGTAAAGATCTGGGACACCCGTACGGCATCAGTGCAGCGCAACTACACCCACGGATCGCCGGTCAACGATGTTGTTATACACCCGAACCAGGGCGAGCTCATTAGCTGTGACCAGGCGGGAAATGTGCGGATCTGGGACCTGGGGGAGAACAAGTGCACGCACCAGTTGATCCCTGAGGACGACATCCCGGTGCGGAGTGTTACAGTGGCCACGGATGGCAGCATGCTTGTCGCCGGAAACAATGTGGTATGTTTGATATACCCCGCGGGGTTGTCATATATCTAACAGGGAAACCTCCCAGGGAAATTGCTATGTTTGGCGCATGATTCAGAACCGGGACGTGACGCAGCTGGTCCCTGTATGCAAGTTCCAGGCGCACACCAAATACATCACGCGTGTGCTCCTCTCGCCCGATGTGCGCCACCTTGCGACCTGCTCTGCGGACCACACTGCAAAGATTTGGAGCGTGGACGAGAAGAAGTTTACGCAGGAGACGGCACTTCACGGCCATCAGAGATGGGTCTGGGATTGTGCGTTTAGCGCCGACAGCGCGTATCTGGTTACAGCGTGCAGCGACCACTATGCAAGATTATGGGAGCTGAGCAGGTATATTGCCAACCTCACAAGACAAACATATTTTAAGATATACTGACAATGTACAGCCAACAGATCATTCGCCAGTACAATGGACACCACCGCGGGGCAGTCTGTGTTGCACTCAACGATTATAGCGAGAGATGATAACGGGAGGTCTTTAACATCATAATTTTAGCTTTTTTAACCCCCCCCCCCCTTTCCCCAATGAACGGGAAACCTGGATACCTGGGAAACGTGGCCCTGAGTCTACTATGGGACAGGAGTAGTTCAAAACCCCCCCTCTAATTTTTTTATATGTACTTTTCTTAGGCGTGTATCGGAATCTGTTAATGTTTGTTTGCACTTTCAGTTTTCTCTTCTGTTTCTTCTTTGTTTGTATGTTTGCGTAGGCTGGATTTTTTATGCATGCATTCTATCTTATCTTCCACCTCTTCTTTTTATTGTTTCTTTTGTTACCCTTCTTCTTCAAAGGACGGCTTTTTGTTTTGGGGAGGAGAGTTTGGTGATGCGGGACTTGTTTTACTTTGAATTTGATGGGGGTTACGTTACTAGTTATATTGGTATCTATTGGGGTGAAATGGAAATGGAAATGGAAATGTACTTGAGGGATTACATGTAGTTTGCCGATTGCAGTTCGATGCATGCCACAGACATTACCTGGGTAAAGACTTCGGGAGTCGGAACATGCAATTGCGTACCCAAAGGGCAGTAACAGTTATCGTAAGTACCAGGATAGGTGGGGTGCTTATAACCCTTATAACCGGACGCATGTCAATCAACCTCAACCACATGCCAGAAGCCGAACACCCAGACAGACGGGCGGGGCGCGGGGCGGGGCAATCCTGGGCTGCTGTGGGGCAAGTGTACCTACGAGATGCAGCACCCGTCGCCGCTGTCGGCAGCTCGGTACAGAAGGGCTGCTTATCTGCCTGCCTGCCTGCCTGCCTGTCTGCCTGTCTGCCTGTCTGTCTGTCTGTCTGTCCGTCCTCTGGGGGATATATTATATATGTAGCCTATATAGCCCCCCCATCCGTCCATCCATATAGACCTCACCTCACCTCCCCCCACATACCCATCCCGTCCATACTCTCCAATATTAACCCCAATGTCCATCGCCCTAAAAAACAAAAACGTCCTCGTCACCGGCGGCTCGCGTGGCCTCGGCGCCGCTACCGTCGAGCGCTTCGCTGCCGAGGGCTGCAACGTCGCCATAAACTACCTGTCGGCCTCTGCGCGCGCCGAGGCCCTCGCCGAGAAGGTGCGTGCCACCTGGGGCATCACGGCAGTCGTGATCCAGGGCGACGTGGCGACGGATGCGGGGTGTGTCGCGATTGTCGCCGAGGCCGTGAGGGCGCTGGGGGGGCTGGATGTGGTGGTGTCGAATGCTGTAGGTTTTGCTTCGGGGGGTTGTGGGGGAGAGAGAGGATCGAGGAAGTGATGGATAACTAACTGGGTGGTGGGTTGCGGATATATACAGGGGTGGACAAAGATCGGGGCGTTTAGTGATCTGTATGCGCTCGAGGAGGAGGATTGGGATAAGGTGTGTACGCATTTAATCATCTTTTTGGCTCTTCCCCAATCCACAATTTACATACCAAACGATCATTACCCCACCGTATCTGACAGGGGGGCCAATGATCACAGTGCTGGAACGTCAACGTCAAAGCCAACCTGCACATCCTCCGCGCCGCCGCACCAACCTTCAACGCCAACCCCGACGGCGGTAGCATGCTGATCACCTCTTCTGTCGCCGTATGACACCCCCCCGCGGGCTATCTCACTAGCTAGCGCTCTTTTTTCTCTCTCTTTTTCTTCTTTCATTTTTTCCACTGACAGCCTAAACAATAAAAAAAAAAGGCAACTAATGCATCCGGGAGCTCAATCGCCTACTCGGTCTCAAAAGCAGCAGGCCTACACCTGATGCGCTGCCTGGCAGCGAGCCAGGGCCCAAAGATCCGCGTCAACGCCATCCAGCCCGGGCTGCTGCTGACGGAATGGGGCCAGCAGTTTTCCGAAGAGCGGATCCAGGCGATGAAGGAGAAGGCGGCGTTGAAGACTTGTGTGAGTACTTTTCTTCTTCCCTTTTTCTTTCCTGGGGGGTGAGGTGGGCTGACGGGGGGGGGAACCATCGATTATATATATATAGCCGACGGTAGAGGAGTGTGCGGATATGTTTGTGCTTATGGCCAAGAGCACGTCGCTGACGGGGAGCTCGGTGAAGATTGGTGAGTCTTCTTGCGTTCTTTTTCTTTTCTCTCTTTTATTTCTGTAAAGTGATCCTGTGATGCTAATTGTGGTGGGGGGCGGCTTAGATGCTGGGTTGTTCGTATAAATCCCGTAGGGTTTTAGAAATTTGTATTAACCAAGTGTTTGTTTATTCAATAAAGCGTACTTTTCATCAGGGCCTCATGCATGGTTCTTTACGTTGGCATTTTTTTATAGTGATTGCTTGATTTATCGTACTAGTCCCATGCCATGCCACGCTTTCTATGCACAGAGTGGGTTGGCTAGGGCTTTGCGTGATCCCCAGCTACATGTACAGCTACTCTGCAAAAGTGTTCATGATTCGGATTTCGGAGTGAGACATTTCACTATGGAACCGTGCCCGACCATCAAAGGGAAAAAAAAAAAAAAAAAAAAAAAAACCCTCAGGAGTTTCCAAATGACCAATGGTATCCGGAATCAGTGAGAAATGTGATCAATGGCCTACCTTCTTTTATCTACAGTCGTCTTGGGGGCAACGACGAAGCTGGTTGGGCGACGAACAGGGGTCTTTGTCGGTCAAGGCAGTGGCGCTCAGGCTGTTACGAAACCACTTGTTTGGCTGAAATCTGTGTTTTCGTCGTTGTCCCAGGTTCGTCGTTGTCCCAAAGTTGACTGTATAGTTACAAACTATATTATATATTCTTGTTACCCCGAATCTTAGCATTAGAGGTATGTAACGTTAACATTACGGGTGCGCCACACTGTGCACTGACATTAAAACTAAATCACAAACACTTTTTGCAGAGTGGCTGTATGTACCTACAGCGGGTAGGTAATAAGTGATGGAACGGGCTGAGGCAGAGTGATACCAGTGTTTGCAGGTATAACCATATCAGATCAGGGTGTTCCATCACTACTTATTACCCATCGCTGTACTCGCTTGTCAACTATGTATTTGCCCAACCAGCAAAACACAGGTTTTCAACAACTTATAAAAGGTCGCGCACTTATACCAAAATATCAACGGCCAAGTATAGTATAATTTCGACAAGGGAGATTCATGCTCCAAATTCTTGGCCTAATTAAGACATTCGTAAAGGTGCAGTAAAAGGACCTTTTTAGACATATTTCACCTTCAGAATTTGTTCTTTGTAGATATGGCCTAAAAGCAACCTGTAGAGTCTTATAGGTACCTAGATAGGAGGTGAATGATTTCAATGGAGATGGGCTCTCAGGATTCTGCGTGTGTTTTGATGGCTGCGCAAATACATATTTGATATGCGAGTACATACCTCAGACCAAGTTGCGGACTGAGGTACCGAGTGATGACCCATGACGGTAATTCATACCTAATACTAAACGCCCTAAAAGTTGTAAGAAAGACCCCCACAAATCCACAATAAATCTTTACAATCCTCGAGCTGCACTTCACTCCTCCCATCGACTAGGCCCGCAGATGAACCCCAACCTGCATGGGTGCCCACCATAAATACATTATGCAATTACACAGAAAAACAAAGGCCGTGAAAAACCTAGAGGGGTTCTTACTTCACGGGGATTATTGAGTTACCAGAATAGTACGTGAAAAACAAAATAGTAAAAAAGCAACCAAACACGCCCGCTAACAAAAAAGAAAGAAACCCATAACTATTCCCATGTCATAATACAGATTCATTATTAACCGAATAAGGTAAATAAAGATGTAAGGCCATGGCCAAATGGCAGTCATGACATAAACACAACTGGAGAACCAAGGCAGATTATAGAAGTATACAAATTGACTCGTATTCAAGGTAACGATCGCAAAACCTCCAAAAGACACGGATAGGGGGTCAAAGCATCATGCTTCGTCTTCTACTTGAAGTCCCCGCCGTCATTACAGGATGATTATTGTCAAATTCGGTTTCGTTGTCCATATTGTTAGTGCTCTTTGCACTCCGAACGCCTTTCGTGGAGTTCCCTAAGCTGGTCCTCCGTGAACTTCGCACAACCTCATCACCCGCTAGTTCTACCTGCGAAGATGATAACGCCAGGTTGTTATGGGTACCACTCCTTCTCCTTGAACTTGAGCTTTCGCGATTTCGCGATTGACCTTCTTCGCCACCGTGAGTGCTTTCTGGATCAAATGATACTGTCTTCCGCCTCGATTCAGTCGGCGCTGTACTTTGAAATCTCCCTGACATTGCATCATTTTCCAGGTCCATTAAAGTCCCCTGATGAAGATTACTTGCCCTCCTCTTTCTATATGTCATCACACTTTCCGGTAGCTCCATTTCTCCATTGTCACGTCCCGATCTCTTGTCCAAAAGCCCGCCAATTCCAGTCTCCCTGGATTTCCTAGGCTCTTCTACCACGTCAACAGTCGAAGTTGTTGGCTGGGGCAGTGGCGCTAACCATTGATTGCCAAAAATATCTTCCCCCTCAGCAAACACATCCTTCTTGGCCATTAACTCCTCAGAGCTATCTTTGTTCTTCAAACGGCCAGCAGTGGACCTTCTCGCAGTCCTTCCTTCACTTTTTCCTGTTTCACCTGGTTTATCTTCTCTTCTCATTTTGTCTCTTAGGTTTGGCAAAGCATAGTTGACATTATTGGCCTTTGACCTCCTCGAAGGTCTTCCTGTACCACCTGTTTCCATATCTGCCGAGGGA
This sequence comes from Morchella sp. 2016-41, assembly GCA_024713855.1. Taxonomy (NCBI): domain Eukaryota; kingdom Fungi; phylum Ascomycota; class Pezizomycetes; order Pezizales; family Morchellaceae; genus Morchella; species Morchella sp. 2016-41. Next base: position 3,383,066 of record JAMGZD010000001.1, on the reverse strand, counting down.
GGTTCCGTATTCGAATCGCGGTAGGTCTTGATCTTCTGTGGTGGTAATTCTGTCTTCTCTGGTTTCTCGAGATCTTTCTCTTTTGTAAGGGAAGTTTTGGTATACTTCTGAGGCGAATTGAACGGATCCGAATTCGTGCTTTCTGCAGACACGTTAGAATCGCCTTCACACTTATTGGGCAGGGGAGCAAGAGGAATGTAAACTTACTGGGACCCAGTGCTCTTCGGCCAATGGCGGGAGTAGCACCTAAAGTAACAGTCTCTCTCGTGGGAACAGGATCCTTTTTCTCGACAATTTCCATTTTTACGGCCCGCTTCCCGGTGTCAACAATCTTCTCGACCTCGTACATCTCATCAACTTCCTTCATTGGTATGTCATGATCAACTTCACTAACATTAGACACCGATACAGTTGGCTTTTGGGTTTCCGCTCGAATTTTCGGCACATCCGCAGTTCTTTGTGGGTGTCTTGTGAATTTAAAATCGAGACTCAAAGGAGGCTCAATATCTTGTGCCTGATCCCTATCTTCAAATCTTCTCTTCTTAGGCTTTTCTGATGGTGTGTCTACTATGAGTTGATTTCTGGATGTGGCAGTTGATTTCGTGGCTTCCACCTCGGTTGGACGGGTGCTATCTCTTCTTCGCTTTGAACGGATTTCAAGCATGCTAGATGTGGGTGGCTTAAGATCCTCATCCGATTCTGCATCATCGGCCCGTGGTGGTAATAATGTTATTATTTCCTCGAAGCTGTGTTGTTAGCGATTCAAGTCACCATATAAAGAATCAAAATGTGGGTAACTACTTAAGACTACTTCGTCTATCTTCACTGCCAAGACTGGTTCGTCGGGGTTCCTCAACATTAAGACTGCTTCGCCGGGAATCTTCAGAAATTGCAGGAAGATTGTCCTCAGTTCTCATAGCCTCGCTGAAGCTGAAGCTGAGTCCTCTTCTGTATGTAGTTTGATCTGGAGAAACTATATGCGCTTTTTGTTTCGGCTGTGGCTTTACTATAAAAATGAAGATCCTGAATCAATAATTTATCCTAGTGTGATAGCTTTAGGATAATAATTTGTAAAATCGTACCTCTTGGGGATACTGCAATAGCCTTCCCTAGGCTTGCTAGAAGCTCCTGCATCTCGGCCACCTTCCCCTCTAGCTGCCTTTTGGTAGCTTCAACATTCTCGATCACGGTTTTGCCCCGTTCACGCCTGTCCAGCTGGGCCTGGAGCCTGATGACCTGCTCCCGCAGATCAATATTTTCAGTGAGTAGCCGAGTAGTTTCGGTTTCGAGGCTACGAATCTTGGTGGATTGTGTGGAGTTGACCCTAATAGCCAAACAAGACACCTAGTCAAAAATCTCGAAATACTAAATTGGTAGTAAAAAAATAAAAGGGTTTGTGAGTAACGAACCTAGCGATCTCACGGTTCTGACGAATATATCTTTTCTTTACTGTAAGTTTTGGTTAGCGTGTTGTGTCTTCGAGGATAATCTCATGAACGATGAGAACAAAGGTTTGGGGGATGAAACAACGTACTTGCTTCGAGAGATTCTTGCCCTGGCTGGGGCGGGTCGTTTAATCTGGCCATGAACACTGTGATGTATAGATCAGATGTAAATGGGTGCTATTGATGATCCTGTAAATAGAAAAAAGGAAGAGGCCTAGGTCACGAGGAGGGGATATCGATTGATAGGGATTATGTATTGTAAATGGTGGATGATGAGTGGTGGGTGAGGGTGAGGGAGGTGCCTGTCTGTTGACATTTAACTGAATGTGGGCAAGTGGGAGCTCTTTTGTGTGTTCGGATCCACGACGCGTTGAATCCATGGCAACCGCCTACCCACCTCTAACCTCAAGCACTAGGCAGTAGGTATTTGAATATTAACCCCTCACCTCTACGCTCAAGCCCCTGCATAAAAGGCAGAATTACTCTACAAATACAAAGGAGTATCTCTTAAAAAAACAAGAGAGCGTACTTACATCCCCCATTGACCGATTGTTCGAAGCAATGTCGAACTATCCACACCGCTACTCCCAGCACTTTCGCCAACCTTCTGCTTCAACCTCTGCCTCAGGGTCCCCAGCCCTGATGGCGAGGATAAATGAGAAGAAGCAGGAACTTGAAAATTTGATGGCGTTGCGAGATCTATCTGCTGGGCTGGCGAAACAGATGGAAGAATTGGAGGGAAAGCTAGCAACATTGACTGACGGGACCGAGGGTACTTGCCAACCCAGCCTGATATGGACCCGAGTTTATTCCAGGCTGATATATAGACTTGAATAGCTGTTGCTGCGGTTTTGTCGAACTGGCATAATGTCCTTAGGGCAATTGCTATGGCTTCTTGTAATATCTTATCTTGGATTGCGCTACAAGCTTCACACTGACACAGAGCCGCAGCAAAAATTCCCCAACCTAAAGAAGCCGAAGAGGACAATCCATTTTCGCCAAAGCCAAAGCAAGAGAAACAGGAAGAACATGACGGACTACGAAGAGACGAGAACGGTGTTCCAATGCCGCAGACCTTGGTCAGAATTCCAGTACTTCCGCAAAAGTGATTGTGAAGGCGTATAGATTGGTGTAATGAGATGACGAATATCAGCCATGAGAAATTTCTTAGAGGAGTTTCTTAGGAGCACATTGGGTCTGGAGTATGGTGTATATGGTAGATTTAACACACTTTCGTGCTGGTAGTTAACTTGTTTGAATGAGATAAATCAAGCGCCTATTTTGACACTACATGTAGTATGTAGGAGTATGTAGGTAGTAGTTACAATAATTATAAGGGTCTTGTCTGATATTGAAAAATCTTCCTATGTGATTTCAGCTTAGCTAAGGTCTTCTAACAGCCGGGAGCTTATTGGCTAGCAGATTGCTTCACTGGTACCACTGTTAATAAGGCACTCTACTCGCAATTTCATAGCGTTTTTGAACACAACCAATATTGCATACACCTAAAAAACCGCCAAGACTACATTTTTGTATGGCATGCAATAGCGGTTGTGTTTAGAAACGCTATGAAGTTGCGAGTACAATAGAGCATTGGATGAGTCCATAGGAAGCCTCATCTCGTCTTGCATGCTTTAGGGCGCGCTAAGCGTAGCTCCAGTTCCACGCGGGATGACCTGCATGAAAACAGCTGTGGTTGATGACATCAGACCCTGTACCCCACATTTTGCAGATTCGTTTGATTGAAAACTCTCCACTCAAGCCATCCCAATCAACAGAGATAAACATTCGAAAACAATACCATGGCTGACCATTCACATTCTCACTCTTGTCATGGTGAACAAGATCATGATGATCATTCCCATTCTCATGGTCCTGGGGGCCATGATCACTCTGGCAAGCTTAGCCCTCCTAGTGCATCGTAGACATCTAGATATAGCTAGCTAACAAACCAATTCATATATAGACGACTTAACTCCTGCACTCCAATCTTCTCTTTACCAACACATCGAATTTGACAAAATCACTACCCTCAATGAAACTGTTCCCGGCGCTGGCATGAAAATTGTCAAAAAAACTTGGGATGAGCGTCTCGATAACAACGTCTTTCTCGAGAGTGATGTTGACGAGCAGCTACTTATGTTTATCCCGTTCGTGAATCTTCATTCCTTTGGAGAGAACTATGCACTAACGCAAACAAAACAAAAGTTTTACGGGCACTGTGAAATTACACTCGATCATTGTCCGCTCACCCCCAGGGCCGACTGCTCCCAAGACTGTGAAGATATTCATTAATCGTGACGATCTTGATTTCTCCTCAGCTACCGACTTAAAGGCTACACAAACACTCGAGCTTCCTCTAACCGGAGAAGTTATTGAAATGCCAGTCAAGAGGGCCTTATTTCAGAACACTCACTCTTTAACGCTATTTTTTGAGAAAAACTTCTCGGGAGAAGCTGCCGACGATGACGACGATGAGGAAGAAGTCACAAAGTTGAGCTATCTAGGGTTTAAGGGAACATGGACGGAACTGCGAAAGGAGGCGGTAGTAGCGAATTATGAAGCTGCTGCCAACCCAGCAGATCACAAAAATCTAGTCCCTGGTGCCAATTATGGGGCAATGGGAATGGGAGGTCATAATCAAGGATTTTAATTTGGGAGATGCAAGTCAATGATTTCACAGGCGTTATTTGCACTGAATATTGGAATGTCACTCAAATTCGCGAAAGGTTTCTTTTACAAATGAGCATCAGTTTATGGCAGTTCATGTGATTCCCCAATAAGAAGCATTAATAAACTGGCCTGATATCTCGAGGTGTACTACATGAAATGTCCTACGTGCCAATGATTGGGGTCCAGCAATAAAACTCGCCTTGGAGAGGCCGAGTGATAGCCCGTGACAACAAGCGTACAGCGATCTAGATTAATTGTTGGTCAAATGCCGCACTCAACGCCAACTGGGATCCCATGAATCTCAAACACCAAATCCACCATACGTCAGGTATTGAAATTTTGCCGTAAAATTAATAATAAAAAGGAATGAGTGTAAAATATACAGACCCGTCTCAACCATGACAGGCCATCACAGTACTCGCCCACACAAACATAATACCTAGCACTATTACTAGAAGTCTAATTTTTCGACCCTCATACATGGTAAGTCCTTCACCATACCACCTATAAATCCTCTATTCTATGATGTGGTCTCACCGTTCTTTCTGAAGGTGACCTTTTCTACCCCGACACTCTCGTTGCCTTTTTCGTCGGTGCGGAGCTGGTAGACATAGAGAACAAGAACACTGCCTTGAACCTAGAAAGAAATTGGTATTTTAGTAGCAGTACTAAAAGTCGCGGCAAAATGATAAGAACATACATCCATCAAGCAGAAACTTGGAATTATAGGCTCCTCTTCGGAGACCCATCCGCCTGATATGGCTCCTGTTGCCGAGCCTATTCATTTATTATCAGCCGCCCGTGTTAGATCCCCATTTCTGCCTAATTTCCTTCCGCAATTTACTTACCTGGGTTGATGAAAAACCTTCCTTCTAGCTCATAAGCTTCGAATCGATGCGTCCCTCCCCAAACTAGCACATCGCAGTCCAGTCTTCTGGCTTCGATCAACAGACTATCACTATCACCCTGCGGGATAATAGTATGCCCATGCGTGAACCCAATGCGCAAATTACCGTGGGTTACAACCTTTGATAAGGGAAGATTTGTTGCGTCAACGTCGAAATCACCTTTGACAATTTGAAGATCAGGTGCAGTTGAACGTAAAAAGTCGTATGTTTCCTTGTCGGTCAAGTTTCCTAGACAGAGGATCTGGCCAATTTTACCGGGAGAGAGAAGTTTGCGGAACTAGAGGGGGTGTCAGTTGCTGGTTTTAGATGGCTGGTCTGGGCCGGAGGAGCTTGGGAAGCCTGGGGGTAGGGCAAGACCTTCGCCGGGATATCCTGAACACAAGATTAGAAGCTACCCCACCAACAAGCTTTGAGTGGAGGGAGACTACTGGAGCTCTGTCTGGGATATGAAGGTCTCCGATGCAGAGAACTAGACGAGATGCCATTGATTGAAAATATGCGTAGGTGGATGGAGTGATGGGAAGAAGTTTAGAGTGGATGCTTCTTTTTAATTAAGTCAGCCATTGTTGACAGTTTCTATAAAAGGAGATAGCCCTGCTACTCACTAAACGTACTTAATTTGTTAATTTCTGCAGCTGTCTGTTCCTGAGCCTTTGTCCCTGAGCTCCCGTGTCTGATTGTGGGGTCGCGGTTAGATAGTTACCCGGTCCTACCTAGCTAGCTGTGTTACAGCTTGTGAGGCTCTTCGGGGTTTTCGGATGTCGTCACCGGAGTGTCGGAGTCGGCTTTTAGGGGTGCAAGACCCTCCTCGCCCACAAACATTCTATTCACGCACGCACCACCCACACGCACCTCTCAACACAAGCATCCATCCACCCGTCAATCCTAGGTACGCGCTTCCCGCCTACCCCGCCAATACGCCCCTCTCCACACGCAAAATCCGCCCCTCCACGTACCACGCGCACCCCAACCAACATACCTCAATAGCCTCGGTTCATCCCCGTAGCCCCCCATTCCTTTGCCCTAAGCATCCTCCACATCGCCTTGCCCGGCTATAACCGCCACCCTCATTCAAACTGGCTGCACGATCTTCTCCCCGCCTGTCCCTCATCAACAGGCATCTCTCCTCTGCATCCCCTCCTCCTGATCGTCCTGCGTCCTGCCCTCCCACAACTTGCACAACCACTGCACCACCATTCAGAATGTCTGCCCAAGCTGCCCATCCAACCCTTCTTATTCCAGGCCCTATCGAATTTGACGACGATGTTCTTCTGGCGTTGTCTCATCCTAGGTATGTCGTTGCGCTCCAAACAATTCACTATGACTCACTCGATCTTGGCTTGATGGCTAATACTGGGTTTCCTTCACTTCCTACAGCGAGAGCCATGTTGGTGCTACCTTTGTAAACATTTTCGGAGAGACGTTGTCGATGCTAAGGCAACTGTTCCTGAATACCGACCCCTCAGCGCAGCCATTTGCTGTCTCTGGATCTGGGACATTAGGGTGGGATTTCGTGGCGGCAAACTTGGTAGAAAGGGGCGAAGATGTGTTGGTCCTACATACAGGTATGTTCCCCATTACAAAGCAACCGAAAATGATCTTACGATGGTTATCTGACACGAGCGAGCATGAATAGGGTACTTTGGCGACTCATTCTCCACCTGCTTTTCTACTTATGGTGCAAACCCTACTCAATTGAGAGCTCCCATCGGCTCCCGTCCCTCCCTTGCTGAGATTGAAGTCGCCTTAAAAGAGAAGTCTTACAAACTTATCACTATCACCCATACCGACACATCTACTGGTGTTCTCTCAGATGTTAAAGCTATTGCCGAGCTTGTACACCGGGTTTCGCCGGATACGCTTATCATAGTGGACGGTGTATGCTCTGTCGGTTGTGAGGAGATCCGTTTCGATGACTGGGGCATTGATGTTGTTCTTACCGCTTCACAAAAGGCAATTGGGGTTCCTGCTGGATTGTGTATACTCATGGTCAGCGGGAAAGCAATTGAAAGGTTTAACGCTAGAAAATCTCCACCAAGCTCATACTTCGCATCATTTGCAAATTGGCTACCAATAATGCGCAATTACGAGGCTAAGAAACCTTCTTACTTTGCCACTCCATCCCCACAGCTCATCCGCGGTCTTCACACATCCCTCAAGCAGATTACTTCCATTCCCATGGAAGAGCGATTTGCGAAACATAAAGAAGTCAGTGGAATAATTAAGAAGGCAATCGGTGAAATGGGATTGAAACAACTTGCCGAAAATCACGAATGCCAGGCAAATGGTATGACGGCTATATACCTACCCGAGGGTGTCGGTGCGCCAGATCTCCTACCAAAGCTACTGGCAAAGGGTGTTATCTTCGCAGGAGGTCTACACAAGGAAATTGCGACAAAATATTTTAGATTTGGACACATGGGTGTGAGCGTTATGAACGGGGATCTGGGACATATCAACAAGGCACTGGATGCCCTAAAAACAAGTTTGACAGAAGCTGGTTATAAATGTTAAATAATTTTTTATAGTTTTAAAAAGGTTAATAGTAAATACGGGAGAGCGAGAGTGGGGTGCATGCACTCCAGGTCCTTTTATATGTAGATAATAACTTTAAATTATTACAATACCTGCATTCCTTATTACGCTTAGAGCATACAAGTACGAGGGGGGAACTCTCTACCGATGATGAATTCCACTCCCGCGCAACAGGCCTGATAACTCAATATTAAGTGATGAATGCATTTGATTGTTCTTAAGCTTTATATATCTCTTCTCTTAAATAGGAGGTAAATATCTCGGCGTGTTGAGATCGATGTCGATGTTGGGGGAGTTTCCCGTTGCTATAGGCATATTTAACATTTTTTTCACGTGTTGCAAGTTGAGCCGCATGATAAGTGCTTTTTACCCCGCCAGAGAACAGCTTCCACAAATACTGTTTCTTGTTTTTGCGCGGAGAGAATTAAAGATGGTTTATTACTTTACGTCAAACGTGGTTGAGCCGGCCGCATACATTTACATGGGAAAGGATAAAGTCGAGAGTAAGTCCTACCCTGTTAAAGCTTAGAGGAAGGTTCCATACCTGACCCAGAGTAGATGAAGAGTTAATCAAGTACGGATGGGACGAAGATATTTGGTATATCACCCTCTCTCGACCATTAACCTTCACAAAGCTCTCATTACGTAGGTTAACGCAGTGCTTAGGGTACGCAATTTCTCTATCTAGCAGTAGACAGAATATACGACTGACGGCTACAGTTTCACGCGGATAAGCTCTCATCGGCGCATATTTACCTACGACTTAAAGAAGGCCAGAGCTGGGAAGATATTGGCCCGGAACTACTGGTCGATTGCTGTCAGCTCACAAAGGCAAACTCAATTGAAGGTCTGTCTACACAATGGTCTTCGTCGGCTGTTCTATCACTAAGCAACAATGGCTGTTCTGCAGGAAACAAAAAAGACAATGTGAATATAGTTTACACTCCCTGGTCCAATCTCAAAAAAGACGGTTCCATGGCCGTCGGTCAGGTTGGATTTAAGGACCAGCGGAAGGTTAAAAAAGTTCTTGTTGAGGCCCGCACGAACGCTATCATCAACCGACTCAATAAAAACAAGACCGAGAAGTTCCCGGATCTTGCGGCGGAGAGGGAGGAGAGAGACAAGGCCATTAGAGATAGGGAGAAAAAATTGATGCTAGAAAGGGTAGGGGCTGTTTTTTTTTTCTCTTTCTCTCTCTCTTCCGTTATCAAGGAGAGAACTTTTGGACTAACAGCGGTGTAGAAAAAGGAAGAGGCTAGGGTGATGAAGGAGAGAAGGGAGAAGGCATGGCAGAAGGACCATGCCTATGACGACGTCTTTACAGAGGATGCTCTGGAAGAGAATACTAACGATAAAAGGGATGCTAACTTTTATGATGACTTCATGTAACCTAGGAAGGAATTTTAGGCATTCTTTACCCTCTTTCACTTTCTCTTTCTATCTTTGGCAGGCTTGCAGCTGCTTAAGTGAATGTACCTACCTTCACGCGGATCACCAGCCGTCAATGATTATTGCGGGAAATAACGGGATTACAGTAAACACCCTCAAAACCGGAAAAACTACAGTTATATGGCCAACAAAGTTTGAATCTGTACCTAAGACCTCACATTAATATAATATATTTGGTGGTTGTTTCGGTTCCATCAAGATTATATACATCTTAACACCTCAGCGCCCGGGAAGTGGATACTTGGCCCCAATTTCGGCTGGCCGTTCAATATCATCCCATATTAGGTTGAGGTGGTAAATGCGTTTTCGGAGAAATCCCTGCGTATTTAGAAGGCTTAGTGTAAGTACATACATGTATAGTAGAACCATTTGCACCATAATTTCGTCGGGCGATGCATTAGTACAATATTCGCGAAGTCGCTGACTTAAGGGGCATAAGGCACTTTTGCATCATAGATCTAGTTACTCGTACTTGATATCTATATATCTCTACTAATCGATAAATGGCTCATGAACCAACTTTCCCCTCCTTCAGTTCATCAATGATGCTTGTCAAGAATTTTCTCATTGGGGGGGGGATGTTAGGCATATAGGGGCGGTGATGCTCCAGCATAGCCTAGTATAATAACTTTCCGAGTGATTTGGAGAGGTCAAGCTTTCAGAAAGATTCTACAACTCCGAAACTCTCAATTTTGTATGGAAAATTCGCAGAAAAAACGAAGTTTCAAAAGTCTCCGGTATTTCCTGAGCCCATACAAAACGACCCCAAACACCACACAAAACTGCGGTCTTGGGCTCCAGGAGCTTTCTGGCGCTGGGGAATAAGTCACCAAGCTAAAATGACCAATTATACTAGGCTGTGCTAGAGCATCACACTAAAGGCTGGGCATATTGAGATCAATACATGTACTTACGTAACTTTTCATAGCATCTGGGCTGCGCACAGTAAATGGACTGATAAAATGCATGTGTGTGCTTCATAGGTGATCACTCGACGGCAACAAACGAAGGGAGAATAATTGTTAGGCAGAGCGTCTTAGTGAAACCATTTATTTACTGTATGAATTTCAGAACTATCGTTATTCCCTCCCGTTATCCCAACCCGCATTCGCTCCAATCCCGAGACCAAAAAAGAAAAAGAAAATAAAGAGAAGAGATGACCTGCCCAAAGAACCACGAAAATGCAATGAGACCACAAACACGCAAGTTAAGAGATATTAGACAGATAAAAGAGGGGTAAGACCAGAACCAGAGATTCCCCATGAAATGAGAATACATGTAGGTATGTGAGAGCAACGCGTGTACATAGCCTATTACGATGGGCAGAAGGCGCTAAATAAAATATTTCTCCATGGATTGGACATATCCCCACAATAAAGGCACATACAACCTTCGATTTTTAAACATAAAATAAATCGAGTTGCTTCTACTCTTCAGAATTTCATGCCAATTCCTCCGGACTATTCGTAGTAGTCTGTCACTCGCCATTTTCGGATTCTTCGTCGTCCTCTTCCTCGTCACTTCCCTCCTCCTCCCTGGCCCGCTCCTCCTCTTCCATTTGCTTTTTCCGTTCCCAAACCTCTTTCCTGACTTTTTCGTCCCTTGCCATACGTAGCCTTTCTACCTCATCTACGCCACCCGCCTTCTTTAACTTATTTTCTTCCACAAATTCGCCAAGTTCCTTCTGGAATTCTGGAATTCTCCCTTCAAGATCCTTTTGTCTAAGTTTTTCTGCCCTCTCAATCGCCTCGAGTCTACTCTCGTGGTTTGGTTGCAGAGCACGAACTTCGCTGAGAATAGAGTCCTTGGCTTCACTGGGGTCAAGCCTATCATCAGGATGTACCAACCCAGCAGGAAGGCCTCTGCTGATCGATCTCAATGCGCCTAAGCCGGGGACGGAACCGTTTTTGAACTGCTGCTCGGTGCACTGTTCGACGAGCTGGAACGTCTGTGATGCTTTGTCTAGATCATCTTGTAGGTCCTCGATTAGGTTTTCTTGCATATTGAAGAAATCTTGTTCCTGACAGACAAGTTCAACCTCCTTTTCCCAAACTCTCCTAAACACAGGCTTCTCTCGCTTGATATAGTCTGCCATCTTCTTGAGCTCTGCTCTGGCCTGCGTAATCTCCTTCTTGACCTGGTTGAGGTTGCGTGCTAGAGGACGGACACCACGCTGTACAACATCTTTCCGTAGATCTTCCACTGTATCTTGAAGGTCATCCACCCTATTTACTAGTGCATCTGCATCCGTCCCAAGAGTCTTCTTCCCATTTTCAACGTAGGTGCGACCTTCGTTTGGACCGAGCTTAGGCTGACCAGCAACAGTTTTCACGGCGCTGGCTTTAGTTTTGATAGTTGACATGGATGTATTGATATCAGCGACAAAGGTGGAATAGACCTGTCGCAACACTGCCAAATCTTTCCTGAGGTCTCTAAGTTCGATTAATTGAGCAGTGTTATCATGCTTCGTAGTGGCCCCTGGCGTCGATGAACTAGGAAACGAAGGTGGTGACAAAGTTATCGGGGTAGAAACAGGAGCAGCCACAGAAAGCTCGGCAATCTTTTTGGCGGCCTCCTCCTGACGTTCTGCTACCCTAGTGATTTGCAAACTCTGTCCTTCCATAGACCCTCGCAACCCATCTACCAGTTTCTTTAAACCACCTATTCCATCATCGATATGGCGTTTAACCTCATCAAGAACTTCAATATTTAAGCATAAAACCGCCCTGTCCTTTACATCTCTTAAATCTTCCAGCTCATATCGTACCCCAGAGACAGGGTCTTGGAGATAGATCTCAGGAAAGTCTTCACCAGAGGGAGGGCTGTAATTAAACTTTGAAATAAAGAGAAGACGTAACGAGGTCAAAGATAGCTCATCTGCCCCATCGGCAACAAGGACTTTTTTGATTGACCGACCCAGTTGTAAAAATAAAGTAAGGTCTTTTGTAGGAGGAGGTGGCGAGGAAACCCTTCGAGCAATAGGCTTAGGTGATGGTGGAACAATTTCCGCCTCGGGCTCTTTTACTGGGGCGCTGATGGGTACATCTTCTGATACATCGTTTTTTTGCGGAGGTAGTGGAGGGAACGAACCAGTTCCAATTCCAATTCCGAGAGAGGGCTGGTTTCGAACGGGTTCATCATCTTTAGCAGGAACCGCGGGTCCATTTTTCTTCTCAGACACCTGGGCTATGGACGAATCAAGTTCAAGCTCACGCTCCTCTGATATCCGGTTTACATTTCTCATGGGAGAAGTTTCATTGCTTCGGGGGATCGATTTGGCCGTGTATGAACGCCTTACTCGAACAGCATCCAAAGACTCCTTTGATTCACGGCTATTTCGGGGCATGGCAGGTTGGTTGCTGCTGGTTGGCAACGGTGATGTTCCAGTAAGTTTAGCAATTTGATAGGCAGAATACCGGCGAGATGCTCGTCGCTGCAACGGATCTTCTCGCTGCAGGGCTGCAAGAGCATCTTGGGCAGGAGGTGGGGGCGGGGGGGGAATATTGTAAGGTACAGAATTTCTATTGGGCTCTTGAACCGTGGGGGTAGGCTGAATTTCAGCTGAATTTAGAGGAGGCGAGGAAAGATTTGATGATATAGACGCGGAGTGCTGGTGAGAATTTCGAGACCCAGTTGTTGAAACCGAACCTCTCACCGAGGTAGGGTAAGGTGGAATTGGCGGTGATGCAGCTCGAACTGTTGTATTCCCGCCGGGTAAAGATGACGTGCGTGGAGGAGCACCCTCCTCTAAACCATCTCCACTTCTTGCCCTCGTGGCTTGGGTTGGTTGCTGTGAGGGTGGGGGACCTCTATCTATAGATGCAGGCCCAGAAAGCTCTGCAGTATTCCTGCCACTTTTATGTTGCCGTAAACCTTGTTGTTTTCTCTTGAGCCCATGAAGGAGATTGATAATGATCTCCCTGATTCTCGGTAAGTAGACTTCCAGACTCTGAGGACTCGCATCTTGACTCAGAGTGCTCTCTAATATCGTTCTTAGCGCATCCGGTACATTTCCCAAATCGGTTGTATCTACTCCGATGGCTGTAAATGCTCGACACGCCAAATTGAATTCGGATCCAAGGCGGACATATACATCTGAGACCTCCGCCTCAGTGGCTTGCTGCCGCGACCAAGCGGTAAGAGTTTCAAGAAGTTGTTTAGTTGCGATGAGAAGTTGAGTAACGGATTTTTCGATTGTAGAGAGGTGTTGAGACGGCTGTGGCTCGAGTCAGCAAAATGTTTGTGACGAGCATTATTGAAATTTAAAAAACATCCATAATTTAAAGTACTCTAAAGAAAGATTCCTTGTAAAGGGAACGGATCGAGTCAGGAAAATGAAGCTCACACTTATTCTAGATCGCTGCTGTCGAGGACTCCTGGCTGAACCCGTTGAGTTCTGGGAGGACATTGAGGTGTTACTAAAAGTAGGTGAATGTGATGGCGATGCCGATGATGATGATGTTGGGGTGAGAGATCTTGTAAGGCCTGAGCGATGGGAGCCGGATTGCATTAGATGCTGGAGGAAAGGGGCTAGATAGCTGGTACCCAAGGAGGGGAGCCAGAGAGAGTGTGGGGGGTTGGTTAGTGGGGGATGGTGGTCGTAGTGGCTGTTGAGGTTTAGTTACTGGGACATGGTGTTGGGTTAGTTTCGCGTTTACCGACTGCGCTGGAGGCATCTGCAGGGACAAATGTTTCCCTACCTTGGTGTACTTTACATACCGGTATCCCAGGAAAAGCTCGAATCGTGACTTATCTTATTCAGCACATCTGGCGCTACACCCGCAGTTAGATAGAACGTTAAGATAAGGAAAGAAGATTAGGCATAGAACTAAGAACCCGAGGCTTTAATTTTAATTACAGGTGCTAAGGTAACTATATCGAAGGATATATAGTTATATTGTAGTTGGGTCGCATCATTTCCTGAGGCTTCAGCCAGGCACGAGCTTGATATCGATTGTGGACCAGTTGTTTAGGGCTGAGCATCATCTTTTATGTGAACTTATTTCAGAAGTTTCTAGCGTGGTCAGGATTGCAAATCTTGGGCCATCACTTCATGCGCTCCTTGGATATCTCATGCACCCCTTACAGATCGATCATTCACCAGGAGGTTTTATTGAAGCTCTTTCTATTTGCGGTTGATTAAAATCAGTTGTGCAGGCAGACATCATTAACAATGGTTTGAATTGTATGGCAATATCTACTTTGATACACGAAGCGATAGAATGATCTTCAGCCAGAAATATTACCCATATAGCATTCGCACAATCAGATGACCCACACAAACATAACCCCGACAGCTTGTTTATTTGTCCAGCCATCACGCATGATTTAGCATTATTATGCCTACCAGCAGCTAATGTGAGTCGTGTGTCGGGTTTGAGTTTTGGCGCTCATAAACACCAGCTAGACAAGGTGTTGAAATGCGTATGCACTGGAACTGACACAAATCTTCGCAAGAACAACAGTCCAGAAAGTGACTTTTTTCCTGCAGATTAGTAGAGATAGGAGGGCCTTCGATGCGCTTGCTGATAATTTATGCTGGGACGTATCAGGTGCTTGGTTAACGGTGGTGTGTCTTGGCAGTAATCGTCTTACCTTGAGGAAGTGGAAAAAAAAATAAATAAAATATCACTGGCAGGTGGGAGGTGAAACCAACCTGTTGCTGCTACTGCTGCTTGGTGTTGCTTGGTAGGTAGAAAGAGCTGCTGCGCTCATCGGCCCCCAGACTACGCTCAAAGCTCTCTTTACTACTAAGGCCCTTTTCATCTTTCTACCTTTCTTTCCTTTTGCCGTTCCCTTTGGATAGCTCGTGGATTTTTTTTTTTTTGTTGTTGTTGTCGCCTTTGCACGAGAAACCCATAAACGAGAAGAACAAACTTGTCTCTCGCTCGCACCCTCTGACATCCCCCCATCTAAACCTCCCCATACCCCATAACCCCCATCACCTCACTTACGCCCATCCTCTTTACTATCCTCTCTATCTAGCCCCCCCCCTCTACACCCCACTATCCACTTCAAAAGCTAGACTCTTCTAGAGGGGAAGAACAACAGCAGAAGTACCTTCAGGCTCGCCTCCTTACTGACAACGAATTCTGCTGCACTTTCCTTTTCTTCAACCTTTCTTCCTGAAAGCTTGGTTCTCATCACTACTCGACCATTTACGAGCTTCACGAATAGTTACTTACCACCCGCTACATCACACATGGCCACTACGGCAACCGCTCCTACAGCGGCCAGTGGTCCTGCCTCCGCAGGTGCTTCGTCTACTGCCTCGGCCTCTGCAACAAGGCCTCAGTTGAAGAGCACAATTTCTGGAACTTCAAACGGCGGAAATACTAACAGAAGGTCAGTTCAATCACCCATTGATGCCCAAAGGTAAGCGGTTATCACTTCTTTTGAGACTTTAACCTTTAAGTTGGGTACTGGTTTGAGCGATTCTGAGACTGAAACATTGTATCCCGTGTAATTATGTTTGGCCGTTGTTCTTGGGGAATATTCGACCTTGTTGAGGCTCACCCCACGACCCCACATTGTACCTGTTGCTAATCCCCTGATTTATTTGTATTCCCCAGCTTATGTTCCAGCATCGCTCTATCTTCCCTGACTTTCCAATTCCCATCTTTGGGTTTATTTCATCCTAATAGTCATCTTATTGTTTTACGACTACGTCATTTATAGGAAGCTTTGAAGTTGAGCTTTATAGTATAATTCGGTGCTAATAGATATCTAGACGGAATCCTTCCCGAGGAGTGCCTTGGCAAGCGAATCAAAAATATAATGGGGGTTCTACAAACGCAGTAACCTCCTCATCGCCTACACCAAGTCAGGCTGCCGCGATGAAGGCGCGGAACCCAACTATACCTCCCGGAGGTGAATCCGATACTCATGATAAGCATATGCATGATAGGACACTTTTTTTGCTTGCAAACTTAATTGTAGGTTCTATACCCCAATAACTTTTTTGATACTTTTCATTTCGACTCTAAGAACTTACCGTTTCTCTTGGCTCAAAATACCCCTAAGCAAAATATTCCAAGGGCCCAGTAGTGCTCTTGTAGTAACATCTTAGCATTTGCTAACCCGCATCCACAATTGCAAATAGGCCAAAACAATTACTATAACTCTCAAGACTGGTGCCCGTTACACTGGTGTTCTTGTAGGAGCTGACGCAAAGAACCATGATATCGGTGTTGTGATGAAATGGGTCAAGCTTGTCCGAGCTCCTTTGGGCGATAGTGGAGATGGAGTTGAAGAAGGAGACCATGTCGGTGGTGGCCCAGAGAAAACTATGATTTTCGAGCCTAGAGATCTCGTAGATATCTTCGCAGAAAAGATCGCGTTGGGCGAGGCTGAAGGCCACGCGAATCATCTGAATGGTAAATCTGCATTGTAGACGTCTCTGTTTTTTTTCTTCTTTCTATTCCTCTAGTTTACTGATATTCATTGATGTCAATCTAGGTACTTTTAGGACCGACGCTGATATCTCTGGAAATCTTGCCATGCGGGAACGAGAGCTCCATAGGTGGCAGCCTGATGAAGCTACAAATAATCTCTCTCTCGAGGAGTCCGCCTCTGGTTCCCAGACTGGTTCCCAGGGTCAAGGGTGGAACCAGTTCGAAGTAAATGAACGCCTTTTTGGTCTTAAATCAGATTTTAACGAAGATATCTATACTACAAAGCTAGATCGTGCTCATCCACTTTACCAGCAACGTGAAGCAGAAGCAGCAAGAATTGCTAGAGAAATAGAGGGTCAAACCATCAATGCAAGCTTGAATCCTCACGTTGCTGAGGAGCGAAACATTGCCCTCAGAGATGACAGCGGAATCGATGAAGAAGACAGGTATGTTGGCTTCTTCACTGAATTTAATCTAAGTTGACATTTGTTTTTCTCGCTCTTCGAAGATACGGCGCCGTTCAACGTAATCCTGTGGCCGGTGGTGTTTCCCAGGCGCAGGCCACACAGGCCATAAACTCAAGATATACGCCGCCAGCTTTGAGGGCGCCTACGGGGCACCCGACTGTTCCTGGTGCTCCTCATGATCCCGCTATAATATCCTCCCAACTGGTTCGTCCGGAAACCTTGCAGCAGAAACAGCAGCAGGCGCCACAGGCACCGCAAGCACCGCAGGCACCGCAGGCACCGCAGGCACCGCAGGCACCGCAGGCACCGCAGGCACCAAGAGCTGTTCTTCCAACATCTGTTCTTCCAACAATTAATCTGCCGCAAGCCACAAAGTCAGAGGACGCTACTAATAAACCAAAAGAGAAGTCGACTCTTCCTGAAATTATCGCACCTAAGAGAATGCTAGCAACGTCCGAGGTCTCTTCAACAAATCAACCTCCAATACCCGAACTCACACAGGACTTCAAGCAATTTGTTAATATGGAAAAAGAACGCTACATGAGGAAGAAGGCTGATTTACAGCAGAAGGACAGGGCTTCAAAACTGGAGGAGCTCAAGAAATTCTCTGTAAATTTCACTCTTAAAACTGAAATTCCTCAGGACTTGGTACCAATATTGGCAAAAGATAAGCAAAAACAAGCCGAAATTGTTGAAAAGGCCAAGGCAAATGTTGCCAAGGTAGTTTCGCCAACAACTTCAGCTACTTCACAAACGGCCAAACTGCCTGGGACAAGAGAGCCGGTTCCAAATAGCTTTGCAGCGAAGAATCCGACTGAACATCAATTGGTGAAACAGCAACTTCTGAATGGATTTCCGCCGCAACGTCAGCCACAGAGGGCCCAGCATCCCGCTCCTCCTCTTGGTGTTCGTTTGAAACAAATCCAAGATGCGAAGAATGGGGGACAGCAGCTTCCTCATGTACGTTCACCGTTACCTATTCCTGAACACCCCCAGAATATCCCAACCGGCCCTGCTGCAGGAAATATTCCCATCGCCCCTAAGTCCATATCTCCTGCATCTATGAGTATGAGAGCGGGTGCAAAGGCGATGGAATTCAGACCCAATCCCAGTGCAGCCACCTTCACGCCTACATTTGGGCCATCCACTACTGCTACCCCAAGTCCTACCACATCTGCTCCCGTACATGCCTCACCTCGGGCCGCAAGCCCATCACTATTTTTTGGGGGCAAAAAGCCAAAACCAGAACAAGAAAGGAGGTCTATCAAAAATTCCTTCAATCCAATCAAAAGGATGATGAAGGCGGGACAGAAGAATGGACCGGTTCAGACAGACCCGAAGTACTCGAAAGGAAACTCCAATGATTTCATCGATATGCCTTTCCACACCATTCCAACCTGGCCAACAGCTGAAGGTAATGAAGAAAAGAAGTATGTGCAAATGTTTGCAAGAACAGAACTTTCCGCGTCGAGTACCATGCACTCTCCACAGCCTCCACATATTGCCCCTCATCAACCACATCACCATCCACAGGGTCCTCCCCATATGGCTCATGCCAACCAACCCCCACATGTATCACACCAACCACACCATTCTCACATGCCTCAACATCATTTAGCGATCCCGCCCCAGCACTACGAGCAAGATCAGCACCTTCGACAGATCCCACCATCTGTTATGCCTTCACCAAACTTACACAACGCAACCCTCGCGCCTTACCAGCAGTCTCCAGTTGCCCATCACTCACAAATGCCTATGTATACTGCCCATCCACAGGGTCAATATGTACCAGGTGGCCCAGGTGCTCCATTTGTTGGCCAGTTCTATGGTGCATTCAGAGGTCCTGCCGGTGCTGGGCAGATGATGGTACCTGGACCTCAACCTATCCCGTATCATGGACAATTTATCCCCCACCAAATGTATTCACCTCAACAACCTCATGCCTATATTGGCACTGCTCCCCCACAAACTCCAAGTTCACAAGGATACCCAAGTCCTGGACGAGTTGCTCCTATGATGATGCACCAAGGGTCATCGCAGGGAACTCCTGCGGGACCTCAAATGATACCATATGCGATGCAGCCTGGACAAGGTGGCCCGATATATGGGCAAGGACAGCAACAAAGTGAGTTACTCCTCCAAGGCCAAAATTGGTTACCCCAGCGTCCACAATCTACTGTCTCTCTGCCTCCTGCCCCTTCTTCGTCTGCGGCCAAATTTAGTGTTAGTCGTGCTGCCTCTCCTGTTGCTGTCCCATCCCCACGTATCCGCAATTCGCATTTGTCTCCTCAACCCTCTGCTGCTTCTCCACTTCTTATGTCTTCGCTTGCCGCATTTTCTCCCGCCCCTTCGGCCCCCGATACGAGCCTATCGTCATATCCACTCCAACGGAGTCGGACGGGGAATACGCCTACACACGGTGGGGGAGCTCGTGGCGGGAGGAATGGTGGCGGTGGGATAGGGATTCCGATGATGGCTCCGACCAACTTTGTAATTGGTACTTATTCTAACGATGGGTCAGTGGGAATGATGCGTGGACAACCTCTTCCACACCAGGGAGGGCCACCGCCGCCGCAATCATATTATCATGGCCCACAAGGACATTATCCTCCTGGAGGTAGGGGGAACAATTATGGTGGACATCCTCAACAACAGCACCAGGGTGGGCAACATGCTCCCCCACAACAGCCACAACAGCCACAACAGACCGCGGCGGATGGTGAAGGTGGGAAATAGGTTATTGCAAATAAAGACTTGGCTGGAACGGGATGGGAGCGTATGTTTTTGTATCTTTGAACGAGAAATGTGTTGGATGAGCTAAATATGATCCAAAAGAGGCAAGACTTTTTTTTTTTTTTTTTGGTACGAATTGAACTATTCTTCTCAGGTCAAATTTTCCTACACTCTTATGGTCAATTGCCAAGAGACTGGCATTTTCTTCGTTCAATTCCGGGTCTTTTTCATGAACTGCTGTGTATATTTATTTGTTTGCCCATCTTCGTCGTCCATTTCCTTAGTCGAGCGTGGGGGAAAATTCATGCAGGGAATAAAGTTCTTTCGGTGGGGACGGCCATGCGCCGTGCATGTATGAAGAAAGTAACAGCACTAGGCGTTGGGCGTTTTTTCATGTCTGGGATAGGGGGCGCTGTGGTAGGCATGAAAAATGGAGTTTATTGGATTTTCCTGTTCATTTGTTATATTTGTTCTATTCTATCCTTTCATATTCCTTTTGTTCCTTGTTGGTATAGGAAGGCTTTTGCGAAGGATGTACAGGTGGGAGTTTAGGTAATTGGGAGAGAACCTGCTAGCAGTTGGTGTGGCGACTTGGGTAGATGGGAAGTAGAGTGCAGGGCTTCCGGGCGTAAGCTTAAGAAGGTGAGACTTGTCCCATTAAGGCCAGCTAGTCGGCCTTACTGACAATAGATTGTATCTAGGGACGGCAGATATCCAGACGCAAGATCTTGAAATGGAGTAAAGGCCTAGACAGTATTCGAATACAAGCCGCCCAATTAATTTACGATTAAGAGCTATGCGGCTTGACCCCGAGACTGGAGGAGTGGGATTGAGTTGATCTTGCACGTTTTTCCTTCTTACTGAGGCCGAATAAGTTATCCACGGGACCCCAGATCGCGGAAGGGCTTCGTTGCTGGGTAAGATGACAGGATATGTAGGGCGGAGTTAGTGGCCGGGGGGGTTAGTCTTTTGCTTGATGGTCTGAATTGCTGGTCAAATGCACGAATTGCAATTGACGATCTAGGCTAGAGAATTCAACACAGTTACTATTCGGTTTTGGATCCTAAGGCCCTGTTTTGCTGTGTCAGATGTGACGAGCGCATAAGGAGCTAATCATAAATTGTCACTCGTTGTGCATCAGCCTTCAGTAGCCACGAAGGACTGCGATTTTATTAAAGTTCTGGCCCCTTTATGCTTATTCTTGCCAGCTCTGGACAGGAATTTAGATGGCACTCTATATCCCGTGATCACCCTGTAATACCTTCCTCGTTGACAGTGCGAGATTGTATGCATACACTTTACAACCCAGTAGGCTTGACAGCGTCATCCAACATTCATCTACATGTACTGACACGAGCCCTTGCTTAAGTAGAGCAAATTATATGCATACATGGACATACATACATGTATTATGTACACGCTTACCAGCAAAAGACCATTATCTGTATGGAGTGGCGACGATCCCTCATACATTATCCTTGTCTCCACCACTTGCATTTTCTAGTTCTTTTGCTGGTAAGCATGTAATTTCTTGACGAAAATACGAGTACGTACTACATGTACCTACATGTATGTACATACCTACATTTACACACTGGAAGCTTGCAGGGGAGTACATGTTGTCCCTACATCTGCGTTTGTTTCAAAATACTGCTTGTTTTTGTTAGAATGAAACTGGCCAGGCCTGTTGCTTGAAACTTAGACCAAATCCCTATTTTTCGGGTAGGGCTATCGCTTCGACCCCTTGAACCCTACTAACCACATGTAGAGCTGGCTGTAATAATACTCTAACGTTGGTTCCCGACTAGCGCTACTGAGCCGCAATCTAAGTGTAACCTCCACTGAGCAGGGATAGTAATAGAGTGCCTACCAGTCAACATCACCATAGCTTCTTGGGCATTCCAGAAGATGCAGATATGGGAATTAAGAAGCGAACGATATGTGTTATGGAAAGAACGGTATTGATTCCCGAGATCTTTACCTCCTGCGAAGTTCATTTACACCAACCTCTCAGATAAAAAGCCTGGTCACAATATACATAATAAACCTGGTTTCCACTCGATCGATGGAAGCCACATACAACTCCGATATTACAACAGGGTCGTTTAAAGGTTTCGCAAGGACAAGCGCCCTAATAGTTACAGCGGAACGGGACAAACAATTTTCCCTCCTTATTGCCGCCTGGCGGCGGGGACGGGATTTTGCTGGGGGGCTCATATCTACGAAACTGTAATGAGTAGGGTTAGTGCTTTCAACTAAATGGACGAATTGGAAAAGGGCGATTGATCAACATTTTTATCACTAATTTGGTGATTTATTAGCTGGTACTCTACAGACCCCATTCTCGGGACAGGCAAGTACGTATACACTATGCGTATACCAAGCACCAAGAATTAAGTTGAACATGGGACGGATGGTACTTGGTAAATAACATGTACTATCAGAACAAGCGATCAGAGCTCAACTCTGTACATATATATAAACACTTCGTTCCTGATGATTCCAGTCCTTCACCTCAAAGCTTGACGCTTAACTGGGCTTTTGGTTTTTGAAAAACAACTTTCTTTAAACACCTTTGATTCAGGTGGACATTCTTTTTTACATTCCTTCCTATTTTTATTTTTTATTCTCCATATCTATTCATTCCCTTTAAAATACAAAATGCTTTTCAAAAACGCTCTTTCCGTTCTTTCTGTGCTGAGTGCTTCTGGTAAGTTGATACATAAGCTCACTTTTTTGAGAATTGGGTTCTGATATGGGTTTTTTCTATATGAGCAGCACTAGGATTGGTTTCAGCTCAATCATCCACAGCCTACACTGACACAGAGACTGGTATCTCGTTTCAGCGATTTCTTACCACATCCTATTCCGGATTTTCCTTTTCTACCGCATTCCCAACTGATCCGACTACTGAGTTCATTGGACAAATCGTTAGCAACCCAGTTTCCCTCCTATAAAACCTATTAGTGAGATTTCTAACAGGATGAATAGGTTGGACCAATAAATACTGATGGAGGCTGGTCTGGTGTAAGTTTGGGGGGTGGAATGACAAGCAATCTTCTGCTTGTCGCCTGGCCCAATGGTGAAGAGATCATGCACTCATTCCGTTATGTCACGTTAGTAACAATCTCATTGCCGAAATTTGAGCTACGTCTTCTAACCTTGTCTTGTGTAGTGGTTATGAGGCCCCTTCGGTATATGATGGCGATGCTACAGCCACCACAATGTACACAAACATCAACTCTACGCATTGGTCATGGACTTTCCGATGCGAGAACTGCGTCTCATGGACCGATGGTGGATTTGACGTGACAGCTTCTTATGCCATTATGGGATGGGCTCAGAGTACGGCCGCAGTTAGTGATGAAACTGATGCATCCTGCACACTTCAATACCACGACAACGGATTTGGACAATACGGTATGCTCATTGGTTCAGCAATGTCTAATCAGTATTCAACTTGGCTTTCGGATGCTGGACTTTCCGTTGGCACTCCATCAGGCAACTCTTCCATATCAGCCGTCCCAACAGCAACCGCAAGTGCCACTGCTACAGCAAGCAGCTCTGCTACTGCTACATCTGCAACCCCGGCTGCCACTGAGACTTTGGGTGAATACGACTACATCGTTGTCGGAGGGGGTGCTGGTGGCCTTATTAGTGGGTCACTTCTCTTTTCAAACTTAATAGCAGAAAACTAATAGGAGTCAGCTGCCGATCGTCTTTCGGAGACTGGTGCTAAGGTTCTCTTAATTGAGAGAGGTCCGCCATCAACATATGCCTCAGGTGGAACCGTTGGACCTGCTTGGCTCAACGGAGAGAACCTCACTCGCTTTGATGTTCCCGGTCTTTGCAACGAGATCTGGGTCGATTCTACTGGCATTGCATGCAATGATATTGATCAGATGGCTGGATGTCTCCTTGGAGGTGGAACTGCTGTTAACGCAGGTCTTTTCTTCAGGCCTCAAGACCGTGATTGGGACTACAACTTCCCCAATGGCTGGAAGGCTACTGACATGGTTTCTGCAACCGATAAGCTTTTCGCGAGAATTCCTTCCACCGATACTCCTTCTATGGATGGTAAGCGCTACTTGCAGGAACCATATGAAGTTTTGGCTGCCGCTTTGCCACAGTCTGGATGGGAGGCTATTACTGCAAATGAAAGCCCCAACTCGAAGAATAAGACTTTTTCTCACTCCCCCTTCATGGTAAGAAATAATTGCATTGTTCCTTGAGATTATATATCATTAGCTAACCTCTTATAAAGTACTCAAATGGTGAGCGTGGTGGACCTTTGGCTACTTACCTCCAGACTGCTATGGCTCGTGATAATTTTGAACTTGTGGTCAACACTACTGTCCGCCGTGTAGTCCGTACTGGTTCTACAATCACTGGTGTCGAGGTCCTTGCCAGTGATGTTGGCGGAAAGACTGGTATCTACACCGTCACAGCCAATACCGGAAAGGTCATACTCTCTGCGGGAACTTTCGGAACTGCGAAGATCCTGATGCGCTCTGGAATTGGTCCCGAGGACTCCCTTGAAGCTGTTCAGGCATCTTCCGTTGACGGGGCTACCATGATTGCCAAGGAAGACTGGATTCTCTTGCCTGTTGGATACAATGTCATGGACCATGCCAACACCGATATGGTTGCAAGCCACCCCAACGTCACTGCCTACGACTTCTACGGTGCTTACGACGATCCGATCGAAGCTGATAAGGAGTTGTATCTCGATAGCCGTGCTGGAATCTTTGCTACTGCTGCCCCCGGTCCTAACACAATGCTTTGGCAATCATTCGTAGCCTCCGATGGAATCACCAGACAGCTTCAGTGGACCGTCAGGGCCGAAGGATCCCTCGGGGAGGAAGGCGATACCCTCATTACCATCAGTCAATACCTTGGTACCGGTATGACCTCCAGGGGAAGAATCTCTATCAAGGAGAATCTCAACATGGCAACTACCGTTAGCCCTTATCTAAACAACGAATATGACATCGAGACTGTTATTGCAGGCGTCAAATCCATCATGTCCTCTATTGCCAATGTCAGTGGTATCAGCCTTGTGCAGCCTGCTGCCGGTGTTGATGCTGAGACCTTTGTAAACAATTACATCGAAAGCCGTCGCAGCAATCATTGGCTCGGAAGTGCCAAAATGGGAACTGATGATGGAAGGAACGGAAACGGAACTACCGGATCAGTTGTTGATACTGATACCAAGGTCTATGGAACTGACAATCTGGTAGGAATATATTCCCATTAATATACAAATCACTTCTAACATGGGGATATCTGTAGTTCGTCGTTGATGCTTCCGTCTTTCCCGGTCACGTGGCCACCAACCCCTCAGCTCCTATCATGATTCTCGCCGAGAGGGCCGTTGAGAGAATTCTTGCTTTGGGCACTAGCGCCAGCCCCTCAGCGGCTACCTCTAGTACCGTAGCTGTCCATACTTCAACTTCTTCTAGCGCAGCAGTAGTAGCACCTGTCTCATCAACAATTGCAGTGGCACCTACTTCAGCTGTTCCTACTTCAGCCGTTGTTGAAACATCATCTGTTAAAATCTCTTCAATCGGGACTTTCTCCACTAAAGTAGTTGTTCCTACCTCTTCGGCTGCAGTAGTTGTCCCCACCTCTTCGGCGGTAGTAGCTATTCCTACCACTTCAACCTCCGTTGCGGTAGTCATTCCTACTACATCCACAGCCGTAGTAACATCAACTGCAACAACAAGCACAGCAGCCAACCCAACTGGCGGCGCAGCCGCTGCTGGTCACTACTACCAGTGTGGTGGAAAGGGCTGGACCGGCGCTACGACTTGCGCGAGTCCATACACATGCACAGCACAGAACGACTACTACTCCCAAGTAAGCTTAATCCCCTCTATAAGCCCGAATTGAATTCAAATGCTAACCTAAAATCAGTGCTTATAAGCCACCAATGTTCCCATAATAAGTTGTTTTACGGAGCATGGATATGGGGGATCGCGATCATGTCAATTCCATAGACCTTTCTTCATTGTCATTAAAGGAATTTGTATATAGTTAGAAAGACCGGGCGTCGATCATTTGCATTAGGGGACTGGGCTTTCCTTGCAAGAGAGAACAGTAGTCGGTACAGAGTTCTTGAATTATATCTTTAGTTTATCTTCTTCAAAAGTTTCCCCCGTAGAGCACTGAGTGATTTCCCATGACGCACCAAAGAGGATTTTACCATGTGCCTATGAAGATGCAAGGGAGGAATATCTCAGGACTCCAACCTAGCAAGGCTTTTTCTGTACTCGATGATTACAGTTGAACAATGGAGAGGAAACGTAGTCATTGGCCTTAATTGATACGCGTTCAATATTCACTTATATCCCACGACGCAATTATCGCTTAGTACATGTATGTTGTTCTGAGGTGCAGTCTTTTAATCGTCAGGGAATTAAGCTTACAATTAACTTCATTTTTAATACTATATTCACACCCTATCATGGTGTAGCTGGTTCGAGTTCTCGGTTCTCAAACCCTTCTTTATATATTTCTTTGGTAGAACACCAGAGTGCGTATGCGCACGTAGCTATGATACACGTATTCTTCCTAGTTCTATGCGTGCCAAGAATTATAATCAGGCATTCTTTTGGCCACGTTCAACTACGTAGATCCAACAGCTGCAACCAACCCCAGCCAGCATCATCACTCTTTGCATAGCTTCTATCCCACTTCAACGCACTTACCACTCTTACAGAAAACACATCAACTGTTATCAGTATTCAATAACCATGGCGACATCTATTCGGGTCGCCGAGTTATCTTCTGCAAATGCCACTATTCTTGCTGCCCATTTTGCGGCTTCCGGAGATTTAAAGTCTCTACGGTCGGTATGCTTGTTGCATTCTTCGGCACTTCGCGGTCATACGCTTCTGCGTGTATTATTATGTCTCCCAGAGACTACTCAACCGAATATGTACATCCCGCTTATCAGAACTGTTCTATCAAATGAAGACATTACGCCAACGGAAGATGAGGGAATGGTGGAAGATATGGAATCGTCATTACCAATCACTAAAATATCCGATAAATGCGCGCAAAAGAAAATAGAAAAGCTCCCAACTCTGCCGGTGGGGGACGATGGCGATGGGAAGAAGCTGGTAACTTCATACTTACTACAGCGATCGCGCAATATCGATTCGGAAACCGGAGCACTCTCGATCATCAGCGAGCTTTTAACTCCCTTCCGGGGCGATTTACCGACGATTAGAAATTATCTAGATGGTTCCGTAGAGGTCTTATCAAAACTTGTCTACGAATATGCCCAGGAAAACGAAGAGGATATTGGAGATACGGCAGCTTTTGAGACAATGGAGGTGGATGCGGGCACGAAAATATTGCTGAACCGCTGCGGAAGGGGAGGTAATGTCGTACAAGATTTGAAGCAGCTTGTGGTCCCATACTTGAATTATAGAGGGAGCTACGGAAATGGTTGGGGTGTGATATGGAAATGGTTGGAGCAAAAGGTTGAATCAGGGGATTGGGCCGGGTTTGTTGAGGTTATCGCAAGATGGGATGGCCCTGAGAACCAAGCTTTGCGGGAACAGTACGCAAGACTCGCCTTAGCTGGATGTTATATTTGTGGCGAGACCGAGAGTTGGGCTTTGGATGGAATGCGGGTCGTTGAGAAAAGAGTGCGGGGCTTTGTAGATGCTGGTGTAGGTGCCAGGAATATATACAAGACGCCAACCAAACTAGGCGGCTTGTTAGATAAAGAGAATCCGCTCACTGCGCCGAATACAGAATCGCTCAAGATACTTGATCTCTTGATTACCTCCGCCGGTATCTTGTCTATTCCGCTGGCGGCAGCGGCAAAAGTAAAGTTTGAAGGTTCACACGACGATCAGAAAGGAGTACTTGCACGATACGTGAGGAATGGGCCGAACTGGACCAAGAGATCTAATGAAGAGTGGAAGAAGCTGAGGAATGGTCTAAGGTGGATGCGATCCGAGTCGGGGGTCTTGGAGAAATTATCTATCGAGGAGGTTGAGAAAGTGCTACTCTCGGGAATGTTAGCAGCTGCGAAGTTTCCGTTGGTAAAGGAACTCTACGTTACCGGACGCGACGGAGGATTGGAAAAGGAGGAGGTCGAAAGAAGCGTATTAGATGCCTTTCAAGAATTTTACGACAATGCGAGTAATGGAAACAAGACTAGGGGAGGAGTAAAGAATGCGTTAAACACGTAAGTCTTTTCCTCTTCATTTTCAGAAATTTGCTCTAATATCATTTATTTTCCAGTCTCCAGATACTCTATCCTCAATACTCTAATTCTACTGCTCTCGAACGTGCTTTCCGTCTGGTCAATGCCACCCACGCACTTTCTCACTACTCTCTGACAATCAATCCTGGTGTCCCACTCCGCCCAGTTCATGTTAGGATTCACGCGGATCCATTGTCTCTTCTTGCCCGTCTCCTTGACTCCAACCCAAAGTCCTATACACAAGCCGATAATTTAACCAACATTGCCAAGGACCTCTGCTTTGGAACTACTGGCTACGATGGGGGTAGAAAAACCAACGCCAGAGTCCTCGGGATGTGCATAGATGCAGCGCTTTCAGAATCCGATTTTGAAACTGCGTACTCATTCAGCATGAATCGACTTGTCTCTATGGCCACAGATGATGAAGATACCGAAGAGGTTAAGGACGTAATCTGGCGTACTTGTTTCCAGGCAGGACGATACCGTTCCCCATATGCTGCTCTTATCGGCGAAACATCTGCATATGGCGGCAAAGCATTGCGAACAGTCGAAATGCGAATGGAACTTCTCGGCCAAGCTCTTCGGGTATGCCCTCCGCCTGCATTGGCAGACGTCCTAGCCGCCTGGCGACGCTGTGAGGAGGAAATGCAAGCCGGTCTCAAGGAAGAGGAGGAGGAGGAAGAGCGTCATGCTGCGCTCTGGAAGACCGGCGATGCAAGGACCGGCTCGGGCAGAAGAAAAGAAGACGAGGCTCCTATGGGACTATTTGCCGTCGCGAGAGAGGCCGCACAGGCGCTCAGAGGGTCAACATTTCCCCTAGCTGCTGGGCGAGGAATGGACGGTACTGGTAGTGAGCATGGAAGTGAGGGGTCAGTGGCGACAGAAGAGAGGATCAGGAAGAGAGATATGGTTTCAGGCATGGTTACACATGGACTTGCAAGTGGGCTTGGGTGGGTACTTGGTGCCCAACCTGCTGTGCCACCACGTTAGAAGCACCTAGATACAGGGTGTGTGTAGAATGGGCGGGTGCATTGAGATTATAATTACTACATATTTTTTTATGTCAAGCGATGGCGTTAGTTGGTTTGATTTTTTTTTCTTTTCTTATTAGGAAAACGACATTACAAGTCTATCTGTGCTAAGCTTATTCATGTATCACGTCTGATGTGCGATATGTAAGTGTAAATTTCCGATTAATTCACCTATCTTACAGTCAACTGCGAAATATATAGAGATGCAAAAAAAAGAATGGCTTTATTCCGAAGATTCAACTACATCTACTATACTATAAATAATTTGGTCTAAAAAATATTAGCTAAACCCTATATCTGGCCCTGGCCATTGGGGGAGAGGGAGCCAAAAGCAGCCCGGAAGTAATACTTAAGGGAGTGAGGGCAAGGGAGATAGGAAACCTAACATGAACCTACCACGACGTGCATCATGATCCACAGCTCGCCACCTCTTGTGCGATTATATAAACACATCAAAAACTCCCAACACAACAAATTCAAAAGAGAATTCACAAAAGTAAAAAGAACCCCTAACTCACCACATATCACTCGAGTCATAGCTCCGCCGGCCCCGTCACCCCAAAGATTGGAAAAGGGGAACCGGTTGAAGAGCCATGACTCATAGAGGGAGGTCGTGCTGCATAGGAAGAGATAGTTCCTGTTGGTGATTAGCCACCCTAAAGTTGGTGGATGCAAATGCAAAGAGACTGTGGCTTTTCCTTAGAAATATCTATCTTTCATGAAGCGATAGCAAGTAGGACCTGTCAAGACAGGTGGGATTTTGGCTGCTCCCCGGATAAGCCAGTATTTCTGTTTGGTATTTTTGTTTGAAATAGTTATGAGTAATTCTCAAAACTTTCACAGTTGACGTAATATTTTTCTCTACTATAAAATCACAATTTCCTTGAAAACGTCAATGTGCCCTTATGGTTGAAAATGCGTGGTAACTCTGAAACCCACAAAGAACAGCCGGCCCCCGGTAATAAACCCGGGAGCAAACCAGTACCTCCCCGATCCCCTCACAAGATCCGAAATGGATAATATTAAATTTCCAGGATTTCTTTCAGTACAGAACCAGAACCTAGAAGTTGGTCGAAATTGACTGTGGTCGGAATACCAGTGCACAAGCTGGAAGTATGTACCATCGCGTCTTGCTTCAAGAATATGGGAGCACGGCGGTAGTAACTCTCCTAGTGACTGATCTTGATTTTTACCGCCAATTTGGAAGGGGGTTGAGGATATTGTGCATATGCGCATGTCAGCGGATCTGCTACGGTTAAGCGAGGAAATGATTGAAATGCACTAAATCCGGTGCCAAGCCGTGTCGAAACTTTGTATTCATCGTTGACATCGAGTTTGGCATCATAGTCTGTCACTCGTCGCCTAAACAACGTCTTGAAACATTGAATCAGCCCACACAATACTTTCAAGTTCACACCTATACGCATTACCCGCATATAATCAACCCTTATAAACCAAACACTTTTCAATATACTCTCTTGTTCTTATAACAAAATCCTTACTGTCACTACACTCAATACACATACTACCCAATAATACCGAAAATTATACGTAAACCCCCAAATCTATCGCGGCCCCCCTCCCCCAGAGTTTATATAACCATGTCCGAGAGCCAATATATGCCCGCAGGTCGTGTCCAGTCCGTAATAGGCCGCGGTCAATTCCTTCCACTACGCCTCTCCCGCTCCACCCTCTTCACAGACCTCGAGATCGCGCGGATACTCCATGAAGGCAGCCTCCTACACTCCCCACCTCGATGCCGCTCCCACCCATTGGCTGCGGCTGCCGAGGCTCCAGGCGCAGGAGTGAGTATGGTCAGGAGCGCCTATGATACCCGGATCCTTGTGCCGCCGGGGGCGAGTGTCATGTATTTCCACCCTGGGATGGATGAGTACCTAGTCTTTAACCCCGCTACCATCTCTCGAACAGAGAATATAACAACGATAGGGGGTAGCCAGAGGAAGATGAGTGTCCTAGAGAGAGGGATGGAAATTATGGCTGGCATTTGGCGGAGGGCGCAAGAGTTCGGGAAGAGATTGGGGTATCAGGATGAGATTTCTGTCATGGAAACGCAGAATAATAATAGCTTTACCACGGTTGCGGTGTCTATCACATCGACGTCTCTGGTTTGTGTTCTATCCCCGGTGGGGGGTCTGTTCCTGCTTCGTTGGGAGAAGGCTAATATAGTAGTTGGTGTATAGAATCCATTAAAGTTTGCGTTCACAAAGTTTTTTAATCGGTGGTTTCCGGAAAGCTGGTGGGGATCGAGAACGAACAGTATGTTACTGCGATTTTCAATAATTACATTATCGGAATCGTAAAGATACCCGATTTATATATAGGAACAAGACCCCAGGATGTGATTTAACAGATACTATCAACACCACCCCCATGAGAAAAGGCATCTAAGCTATACTCTACTATAACCCTCGTCTAGAAAAGGCTCGTAAAGATTTATAAGTCAAGGTCCTAGGGGGAAAATATCTCTGTGAGTGTAGAGATTTTCGGTAGGAGATGCCGCGACAGCGCGCAGGCTCAATCTATCATCGATAGCAGGCTTGGAGATCTTTGTTAAAGAAACGGAGTTTCTTCATGAATCGTAATTATAACTACACTTTAGTTAGACCTGGTTTCTTTGTTCTTCTAGGTCATCTGCTCCTCTTTATTAACGATCTATCACCAAAATCTCTATCTTTAACATTGTTGAAAGCCTTGATGCCTAATCCAAGCCTTGAACTTGTTAGACAAATGCTCTAGAAAGGAAGCATGGTGCACGAGTAGACCGCTTCGTCGCGACTTTTCGTACATAGAAATTGCCTTACTAGTGGGACTTTCGCGGTGAAGTGAGTGGTTAGCATTACAGGTACAGCCCTCACTAGTGTCAGCCCACCCTGCTCCGAGTCCCGCGGCGAATCAACCGTAGTCATGGGCAGTTTGTGAATAGATGAGCCACTGACAGAGCACCCACTTCCTAGACAGAATGTCCACCGTACTATTCATCACTGTCCTGATTGATAATCCATGAGCCGGTATGAGATAATTCAGGCTTGCGCTTGCGTCTTGGGCTCTTTCGGAGCTACATGTAGTTAGCTAGAATTACTACATGTATTCAACGAGTAAGCTCTAACTCGTGGTCAGGATCGGTTCTAAGTTTATCCGCTCTTCGCTGTAATATAGTGAGTTGTGGTGCCTACCTATGGGCTGGAAGGCTTTGCAATTGGGCCATATGCACAATCCAACAAACCCTGAAACGCAGTAGGTGCAGTAGTAGGGTTAGGTGTTCCAAGGATTTACCATCGCAGTGACGAGTCACAGATTACTTCACCCGGTTTAGAGTTCCAAGCATAAAACAGAGCCAATTTACAACTGTACCTACAGTTCCCCATGGATACATACAACTACCCCTGATTGACGGGTGATACAGCATCGTTCTCGGAAAAGAGGTTCGAATCCCTGTGTCTATCTATCCCCCCACGGGAGACCCAAGGTCAACACCCAATCTGCTCGGTTTCTGCCGTGGTCGTACGGGACCCAGCTCTCAAATCCTTCTTTGAGATTTCTCCAGACATCGCGCCTTGCCTATCTTTTCGCCAAACCCACCGGGTGGGGAGATATACCGATAAGTTCATGGATCATCACTCGGCGTCGACCTGATGCATCTGTTGGTCGTGCAGATAGCTGTATAAATGGGGGCAAACATTCCAAAAAGTCTCAGGACGATGACACGGTAAGCGCAAGATCTGAAAGCCATAGAAACCGATCTTGGCTCGTATTGATGCATGCATGCATGCAATTTCAAATCCCTTGTCTCAAGAACTGGCCCAATGGCGTCAACTTTAAAGTTCATTGTAATTGGAGCTGTGTTACGTGTCGGATGCTATGCAGCAGCAGAGCTTCTGGCCTCAACGGATGGCAGTCTGAGTTCTTTTACTTTATGCATCCTGCCTTCAAAGTGGGGGTTACGGCTGGGAACGAACCTGGGGGTTCATGTACGAATCTTCATCAGGATTCCCTCATTGCACGTTCAGCGACGACTAAGCTTCGTGTCACTATCCGTTACTAGGTACTTGATAAAATATAATCTTTTCAGTGGTTGGGTTCCTATAGGTGTTCATACCTGTATACATCATGTAGGTTCTGATACCGGGGTCTTTTTTCAGCTGATAATGCACGTATTGATGGTAACCTTCAAATCTCATAGATAAGACCCAAAGCTGAAGAGGACTGGTCGCACGTGTTTTTCGATTACGGCACACTGGTCCTTTCTATATTTCCATTTCGATATGATAGTCTAGAAAAGATCGAGGTGACTACCCGTAGAGTCACCCACACACATCACCACCTATAATCTTACAAGGTGGCTCACAGACGAGGACGCACGCTGTCTTCGTCTGTTTATTGTTCGGGCTTCAAATGAGTTAATCCGAACAAGAATCACATCATCATTGTAGCCCGTTGATAGAGTGCAAAAAACGGTCAAGAAATGCAGCTGATCGAGTTCATCTCTGAAAGTTGTTTGAAACATTAAACAACGGCAGCCAATCAAGATTCTACCCCACAAGTACATACGCTCAAACGGGAGTGGGGGGTTGACACTTAACGCGTGGTTTTTATGTGTACCACGGTGGTCCATACAATATGTTTCCAGGTTACCAAAATGTTTCAGTGAGGGTGTCTTCATGGATTCTGACTCGGTAATGTGTGCGTGGGCGCAAAAGATCGACCCTACCGGGTGAAAGAACATTAATGGCATTTCACAAGTCATTGATCGTTGCCTACAGTGATTGGCAGCGGGGTACGTTGGGGTACGATTCGATTCGATCCGATTTCAGCAGCGGTTGATAATGGTCCAATCAGGTCGTGTGAGGGCGATTTGAAAAAACTTATGATTATTTATCTGTTGGGGAAACAAATAATAATCAGCGTGGCTGATCGACTGAATAGATTAATCCGGCTCATCTCCACTCCACCACCGTAACGGCTTTTTGGGGAAAAATTGCAAAAAAATTCACCATCGGCTAAAAGTCATTATTTTATTTCTACGAAAAATTTGTGTTTCGCCACGAGAAATATATATATAACGATCAGCAGTCTATCAAAACCGATTAACTACGATTTCGATTCAGCGGTTCTAAAGAGATTTGAATGGATCTATGGAATTAATGCTGCATACATGATACATATTAGCTTAATCATTAAAACGTCGCAACCCTTTCAGGATAATCATTTGGTGTAGCCCCTAAACAATTATTATTCTCATGATATCCTGAAACCACATTTTATTCCGTCCCGTTTGGGCTTTACTCTCCCCCTTCTGGGGAATAGACCAAAAGGACAAGACCCCTCCTAGCTACTATCAAACACACCCAATTAACATGCAACATCATCAACGTGCAACACCAACACCAACACCACCACCACCACCACCACCATGTACCACTCAGTGTGCTCACGCTCTCCCCCCATTCTTTTCTTAGCTATAAGCATTAATTAATTGGGTAATAGTTTTCTCTCCACTTTACAGATCTCTCGATCATACACCACCAAATAAAGAAGATTAAATACCGAGAGAAGGGGGATGGACATTGCGAGGATCCAGAGAGGGGTATCAACCTATCACCGGTGATATCATTCCACAGGAGTATGTACTCTCGGACCTGAGCCGCAGCAGGTCAATTCCAAACTGCTTTGGAACCTCCGTGGTGGAAATACCGACTCATGTTGGGTGATGTCGCCGCGATTGGGGCAAGTAGGCACGTATTCCTCAATAATCAGGGTAGTCGTATTTAATACTATACCCAGCTAGTCCCGCTCAAAAAAAAATTCGTTTATTATAATTAGGAAGGAGGTTTAAATTTCGGTAAATGCTTGTACTGGAGGATCAGCGGGCGGTGGGTAGATGTTCTAAATAAACCCCTCCAATAACCGCCCGTTTTGGGGGAGGAGATGTCACGTCTCCTTTTATGGTCTAAACCCTCGAACCTCAATGTATGATGAACCGTTTCACTCGGTGGTGGTGGTTAATGCTATGTTGGTAAAACAATAATCCACCACGTTGGTATGCTTTTTCTTACTATCAAGTTGCATAGTGCATAGTTTGGTGCTTATATCAAACCTGGAGAGAATATAGCTTTGATGCAGGGCCACTGCCACTGCATATATCCGCAGTAATATTTACTCTGGATTGCTATGTCAGCCTCAGGCAATAAGCACTAATTGCATGTACTTTTGTGATCATTGTAATACCCGCCTCGCATTGGTCGCTGCAGATATACGGTCAATGCCATCATTGACCGCACAGGCATATAGTAATCATTGATAGTATGCCAAGCTTAGTATCGATCATGAAGTTCAAACAAAAGAGACTATCTAAGTTGAGAGTAATATCTAAACGCAGAAGATGGCAAGCTAGCTATTATTTACAAACACACGAGGATAGAACAAAATATCCAGTGCTAGCTTAGAGAAATATCTGAAGCCCTCTCTTCTTCGGGCCCTTCATACTTCTTGCCCATTCACCTCCATCAACCAATTTTTTTCCTTCAAGCTTGATGCCTCCGACTCTAACCCACCCACCTCCGACCCTGCACTTTATTGCCAATAGCTCTTCTCCGTGCCTATCCTCACCTTCGCCTTCACCCTCCATTCTGAGATACTGAAATGTTCCTGGTGGAACCTCGACGCCATCGATATCCTCCTCCGGCACATCCAAGCTGCGGACATCTGACAATATCACTCTTTTCCTCCTCAATATCTGTGGCTCCTCGGGAGACCCAAACCTGCACCACAAACTCTTCAGTGCCCCCGCCTTCCTCTCAACCTCCTCCGCGCTTGCTGCGGAGAACTTGATCCTTGAATCGATCTCCGCCTTGAGTTTTGGCGCAAGGCTGGGCGTGTAATCATTGGTGATGGGCTTGATCGGCGGGATAAAAAGACCCTTGATGCATGTCTCCACCAGCAGTTCCGCGCCGTGGAGTGCGAGCGCGTCGTGGAGATCCTGGTACTTCGTCTTTGGGGGAACACTAAGTGGAGGGTCCGTCTGTAACAGGATTTCGCCCGCATCGATCCTTTTGGGGTGGAGGGTCTGGACGGTGACACCGGTTATGGGCGTGGAGTTGAGGAGAGTGTGAAATATCGGGGCTGCTCCACGGTACCTGCACACACCCCGAGGGGGGTTAGCAATTGCGATATGTATGTCGGAGCCAGGGTTTATACATTGGGAGCAGAGATGGGTGGACGTTTATGCCACCATATTTGACTGCGTTGATGATATGCTCGGGTATAAGGAGACCGAAGGAGGCGGCGACTAGCAGGTTTATATCTCCACTGGAGGAAGCTTTGGGGAGCTCTTGAACGGTAAGTTTATAGAGTGGCAATTGTAAATTGTATGGATAATGGGCGCTATATATACCTCCCAGTCCTTAAACCTGTCGATTTCATGGATGCAGAGTCCGAGCGAACTTGCCACTTCCTTGATAGGGACTGCATAAAGGTTATTGTAAGAACATCGTCTCCTTTGTAAATTTTAAATATACAGACAGATAGCGAATAGCATACCCTGTTTCAACGTTCTCCGCCCACGGCCAGAGAGTTTATCCTCCCTGCAGAGAACATCAATTGAAGCAATGATGTCTCGCCGCTCTTGATGTAGCGCATAGAGGGCCTTGAGAGAGGTTGCGCTGAAGTGATCGGAACCACAGAAGAGAATCTGGAGGGGAGGGCGTGGAACATTCGGCGTGGCTCTCGACGAAAATAATCGGCGGGAGACCCTGCATAACGGGGCAATTGGCCTGTGAGAACACGGCGACGGCCTCGCAAGCAAAGCGAGAGCAGATTGGCGTAAAAGCGGCATTGAATCTCTATATCTATCCAGACTGGCCCTCTCACTCGCTCACTCACTGCTTGGAGGTTGGTGGAGATGTCTGTATCTCGGTGGTGGTGTTGATCTCGAGATCTGATCTGTAGTGCAAAGTCCCTGGTCGATAACAATACGTGCGCCAAGCAATATGCACTCTAGCATCATCATCGATTATCTCTCGATATCAAAATACCAATCTGCTGTCCAACAACAACAACAACTCCCCTCTTTCCCCCCTCCCCCCCCCCCCCCCCTCCTCCTCATAGCCTTTTCACCCCCTTCAGATGTACTCCCATGAGCTCCTCTTCCTCCGCCGCCGCCCAAGCACCTGCTTCTAATGCTCATGTGCCCCCTCATCTCCCTCCCCCGTCCTCCCTCGTCACGACCGTCACCCCCGCCGCGCTCTCCTCGCTCGCAATATACAACCCGTCACTCGGCCCCACCGAGAAGTCCGTCCATGACCAGATCGTCTTCTACACCTCCCGCAAGGGCTCCGTGAGCTCCGACACAAAGCTCAGAGAGATCGGCCTCGCCCAGGGTATTGTCGAGTTTGCCCGGTGAGCTTCCCACTCCAGTCCGTACTGGGAGCTGCCTTCCGAGACACCCTAGCTAATATGGAATGGGGGGAGCTAGCGGATTCTCGAAAACCGAGAACTTGAGTTCGATAGAGACCCAGAAGTCGCGGATCGTCACGCTGGAGATTGAGGAGCCTGGATGGTGGATTCTAGCTGTTTGTCTAACTACATTCTCTTTCTGGATAAACGGGTTGTTGAGATATCAAAATAAAAATAAAATAGCTAATATCAAGCCCCCGCAGCAAATCGACTTGACATATATACACAATCCGTCCACCTACCCGCCCACGGTTGAGTACTCTTCCCGCGAAGTTGCTCCCCCGCTCGTCCTCCTTGCACAGATCCGGCAGGCCTACAACCAATTCCGCTTCCACTACGGAAGCTTTGCGCAGAATCATGCCAAGCTCGGCCGCGCCGCGTTCTGCCGACGGCTTGAAAAGTACTGGCTGCGGTGGGCATGGGGCAGGTGGGAAGTGATGCTCCATGGATCTCCGGGGACAGTGGCATTTGGCGATGGCGGGATCAAGATGGTGGGCGGCAGACCGGGGAAGGAGATTGCAGAGGAGGAGAGGAAGTTCCTCAGGACGTGGGCGGAAAAGGAGAAGACAAAGGGAATGGTGGACATGGTGGTGTTTAGGTTCGGCGACTTTGTCGAGGAGGAGGAGGACAAGGGTAAGGACAAGAGCGCGCAGAGCGGGTTCTGGTTCTGGGGGAATACTACGAAGGCTGTTGCTGCAGCAATGTCGACTACTTCGACACTCCCAAAGGGAAAGTCTTCAAAGGGCCCGGGAATCATTATGCCACAGGATGGCTGTATTTTCCCTGGTACTGGCTCGCTGGAGGCCTGCTCGGTGAGAGATATCGCAACATATATCAGCGAGCTTTACCAGTACGGCGACGATATATCACGGCGGTCTGCGAGTAGCAAGCAGAAAAAAAACCGCAAGAGACCAAAGGGACTGTTTAACAAAGCACCCAGTTCAGGGTACTCTGCAGATAATAGCTCTGTAGAGAGCTCACCGAAAAGGAGTCTCTCAGTAGTTAGGGACGAAGCTAGATCTACTCCACCACCTCCTGCTGCCGGATCTAATCTGAAGCCTTCAGCCGACGAAGCTTCTGATGGAAGCAGAGGAAGAGTGGGACAAGCGGCGGCGGAGGAATCTAGCAAGAGCAATACCAATGCCAAAATCTTTAATCTACTCACATTTGGATGGAGTGGTGGTTCGACCAAGAGCGCAGCCAATGATAGTAATACTGGCACTAATACACCCATTGCGGCTAGTAGTGCTACTACTACGAGTACTACAACTGCTGATGCTACTATTACTTCCTCTTCTGAGCCCGAGCCCACGCCTCCGCCAATGACAAACGTAGACCCAATGGAGCATGTTGAAAGGGCCCCCCGAAGAGCACTTGGCGGAAATGATGGCAACAGCAGCAAGAGTAAAAGAGCGCGTTTCATGATTGGATTCTTGGGGGATGTGTATGCGGAGGACCTTGATGATGATCTCCAGGATGCACAATCCACGGGACGAATAACGAGCAGGACCGTCTGGGTAGAACGAAAGAAACCACCACCATCACCAGAACAAGACAATGCTTCCAGAAGTACGGAAGCAGCAGTCGCAGATGTATCAGGAAAGGGCAAGAGAAAGGACAGCAGCAGCAGCACCAGCCAAGGACAAACAGCTCAGCAGGCTAGTATAAACCTTGAAGAGTTCAGGATTGTCGTGTACACGGTAAGGATCCCATCCCATCCCATCCCATCCCATGCATACCGCATACACCGCATTGGTTATCAGATGGTACTGCATATGGTGGGGGGGTGGAGAGAGAGAGAGAAAGAGAGCAATTTGACTAAAACAATCTGATATCCCAGAACCACCCGTTCATCTTCGCCTTCATCTTCGAGTCCACCTCCGCGCAACTATCCTCCCCTGCCTTCTACCGCACGCTGCACCACCAGCTCGCCCCTCTGCACGGGCCGCTGCTAAAATCATCAAACCTCTCACCCACAGCAGCAGCAACAGAGCTAGCCAAAAATGCCTCTAGCAGCAAGCTACTGCTGCTGCACGCTGCCCCGCCAAAACCGCCCTACGACCTCCTGTACAACCCCGCCACGCTCATGATCCACTCCACCGTCCCGCCCATTCCCGAGCCCGGGCCCGAGTCGTCACAGCAGAGCAGCGGCTGGAGCCGCACCGAGGCCTTCCATGTGCACACGCTCATCCTGGGCATCCTGGGCGAGACCATGCGCGATCGCGCCGAGCAGGAGCGCAGCGCGCGGAGCACCCGCGGCTGGTGGATCAACTGGATGCGGCTCGAGGGCGGCGAGGAGGGCATTGTGGTGAGGCGCGCGGGGGAGAAGAAGTCGGACTTGGCGGTAGGGCTGGGGGGCGGCGCTGGCGGCGCTGGGGCGGGCGCAGGCGGCGGAGATATCAGGAGGTATTTTGAGGGCTTGGTGAGGGGCGTGCGTTAGGGGAGGGGGGAGGGAGGTGCCAATGATTGGCATTGCTGCCATTGACCATTGACAGCAAAACGTGCCCCTGCTATTCTAATCATTTCCGCATACTGTATCTAAAGCCCCTACAACTATTATTACTACTACTATTATCGCATCCCCTTGCCATTGTTACTCACTCACTACTTCCAAGCCTTGTATCAGACTCGTGGAAGGCCCTAGCTGGAGTATGTAGGAGGATAAGAAGCGAGTTTCATGTATCTGCAATCTCTCTCTCCCTCCCTCCCTCCCTCATGTCTGTGTTGTCGACCCAGTCCAGCTGGTCCTTTTTTTTTACAAAGAAAAAAAAAGAATTAAACGACTCCACCCCCAAGTCCTGAAATTAACTGATCCGCATTCCCGACTGCATTCGCTTGCCGGTGCCCTCTTTCGCCCTTCTGGACGGCATTGGACCGCCTATTCACCATCGCCCGTGTCGAGCAGGGCAGGGGAGCCGGCCTGCAGGGTAGGGTACGGGGAGACCACGTTTTGCGTGCGTTTTATCAATCATTGATTCTCTCGGCTTCTCTGCTTGCCTGCTTGCTTACTTGTTCGGCTCATCCATCCATGGCCCAGGCACCGTATTTGATCCGCTTGATGGCTTTATGCAATGGCGCCAGTTTATGCAGCAGCAATGTACCCTATGCCTATGTCTTCCGGCTCGCCTGTATAATTTGCATGTAGCCATGCATCCATACACCCTCCAGAGTAGGTACAGTAGGTATGCTGCCTGCCTGCCTGCCTGCCTGCGCTGTTAATCCATCAGGAAGGGGCAAGGGGGAAGGGGGAAGGTGGAAGGGGAAGAGGCCCAGCTACTCTGGGACCGGTTATTTATATGCGGCCCGATCGCAAATCGATCTACTTTACCTGCCATGCCATGCTCTCCCCCTGCCCTGTGCTTGTATGGTAGGTACAGTACCGTATATACGTGCTGTCGGTGTTTATTACTCTACTGGATGGGGTCTCTCTCGGGATGCTAAAAATGGAGGGATATATGCTTATCCGGTGGTGGTGGTGGTGGTGGTGGCGGGGCGTGTGTCAAGGTGTTAATTGGGGTGTTTGCTCTACATGGAGTATCATTCTAATTGTGTTTTGTATTGTACCTACAGTAAGTACTCTGCGGCACTGTAGATGGCGGCGGGGGATGTTTCTACCGGTTATGCAAATATGTAGTAGTAGATAAAGTGCCTGCAACACCGGTAGAGTACCATCTGTATGCTGTGCCTATCTGTAACGTAACCAACCTTTCCCCCACGCGGGTACATGTGCTGGGGTTTAACGGCGGGGAGAAACGGTTTTTCGTGTTTTTTATTTATTGATTTTTGGGGTTTTATTGGTACATACAGATCTGTGTGGGTGTTGAGAGAGGGACTTTTGATACTTTTGATACCGGGGGCCTGGACTGGCTGGCTGGCCGGGGTGTGTTTGTAGATTGGTTGGTTTGTTGGTTGGCCGGGGGGGGGGAGAGTGAGTGAGTGAGTGAGTGAGTGAGTGATTTCATATACACAAGGTATTATCTATAATATATATATGTGGTTGAGATGGAAATAGCTGTCTCGCTGATGGAGCAGGTGGAGCTGAGGAGAGCAGAGTACTAGATTAGAGAACGAGCAATTAGGAGAGCGAAAGACGTGATACCTACATGTAGTTATTTGCAATTGTGGCCTCTTCTTTGGTGATTGTGGCTGCGGGTTTTGCTCATGTTGCCAATTGCCAATCTGGATCTCGCGCTCTCACTCGCACTGTGGTGTTGTGTTTCTTTTTTCTTTTTTTTGTTTCGGCGGGCCAATTGATTGCTACACGCCGTTACGTGATCTCCGCAATCCAAATTTCCGTCCGCCCATCCGTCCATCCATACTGACGAATCGAATCCATCGTGTCCAGACCATACTATCTACATATCTATCTATCACAAGCAAAAAAGAATTGGTCAGTCGCAATCGTAATAAACCTCGCTGTCTGTCGGTCCTGTCCATCCGTCGCTTCATGCAGGAACTGGGTGCGTCGCCAATTCTTGGTACGTTGCATGTCTTGGAATTTTTTTTCTTTCCCATTCTTGCTGGGGGGAAAAAAATTGGTTTCATCCCCCCCCCCCCCATGTGTGTTGTGTATTGGATCTGCTGGTATGGATAAAACAGCAGTGCATAGCTGGTCCAGTCCAGTCCAGTTTATTATCACTCGTGTAATAATGTACAGTGAACCCCAATTCAACTTCAACGTTGGCAGGGCATGGGCAGCAGGCGGGTGCGGGCTCGCCGGTTTCGGCCTTAATTTCTGTTGTCGGGTCTGGCTGGTTAGAGTAGAGTAGAGTCCTAACGCCAATGCACGCTTTGTGCTGCATTATCATTCACCCTCACCACTCGCTCGCTCACGCACTCGGTAGGTAAAGCTAAGATAACTCTACACCCCCACTCATCCCATCTCTGAGTAAGAGCAGGAGAGGTGAGTGGACAGCATACCTACCCTATCCAGATGCGCGCTTTTCTGCCTGCCTGTGCTGCCTGCTGCCTGCTGCCTGTGCTGCGTGTAGCGAGATACAGAGTGAGGGCAGGGAGGGGCAGGGGGCAGGGAGCAGGGAGCAGGGGAGGGATGGAGATAGAGTAGGGAGACGAAACGAGAGATCGTAATTGAGATTCTCGATTGCGATTACGACTACGGCTATCTTTTGTGTCTGAAGGGACGGTGGGACGGTGGGACGGACTGTAATCAGAGTCAGAGGAGCATCTAGGCCTGGAATAGGTAGATGATGGGTTGGTGATTGTGATGGTGATGGCAAATCTCCATCTCCATCTCCATCCATCTCCATCTGCCACCATCGTGAGTGAGTCGGGACATTTGTTCTGTGCGACGGCGGCAATCCATCGTCAATTGCACTCTCGGCATCTGGAATACTCGCTCACCGTCTCGTCTAAATATACTCTCCACGCCTCCACGCCTCTCTCTCTCTCTCTCTCTCTCGCAAATTCAATCTCAATCTCGAGGATCTTCTCTCGGCAGAGCACACCGGCCGACCTGCCGACCGACTCTAATCTACAATACTTGGCACCCACAACAACTCGCTCATCCCGGGTTATCAAACTCTCAATCAATTTGCAGATTTCAATTTCATCTCCATCCACATCCGCGTCCGATCCTCCGTTCCCTCCCTCCCCTTCCCGCGGCCCGTCCATTCATTCTCAACCCATCTACCGCGGCCGGGAAGGGCAAGAGAGTGGGTAGACACACCTATTCTCTCTGCCTGGGCGTTCCAGGCCCCGGTTGTTATGTAGGGGACGTGAGAATCGGCGATGAGATTGCTCTACTCTAGAGATAGGGGACAGGATTGATTGATTGCTTCTTGAGTCTTCTTCCTGTTGTTCTTTCTCGTCTTGGCTTGGGCCAAGCATTGTGTTCCGTACTGTGCCAGGGGGAGCGAGAAGAAGAAGAAAATACATTTTTCTTTTCCTTTCGGATATGAATAGGCTTTTTTTCTTTTCTTCTTTCTTTTCTTCTTTTCTCCCCGCCGCCCGATGGCAGCTGGTGAGTTGATGACGAGATTTCTCAGAGATCGATAAAGCCCGATTCCCTACTGCGAAACAGAAACATGCCCCTCCGCGCTTCACTCTGTGTAGTGTAGTGTGCCGTATCTCGGTAGAGTGCCGTCTCGCTCCTGTTGCTTGGTGTACATACGTGACTTTCTTTTTCGTGTGGTTTTCTTCTTTGCCTTGGTTTATCTGCTTGCTTGGTCAATCAGTCAGTCAGTCAATCAGTCAGTCTGTCAGGCTGTCCTGCTGCTGCAACTCCTTTTTTTTGCTCGGCGGCGGACGTGGGCCAGTTCAAGACTTCTATTATTCTATTCTAGACTTCCTTCTGCGCAGTGGGTGGGCGAGATTGAGATTGAGATTGAGATTCAAGATTCAAGATTCAGATCAGATGCGAGATTAGATCACACGGGGGGGTTCATCCCTAACCCACACACACACACACACACACGGGGGGCCACCCCTAACCCACGCACACACGGGTCCAACCCTAACCCACCCACACAACCCCAGCCCACCGTCGCCCCGGCAACGCGCCGTAAACACTTTACACGCTCAGCCCTTTTCCATCGCGCGTCTGAAACACAGAAATCCTCACCTCGCCGCACATCACCGCACATCACCGAAACCTCATCCTCGTCCTCGTCCTCGTCCGCACATCACCACCGCCGCAATGCCGCCCCGCGCACAGCCGCCCGCGCCCACAAAAACAGCAACAACAGCACGCAGCACACGCTCGACGCGGCCCACAGCGAATCCACAGACG
Source organism: Morchella sp. 2016-41 (assembly GCA_024713855.1). Lineage (NCBI taxonomy): Eukaryota > Fungi > Ascomycota > Pezizomycetes > Pezizales > Morchellaceae > Morchella > Morchella sp. 2016-41. Next base: position 3,338,987 of record JAMGZD010000001.1, on the reverse strand, counting down.
GCACCGGCAGCCCAGCCAAAGCCAAAGACAAAGCCAACGCCAAAGACACAGCTCAAGCCAAAGGCCGTGGTGCCACCAGCAGCAGCACCCAGCACAGCAAAGAGCAAGAAACGCGCCCGCGGCGACACCGAGGACGGGAGCGGCAGCGGGGGGGCCAAGAAGAGAAGGCGTGGTGCGCACGATGGCTGTATGTTACTCTACTGCAAACAGTGGCACGTACAGCCCTGTGTCATGTACACACATGTATACATATCTAACACATGTACACACAAAAACAGCAGCAGCAGCAGCAGCAACAAAACCAACGGTGCCGCGATCAGTACCCGCCGAGCCCACGGCCACGGCCGCACCGCCGCCCCAATCCACAGAGACGGCAGACGCAGAGACATCGCCGTCCAAGCGCCTCAAGTTCGATCCCGACGTGCACGGCAAGGAGCTGCAGGAGCGCTTCCTCCAGCTGCAGGACGACCTATTCGAGAAGCTCGTCTCGCCGCGCAAAGCCGCGGGGAGCGTCGAGGTATGTCTCCCTGCCCAATTGGGGAGGAGGGGGGCAATGATAGCTAACCCACAGGCCCACAGCTAACCACCACCCGCGCACCAAACCCAAAGCTCAACTCAAAGTTCAGACCCAACCCCAAATCCAGACTCACATCCAGGCCCAATCCCAAGCCCAAGCCTAGAATCCTGCCCACGGCCCGCCCCGCCCCCACGCAGCCACTAACACTCACGGAGCGTCTCCAGCGTCTCGGCAACCCCGCCACCACCATCACCACCACCACCTCCACGACCAGCATCCTCCCCATGCGCCCCGCCGCCATAAAGTCCTCCAAGCCACTCACAAAACCATCCTTCGAGCTGCCAGGCGACGCACACATGAAGAAGCGCGCCGCCGAGCGCGAGGAGCGGCGCAAGCGCATGGAGGACGCTGCGGCGGAGCGGGAGGCCGCCAAGCGTGCTGCCGCTGCCGCAGGGAAGGCGGGTGGGGTGCCCCGCGCTGGCAGTGCTGCTGCCCCAGGGAAGAGTGCTGCGACGACGGCGGCGGCGGCGGCGGCGGCGGTCCCAGCGCAGCAGCAAGCGCCAACACTAGTACCAGTACCAGTACCAGTGTCAGTGTCAGCGCCAATGTCAATGTCGTCGCTGTCGCCCGTCAAGCTGGCGTCGGCATTGATACCCTCGTTTGTGTCGCGCGGCATCACGGCAGTCACGGGTCTCGGCGGCGCGCGCTCGCCCGCGCCCGCGCCAAAGTCAGCATCCCCCCCACCAGAACCGGCACTGGAATCAGCGCCATCACCCACAGCGTCCACGCAGCCTGACGTGGAGGAGCAGCAGCAGCCAGCAGTGCCGACCGCCGGCGCCGACGCGCAGCTCAGCGGCGAGCAGCAGCAGCGCGGCGATGAGGAAGCGCAGGCGCTGCGGCTGCGCGCCGAGGCTGCCGAGAGGGGGAGGGAGTCGGCGAGGGCGTGGGCGGAGAAGATGAGGGTGAAGGCGGAGCTGGAGCGCGGGGGTGGGGCGTCGTGATTGTTGGTTTTGGGGTGATGTGATGTGATGTGGTCATGGGTTTGGAGTTGGGTTGGGGGGGGTGGGGTCAATGATTGCATGACTGGGATCGCCAGGGCAGCAGCAGCTACATGCAGTTTCCACGAGGCCGGGCAGACGAACAGGGGGGCCGGGGGCTGGGGCGCTGGCTGGGACGTCATATGCTGTTGGGAGAGGATTTTATTTTTATTTTTATCCTCAGCTCTCTAGCTTGTTGTTTTGTAATTTTAGGATATTGTGGCTTGTTTGTGTGGTTTGCAGTCTGTGGTTTTGTGTTTTTGTGTTTTTGTGTTTTTGTGTTTGTGTTTTTTGTTTTTTTTTGGCACAGCTCGCTCGGTTATCTGGCTGGCCATCATCATCATCATCACATTCCCCAGTCCCCAGTCCCCAATCCCCATACATACATAGAGTACATGAGCCTCGATTCTCTGCGTCCGTAGGTAGGTACACACGGGCGGGCGGTATGTAGTCGTGTTTCTAATCACCTTGGTCCACTGGGCGTTTTCACCATTATCATAATCTTTGATGTTTTATTGTTTTATCATGATTATTATTCTGTGTTAACGGCGGTAACGAGAATATTATTATTACATGTATTGTATCCCCCCCTTGCCTAAGCCACCGGGTACCACCAGCAAGCAGTGCGCAAGTTGTAGGTCGTGTATGTATGTAGGTACATATCAGCATATCAGCTATCAGCAAGCCACCAGCCATCAGCCAGTCAGCAGCTAGTCAGTCAGTCATGTCTGGTGCCACACTTGTAATACTGTAATACTATCTATGAGTACCTACATGTAGCTGATTGATTGTAGTTCTATAGTACTGCTACCCCTTTGGTGGGGCATGTTTTAAGCGAGTTTTTTTTTTTTTTTGCAATTGCCTTTATTTGCTTTTTCTTAATTCCTCTCCTCCCCCCCCCCCCCAAAGGAGAAGAAGGGTATGCGGCGAGTGACGCCTTTTTTGCGATATTCGGGGTGTTTCGTCTACAAGAGGCAGGGGGGAAGGGGAGTCTGATCTACTCTGGGTAGTCTAGCCTGGTTGTAGATTGTGGATGCATTTCTTATCCTGGCTATCATCTGATGTTTGGAAGGGACTTTTTGCCCAAAACAAAACAAAAAAGAGTCCATTATTCCTAGGGGAGGAGGATTTTTAATCTAAATTGCCAAAAAAAAAGGCAATGTTTAATATAACCTGGGCTGAGCCTCCCTCCTGGCACTGTCGTCCGGACGTAGGTACATGCATACGTCGCAGGGCTGCAAGGGTGGTTACATGGGGAACGTCGCGTCGTCAAGACTGCGAAATAGAATAGAATATAGATTAACTGAGAGATGAAGATGGGGGATGATCACGGTGGGTGGTCCAGGGTTTGTGATGTGATGGGATGTGATGTGATGTGATGTGACTATGGTGAAGGATTAGGTATTAATTAGGTGGAGGGCACGTACCTGCTTTGGTTGCCCCCAGTGCAGTGCTTATTATTATATTGGCATTTGCGGCGGTTCTTGCGTCTCGAGAGCTATATGGTAATAGCAATACTAATACTAATAATACCTGTGGCAATAGTAATCATATCTTGTTAATCAGCCAAACCACAGCAGCTGCTGTCTGTACCTCAGTAGATCAGGAGTGTACCTACAATGGTGGTGGTAGAGCACAGCACTAAGCCAGAGTTAGAGTACGGGTCCTGGCGAGCTACCTTAGGACATAGCTTCTAGAGCTGTCATATCATGTCAGTCATCGACAGCCACACAGACAGCCGGACAGCCAGACAGCCAGACAGCCAGACAGTCAGACAGCATGGAAGAAAGTTCCGTCCGATGTTCATGTAATCACCGGCGTCCGTACTCTACGTCTCATGGATGCCGATTCCGTCCCGCCCCCGCGAGGTCTCGAGGATTCGATTGCGAGTTTAATCCTCCCCCCCCGCATCATGGGCTACGTACAGGCCGGGCCAGGTACGGTACGAGGTATGCTGTGTTCGTGTATGCGTGTATGCGTGTGTGTTCACAATTTGGAATCATCATGATGTGCGAATTAAGTGAGTACCTGGCACTGGTGGTACGCACTCTACACACATGTACCTACACCTACATGTATGTATGCCATGAGCAGAGCAGAGAAAGCTGTTCTAGTATACGGCTTTTTTGTTCCTCACCACAGCTCAGCTCGGCTCTGCTCTGCGCAGCAGCAGCAGCAGCAGCAGCAGCAGCATCATACAGACAATGATGAACGAGGAAGAATAGACGAGAGGAGAGGGGGAAAAAAAGGAAAGAAATGAAAGAGAACAAAGAAGGAGGGTCTCACACACACTACTTCAGGTCACTTGAACCGATCACGAACCCTCCCTCTACTCTAGGAGAGCTACATATATTCCCCCCAAAAAACGCTATTGTGCTCTGCAAGTCAGGATGACGAGCCCTTGTTTCTAGCCCTGGGGAAGAAGGGAGGGATGAGGCATGGAGACGGGGACGGATGGATGGGCAACTGTTTGGCCGTCGCCGGTATGTTGGTCGCCGGATATGATGTCTCAGTTAACTCCATCCATCTAGTCCATACTTGGGGAAATATGTATCTCTCCTCAACTCTGGGTGGTGCTACATGTGGTAACCAACAGACAGAGCAAATAAGGCAATTAAACATGTTTATTTCCATTTGTTTCCCTGGCTCAGCCAGATCAGTTTACCTAGTCGGGTGGCTGCCAAACTGAGATATCATCTCCTCCCCCGCCGGTACCGTAGTTAGATGGAACAGCGTGGTACACGTGCTGATAGTCCTAACTTCCTGGGACACCTACCTAATCTACCAACATGTCTGTTAACCCCCCCCCCGGATACTTTTGCCTTACCCTTACTTCCTGTCCTGTCCTGCCTTAATTGCCTGCCTGACTGGCTGGCTGATTGACTGACTGACTGACTGATTGACTTACTGACTGTCTCGACTGACTGACTGACTGACTAACTAACTAACTAACTAAACACAAAATAAAAAAAAACCAAACGCTCCCGAGACCCGCAATTCAGAACATGTTGGAATATTTCTCCAATACCCGCTCCAAGACCTGGAGAAAGCAAAGACACCACCACCACGCGGCCGGCCCGGCAAGGCAAGGCATTAAGGCAATGTAGTGAATTGATCATGAATTGATGAAACAGACCCGCGCTACCCGCAGCCATTCCAACATGCATTCATTACCAATGATTCTCCATGTATCGACGGTGTCATCCGTTCCCGGGATCCAAGCCTGCGGGCTGTTGGTAATGTTGGTGGTGGCTGCTGCATTCGATTGGCTTACGTTGACAAAAAACGAGAGAGAGATTCGTAGCACTGTTTAATTCCGGTATTGGGGACTTCGGGAATATCGGCGTTGGGGTTGGGGTTGGGGTTGGCTTTTGGGTTTTGGGCCTTAAATTTTGGGGGTTTCTGGTTTTGGTTTAGAATATGATTTGGGGGGGTTTGGGTTGGGGATAAGCACTAGCAAGCTACGTACCTACTCCAGAAGGGAGGCTCCGGTGGCTGTGAGTGGATGGAGAAGGAAATAGAAGCCTCTGTAGGGTAGGGTAGGGTAGGGAAAAACAGGCCAAGCTCCCCTGTTGCGGTTGTTTCGTCTTTTGGGGATCATTTTTTTATTTTTTATGTTTTTGTGTGGTTTTTTTTTTTTTTGATAGTGCTAGTTTTTTGATATTGAACTTCACCCAGCTGGAGGGGATAGTCTACAGCTACCTATCCGACTCTACCTTACTACCTTACTAGCTTACGATAACCTCCAAACTTCTTCCCCCTCTCAGCCCTGCGCCATCACTCCCTTCAATTCAAACACGGGTGCACCCATAGCCAGCGCCGGCGCCAGAGCCAGATCCAGAGCCAGACCTTCTGAAAACCCCAGTACTCTCGGCTCTCAGCGGAAACCATGCTACTACTAAAGCCGAACCACTCAACACCAGCCAACACCTGAACACACGGAGGATCTCCACTAGCTTTGAAAAAAAGTAGGCAGGTATATTGTCGTCATGTAAGTTTTGTTCGGAGTTTATTACAAGTAGTGCGGTTACCTGGTTGGCTGTGCATATGGGCAAGGCATGGCAGGGCATAGTCATGCATGGAGCACAAAACCCAACCCAGGGAACCGAACAGCAAGAAAACAAAAGAAAAGTTGATCTTGCTCGTCTCGTGACTTTGACATTGAGGGGGCCCACACCGGCGAACGAACAGGAGAGAAGAACACTGAACCTTCAAGGCCGGAGGGAAAAAAGAAATCAAGGAAGAGTGAGGAATGACAAAAAAAACGTTGGTGAGGAAGTGGGAAAGAGGAGTAAGTAGTAACGTGCACCAATGGACAGACCTAGAGTATGATGGACTAGTAAAAAAGCAAAAAAGAAAAAAGAAAAGGTGCGGAGCTTTTCCCTCCAATTGTGTTCTCTGGCTGTCTGGCTAGAGTAGAGTGGAAACCCAAAGTAACCGGCAAGAACCGAGTGGTGATCTGTGTGCACAGTGCAGTGGTGTCGTAGAGTAGATACTCTAAGTGTATTCACTCCACCTATCGATGAGACGAGTTGCGAGTGATAGCGGGAGGAGAAGGCGAAGAAGCTTTTGGTTGGTTGCTAGGGAAGGGTAGGGAGGGATAACCTTAAAACTTCCTAGTCCAACTAACTTGTCAACGGATGACACTTGCTTGTATCATAACCCCAACGACATGAACGACAACGACAAATGTCGCAGTGGTACATGGTACATGATACATAGAGTTCCAGGATAGCGATTCGACAGCAACCTGATGAGGCGGTTTGAGGGAGTATAAATGGTATCTACTAGTAGAGGTATTTTACTCCTCACTCTAGTTAGGGTACCAGTATGTAGCTCTAGCTAGATAGATAGATAGCTTGGCCGGGAGGTAGAGTCTAGTACTCTGAGTTACTTACTGGATTATTACCTGTCAATCATAATTCAGACTGCCTCAGTAGCCAACTAGCTAAGTACTCCCAACTCATGAGGGGTCAGTTAGTAAGCAGTACAGTGACTTTCAAATACGAGCCCCCATGATAAAGAACGTTGAACCGGTACAGTTGCGAATTCCGCTCACTATCCCAGTCATACTGACTGCCGAACGTCGTCGGTAGAGGAGATTAGAGAGGGTTCTATGCAACGGATACCTGCATCAACAGTCCCCTTCCAAATCCAAAACGTTCTATTTTGAACTCTCTCTGCCCGGGAGGGGCAGATAGGTAAATAAGCCCTAGCTCCTCCCCCATCCCGCGCCTTACCCGGATTGGTGGTTTTGATTTTTGTAGTGAGTGAAGTGAGCGAGAGACAAAAAACGTGGTTTGAGTGATCTGGGGGGTAGAGATAAAAAAGCGTTAGAGTGCACGTTCCATGTGTTTCTTGAATAATCTCTCTTCTCACTCTCTCCACGGCTGTTGCGGGCTCCCCGAGAAAAAGAATAAAGACCCCTACCATACCACCACACATAACCTTGAATATTTGGAGTCGAGAAAGACCAGAGATAACCAATAATTAATGATCATTCAAAGAACGTTAGGTCGCGACACCACAGATAGCGTTGAATCGTGGTTGGCGATGGGGATCGTGCATTCCCCCGGGCCTGGCATCCCCCCCTCCAATTACATGCCGACGTCATTCCAAATTAACCCTGGGTTTGTCCGCATACATACAGACACACAGAATTAATTTAATTTTTTTGGTCCCCATTCCATAAACCAACGATTCATGAACCGCATCTCCGATCTTGCTGTCCTCCTCTTCTTTTTTGAATACATATAGATAGGGTACCGAGGCCGCCGTTTTGCATGGCATGTTGCTGCTGAACCGGTTTTAGATTCTTTTTGGACGAGCCTGCGCGCGCGAGTGCGGGTGGGGAGAGGATGAGATGTTTTTTGATACGGTGAACCAGAGATTTGCGATATGGTGGAGAGACAGGCCTTCCTAGATCCATCCGTACTAGGACCCTTATCGTTCGCCAGCCAGCTAGAGTAGTAGTCAGAGTAGTAGTAGCAGTCGTAGTACCACCACCGCGATATTGAGTCGTGGGGGTGCGACACGCGAAATGTTTTGTGAACCCCCACGGAGTATTTTCACTCACTATCTACACGCGTACGAGTACTCTATCGCCGTGGACCCTGACTTGACTTGACTAGGGATAGATGGATGGAGGGGGGGGGGGGCGAAATATCATGAGCAAGAAATAAAGTATGGTTAGAGATGATGGTTCATCGGATTAATGAAACACTCAGCTCGGATTGATAGATGGCCAGCCATATCATGGGTCTCGACTTCTGTTTTCACAAGCGAGATCGGAAGTTGCACTGACTCTAGGTTGGTCGTGCGCGCGCGGGCTTTGTGTAGCAGTGGTAAATAAAGATTGGTGAAATTGTATGAAAAGAAAAGGTATTCTTGAGCGAGCCGAAATGTTTCATCCAAATGGGGGACACACGCTAAGGAGGGAAGGAGCCAGAGAGAGGGTTCTGAGAAACATTGCCCACACTAGTAATCATCATCACTAGCCAGAGTTTACTACGCCAACTATTGAAACAGCACACAACACCACACAACACCACACAAACTTAACCGCGATACTAGAGGGAGAGGCTCAAGGGACACCCAAGAGTGGAAATGATCTCGGTTGCCGAACCCCGGTGTGGTCTGTGTGATAAGCCCGTCCTCCTCTCTACATATGTCTAGGTACACTACTCTCCGCCGGTCCTGCTCAAGGGTTTTTCGATAAATTCGAAATAGCCCACGCATCGGATCTGCGCACGCACACACACCACACGTCGAACTGAGTTGCGACACCAGGCAGCAAGAGCATGCCAAGCTATATTCCCCCGGTGCTACCTTTTTTTTATTTTTTGTGCGCGGCGAAGGTGGTTCATGATGATATGAGTAGAAGTGAGCACGAAAGTTTATGTAGCTGGCCTAGCTGAGCAACAGAAGATGTAGGTATCTAGGCAAAAAAAGGGTCTTTAGCCTAGCTAACTTTTTTCCATCAGTTCCATTTTAAAGCTTACCGACTGACAGCTGCCTGCTTGAGCGAGCGAGCCCAGGCAGGGACAATTGCGGTACAGTCTGGATTCTCTCATTGAGCATGGTGGATGGCTTGGCTGTATCATCTTATCGGCATGTTACGCAGGATTTATCTACAATCTACACTCCGATATCGATTATTATTGTTTTTTTATATTATTATTTTATTTTCCCTCCCTTCCTTCCTTCTTTCGATGCTTGAAATTAAGTCTTCAAGATGCGACGGGGGTGGCCAGGGAAGCTACATGGCATATGGTAGATCTATTACCTCAGCAGTGCGAGATGACGGCGGACAGCATGCTATATCAGTTCTTTTAAAACGAAATAAATCAGGTTTTCATTTTACCTTTTTAATAATACTACAAACCGGGGAAAATAAAAAAATCAATCAATCAATATAACTGCCATGGCAGCCCCCCAGCCCCCAGCCTTTGAGAGCACTAAATAACGTAATGATATTTAAATATTTCGAAACCTTGGGCAGTGAATTCAGCTTTTGAGGTTTGCAGATCATTGATGTTTCATGTTTCGCAGTACAACCATCACTATTACCACCGGTCACCCACCAATGTCAATGTCACCGAGACCACCGGCCTGTACACACAGAGGTATTTACGCCGCAGCCGTATATAGCTTACCGGTGAACTGGTAAAGGACGGCCGGGGGTCAGTAACAGATTTATAAAAAAAATATAAATAAAAAAATATCTCTAATTGCGCAAAAAATAAAAATTATTATTGTAATTGTTATCCTCCCCAAAGCGATACCGCAAGATTTGGAGCGTTGCACCCGGGTGTTAAATAAGATCCTGGCAGGTTTTCCTCACCAAAAATCGAAGGATTCGCTATAGTTATACAAATATATACAAATATTTGGTGCTTTTTACATACCAGGATCTTTTCTAACACCAGGGCGCAACGCTCCAAATCCTGCGGTATTCTCTGACGCACCGCCACGGTGGTTTCTGCTTTTATTTTAGCGGACATTACATGAAGGAAGGGGAGGGAAAGGCTCGCGCGGCCTTCTGCTTTCTCTCCTCGTGGATAACTGTACGACAGCAGCGTCTGTATGAGTGAGGATTAATATACTATCACGATGGAACAAAACATTCAATTGCGGTGGTAGTACTGAAAGTAAGGAGTATTGCTTTGCCTTTGCAGAGAGCGCGTGGTGGTTAAGCATATCAAATCAGCATTCTCGCGCCTTCCATGTGGGAACCTAAAGAAAGAATCCAAGACAAAAGCCCTCTTTTAAAAAAAAAATGATTTAATGTCTTTTAAAATGAAATTATCTGTATCCCAAGGCTAGACACACAAGACAAGTCCGTTTTGTCGCCCAAGTTGAAGCGAGACCTACGTGCAGAGGTGTTTAAGGCAACTCACCACTTCTGGACCATCACATCACAAGGAAGGAAGGTACCAAGAAGCTAGGGGAGGCGCAGGTAAATGTAAAATACCTTCTATGTAGCATTGCATATCATAGCATACCCAGCAGGTACATAACCACGGTTAATAACAATTGGGGATTTTTTTTCCCTAAGAAAGGCTTTGTAATTTGCACTAACCCACACCACTTAATTACCACTATTACATACCGACCCTCCATAATGCAGGCTGCAGTGTAACTTGTTTCTCGCCATGGTTACGGGTTACGCAGAGTTTGGGGAGAGAGGAAAGGGAAAAGAAAAGAGAAGATCCTTTCCTTTTCCCCTTCGTTCCATTAATAACCCCAGCAGCAGCATCAGCAAGCAGTACGCACAGGTCAAAGGCAGATAGACGTGCAGCAAGAGAGAAAAGGGAAAAGAAAAAAAGGGAAAGAAAGAAAAAAAGAAACACCTCTTAATTGAACACTTTTCTCCTTCTTTGCTTCTTTGTTCTAAGGTCTTCGTTGTGTGTAGTGAACGGCTGGTATATGAGACAATTGGACAAAGGCATTGGTTGAGCTGCATTTGAATGTAACTGTTGCAGTTGTGCGTACATATCATACTCTGTAGAAGTCAATGATCAGTTGATATTTCGCAAGCAACCTCCCTCCCAACCAACGAGAGGTAGCCAAGCAAGCGGACCTGGGAATACTACCTAGGTAGAACAAAAAAAAAAGTGTTTCCCTGCCCTCAACGTCTCGTTTCGACGCGACGTGCAGCGCAGATATCTCATCCCAAGCCGGTGCATGCCTACAATATGCAGTTTCATCCTTCCCTTCCCCACAAAAAAAAATTGAAGCGTGGAGAAGAAGGTAGAAACCGTACCTACACCCTTGGAAGCCGCACTCTCTCTCCTTTTCTGTCCCTTTAGAGTACCCATATCCATAGTGCATATTACATACCTACCGCTCGGTACACACAGGCATGTATGTAACAAGAAGCCAAACATAACATATAGCCTACCTACCTACCTACATGTACCTAGCTATCCTCACACAAACCCGCGTGCGCTTCCGGCAAAGCATCTCGGGAAGGGATTTTTTTTTTGGTGCGGCTTGACGGGCACCAAAACTGATTCGCACGCAGCGTCCGTTCTTGCAGCGGGGGCATTGGCCCCATGCGTCCTATACGATGGGGTAATTGAAATACCTATATCTCTGGTAAAGGTGACAAAGCCAACCTTCGTCCCGTCGTCCCGTATGTCTTGAGTTCTTTTTCTCACGCAATTAGTTGATTATAAATTTTTAGGATCTTGAGATGACTATTCCCCCCCCCCCCCCCGGTGGGTGAGCCCACGGTACCGCGGTATGTCAGAAAACGATGTAGAGTATGGGGAATTAAAAACAAACCCAGACAATGTGCATGTATGAGTGTGTGTGTATGTGTATACATGTATGTATGTACTATATGTAGGTAGGTACTATGCCTAATTTCAATTTCCCGGTAACGTAGAGGTAAGATATGTAATGTATGTACGAGTGAGAGCAGCGGAAGTAGAGTGAGAGTGGGTGAGTGGGAGAGTGGGGCTACATTACATACATGTATGTAGTTGTCCTTGATTTTCTCATCAATTGATTTTTTTTTTGGTACGTACGACATTGAACGCTCTGTCCGTATGTAGGGATGGAGATCATTTCAAACTCAGCCTGGAGAGCGAGAGCAAGTGCAGGCAGAAGGAACATTCGGTAATCGTGATAGTCCACAAGCTTCAAATCGTATCGTGGACGTCAAAGTATGGGGCGTTCGTACTTGAAGGAACCAAGACCAAGAAAGAAAAAAAACCAAGCTATTCTAAACCCCCCTACCTACCTACGTGCTGCTGCTGCTGCTGCTGATGCTGCTGCTGCTCCTGCGAGATGGGTCGGTCCCATGAACAACCTCTTGCTTGGAGGGCTAGGCTAGCGTGGCCCTTAGCGTACCATACATACATGTACGTAGCACTCACCTCCGAACCCTGAATTTACCCCAAAGTGGAATGGAAAGGGAGGATCCGAAGGGGGAGAAAAGCAACTAGCGAGAAAGCTAAAAAAACCTTGAGTACGACGACGACGAGTTGAGCAGAGCAGCACATAGATGTATGTACGGTACGGTAGTGCAAGCCAGCCAGTTAGCTAACCAGCTGTTAGCCAGTTACTCGCCTGCTAGCCAGTTACTCGCCTGCTAGCCAGCCAGCCAGCCAGCCAGCCAGTCAGCCAGTCAGCCAGTCAGCCAGTCAGCCAGCCAGCCAGACAACAGAGCAATGAACGCAAAAGAAATTCAGCGCAAAGCAAAGACGAAGGAAAAAGCAGACAAGTGCGTACTGACTGCAGTACTATGTAAGCTTGTCGGTCATGGGAATGTTGATTAATTTGGCTGTCATCCACTCGGCTTCGGCACAGCTATTCTGGTAACCAAACCAAAAAGTAATAGGATTTCTAGTCTATGACGAGAGTAGCGTGGTTCCTGGATGGCAATCACTAAATGCGGGGAAGCACTAATAAACGACGCTAACGTAAAAAGGGCATCACTCACTCCAGTCACTCAACCTCGCTCCCTCCTCTCGCCATATGAAAGGGAGAAAGGCACTCCAGAAGAAGAAGAAGCAAAAAACCACACGACAGTTGTGTAAGAGAGACTCTCTGGGAGGGAGTGAGAGGAGCGCCATGGCCACCTCAAATGCCGCTAGGACGAGACGAACGCTGCTGCAGCGGTCCTCCATCCATCCATCCCTTCCCTTCCCCTCCACTTCAAAACCCCCCTAAATCCTACATACAAGAGTTACATAACCTACCTTGAGTGTGCAGTAGCAGACCCCAGGCTAAGAAGAACCTGGAGAAAGGGAAGATGAGACACGGGATCTCGCGTACATATGGTCCATGGGGAGTACCAGCGGCCAGCCAGTTGGCGGAGAAGGAATGGAGCGGGAATAAAAAATAAAAAAAAGAGAAAAATAAAATAATATTGGAAAAAAATAAAATAAAGAAGGGGAGACGTGCTACATACGGAGATACTCAAATTCTGGTAGGTGGTAAGTCGATCTTGGGTAATGGCTTCGCTACATTTTTTCCGTTTATATATATTTTGTTCTTTTGAGAAACCTTGCACTCACTCAAGAACGAAGGGGAAAGAAAAATAAATCGATAATGCTTGCTTGCGGGAAGTCGCATGACAAGTCTCTCCATACTTAGGGGGAAAGTGCATAGTAAAAGTGTCATATCACTTTGAAAAGAGGCTTACATCCTCGACACTTCACACTCTCGTGAGATTCAACAATTTCTCAACTAGGACCACTCCCATGTAGATCAATCTGGTACTACAACCTTAACTTGGAAGTCATATAAAGGGTGAAAAGGATAAGAACTGTACTCCAAAGGAAAAAGAAAATAAACCACGGGGATAATTTCTGTTAAAGTGCTCATTTAAACATCAAGAGGAAGGGAACATGGTCCTCCTGGCCCTTTAGACAAGTCATGAGGCAATCAATACCTGGGGAGCGGAAGTCTGGAAGGAGATAAGTATTAAAATATGTATGTACATACAAGTCAATGACGCATCTATTCACTTGACTGAATAGGTGATGAAGTAGGTACATCTCGTGCAAGGAACAGTTATGAATACGTACAACTCTGCGAACTACAAACTGTCACTGAACATCTACAACTCACCCCATGCTGCTTAACTCCTAATTACGAGTACCTACATACACTCTCGTGAGAAAAAAAATTAAACATGGGGTCCTCTTGGCTGAGGTGACGAGCCTCCACAATATGCATGACAATTGACGCAAGCCCTGGAAACTCAGCTGACGGCCCAATCATAAAAAAGCGGAGTACTGAAGCAGATGGGGTCCAGGTTAGGACCGTAGGTTAACGTTGAATATACTCTCCTCACTTTCCAGTCTAAGCGCGGCCATGAGCTGTGCCTGTGATATGGCTGAGCTAACCCAGACACGGTTCGTCTCAAGAACAACGCGGAAGCCTCACTCAAATTCAATAACGACTGACAGGCCAAGAGATGATGGCATTGATCAACGGGTGCAAAGCTCACGACCTAGATCTCGCCGCAACAGGAAGCCTCTTTTAATATTGTGGTCCAAGGGCAACTATGTTTCACTGTATGAAGTAAAAATGCAGGGTTCCACCAAGGAAATACTCGCAGTTAGCGACTGAAAAAAAAGATAGGGGATGTGGACGTCTATGCGCAATCAATATCGTGAATGTTCAACACCATGGCCCTCAACCTAGGTCTCACAGTTTAAGAAATTCAGCCCTTTTTCGGGTTCGGGATAGAAATTCGGCTTATGAGATTACCTGTTGATCAAAAAATTTTGCCAGTCTGTTCGCGCCTCTCTTCGGTTCGCCACCCATACCTATCAGTGTCAATCTATGTCTGGTTTAGGAACATGATGGACAGTGGGAAGTGATAGAAGCAGTGGAAAAAGCTTTCACGATGGTTACTACTACACAAACGAGGCTTTGAGCTTCTCTTAGTAGCGAACCGTCCATCTACACTTTCCACCAACCACATGCTGTAAAAAAGGGTTATGAAACTCCTTGGGGTTTATGAGCAGTCGTATGTAATTGGGTGGGTCAGCTGGAGCTTGTGTTTCGTTTTTTACCTTACATAGAAACAGCAGTGGCAGAAAATAAATAGAAGTAAAAGGAAGTATCGCGAGATAATAGGTGATGCAAGAAAAGTGTATTAACATATGTTTTTCCAAGGTATTACGGCAGGAGCAATCGGTGGCCATGTTAGAGAACCCAAAAGAGTAGCACCGTTTAACATGGAGTTCAAGCACGGATTTGGATAGCACGACAGCAGAGTGGCCTAGAGGTTGATCAAAAGAAAGAGTTGCAGGAACGGCGCTGAAGCCTAGCTAGCTGATAGGTAACCACTGTCACCTCCTCAGTTGATGAACAGCCCATGACGAGGCGTAAAAAAAAAAAAAGCCCGAAGAGAGTCTTTACCTAGGGAAAAAAACTCGTTGCGTTTCGTGAGTGGACAGATGAGAGAAATTTTGTCCTTTTTTTTTTTCCCTTCCCTTTTTTCTCCAATAGATTGCGTGTCTTCAATTGTACTTTACAGTAGAGTTATGATGGAGGGTGAAAGAACGAAATAATTGGGCGTGTGAGGTGCAACGGGCAGAGCAAAGAGACTGGAGGGAGGTGCCGCACACACGAATGCAGGCCAAATAGAAAGCAGATTAGGAAAAAGAGGTTGTCTCGGAGGGCTGGTGTGGGAACTGGGGCGAATTATTATTTCGTTTTTCCAATTTGAGATTATTTATTTATTTTGGGATGAAGGAGGGTTGGAATAAATTGAATAAAAAAAACAGCATGGAAAAATGATTTTTTGCGTTTGGTTTTTTTGGGGGGGAACTTGCGCTTCTGCTACTGCAGCAGACGACGCAGCTGCTGCTGCACAGGGATCGAAGTGGCCTCACCCTCATGCTTGGTGGCCCTGCACTCCTCAACTCCACCACACACCCTCACACAAAAGCCTAGTACTTTTGCGATGCATCACACCCTCGGCGAGGTAAAGACCTCATTGGCTCACTCCAGACAGGCAGCGATCGTCTCGGATGGTGTGGATCCTGGCAGACCCACTCACTTTACCACCAAAAGCACGCAAACCCTCCCCTCACTCGCTCAGACTCTTTAGTTAGCAGCAACCTCACACACGCCTGCCCTGCCTAACACTCTTTAAATATATGCTCTCAGTCTCCCCCTCCGATCTCGTTCTAACCCCCCTCTCTCACAACACGTTTGGCTTGCCCTTCATTCATCACCATAACTATCACCATTACTATCCACTATCACTACTAGCAAACCAATCATACCGACTACTCTGCCAAAACAACTGAGTTCATTCCTTCATCAACCATCAATCAATCACTCTCGAACATCGTCTCAACTAGCTGAATATCAATCAGCTAAAGTTTTATAACAAACCAAAAAACACCTTCACTACTACTCAACAAACATCACTAAAATGGACTGGTCTCCTGATTACTGTCTCTCTTGCGATCGTGAGATCTCGCAATCTGGTCACGGAGCATATTGTTCACAATCGTGCCGCTTGGCGGATCTCGAACACGCTTCTTGCAATTCCGGCTCATCATCACCTACTACCGCTCCTACAACTTCGTGGCAGAACTCTAACATGGGCACCGGTGCTGGATTCTACCTTCCTCCTCCGCTGAACTTCTCCGCAATGTCTGGAAGACAGTCAAGCTCAGCATCCTCATCACCTGCCTCAAGAAGCCCAATTTCCTCTACTCCTCCCAATCTCTACTCTTCACTATACGCACCAAACAACGCTCGTCCTTCTCAGCTCTATACCTCACCATCACGCACCTCATTGTCGTCATTGAACAGCTGCAACGGACAGCAGGAGCCGGCAGTGCTTTCGGACAAGGTCAAGAGCGAGCTTAGGGATTACGCCAGCTCATTCGACCATGTAAGGGACTGGAAGCGAAGGATGACAGTGGTTTAATTTTGGATAAGAAAAAAAACTTGGGCGGCTGTACGATGGGGAGGGAGGCTTTAAGGGTCTCGACACAAAAAAATATCATCATTTCGATTCTTACGAACATATTTTCACTACGGGTTTTGTGGGTGGCATTGTCACATTACATCTCATCTCATCTTTTGCGTACGCTATACCATTCGCATCAGCATTCGAGCGATATCGGTGACTCACTGCTTTGGGAGTTGGCTGGCATCGATGGCTGCTTTTCTTTTATATTCGTTTCTTATCTGCATATTTCGGGGTCTTTTTTAAAAAGTTTCTATTTTGTCGGTTTTGTGCTTTACGTTCGGGGTTCGGTTTTCTAGGTTATTGTGTGTGCGTATGGGAGATTTTGGGGCGTACCTTTTTTTCCATTCTATGTTTTAACATGATCTCGGAGAGGTGAACTATTTGGGTCTGCTTTTGTTTTTGCAACATCTACACTCTTTACATTTCCTACTCTTTCTTTTAACAAGCTATGTTGCAGGGGGAAGGCGTCTGATGGGCCATCTAAGACTTTAATTGGTTTCTTTCTCTTGTTACATACTACGACTTTTGATGTTCAAAGTTTTTATTTTCCTATGTTTGCGGGTTTGGGGGATAAGGAGAGCTGTTTGAGTACGATTAGGGTGCTGTAACCTGCTAGATTTTTTTTTTTTCCTTTTTTTTTTTTGGAGGTGATCTCCAGCAGCTGAATAGTTAGGCCAATTATATGGCAGGGAAAGGGAAAGAATTAAGTTTGATCACCACACACACATTTGCTCCAAATTATTCCTTACGCGAAAATTTTTCCAAAAAGTTCTTGCTTACACTCTCTGGGTGAGTTCCTTGCTGGGCTGTGGTATGTGACGTTCGCCGAGATCGAGCGCGGGCTCTGTTTCATCCGGTCGGCGATCCATCCTTCACAACCGGTATCGAACATATTTTCTGCAGCGGCTCGGTGGTAATGGCAACGAACTTCAAAGTACTGACCTGATATGTTGTTGGGCTATCAGGCAACCTCATACGATGAAAGAGCGGGCAATGAGGATGGGGGGGTTCTACGCAAGCGGGAGAATCAAAATTTCTTCTTCTATCATCGGTCTCTTCGGATGGGCATTGGTGGGAGGTTCATCCATACATCGTGCGCACTTTGTACTGCCTCCTTCGATGTCTAAGGTACCCTACCGAGTGAAGCACTTGCATGTACGTAGACTGTAGGCCTGTAGATACATTTTATTATTTTTATTATTTTATTTTATTTTATTTTTTACTCTTTCCCTTCCTTTTCAGTTGCTTCGTCTCTTACGCACACTGTTGCACGTTGCTGGCAGTTCGCTGTCTGATACGTAGGTTAGCCTCCTACCTACATACTAGCTACTACCACTACTACTACTACCAAAAAAAGTCACGGCCACGGGAGAGAGTCAGTCAGTCCATCATCCCCCACCCCTTCCTTGCCAATTGAATTAGCTTTCTAGGATGATTCGATCAAGTATCATTATTGTATCATCAGGAAGTTAGTTAACCACTTCCGTGCCTAGAGTGGCTCTTCCGGGCAGAGGTCCCCAATCCAAGGTTGCGATGCAAATTTCAGATTGATGACCGGAAGGATGCGGACGGGAATGCATTGCTGCACCACGTGTATGGGAAGGGGAATTGTGAGTAGCCGGACCCCGAAAATGGAGACGCTTGTATGGTTTCTGAAAAGTTGTACAGATTTTTAGACGTTTTATGCCTCTTGCCTGCCTAGGTGGCTAGAATAGAAATATTAATATCTCTACTACTTGCTAGACTAGGCTTGCCCATACAGCAACTCCGATAGAGTACGGCCTAGAACTGTGTACCTACGGATGTGCTCCCAGATAGTAAGGATATCCATGACTCAAATTAAGTTGCTTCCCTTCTTTCAACGGCCATGAAAAGGATATATTGTGGTACGGCTGCGCACACAAAATCAATTTCTCTTACTTTTCATACTGCGCTTTGTAAAGTATGGAAGGAAACGTCTTGAATTTTTTTTTTTCCGTCTTGGAGAGAGAACCAAGTCCGGGCTGACCATGAATGTTAAAAGTAGGCGTGTTTCACGACCGTAAGGGAAGCCTAGCATTTGCAACAACATCCATCAATCAAACCGTATGCACTTGAAGAAACGGCCGGTTGTCCTTCAGGTTCATCGTCAATCCCTTCAAACGCGCAGCATAGAAAAATAGTCTGGAATTTTGCCAAATCAGACACACAAGGCTGTGAATCGAACCCCAGTACATGACGGGAGATTGACACCCTGGCCCTTGCCTTTTTGCCTGCCTACATCCTTCTTTCTTCCTTTGCTCTCCCTCTCCTGGTTCCATTCATGCTCAACGCACATTGGAGAAAGGCGAAAGAAAGAAAAAAGATGACTTGTTCCAAATGTCTCCACAGCATTTATTCGTCGCTTAAACAAGAATGTAGCAAAAGAGATCCTTTCCGGTTTATCCGAGTGGTAATGTATGTACACAGAGCGCGTAAAACTGGGTTCTTGGAGTCACGTCAAGCAAAGAAAAAAAAAGATCCTCCATACTGGCGGAGCGCCAGAGTCATCATGAAAAATTTCCCATGGTTGACCTGTCAAATACCCAAACCAAACACTTTTTATGCACATCGAGCTATTGAATGTACCCATCCATGCCTCCGGGGCCCGCACCGCAAAGCGACCGAATCAGCTGAGAATATCGCTGCAAAAGTGAAGTTTTTCATGCTTCGCTTGTTGTGCTTGCTGCTGAGATTTTCCTTCAGCCCACTATTCTAAGACACTTCGATCAAGCAATTGAATAGAAGCCTTTCTCTGGCAATGAATGTATATATCCCTGCACCATCATCGATCTCAGACCCTCGCGGAACCGGGAAAGAAAGAACGTATGAGAGAGCGGCAGGTACATTGGATTGGTACTTTCTCTTTCCACCCTCTCTCTGATATAGGTCTCTCCTTGTTATTGTTGTTGTGTCGCTCCCTGATTGAAACGAAACGTCAAGGTGAAGGATGATTTGCTCTCACCCCCCCCCCTTGGCACTGGTACTTAAGGACCGCCCATCGATCGAGAAGCTGATTCGTCGCCTTGGACAGGGGGAAAGAACAAAGGATGACTTGCATGACGCAAAGTCCGTAGATGGATGGGAGAGAGAGGAGGGAGACAACAGGGGGAGAATGTTTACAGGAACACCCCTGTCGGCTTTGTTCCGCTCCCGTGTCCTGTTCCTGTCCAGACTTGCCTACGCTCAGACATAGGTACAGGGCAAGTCAGCTTTGAGCCTCTTTGATGTATTTTCTTTTATTCCTTTTTAATTGTATTTCGTTTTTCTTCCTCTCTCGGACATAAACAGTAAAACGAGCCGGAGACAGATCGCAGCCTTGTGGAGTTAAGATGCCGCCGGTGGCATTTCAATATTTCAATTGAGTGCGGGCATAGCAGGCGAGCCCTCCTTGCAGCATATTGGAGCCTCCTTCTTCTCCTTCTTGGCTCGTTCCTGATTTCCCTGAGGCTCCGGTGCTAATGGCTTGGGGGTATGAGGGGGGGGCAGTGTTCCTGGGTAAACCCCCCTCCTTCCTCAATCCCACGGGGTATGAAGTAGTCGTATCATTCCTTCTCCAGGTTTCAACTTCCGGCTCCGTAAATAACACGAATCTTACCAGAGCTAAGAGTTAGAAAAGAAAATAAACCTCCGTCATCACCCTTTCTAATTCTCCTAAGCGCGTTAACCCGCACTTTGGGAATTGCTACGGGGTTTTTGGGGAGGTTTGCTCTGCTTTACTTAGTAACAGTGGTACGAGGTGAGAGACTCTCTCGTACATACATGTAGATAGAGCGTACCCTACCGGTCCGAAGGTGTTCGTCCGAGGACCGTGAACGGAGCAGCCCACGGAAACACAAGGAGAAAGCGGTTGGCCGTGGAACCTTGGTAGGCAAAGGACGAAGAAGAGTGCTTACTGTATGTAGCCATCCATCAACAACGTCCCCTTCCTCTAGCTAGCCAGCTACATTACCTACTCTTCTGATATCCAACAGGGCCTGCAAACGAACGGGGCAAAAATGGCCTCAACTCCAATTCCATCCTGTGCAATTTACAAGATTTATTGCGCAATGACACTTCATCAACCACGATTATCAACTCGAGGAAGGAGAATTCGAATCAAAAATGGCGTTTAGCCCTGAGTGGATTTTAATAGATGGTTGGACGGACGGATGGATGATGGACAGGCATGGAAACATCCAGGGGACAAGCCATACGCAAACGTAACCACCACCACCATCCATCGTCCACCATCCATTCATTCAGCAAGGTGGTGAGGTGGAATTATGCTCTCACCATAACAGCTTGGCGATAGCGCCCCCTCCGAAGGGTGGGAGGGCGCGATCTTGGTTCCGGCACCACACACACACACACACGCTAGCCCAATTGGCGTTATAATAAACAATCCTCAGAAGGGTAGTCCCCCGTTGACTCATCCATGGGATCACCGATTCGCATTCTTCCTTCTCGGAGGCTCTAAACCCTATCTTCACCTAGGCTTAGCAGTCACTGGGTGATGGGGATCGAAATAACTTGTTCCTGGCTGGTCAGGTTCCACCTACGCGTGGTGATGATAGTTCTGGACATGGTTGATCGATGATGCTTAATTTTAGTAGCCTTGAGGTTGAGTTACATGGTTCCGCACCATAGAGCTAGAGTACCCTAGCCCTAGATATCTAACTAACCTCCTTCCCTACTGGAACATTCACGAACCTACTGTACCTACTACCCTACCAACACGGCCGCCCAGTTTAGTAGAAAAAATTGTTTCTTCTTCCACTTCGGCGCCGGAACCATCTTTTTTTCCATTTTCTTGTCCACCACCACTACTACGATCAGCCCCACGTGCTCGAGCTCGAGGGCCCTTCATAAAGAAAAACAAAAAAGGGGGGGGGGGGGATCAACTCCTCAAAGTGGACATGTCTAGACAGACAACGTGCTTTTTTTTTACATAATAATAATAGGATACAGCTCTGCGCTCTGTGGGTGTAGGTAGGAATTGAATGGGGATGGGAGGACAGGGACACACGTTTTATGTTTCGATAAAACAGGTGTCATGGCATGAGCTAGCATGATGAGGCTTTACATATGTACAGTAAAAGGTAAGGCTGTGGGATATCTTTTTTTCTTTTCTTTTTGGCTGCTGTGCTGCCTACGTATCAGGAAGGAAGGAAGGGATGGAAGGGGAGGCGGCAAGATAGTTAATAACTTGTTTTCGGGTTTTGTTTTTCGTATTCTTTTTTGTTTTTTCCCCTATGCTATGGAGCTGGCTAGTTTTAAAAACGGTACGAGCTCCATAAAATGTGGTTTAGGGGAGAGGGTCTGATATAATGATGCGTACACGCATAGCAAGGAATTGCTATTAAAATAACCCACCCAGGCCAGGTAATTGTCAAACCAGGCAAATTAAATTAGCTTTCCATTAGCTAACTAAGTACAAGGCTACGTATAACCACCCCAAGGGTGCGCATGTATATCAGCTCCTGATCACCTATTGAGGACCTTGATGGCCATGGCAAGCAAGCAAGGCTCTCACTAAGGTCAAAACAATCGACACGATAGCAATTGAGCAGCAGCTATTGATCATCTCATCAGAGGTAACATGAAATGCGTACCCGCACTGGCTTCTTCTGTGCACGGCCCATCTAGAGCTATTGTAGCTATAAACTAGCTAGATATTGGGTGTCATATATACCTATGGCAAGAGAATGAGCGAGAACAGGACGCTGCTGCCGGTAGGAGCAGAAGGATCTAGGATACCGATAGATTTGATAGGTCGTACAATTAATTGGGGTCTAGACGCCGTTGTTTATACGACAATTGATTATTTTTTTATTTTTTTAGTGGAGCCCACCACATTAATATCAAAAACACATTAACTAACTGGCCACTCCATAATGGGGTACTGTGCGTACCCAAAACCACATTTTTTTCCCTCTTCACTCCCAATCCCATTCCCAAAACCGCAGGAAAAAAAAAAGACAGCCCCCCACAACTCGAAGGCACCCGTACCCGGGTTTTTTTTTTATGTACATATGTACTTCCTCGGCCTTAAGCTTGCCAATGAGAAAAATTCCAATACCGCCCGCGGCCGCCCTCTGCATGCAAAATGACCACCCTCTCCATGGCCAGCTCCTCTCTCTCTCTTCTCGCCCAGCCTACCGGGAATTAAAGTGACGTCTCCATCCCTCCCCCCTCCATTACCTTGTATGCACAACCAGCTACGCCATTACCGTATTGTTTCTTTCTTTTTCTTTCTTTTTTGTTTTCGTTTTCTGGAAAAAACAAAGAAAAAAACTTTGTTTTGCAGGTACCCCATATTACTCATGTACTAGTAGGTAGGGGGTAGGGTAAGGTGCATAGAGCATTTTATGCACCACCGGCACGGCAGAGTAGATTACGGAACGGAGACTGTGGGCTCTGAGGAATTTTTATTTTATTTTTCATTCAGAGATTTTTCGTTTATTTTTTTCCTTCTCTCTGTTTCCCGAGAGATGTAATGTGTATGCACGAATTTTACTTTTTTTTTTTTACCCTTTACCTTTTACCTTTACCTTTACCTTTACCTACCGGGCCGAGCAGAGGTCGGTATGTACAGATAGATACGATGCATCACGTAGTACGTACTCTACTATACCCGGCCTCCGCGTGGGGGAGCCGAGGTCGGGGGCGGGAGGCGGGAGCTAGGCGGAGGGTGGGCCGTGCGGTGGAGGAGGAGGAGGAAGATCGAGGAGGAGGAGGAGGAGGAGGAGGTGGTGGTGGTGGTTAGTCAGTGCTATCAATGATCGGAATGACAACTTAGTTGGCGTGTATCTCGCGCGGTACATGTACCTACATGTACCTACATAGTCTAGATGGAATTAGATTCAAAGGCACAGAAAAGTTCGGAATCTCGTATCTATCCCCAGCTAACTCAGGCAATCTGCTCGATCCCACAAGTCGCCAGGTACCGGTACCGGCCAGCCCTCCCACCATCGAAGCCTCAGAACACAACCGAGTGACCTCTCATGCCTCACCCACTCCTCCCACCACACACCACCACCACCACCACCACACCACCCACCCCACACTCTCGCCAGACCCTACACCACAGCACACCTCCCCCTCCCCCGTCCGGCCTACCACGGGAAATCTCCTCCCAACAACAAAAAACAAAATCAAAATCAAAAAGACCAGTACCATAAACCCCATTGGCCGCCCGCCGTACCGCGGCAGATGGTGCAAGCAAGCTACGCGGGTGAGTTTCGAAGTAAACCGTCGGTGTCAAAGAAGAAAAAGGGACTTTTTTTCTTCTCTTTCTCCTTTTGTACGACAGCAGCTAAGTAACCCAAACCCTTCCCTTCCCCTTCCCCCCAGCCCGGGGGTTTGGGTTGTGGTTTTGTGGGTGGGTGGGTGGCATGGGATGGGATAGGGTGTAGTGGAATAGGGTTGGGGTGGTGGTGGTGGTCAGCAGAGATTTCGGAGAGGAGGAAAAAGTAAAAAGTCGCCAGATACTCGAGATAGATAGGTAGATAGGGTAGATAGGTAGATTCAGTCATTGATACAGCCCTCCCTCGGGGGCCCTTTTACCCCCAAAACCAGCGTCGCACTGCATGGGGGGGCCGGAGCGCTGTTTAATTGTCTGGCGGGCGGGGCGGAGGAGGAAACAATAGTGCCAGAGCAAGACAGGCAGCTAGGCCTAGGGGGCCCAGTTTCGAATCTGCAGATTCGTTTTGTTTTGTTTCGTCTCGTCTCGTTCGTTGGCCACGGGCCATGGGCGTTTTTTTATTTTTACTTTACTTTTATTTTGGTAGACCAGGCAGAGGCGGGGGGACGAACATGACATTTCGAAAAAGCCAAATGAGGATGGCCGGTCGGTATTCCAACCACTCTAGCTGTACGAATGGGGGGGGGGGGGGGGCGTATCGGAGTTTAGCTAGAGTACATACGGTATCATGTACGTACTCTACTCTAGAGAGTGAGGCAGGTAAGAAGGAAAGAAAGAAGTGCAGTGTGGAGAGCGTTTACATACGCCTCTGCTTATTATGCCTATGCTAGATTATGCACGACACTGTCTAGCTACATTCTTCCTCATCCTCCTCCTCTCCTCTCCTCTCCTCTCCTCTCCTCTACACTGCACTTCACTACGCTATACTACTACATACCCCATCACGCGGAGCGGAGTGGGATGGCTGGATGGCTGGATGGATGGAGCTCCTCGAGAGCAAGAGCAGAGGGCAGTAAGAATAGCTAGTATCGTATCGGAGGTGCGCCCCGCCCGTCCTCTACTCTTTCCTTTTTCCTCCGTCTGTCTTGTTTGTCTTGTTTTGTTTTGTTTTGTTTTGTTTATCCGTGAAGGACGTTAGCTACATGTACATACCTACTACCTACCTACCTACATACATGTATGTATGTAGTTATTTATAAGGTATGTAGTCTAGTTTTTTAGTTCAGTTCATGTCGGTATCTCTCCTCCCCCCTCCCCCCTCCCACCAGCTAGTGTGTGAATTTCGCCCCACGGATTTTAATTACCGGATGGCTGGCATAGCATGGCATGACTTGGGTGTTTTGGTTGAAACTGAGGCTTCATGGCTGGCTGTGTTTGATTGGCGGGTTTGATGGCTTTGTTTTGTTGTGTGTGGTGGTGATGATTGTACCAGCAGCCAGCTAGACAGATACAACAACAACAACAACAACAACAACAGCAGCAACAACGAATAGAGCGTGACGTAAGACCGGAGTGGCTGTGAGGAATAAGTGCTCCAATCGTTAATCCGGCGGCCAGGGAATAGTCGAGCTGTTGTGGTGTGTTGTCGGGATATTCTCTCCATGTACTATGCAGTCATGAAACGTCACTCGGGCGCCACAAAGCTTGGTGATGACGAGACGAGGAAGAGGAAGAGGAATGAGGGGTGGGCAGAGAGGCGAGAGAAGCGAGAGAAGCGAGAAGAGAGAGAAGAGAGACTCTGCGCACGCACGACCAATGATTGCGCACGAGTGCCGTTTCATGTATGCAAAAAAGCCAATGATCTTTTTTTTTTTTTCAAACTATCATATACAACAACTATTTTCACCCAACTACTTTCCACACACAAAAAAAACAACACTCAACACCACACTACACCACAGATCTGCAATCCCACCACCCCCCCTCCCTACAAAGAAAACATCAAAGTCCCATACCCCAGCTGGTCATACCCGCCACTGTTCGGGCCATAGTTCCCGCCGCCGCCCTCAGACCCGCTTCCATTCGTCCTGACCAGCGCCGCATACTGCGTCGTCCACGGCGCAGACAGCCCCCTCTTGACGGCATACTCATTGTACAACAGCTCCCAGATGGGCCTGATATCGCCCCTGCTCGCGGGCGCGATTACCGTCTGCGTCACGTCGCTGTTGGTGTAGGTCGTGTACGGCACGTCGTTGCCTAGGTTGTACTTTGCCGCGTACTCGGCGCCCTTGAGGATGCGGTTATCCAGATACCCGAAAAGGTCCAAGCCCTGGCTGCTCGCCATCTTTGCAATCGTCCCCAACATCCCAACCACGAGCATTGAGTGGCCTTGGTCGCGCCCGCTCTCCTGCAGCTGCGCAAGCCCGGCGTCTGCGCCTGTGTACACCTTCCAAATGGCCTTCTCGATCGCGCCGTTTCCAGCGCCGTGGTAAAAGTACTCGATGGCGTTGTCGTAGATTGTCTGGTTATCCGCGACCACGCCGATGGCGATCGCGCTCGCAATATTGCAAAGATCCCAATTGGCCCAGTAGTGGTCGATGGCCGCGCCGTTGTGGTTTAGCAGAAAGTCACGGTTCATAGGGTAGAAGACGTCCAGCAGGACCTCCAATGCCGCTGCGAGCCCAGTCCAGGCGCTGTACCCACGTAGAATTTCGACCGCGTTCGCAAACTGGAACCCGTACAGGCCCGCCGCCAGGAACTTGTCAGAACTGCCCGAGATCTCGGTGAGCGTGGAGGACCAAGCGTCGATGACGCGGGCAGCGGCCGCGGCGTAGGTGGTATCGCCGCTGATCTTCCAGCGCAGCGCGAGCGCATATGCGGCGGCCATGTCATTGAAGAGGAGGGAGTAGTTCTCGGTGCCGAGACTGCTGGAGCCGCGGTAGACGGTGGCTACGGGCCGTGCCGTGTAGGTTGAAGCCGAGTGGGAATTGGCCGTCAGTTTGGCAAAGCCCGTGGTCCATGGTTGGGCGCCGGAGGCGACTTTGCTGGCGACAAACGTGAACTCGGAGGCGGTGTGGAGGAGGCCTGGGTGGGTGAAGGCGGCGAGGGAGAAGGGAAGGAGGAGGATGAGGGAGGTGGCGGAGACCCTCATTTTGAATGGTACTTTAGGATGTTTGAGAGAGCGCGGATTGAAAAACCGAGGGGCCAATGAGCTTAAGAAGCTTGAGAACCTGAAGAGCTGATGAGCTTGATGAGCTTGATGAGCTTGATGAGCTTGATGAGCTTGATGAGCTTGGGGATAGCTATTCGGGGGCTAACAGCAAGCTCTATATCAGAACTCGGGAGCAAATTATCAGTACTCTACAGACATACTATAGCGTCTCAATCACCCCTCCAATACACCAAAACTCCTTAGCAACATTCACATAGCTCCGTAGCTCCGTAGCTCTAACAGCTCCCTCTCCCAAAACCACCCCCGGGAAACAGTCCGTGCAATCCTCCGCCGCCGTCTGGAATATACAAGATTTCCAGGACCGGCGCCGGACTGTAGTACACATTTTATATTATTTTGGACAGCCCTCTCTTTCTGCTGACGTTGGGGGGTGCCCATCCCAACAACCCTGTAACTACTACTATATAGTAGTAAGCGGACTTTTAAGGGTGTACAAAAGCTCCCGAACGAGGAGCTGTGAGACATTCTTTTTTGTCTGAGGAGTACCGCATTAGGTTGTGGGCTGTGACTGTACGGGCCGGGGTCCGTTGGGAACGGGTTTTTATTCGCCGAGTTTTGGATACTGATTGTAGTGAGGCTTGATCAGGACATTTACTAGGAGCCTAGTATTGGTTAGTAGGCAAGTCATTCTAATGCTTTGTTTTAAAGAGTTAGAACTATATAAGTCCATAGAAACAACTATACTGAGTTAATACTTGGACTTTATAGCTATCGTTACAAACAAGATACACGGCCAATAGGTCTTGCAATACTATGGCGGTGTTTCCACAATAGTGAGCAGTATATAGCTACCTGTGTGCAGTCGTATGCTCTGAAGTCATCACTAAAGAGGGTACCTATAACTGCAGTCAATCATAATTTCAACCTATCTAGTAATCGACTAAGTAATATTTCTAAACTTACGCGGCAAGCTATAACACCTATTCTAATAATATTTCAATCTATGTTCATCCAAGGGCTCAGCGGCGGTATTTCCCCGCACTTTCTCCGTACTTTTAACCTCCCCGGTTTTTTTGCCCCCTTCTCCGCACTCTTCCCTGCATCAAGAGTCTGCGCGGCCGAGCTCCGATTGCTGGTGCCACTATGGAGTTTGTAAGGTTTCAAGGGGTGTAATACACTAATCGGGCTAAGATCGACCGTTTATATTGGCTGATGCTTAGCTAAACCCTTACGGTACTAATGACCTCTGAGCTGTAGTTGTAGCTTCCATTATTTTCTGTAACTATAGTAGTAGGTATTTAGTTAATACCACGGGCCTTCCTGCGGAGTTGGTGGGGACCAAATTTTCCAATTTATCGGGGGGGATTATCATTATTTTTGCATCAAGTCGCGGTTTTGGTTGATAAAATCAAGTCTGTAGTTAAACCGCATTATTTTGATCATACGCACCAACAGGGGCCCCCTAAATGCATTCCACGTAGTGCCATTCTCCAGATTTCCCCACCGGGACGGCACGAGACTAGATTCCGTGTGCTCAGATACATTTACCATCAGAACAGGCACTGAAACTACTGTTCTTGGCAGGGTTACTAGCAGAAACTACCGTGTTGTAGCATAGCACGAAATCGAGGTTTTTATGCAGTGCTGCGCTGTTCATCTATGAGGACTATATACCTTCAATTTCTAGAAACGTCAAGTAGAAACGGCATGGGGGGGAAGGGAGGTTCCGGTTTCCCCATATATGCATCAGGATGTCTTGTACTAGCTATGCCATCCGAGCCCACGGAAAGACGAAGCTTGGCCCCTTGATACGGAAGTTCCACTCCAGGGCAATCAAGGGTTGATAAATGCCAATGTTCGGGAAATCGTTAATCTAGGTGGCCCGGGCCGAGCATCTTCTTCTCGGTATCCTCCGAACAGGCACCCCCCCCTAACCCTAGAGAAACAGCAAACAACACGTCAGTGTGATTCCTCTGCGTATGCGGGAGTGTCGCTTGCTATTTGGTGTTTTTTATCCTTAAGGGTCAACTTGCCTTCTTACGCTTCTTCCTTCCTTGATTATCAGATCATCTGCAGAATCACCTCAGGTCTTCAAATTTACGAATAGGTAATAGAAGGTATGTACTTCGAGAGGGTGAAGTATGTCACATGATATCGTACGCCGGTAGAACGCATCAATGACCTGATGAAACCAGATATCTCTGCATCTATCAAGATGTTTTGTGTTAATATAGCGTAGTCGTGCGGCCGGCCGTACCCAACCAGTGTTCCTCCGCACCGGGGCCGGCGAACAAATGTCGATATCTCGCCGCTGGTGTAGATCAATATTGTACCAGTTGTAATTGGCATTAGTAAGTGTTATATCCCATGGAACAAGGGGATAGTGGAAAGTCTTTGCCAACGACGAAACGATAATCTGGAACAACGATGACCATAAGAGAGAAAACACCGAAGCCAATAACGACTTATAATATCTCCTAATATATTAGGTTCTCAGAGATAATTATAGTAATATCCCTTTTTAACATGCCTGTTTAGTTGCCATAGACTACGATCTGCATGCGATTAATGAATTAAACAAAAAAAAACATGTCTGTTTAGTATGGAGGGTACTAGACTAGTCGCGCCAAGTACTTTGGTCACCGCAAGTCACTTATCAAAATCACAGGGGAACTTACAAGATGCAGTAATATCAATATCCAACAGGATTCTCCGGGAGTTATATGGACATGTATAATGTAGTAACCTCCGCGTAAACTCCGAACAAGCGATAACACGGAACCCGTAACATCCGCCCGCAAGGAGAGGGTATATAGACTCTATCTGGATGATATCAAAGGGTCTCGAAACCTTATGTATC
Source organism: Morchella sp. 2016-41 (assembly GCA_024713855.1). NCBI lineage: Eukaryota > Fungi > Ascomycota > Pezizomycetes > Pezizales > Morchellaceae > Morchella > Morchella sp. 2016-41. The sequence continues at coordinate 3,309,298 of JAMGZD010000001.1, read as the reverse complement.
TATGCAGACGCTCCAACCCATATATAAGTTAGACTATATACCCAATTGCGTTTGATAGATAAGATGGAAATAACCATACTTATGCTAGCATTTGAAACAAGGAACTAATAGTTCTACAAGCCGGATGCGTTTCCCTACTTACCTATTAGAGTTATAACTTTCTAATACGCGTTCGGATTTGAAGGACTGGTTGAGCTGTGCACGCGGTGGGTGAAATTGGGTTTGAACCGAATACTTACAGTGAGTATTGTAGTTGTGTCGGTAACTCCGCTGTGTGTTTGGGGGGGGTGGTTGCAGGCCGGAGATAATGTACAATTGTACCTCTAGAACTCGAGGAACTCACCAACCTTGCATGACAGGTGTCTGTATGCTGTGTATATACGTACGTGTACGTGTCCTTTCTGCGAGCGGGTTACAAACTTCCTCAAAAGCTTAAATTTTCGGACATAAATTTGACGCAATGAGAAAGCGGAGCTTCCCGTGCTATATTTATATGCATAGGACGGAATTGTTCTGCGGAGGGAGCATACCCACTAGCGCCTACATGAATTATCAGTCAATCAATCATCAGCACATAAATGCCGAGTGATAACCCATGAATCTAATTTTTCGTCTATCAACATGTTTTTAAGAATGGAGTCATAGAATTCTTGGGTAAGTATACAGAGCATGTATCCTCGTCCAGTAACGCCTAGACGCAAGGTATTCTGCGAACCGTGAAGATGGCTGAAGCATTCGACTGGAGAACTGTAGTGAGTGGTCTGTGTTTGCTAACATATACCGTCAAATGCTTCTAGTCTCAGGTCTAACCCTCAAGGATATATGTTCCGTCTCAGTTACCACAGCATCCTGTTGGCTGACCAATTAGACTGCTGATGAATGGGCTATGCTGCTCTATGTTAGTTGTAGCCCCGGGATCTTGTATATTTTAGCCCATTTAGATCAGTACTCTAGAGGAGAACTTAAGACTTTCATTTACAATTGATACTTTCTATTTTTCCAATGTTTTAATATCCTAGGAGCGCACATTGCCGTGATTTTTTGACCTGCCATTTCAAGATAAAAGCGTTTAGAATGAAACGTAAATTTGGTTACTAGTTTTGGCTAGATTATATATCCATCGGCACAATGCCGACATACTAGAGACAAGATTCTGCCACCGAAAGTTACATGTATGTCCCACTACATGTATACTATTCCTATGGAGGTTACAACGTCCCGAGGTGTCAATAATAAGTGATGCAACAGTCATATATCTCAGCAATCATACTGGCATGAAGAAAACGAAATGGATTAATAGTTATTGGGACTCATAGATTACAGTTTTCACTGGATTATGTAGCTTTGGGTCTAAAGCTGCAATATTGACAGTTTGCCAAGAAGCTTCGACGTCCATCTTATTCATTACATCTATGAAAACCAAAACTTTTATTTTACAAGACGATAAAAGATACGTAAATGTAGTGTCAGTATTTTATATCAATTTAGGTTTTGTGTTGTGTCGAAAGATCGGTGTTTTGGGCGGTTGGGAAGTCGAGGGACTAAGCCTGCAGGCTAGTTTGGAGCCATCCCCTCTGCAGAGAGCGCTGCTGCACTCCGATGGGAATGACGACTACATGTACCTGTCAAACTCAATCTTCATACTACAGCGCTTGACACATAGACTTCTTTCAAAATGCTTGTCTTGTGTCGCACTGTGATACGTACATGCCAAGGGTGACGACATACACACGAGTGATACTCTGTGTATATAGATCCTCAACCACATTTCAATAAGCTGACATTCTCACTTTTTGATGGACAGCACATAATATATAAGATCTACGCGTATTTGCATTTGTATGTATTTACCATCTCAATCAATTCCAGCGAATGACCTCTCATAAATAATACAGTAAAGTTATCATAATACAGATAGTGAATGTGGTATATTGAAACAGAATATTTCCTCCGTAGCCGATGATACATCGGCCGTCGTAGTTGAATACGTAGACGGTCAATAATCAGTCATAAAAACACAAACAGGAATGCAAGCATGTACACCAAATAAACAGAAAACTCCCCAGGTGCAAATGAAAGAAACGGATGATAACGCCTGCAAAGCCACCGCCGAACGAAACGACCTTATCGCTGGAGGGAAACATAAAATACCCCCATACTCCACTTGAATGGCCCAACCACCTTAGGCCACAATGTCCCCATGAACCCGGGGTGAGGGGGGAATATCGAGGGGAAAACATCTTTAACAATCCTCCAAAAAGAACTCCCTTAATGCAACAGGTGAGATGTGATGCCAGCAAAGAAAAGCTGTCCGAATAAGCTTTAGCCTCCATTCATGGATGCCCAATAAGCTGGATTGGGTCGTCTTCATCTTCATCGTCGTCTTCATCCTCCCCTGTCTTAAACTCATCTTCGTCGTCCGCTTCCAGGTCCGAAACCGCATCGCTATTCGTCTCCCAGCCATCATCGACTATCAAATCCTCGTCTCCCATATCTAATGTAACTCCAATCGCCTCCTCGGCTGCTGCAAGTGCTCGGTTTGCATTTAGAATTGCCGCCTCTCCATCTGTGGGCCCGGCTTCGGCTCGCGCCAAGCGTGGCGGTGAATTCGGCGGTTGTGCTGTTGCTAGTGAATTCGAGGAAATTGTCCTTAACGGCGCGGGAGGTACGGCTGGCGATGTGCTGTTGTTGTCTCTATCAACATCGCCAGCCATATTTTCAGGCCGGATTGTTCGAATTTGACTTGTATTATACGATTTACAATTGTCGCATTTTAGTCCCAGAAAGTGGAAAGGAACATTCTGTTTTGCCGAACAATCATTGCAAGTGATAAGGGACCGCCATTTATCATACGGAGGAGGAAGGGGTTGGGCCTCAATTTCACAGTCGAGAGCACGAAACTGACTTTCCATGTTTACAATTGTCCTCGTACACGTAGGACATCGATAGGATGTCTTCATATGCTCATAGTAGCATTTGCGATGAATTGAATGTCCACAACGCTGCATCACCAAGGTAAGTTTCATCCGGGATTACAGGGTTGGAAAGATTGAATTGGATCACATACCATAAAAACGACCGTCATGGTAGATGTAAACATGTATTCACCGCATATTGGGCAGTCACACTCCGTTGAGCGCTCTATGCACCTATGGGAACCCTCCAAGGAAATGGACATACATACACCGCATTTCTATATTACTTGTTAATTTTATTCATCCCACACAATTTGTTTACGTGATTAGAGACCTTGCAGTGGAAGAAATCTTTGCCTAGTCCTTCACCAATTCGGCATATTCCACAGTCATTGCAATGATAAATGCTTTTCCGCGGGTCGTTATCCCACAATTTACACTATTGATCACAATCAGAGTCAGTACTGTATAAGTCTTTCCAATGTTGCATGATACTCCTTTTACTTTTTGGTGGGTAGAATGTGATAAATATGAATAAGAGAAGGAAAAAGAAAAGAAAATAGGTACTTCTATCTTCTTTTTTTTTTAAAAGGCGACGGCCAGGAAACAGACCTTGTCACAATAGTATCTAGCGCTCCTTATGCCACAATTCTTGCAGTCCTGCCCTACTGGCTGAGCCGTTCCGCAATGCATGCACAACATGTTTTTAGTTCCCCTTCTAATTAAAACGTGGTCCTCTTTCTCATCGTGACAGAACCTGCATGTGTACCACCTCTCACATGTCGAACATTGGAGCTTTACGCCACGCCGGTAATGCGGGCATCCAAGCTCCTCCGGTAGATCTTGGGGAGTTCCCAAATCCGTAGAGACTGCTATCTCGTCTTGAACTACCAGCTCCCCATTAGCTGCTACATCTGGAGTAGGTGGTCCTGTATAATATGTTTTTGCGATATCTAGAGGCGATAGTCTGAATGGGTTATCATGCTGTGAGATGTAGGACCCCTCTGCGTTAACTTGGGACTGGCCTGACTGTGCAGATTCTAACTCGAACATTTCCTCGGGACGACGAGAGGCATTATATTTCTCCAACATAAGGCTATGCATTCGCACGGCCCTCTCCCGCTCTGAGATATTGAGCCTTGAGATCTCGACAAGCTTTTGGCGCAAAAGCTTCTGTCCATCATCTTCCGGGAGCGCGGATTTCGCGGGGTTCTGCGACGCCAAATTGTTTTCCAAAATCGGGGACGAGGTGGTAGGTAAGTCTGAGAAAGATACTGGCGACCTCCAAGTTGACAGCGGCGGTGGTGATTCGGGGGTCCGATTCGCGAATTCGTTTGATTGACCTGACATGGGTGGCCCGTACCTTGAAGAAGGATCACCGATTTCTAATGCCTGCCCGGAAGCTCCATCTTCCGGGTCTGCATCGAAAGATTCGAAAACTGGCTCCAAGGCACGAGGGGAATGGAGTGGTGTCGCGATGGCTGATTCTGCGGCTGAGAAATCGTGGCCCTCATCTGAGAGGACTGGAATAGGTGCAGGACGCTCCTCAGCGGCCGACGACTGCGACCACCGTCGAGCCCTCTCAACAACTGGCCCAAGGACATTTTGAAGTCGGGTAGCGTAGGTAGCCATCAGAGATTCCGAAAAAGGGCTGACTACACAGCGTACCTTTATACTGCACTCTACCGTTTGTGTTGTGTTACAGTGCTATTATCTGGATGCTCCTATTGAGGGGATTAAACCCTCTAGTAGTTGTAAAAACAGCTGTGCGGGTGCGTGTAAAAGTAGCTAACTGGATAGGACCGAGGACAATCGTCGTGATAATCTGGGGTCGGAGCTAGTGACTGCAGGTAGAGGAGTCAAACTATTTAGTGATAGTAGAAATAACAGCCCAATGTACTCTACCACCAGAAGAGTGATTATATTATTGTATTATTTGATAGCTGAAGGCGGAGAGTAGCAATAGCAACAGCGGAGTAGTAACAAAAACCTGGGGGAGGGGTACGGGAGTCTGTGGGCACTCGGGAGTACTGAGTACGAGATAGATATGTGGTGATGAAAGTTTCAAGCAGAAAGAAAGGATAACGCGGTGGGGGGTTGTGGCCAGTTGACGATGATGATCACACATGCAGACATGCACACATTCCACATCCACAGGAGGGAAACAGCAACAGCTAGAGTGGAGAAGTTCGCGCGGAATTTACGGTGTCAATGGGGATGACGGGGTTTGATTTGAAGTGCTTACTGATGAAAGAGAGCCATTTCTAACCCTGAGGCAAATACCTACATTGCATCTAGAGAGAGAGATACTGAGCTAGTATAGTTGACCGGGGATAGACGGAGCTGGGAACTCACCCCAGTCAATTACGGAGACAGATGCCGGTCCTGACTCGAAAACTAACGACATCATCAGCTATGCATGGTCTGATTTCTCATCTCGCTTTCAATCTTATTTCTACATGCTTCAACTACAGAAGTTCCTCCCATGGTAAATACTTGTACTTGATTACCAAATCAAGGTGTACCCTATATACCTGTTCAAACAGAGAGCCGTCTTTGGTTCCTTTCCTCAGGTGAAATGCATCCCAAATCAAAGAGCAAGCAGCGAGGTGCTTACTTTACATGTGACGTTAAAGTTGAGATCGCAACTGGCTGGGGGCATAGCCCAAAAAGGAATAGATATCTTGCCCCATTGCAGGAACATCTAGGAAGCTGTTCCTGGGTTCCCTCGATTCGGACGGACATTTGCAAGGTAAAATTGTTGCCAAGCATTCTAGATCTCACGGAGCCAACTGGTGACTAGAGGGTGCAGCCGGCATCGATAAATTCCGTCTCTTGTATAAAAGAGCCCTAGGTCAAACATTTGTTTCGGCGGTTTGTTTCCAGCGGGCTCCGACTTATAGTCACAAAATCCGGCTGGATATCGTCCGCACCGGGTGTATTAGGGCAAGGATCCATACACCACCATATTTGCAACCCAAAAACGGGCAGGAAAAGGATCGGATACCAAATAAGTCTACCCCACGGTCATCTTGAAAATATCATGATCACGGCCATAAATGCAAGATGCAAACATTAATATTAATATCTTTAATACAATATAAGTTAAATCACCCATGCTTTCACTTCAATAGGGCTGATCACCGGTGCCTGGTACTTCCTGGGTTCTCTTGCAAGCTATTTAGATCCCTTAGTGCTAGGTAGTTATTGCCAGGGTGTATCTCAAACATTCTCTGGAGGGACTTTAAGCACCAAGTAGGGCATCATATCATTCGCTCTACAAGCCTCTTTCAGTGACTATCAAGACCAGTTTACAGGTAATTTAGGCTTGAGACTTATCATTCAGGTTGTATATGGCTAAATTTTCAGCACAATCTCTACAGTCCAAATTCTTTTATAACAGAATAAGCCGAAACAAGTTAGCCAAGGTATTAGGTTCTGATCAGACTGGAGTATTAAAGTGGGCAGCTAATATCAACCCTAATAGTAGGGCCTAGCAGGCCGCAATGGATCGAAGTTTCTCTCAATTGGTGCAGCCCCCCCCCCCCAAAAAAAAAAAAAAAAAAAAAAAAAAAAAGAAAAAAAAAACCGGAAGTATTCCGAGATCGTTAACTAACTCACGAAGCTTATACCCATCGCAAGATTCTTGTTGAAAACCATAATAGCTTTATTGATTGCGAGTACTTGATTACAGAAGTGGGAATGAAGAAAAGGCAGAAGAGAGGCCGTTTACCACGATGCTAGTAAGTATAGCCCGCACTTGACATCCTCCTCATCTAAATATACATACTATAAACCCAAACTTTCAATATTGAAGTTGTTATTGAAATACGAGACCACAATCGGACTCCATTGGATACCTACTTTTTAGTCTAAGTTAGGAAGGGACCGGAGTAGATACCAATCAAAACTCCGGTTCTGTAACCAAAACTCCGGTTCTGTAACTCAATACCAGAATCATTATACGACGCTCTGTCCCAGTCACCGCCATAAACACCAACCACCAGAGACCATCAATAAACAGATTACTCCACGCCTCAATAGCCCGCCCTATTGATCAATATGAGGAAGAGAAGAAAAGATGACAGAGGACTGAGCATAATTTGTTTTGGCCCCACCTGCAGTGGATACAAGCTCTTCCGGCCGAACTCCAGTGTCCTATGTCAACCAAGCGGAACTCCCAAAAGTGGGAACCTAGGTGAGCATTGATGAGTCGAAAATACTACATCATAACCTTCTTAAATAGAAATATCCTATCATAAGTTAGTCTAGGAACGAGCAGCTATGTCCAGTCAAGTAATGGCCTCTTTACGGTTGGAATTTATCGCTGGACAGTATTTTGGCGAGGAATTCTGGCTCTATCACTACATTGCAATTGACATTTACAGTGCCGGTACGCTCATGAAGGATGTAAATAGCTGTGGGACTGCTAGGTCACAAGCTCGAACCTTGTGCCCCAAACCCCATTACTATTCTAACACCATGGGTATGTGCCGTACCCGTGCTTCGCCCATTTTCGTACGAGCTAGGATTTGGATGTTCTCTATAGTTACAATACTTGTGTAGGGCGCAGGTAATACCTTGAACGCCACCATAACCTTTTATAATTATTGTTGAGGATTGCAGTTTCTATGCGAGTGATATTATATGATTCTGCCAAGTTACGCTGCCAACACGTACATATAGTCCTATTATAGCCCAAGTATCGTAATAAGGTTTACCTTCCCCAGGCTCTAAAAGTGTACGTCCTTGGCAAGTATGTAAGCACCACGCCCCCTAGCCCTACTGTGTCTAGTTCTCCTGTTGATCAATTCTAGGAGGAGGTTATTGACTATGGCGGCTGCTAATTACCGAAATTGAAAGGTCTCATTGGTGATGGTAAATAGCATTAATCTAATGACGCGCTGGACCCAGAAATTTTGCCGGTCTCCGGATGAATCAACACTTGCCATGGCACCCATTAAGACAAACGGAATCTCGCATTATCACATCACGAATCCGCATCATATTGGAGATTCTGACGGGAAATTCCATTAAAATGCGGCTCGAGAACCAACTTTACATGAACAGAAACCCCTGAGGTAGTATCCTAGCTACGATCCAGGCCGTTTCTTGCGATAGAAAGGGTTTTAAAGAACGGTTTCCTTGTAACGTTCGATCTCAAATCTCAAGAATTGAATGGAGAGGATATCTTATGACTCTATTCTTAATCCGTGTGATAGTCAAAACACTTTAAAGCTTATTCTCCGCCTATTGAAGCAACAGTCTATAAGGACTTATGAACATTAAGCCTACTCGCAGCGCCACAAGTCTATATGCCTCCAATTCTAGCCTTCTTGATACCTAGACAGGGGGCGCTAATATGCTCCTAAACGAAAGAATGCCGAGATAACTAGTGATGGGCACGAGAAAAGATGAGACGAGACTTTCTCAAATTTCGTCTTGTCTTGTATTGTTCGAAATGAATCTTGAAAATCTCGAGACAATGGCCTAGTCTTGTCAATGTCTCGAGACCTTACGTCACGTGACGTTAGAGCTGGAAAGCTACGCTATCATGCTACATGTACCGAGGCTAGAGAGAATATTTAGGTGAGGGAAAAGGGTTAAAAAGGTTTTGAGATCTCCAGACTTCCTCTTGTCTCGTCTTGTCTTATCTATCCCCAGGTCTCGTCTTATTTTACCCAAGGTCCCGAGACTAAGTCTCGAGACAACTTGTCTCGTACCCATCACTAGAGACAACTTTTAAGCCTAGGCTTTCCTCTGGTCACTGTGACCGCCCGTACCCTTCGGCAACAAGTTCCGCAATCCAGCAGCGTTTACTACCAAGGATAAGACCGTCGGAGAATAAACATATTTTAAGATTACAAACTTTATTCAACAATACTATCATTACATATGTACACTAGTAGATATATGCGGAATCAATAAAGCGATGACACAATGAAAGAGCTTGCAAGTTCATAAAAACGGTCACTACGTAGTGGGTTCTTGCTAAGAAGGATTCTGGCCATAGCGTTATTGATCCTGATCTTTGCGTACATAGGGATCATTGCATACCGTAGGTTGTGGAGATGCTAGGTCACGATCCCGGAGAATTTGCCGATACCGATGATACCAATGCTGCCCGCGAGATGACTCAACCATAATTTTCTCAGCCTGTTCTCCTCGCTTGAGTGTTTTTCGGCTCGCTCAAAGGCCGAGCACACAAGACCGAGGACGGTATCGTCACCTCAGGTCTCTGTTTCTCAAATGGATAGTTCACCCATGTATAATCTTACAAGTGGTAAAAATAGATATCCGACCCACTCTCTACAAAGACACGGCCTAGTGATAGAGGACCGACCGCTCATTGTCTGCATTATAAAAGAGACATTTGAGCACGTCCCGTGTATAACATTTCAGACCTCTGTGCGCGGCCAAACCTCGACATATGTACTCTAATCACGAATAACACCAAATTCGTCTTCCTAGACCTCAGCAGCATCCATATACTTAGACTACTTACCATCATTTCACTTGGTCTTGTCTGGGAGAACATAGAAATATTTCACAGTCTCGGCAGGAGGGGTTGTGCAGATGCGTCTCGAGTGATAATTCATGACACAGGCGATACAGAACGTAACCAGCGTACGTACCAGTGAACAAGGGGTGGGGGCTAAGCTTTCATTTAAAGATGAACTTATCTCGGAGGCTTTTGCCCTATTTAATGCGCGTGAAGAGTTTTTGTAGAGGCACAACGCAGGGAACTGTGTCGGGACGCACACTACGTTCTATGGTAGAGAGCTCTACAGTAGAGTATATTGACATAAGGTAAGTTAGAACAGGGCTATAAAGACTTGCGTTGCACTTGTTTGTCTTTAACTACTATGTCAGGATGAATACTAGATTTTTGTCCTCTAGAATGCAGCATTTGGGCTCGCACAAGATAACTCCGTCCCCATGCTAACAAGATACTCCACTCAAAGATATCTAGAGTACACATGATACACGGCTTCCTACATACTACTCTCGCAGAAGCCAAAACACATTCAACACCCAGCATCTGCCCCCCACCAAAGCTAAACATATGCCCAGGAATATCAGATGTTATATCACATGCACCAAACCCTGATACCCATTCTACCTACAGCAGGACCGATTATGACATGCGCCGCAACGCTGCACAATTACGCAACCTCCCAAGCCACAAAGTCTAGGCAAGACACCAAATCAACGACATACGAAATCTGCTAGTATTCACTTCCTCAGAAGAAACCACGATAAACAAGTACTCATTACCCCCCATTTCTAGCAACCCCCAGAAACATCAGATACAGTTCAACACTAATTGAAACAGCAATGCAACCCCACTTACTGGCCTAAAGGGCCCTGGCATGACCAATGTCACTACCCGTCTGCGCGCGCGAAAATGCAATGACACAATACCTAGAGCTCTCCTCTACTAATGCAGGCAGCTAACGATCGAGAAGACGCCTTTCATCGGTGGTACCTGGGGGTGCTTGCATCTATATATACTCGTTCGATAGCTCAGGCACCCGGGTGTGCATGGTCGTTTGAGTTGAGAGCGCGCGCGCAGTGTCGATGATCGCCGACCCACCTGGGCCTCGGAGCTCCAGTAGCTAGAACTAATTAGACTTATAGTTAAGCTTTCAATATGTCATTAACCCCTCCTCTTTCCCACCATTCGTCAGTTCCTACCATGCCATGCCCATGCAATCACTACCCCATCCGTGCGCCATCTCAATATTCTCAAGTAAAGTAACCAATTCTAATTAATTAATGCAAAGAAATAAGCTTCTACTCCACTCATTAATCTGGACGCCGTGATCACTTAACTAAAGAACTGTGCCTTAAGGATACAGTAGCACGCATCCATCCATGCAAGTGAGAATTTGTTCAAACCCTTATCGATAACCCCCTCCATGGATATCCCGCACACAAACCGCCCCACCAGAGTACCGGTACGGCCCCGCTCTCTTATCGTGACATTTAACTACAGGCGCCTGGGCTATCAAATCCTACCCCATGCATGTACCGGTCTACATGTATGCAAGTACCCACATAGCCAGCCGCCCCGCGGCGCGCCGGACGAGCTATAAACATCGTGGCCACAAACCTTAACCAAAAACCACGGCCAATCAACCACTACCACCACCACTTACTACCACTACCACTACCACTACCACTACCACTACCACTACCACTACCACTACCACTACCACTACCACTACCACTACTACTACCACTACCACTACCACTACCACCTACTTCAACAACCAACCAACAAACTACCCCGCTCGTTGTGCGCTGCGAATGAGGAAAGGGAGAAAAGAGCCGGAACGTGAATGTTTTGTAGTATGAGCGATTTTACTTTTCGCAGATGAACGAGCGAATGGATGGCAGAGAGTGGCATGGCAGGTATGGCCGGATGAACGGTTTTTATGAGTCGATGATCCAGAGTCGAGCCATTCGCATAAGCAATAGGCTTGGGCACTGACTGGACAGTTGCTGTTGATGATCCAGATTCAAACCATAAACGAAATCGCCCAAAAATGCCAAGACAGCAGATTTATGGCCAGCCACCACTGACCTGCTCCCAATCGGGTAATTTTGTACTAAGTTACTTCCTAATCGGGTAATTATTGGTGTGGAAGTGCGACATTCGGTCAACCTCTCACCAAAAACCCAACTTTTAAAAATTCAATAGCTCAACAACCACAATGGATAAAATTAATTGGGCTCTGTTACAGTGTTATTTCTCTCCTTCCCTATCACCCTACAGAGTTATTTTAATTTTAATGTGTTGTGGTGGTTGGCCATTAGGCCTCGAAATTCGGCAACTTTGACACTCCGGCTCAAGGTGTCCCCAACCATATATCACCATGCTTCCTACACCAAAGCAAAAAAGCACAAATAAACTAAAAAAAAAAAACTAAAACAAAGCAAGGCTCCGGCATCGGCACCGACCGGCACAATCACAATTATAATTGCAATCCAATACAATCCGTAAAACTGGTCGCGATAAATTTTACTGCGCGGCGGGTGGCCTCATGGAGTAGAGGCTATTTTCTGCTGCGGCACTCTACTCACCATGCGGAACAAGATCTCCCGGCGCACAGCATATAATCAATCTATAATATTAAAGAGCCCAGCGGAGAAAAATTCTCCGAGAAGCGCCCTCAGCTTGCCCCCCCCTTCCAGCCTGAAGAAAAGGAAAAAAGGGGGGATATCTGTGATTAAATTAAATAGCTTACCATGAGCCCCACAGCAAAAGGCAGCTAGATCTAGGAAGGGAGGGGGGGGGGGTAAGATAGCTACTAAGCGACCTGATCTGACCTGGCATTGTATCGTATCGTATTGGTATCTTAGGGAAGCTAGGCTACACGCCACGAATGGGCGATTCTCTATACCTTGCAATACGAGCCCTCCCCCACTCGTCTGGGAGGGATGGGAGAGGGGGGGCTATGCAGCAGCTCAGGGTACCTATACTAAGCATAATAAGTATACGAATGTCGCACGCTCTGTGGGGAGGGTTTAGAAGGGGAAAGGTGGTTTATATATGATACAAGGGTGGTATAATAAGCCTCTTGCAATTGCTCTTAGATCCTCGAGCTCTTTCCCCCCTTCCAATCTCGTGTCAGCTCAGCAAGATATATAGAATGATGTGAAGGAAACATATCGTGTTACTTAATTCCAAGTAGATAGCTTACCTGGTTATGAGAATGTCTTGAAGCAGATGAAGGAATAAGAAGAAAAAAGAAAAGAAAAAGGAACGGACAAGAACCAAGACAAAACAAAAAATTACAATGTCTCACTCTTATTTCCAAGCAGTTAGCTGTTAGAGGCACAGACAGGTAGAGTGCAGCCTTCTTCTTCTTCTTCTTCGTCTTCATCTCTCGTTATACGTTACCGCTATCCCCTGATGATCATGTGGGGTTCAGGGCCCCGGCCGGGACCCCATACCGACCAAATTATTGCTCCCATGGAAGCTACCCGGAAATTAGCATCTGGGGCAAGATGGGAGATTCCACATCGTTGTCTGTTGTTTGTGTTTCTGTGCCGTTGGTGCCTGCGTCGCTGTTGCTGACGATAATTACGGTTGGGAAATATCGAGGCTAAAGGGTCCAGACAGCCAGACAGACACGGACCATTCACTCGCTAGATATTACTCCCTTACTCTCACTCCAGGAAGGACCAGCCCAATCAGCGGACATGCCCGTGCCTGCCTGAGATGAACCTCACAGCTCGCTGCAGCCAGGCCAGTTGTAAGCACGAGCGTTGCCAACCTCTTCTCTCCCCAGCCCCCCCAATAGCCAAGCTAGCTGAGCCAACCCCAACACAACCCCAGCTCCGGACCCCGGCTGCTGACTAACCCCATCTATCTAGCCCCAGCAGCAGCACACCTGCGCCTCACCGCCGCTCCCTCACACGCCCCCACCACCCCACACCCCACCGCCGCACAGCAGCACACAGTCAGCCAGCAAACCAACCGCCGCCGCCATGCCCGCACCCACCCCCTCCGCAGTAGCACACGCCTACCGGGCACTCTACAAGGCCGGGCTCGCGGCCGTGCAGTACTCGTACCCGGCGCGCTACGCCGTCCGCGACAAGCTGCGCGCAGCGTTCCGCAGCCCCAGCCAGCCCCACCAGCTGCTGGGGCACAAGGAGCAGTTCTCACAGGAGAGGATCGATAACACGGTTGAGTTTCTGCGCACGGCGGCGCGTAGGAAGGGCCTGGAGCATGAGATTGTGAGGAACCTGACGCTGGTGCACTATTGGAGGGTCATGAGAAAGCAGAGGTAGGTTTCCTGTTTTTTTTTTTTTTTTGTTTATTGGGTTTTATTTTTCTTTGTTTGTTTGTTTGGTTGGTTGGCTGGTTTGTTGGTTTGAGGTGGGGGTTTTTGAATTGGGCTGTTTGGATTTTCATTTGGCTGCTTGGCCGTTTGGTCTGGATCGGGATTGGAACTTGTTCGATCCGGGAGTGTCTGGATCGGGCTTGTTTGTTTGAGTGTTTTGGGTTGCGGTGATTGGGTGCTGTTACGTGGGATATTTTATTCTTCAGCTCTGTTTTGTGCGAGACGTTTCAAGCAGCTCAGACAGGCCAGCAGACGGTATGTGGATGTGATGGATGGATGTGGATGTGGAGGGGATGGGATGTGTGGCTGGTGGTCTGGCGGTCTGGCAGGGCCTGAAACAAGTCTGTCTGTCTGCTGCCTGCTGCCTGCTGTCTGTCTGGTCTGGTCTGTCTGGTCTGTCTGGTCTGGCTGTTTTGGCTGGTCTGGCTGGCCTGGCACTGCCACTGTCAGAATCTGGTCTGGCTGGGCTGTATGCCTGTCTCGGAGCACCAGCTTTGTGTGTCTTACTCGCCTTGTCTGTCTTGCCCTGTCTTTCCTCGTCTGCTGTGGCTTCTCTGTCTTGTCTTTGCCTATCCTGTCTTTCCTGCCTTTTCCTGTTCCTGTCTTGCCCTGCTATTGTCTTGTCTCGTCTTGCGCAACAGCAACATGTGCTGTCTAATCGTTTCGTCATGATCATCTCAGCCCTCCCTCGGGGCGACAAAGAAGGGGAGAGGATATGTACATGTACATTGCAGCACCCGATTCCGATTCTATACTTCCCGTCCCTCTCGTCTTTCCCGTCCCTCTCGTCTTTTCTTTCTTTCTATGTTTTAGATCGAGCCTTGGAATTTCGCCCCCCACTAATTACTCAATGTACCTATGTATGTACATGTATGTATGTACGTATGTATGTGTGCTCTACTTGCTTGCTCACTGACATTTCGCTCGCTCAAACCAGCCTCATCATCCACGGGTACCAGAGCGCCTATAACAGCTATAACGAGAACATCGCACTGCTAAACGAGAGCATGGGACTGGAGCTACGGTGAAATGGCAAATGCCCCCCCCCCCCCCGAAAGAGCGCGAAAATTGGAGGGAATACCTAAAGTAGAATGTCTGCATGTGTGTGCGTGTACGTGTGTGTGTGTGTGTGTGGAATCAATGAGAAGAAGAAGAAGGGTTCCTGTTTCATGGGATCGAAAAATGATGCATACAAAAAAGTTCCAACTGCATACGGCCCACATGTACCATTAGCAATGAGCAATGCAATGAGTTGGCCAAGGGCCAGGTACGAGATAGGTACCGATAGGTACCGATAGGTATCGGTACCTACAGGTACCTACATTATGCACTGATAAAGATAACTATTTCCCGTGCCTGCCCCTCCGAGCTGAAAAAAAAAGAAAAAAACCGAGCTGAAGAAGCGCTTCCATGGTCCATCCATCCATGCGTGCTGGCCGGGGGGTGATTTCGTCAACGGTGGTGGGTGAGTGGTAGCTACCCGAGCATGTCTGTACCTTTTTTTATTTATTTTATTTTCCTTTCCTGTATTGCGTACGACAGAGAGACAGGCACTCGTACTACCATTCCGCGACTTCCGGCACTTTGTCGACCCAATTGCCACCGCGAGAACCGGGGATGTGAAACAGGTAACGTTGACTCTGGCTGCGCTTGTTCTTCCTCTCGACCCTACCCTACCTTACCAGCTCCCTACCCAGTCAGCAAGTCAGCATGCCGCAGGGTTTAGTGTGAAGAAGATGTGATGTTCTCTGCACTTTTCTAGAGCAACAGCTTGTACATATGTAAATAGAGATGGCAACAACAAGGGTAAGGGCAAGGGCAGGGATCCTGCTGCGCTGAGCTTCACCTCAGGGTAGGGGACTGTAGGCTAATCTCCGATAACGATTGGCAACGAACACGCGCGCCAAGTGTCGTGTTCCGGCCGAGTGATGGGCCATGACAGTAGCAACAACAACAAGCTTAACATTACCGCCCTCGCTATTACATTGCGCAGCAGGCGGAAAACGCACACTGAGGTCATGAACCCCCCTCCCGGTTCTAGAGGTAAGCTCAGAGCAAGAGCAATTGCATCTCCGGTATGTACATGTACCTACTTCTACTCTACTCTACCGCCCAGGTAGGTACATGTACATATGATGTGTATGTATATGCACGCTTGCTCCTACAAGTTTGGGTAAAGTTTAGCGCCGTGCCTCACCACCCCACCCCCCCCTCTCTCCCACCTTGATGCTAGCCAGGCGACAGCTATGTAGGAGTATGTGCTCTACTCTATCCAAGACTGCTACCCACCCCGAAATCCAGTCCCACGGGATACCCTATGTATGTACTTTGTCGGCAGGTTTCAGCCTACACGTACGCCGCCGGTCCGGTCGCACAGCAAGAGCAGTTAAAAAAAAAAAGAAAAAAAAAGAAGGGAAAAAAAAAAGCGCGTACCTTTTTTTTTTCTTCCTTTCTTTCCCTCCTCATCTGCATGCAGAGCAGCTTGGCGGGTGGTGCACGCGAATTACTCTGCTCCCAGGCGCCATCCCCCCATTCTAGGCTAGCGAGCGAGAGAGCGGTATCGATAGGCGATAGCTACACAGCAGGAACATTGTATTGGACACACTTATTTGGATTCTTCACTTTTTTCACACGTTTCAATTTTCACTTTTGGATTGAGAAGCTGTCCGCTCAAGCGGCGTTGAATGATTGGAGGGGGTGGGGGGTGCAATACTAGAATACGACAACCCTCGTTCCCTCCTCAACACCCCACCCCGCCGCCTTCCCCATGGGGAGAAAACAGTGCATTTTCCAAAACAACCTTTTGCGCCGTTTCCATTTATACTGTCCAGTAAGTAGTAGTAGTGGTAATAGTAGTGCCTAGTAATAGTAGTTGTAGCACTCAGGTAGTGGTGGGTACGGCCGGCTCCTCTACATGATGTGTCCCAATAGTCCTCTGGACTATCACGCATCGTGTTCAGGACGTCTGAGAGCCAATTGTGCGCGAGTTGTCGCGAGTACTCATAGGTATGGAAGGGGTGTTGGCGTGTGCGGGTGATCGTCGGACATTAAACTGTGTTTATTACAAGCTGCACAGTAAAGCATAAGTCGTAAAATAGATTAAGGTATAGTATAGTCTACATAGATGTGCTTATTGTGAAAGAGCAAGAGAAACCCTATGTCCACTGTGCCAAAGCCAGCAGAGATTTTTTGAGATCCAGTGAAAAGAAAAATCTATGTAGATAATAATACGAAGCGAGGCGCTGTGGAAGGAAAACATGGCAAGCCAAAATGTAAAGGAATGAATGAATATACAAGAAATGAAATAAAAGGTCTGAAACACTATCCCAGACAAAAGAAGGTCAAGACTACGCCAAAGCCACCCCTTACCCCGAAACCACCAATCATTTACCAGGAATAAATATGAGAAAGCCACACACAAGGCGAATGAACTCCATTTACCATTGCCCAGTTTTCAAAACGGGGTAGTGAAAAGGCTTGACACGGAGACACTTTGTTTACATGGGTGACCAAGTCATCTGGCACCTTCCATCGATCTCAGTGCATCCAAGTGCCTTAAAGAGTAAGAGGGTGCAATCAAGATCATGCTCGCCATCCTAGGGTTGGTATTAGAAAAAGGAATACTGATATATAGGATTAAGAATTACTCACACATCCTGGGCAGGTATCAACGATAGTTGCAGCAACCTGTGCCCCCTTCGGGCCCGTCATCATGACTTTCTGACCTATAACATCATTAGATATTGAAAATATACTTTGGAAGGATCTCACTTACCGCACTTAGGGTTCTTGTTAGGGTTCAACCCCGACGAATAATCCTTCCACATATATTTGTAAGAGGCAGCAACGATGTATTCGTTTTCACCGCTCGTTATACCGCAAGAGCCGAGACCAGGCGTATAGTACGTCATTTGTCCCGCATACATACCAGAGCCAGAGCCGCTGCTGACCGCTGACTCTACAGCTTTTGCGACAGCAGAGGTAGCGGCGGGCTGGGTAGTAGTCGGAATGGACAATGGGGTAAAACTAGGTATGACGGCGGTTGTAATGGTAGTTGAAGGGATTGGGACCGATGTGGAAGAAGTGGTTGACTCCTGGCTGGTTGTGGATGTTGTGGATGTTGTGGACTTTACAGTAGTAGAAGTTGTAGACTCAGTAGCCGAGGAAGTTGAGGTAGATTTAGCCTCGGTGGAGGTGGAAGTAGCCTCGGTGGAGGTGGAAGTAGCCTCGGTGGAGGTGGAAGTAGCCTTGGTGGAGGTAGACTCGGTGGTGGTGGTGGCCTCGGAAGAGGTAGATTCGGTTGAGGAGCTAGTAGTCGATTCAGTTGATGAAGACGATAGAGATAATGACGAAAATGAGGATGTAGATGATGTCGACAGAGTCGACTGAACAGATGAGAGTGGTGTCGATGTTTCGACGACCACCTCATCAGTAGTAGTAATACTGGAGGTCTCATACCCATATTGCTTTACAGTGTACGCAGCAGGGTGCTCACTCTTTGCAGGTGGAGCAACCCAAACTACAGTTGTTTCTTGGACAACCTTAGTGTAGGTCTCGGTGACGGTGGCAACCTCGACAGCACGCTCCTTGAGGGGAGCGGCCATGACGGCAGACAAGGACAGGACAAAGCCCAAAGTGGTGGTTGAGAACTTCATTGTGATAATAATAATGATTGATAGTGGTGGTGGTGAGTGGTAATGCTATTCCTGTGATTTTGCTGTAAGAGCTGTAGAATGTAATCGTCTAGCGATTGCAAATTGTGTTGAGTGTTGCTGTGGATAGTAATAAGCTGAGGGAGGGAGTGAATGTTCTATATAGAATAGCAAAGTTCACCAGGGAACGTCGTTTCACGAGCAGAGCAGAAAGGAATGGCTACTCCGAAGCAGTGGATGTCTATGATGGATGAGAACGATTGGCGAGCGAGCCAGGAAGCTATTATATAGATTCCGGAGGCGAGAAAGAGAAGGGACGGGACCGACGTGGACCCAATAGACTAAGCGTAGAAAAATAGAGGTGGGGGGGGGGGGTGCAATGGTGCAATGGGGAAGGAAGGGATGGGGCAGGGGACAGGGTGATCAAATTTTCCAATGCTTTTACTGCAGAACGGTAAGAAAAGGAACGTGGGTGGGATGAGCGAGAGTAAGAGGCTGAGGGAGGAGGGGACAGACAGGCTGCAGCAAGGAAGAAGGAAAGAAAGAAGGAAAAAAAAAACTACTCGTAGGTAATGAGCAAGGAGTGTGTTCTGTGTAAACAGAAAGGATGTGTGATTGATGCGAGTGATTGAATTGAAGGGAAAAAAAAGAGAGAAAGTCGAAGAGAGGTACACCCGGGACATGCAGGTAGGGAAGCAGGCTTTTTACGTGGATCAAACCGCATGTCTGACCGTCTGGCTTGAATTTCCCCTGTAATTCAAACCTTTCCCTTTCTCTTTTGAATTTCATCCTCCTAGTCTCTTGCTACACTAGTTTGCTTGTCCGACAAAGGTTATGATGTACCAGGTGTCTCTAAACAAGGGCATTTCCCTCTTCCCGTCATTTTGGGTGTGAGCGCTTCCAGATTTAGTTAGACTCAGGTACCAAATGGCGCGACAGGGCATTTCTTCTCAGGGGTAATTTAAATACCTACCACACATCCTCGGATGTGTCTGCTTCGCTTTGCATCACTTGGTGCGCTAACGGCCCTATTGGTGTGGCGCAACTGTGGTTCGGGAAATGGCCATGCTTATTAGTGCCGTTTGGTGGCGTTTGGTTAAACCTAAACTTCGCTAGTTGCCCAGAACAACCCCTGACATTACTGTTGCACCCTAACCCTGGTTTCCCTGTCCCACCACCAACCTAGACCTCCCCGTCAAGCCAATCATTTCCACATCTGTTACAATGTACAGCAAAACCTATCATAATTGCACCCCCCGTGGTAGCCGAATTTTGCTGGAATTATGGTATTACTAGCAATTTACAGGTATCGTTCACTTCAACCGCTAGAAGTTTGGTAGGAATGGAATTTCGAGAGGGCGGAATTATGATAGGTTTTGCTTTACCTACAACCACAACCAACTGCCACTACGGCCTAGAGATGCTAGAGTAGAACTGGGCTGTAAATTATAGGACCTTAGCCAGTCACCTCGGGAGCCTTTCAATTTGTACATATACATGTATGTATTAAACAACAATTAGATGTACGATCCGGATCCGTGTTAAAAAGAGGGAAAACGCATGTATCTCTGTCCGGACTCTAACATAACGATTGATTGTAGGTAGAGTAAATCGTCCTAGGTCTCTTAAGGCGCAAGAAATACAAGTACTCATACATGTTCGCCCTGCTGTAGGCACAGGTGCTTACATGCACTCTAGAGTAGCTGTGCCGTATATAGTCTACGTGACTACTACAGGACTACTCCGCGGCGGCGGAAATACTGGCAGTACCTACATGTACATGTAGCTACTGTACCTAGCTAAGGCCTAGAGTTGGTTTATTGGAGACGTTTGTTTCGCTGGACAACTGCCACCTCTGAAGTCTTAGAATCGAAAACAAACACATACGTGTAGGTAGCCGGCTGTGCCTTGCACTCGTCCCTACTTATATTTCTAATCTAAATACGAGCCTCCTTGTATATCTCTTTACCCGACGATGCGAGCCGGGATATCGCCCACCAATCCCTCCCCCCGACTGACAGCAAACTACTATGTATCTTTATTCAGAACTCTACCGTCCTACTGGTGATCACCACGATAGGACATTTGATAACGAACCATGATGGAATTCCGAGGCGCATGGGATCGGAATCGGAATCGGCAACTCAGGCACCCCGCAGGGCTGCAGAAATATTACTCTACCATATTAGATGCATTATATAAAGTACGTTTTCGTTACCGAGATACACACATATGTACATACCATGTGGTATCAGTAGAGTAGCGTACGATGTATCTACTAAGTAAGCACATGTCCCTATTCTATGGATACGTTACTCTATTTGACCTACACGTATTCGTATTTCACTGACGTTTGTGGACGCGACTGATATTGCATGCCATACAAAAAGATACACTAAGCTAGAGAAATACTACATGTAGTACCGTAAAATCTGAGTACTCGCGGCCAGCAACAAGAACCCGAAAATGCACGTCCTAATCTGCAGTTCCCATTGGAGTAGAAGCCGAAAATACACCAAAGACCTGCAGCTGCATATATATTCGGGTTCTTGTTGCTGGTCGCGAGTATGTATATATGTTGCGAGATAGCAGGGGTATAGGCCAATGCGCCATAGTATTAACTTCATCTGATGGTTGTGTTTGCAGTAATTTACACTTGGCGTCTCTGCTATATATTGGCCTCAAATGTCCCTGACTGCCATTAGACAGGATCCGCCTTCACCCCGTGAGTGACTGTACCTAGAAACAGAAATTGGGGCAGTCTTTGAACGCCAATAGACCCTTTGCGCAGATAGAGCTGACTCTAAATTCTACTTGTATGATTGGTTGATGAGAGGATCGACGCCAATCAGGTTACCAGAATTTGGAGCTGGAGTCTTTTGCGCAAAGGGTCTAATATGCAAGTTTTGGTGTAAAATATCCCTGCTGCAACGCAACATATGGGTGTCGTTCTAGGAAAACCGTCCGCACAGCCAAATCCTTATCCCGACGAACCAAAAAACCGATAAACACCAAATTTTCATAAAGCTCAGAGGACCTTGGTGAGAGTCCGGAATTAATTTTTCTGACATTGGTTCCATAAATCGGAGCCTGTGGAGTGCGGTAGCGAGCTGGTGAGGCCTTGCTGCGTTGCCACACAGGTACCTTTTCCTAGAACGACACCCATATATTTTCAGATTTTACGCCCTGAGATAAGGTTATATGGTGCGCACACTCTTAAAGGTGGCATGGCGGCATATGAATGTGGCTGCAATATGGGTTCATGAGCCAACCAGAGGGTTCGTTTTTAGCCATCCCGCTGCATCACTGCTATAACTCGATCGGGTTTGCTTTTTACGGGGTATAAATGGGTACAATACGGCCAATTTTAAGCTCTAATAACCTCATAACCATGTTAGATATCAAAATTCCGTAATGATAGAACCAAACTTCATCACTCTTACTATACTTCTATCATGCCACTTTTTTAATATCTTTTTTAGTGGTGAAGTTATAAGCGATTGACTTTCGTTGCAAACACCGTATGTTGATGGCGTTTTGCTCAAAACGGTCTCAGCCTGCCCCATCACTTAGTACCTACTGCCGTACTTTCGTATTTTGTTTGTTGGCGTTTCCTGACTGGACTGGGTCTGCATAGTAAATCGTGCGTGAGAACCATATTTTGGTGGTATGCAGACCTACATGTACCTACTGTCGTTCACGGGGTATTGGTGGATACTGGGTGTTGATGGATTGCAGGCAAAACTTAGCTTGGCTATCTATCTTATACCCCGTGAACGACAGTACTCTAGTCCAGTCCGGAAACGCCAAAAAGGTACGAGTAACTACCGCAAAATCTCAGGAATAACGAATCTGATTGGGTTGGAATACCACTTACCCATTGGTCAAGACGACCAAAAGTTACGCTTTAGGTCTATCAGATTGAGGCTCAACACGTATTCGACCAATCCGAAGCCCAAGGTTCCAGTCCAGTCCGATTCGTTATTCCTGAGATTTTGCGGTACCTGATTAAGAAAATACATGTACCTACTTATGCACGTACTTTAATGGAAGTAACACAGTAAGGGCTGATGTGCACCCAGAAGTACATGCAGCTACAGCTCGCTATAAGAAACGCCAAGGTGCAGAGAATTTTCGCCAATATTTTTGTAGCAAGTAAGATTTTTGGCGTGCAGCTATTTCTTACAGCAAGGTTTTCTTATAGCGAGGTTTCTTATAGCGGTGTAGCTGTATGTCTTTTGTGTTGTATGCACAAGTTTCTGCATCTTTCAGCCTTTTTAGTCTTACTTTTGCGTCTCTCAGTCCAAGATGCAATAACTGAAGCGAATTCGATCCCAAGAATAAGTGCCAGTAGGATGGGAGCCACTACTCGTAAATTCGTGACACGACTGCTATTGCATACCATACAAAAAAAGTGCCAAATCTATCTTTTTTATGTCATACAATATTGGTCGTGTTCGGAAACGCTCTGAGATTACGAGTAGAGTATGACAATTGCTTTGTTTGATTGTTATGTTCAATCGATGAACTTAGCTATGCTTGCAAGATCAAATTGCTACATATACTAATAGACACTTCTGAGGCTGATATAGCTTTCGGCCAATCGTTAAAGAGATAATCCCTGTCCGGAGATAGCCACCTACACATTAGGAATACGTATCTTGCTGTTTAGTATCTACCTATAGTATCCTAACCTATTATACATGTTGGATGATGCCCTGGCTGCAATTGAGGTCTTCGCTTCTTGAGCCAAACCTTCCATCTATGGTGGCAAAGCGTTACCTTGACAAACAATCAGACATATGTAGGTACATACATGTATCTACATGTACGTGTAGAGTGGGTACTACATGTAGTATGGCCTTGCCTCCCATGCGCGCACAGATTAGTTTCTACTTCTTCATACTGATGTTCAGCCAGCGCTTGTCATGATAGATAGGATGAATGAGGCTTCCCAACCGGTATCCCGCTGCATACAGCACGGTTAACCAATACTCTGTCTCTACTATTTCGTTTCATCTTGAGGTCATGCAGGTTAACTATATCTACATGCAGGCACTCCACTCCACTACATACATCTATCATACCTTGCGAGAACATACAGAGGTACGAAGCGTACGGTATTGCCTTGCCACGATATCTTTCTCCCCGGTTTTCCTTCCCGCCTTGTGTCGAATGGATCGGATAGACGGACCAGTATGTAGTTTGCGCGCACCTTTATATATGCATATCCCTAAAGGCACCCACGCCCTACCTGGTGGGGTGGTCAATCCGTCTAGTCAGCTTTCTTCCGGCCCCTCATTTGCTTCTTCTGAATAAAGGGTATTTGGCCCCAATAGAGGTTTCTAGCCGCACCATTTGGATGATAAGGTCTAGAGCCCATTAGTTCGGGGTGGGGTGCCGGGCAGGATACCTTAACGAATTCATTGCGTTTTTCTCAAAAACTGGCACAACTTCAAATCCCTTATGGATCGATATATTTTGTATATCTGGGCACAAACTCTTCTTACTGTAAACTGGCCATGGAAGCCGTTTGCTTGTATATCTCTTTCAATCGCTATCCCTATCTTCAGACAACCAACATATCACTGAAAGACCTTTATGTCCTTTGAACTCAGCACATTACCCAGTTCTAAAACGCTGCATATATTAGCTGCCTCAATGCCTGCGCAAATCGTCTTTATTTCTTGATGTTTGGCATGCCGGCCGCATCTTGCAAATAGAAAGTCCCTACCGAGGAATGCTCATGAGGCCCGGCATTCCGAGGAGGAAACACACATGGTTATTGATTATTGAAAGTGGAAATATGTAATCTCATATATGCTGATCGCCCAAATTCGAAGGACCTACATTGTATCAATAACGTTAGTCTTGCGCTCGATACAAGGCGACAGTTTGACCCGCTTTACCTCGATTTGCCTCGATCTTTGGCGGAAGATGGATATCCAACTTGATTGATTACTCGCGAAAATCCGGAAAAGAAAATCCCATATCTAGTGCTACAAGCCCTCTCAATTATTTTCATTTTATACAAAAAGGAGGATAGAATCCTCCCCCCACAATCTACTTTCTCTTCTTAACGGCAATCTCCCTCTTCCTCACTGCCTTCCTCCTCGTGTAACCCCAATTAACCCCAATTAACCCTAACCAACCCTAACTAAATTGGTACATTGTGAATTATAATCAAGGTTGCCGCGTATACTTACATGTATGTATTGAGATATATTAGAATGTGGAGATGTTTCTTAAGTTGAGGTACATCTGTAGGTACATGTGGAGTTGTACCCAAGGGTGCCGGAAAGTGATGCAACGATCAAATACATGTAGTCCATATCCCTCAATAACCAAACTACATGTAGCTAACAGTACGTGGTAAGAGTTTATATGAATAGCTATTGCTTCTCCTTTTATTACCGTCTCTTATCACAAGCTGTCCTTTTTCAGGCTGAAACCCCAAATCAATGGCCTAGGAAAATCCAAACTCTATCCTAGGGACTCATATATCATGCGTATGACTAGAATATTCACCCCGCTCAAGTGTTGTGTTGTTAAAAATTGAAATTCTGAGTGCCTTTCCTCGTAGCTAGGTCAAAGGTTGCATCACTTGGGTACGCACTTTATAAACCTACTACATACAAAGGTATTACAGGATAAGAGAATAAAGAAAGAACAAAAGATCGCTGTTGTCATGGTAGTATGAGTATATGCATTTACTACCCGGAACCAGTTGAGGAAATGGCCGGCTTATAGATTGCGGAGAGTATTATATACATGTAATTATATGGAAAGCGATTGCTACCAGGGCCTGAGGCCCGGACTGAATATTTGCCTACATACATGTATCTATCACAAGGAAATAATACGTATTCTATCTTATTCATGTACCGGGTGTTGAGGGTAAGTGATCAGAATCTGATAAGTAAATGCTGCGGTGAATACGTGTATTTCTCTTATCAGATTCTGATCACTTTTCGCTACACCCTAGTACAGTCGTTCCTATGTCAACGGCGAGCCCGGTTCGGTGGCGACAAGAGCCAACTAAAGCTCACCGGCCCCCTTAGCTTGACCCGAAAACTCACCATTCGTCAGCCGTGTTCGCCGTTGACTCGGGAAGGACTGTACTTCGGGGTAGGGGTAAGTGGGAAGACACCCTTCACGCAATCTTAGCAGTGCGGTGTCTTCTCACTCACCCGATACCGAAGTACCTACTCTAGAATATAATTATGCTTATAAGGGCCCATTCTGTTGCATCCAGATATCGTGATATTTGGCCTAATAAGGAGAGGGTCTTAACATATCTAATAATGAATATTCCTTTTTAGGCCAGATATCACGATATTTGGGTGTAACTGAACTGACCTAAATATTAGAGACTTTGCGCAAATGGAGCCAGCTCCATTTTCTGACAACCTGATTGGTGCCGATCACACCATTAACCAATCAGATAATCAAAATATAGAGCTGGCTCTATTTGGGCAAAGTCTCTATTCTACAAAACTCAAGCTCGTTTCCTAACCTGAGATCGAGGGGCAGCAATATATGTCATTAATAATACATTATCTCGACAGATGTATGTACCTACAGCCACTCATCAAAAGTGTTCGTGATTCGGATTTAATGTGACATGTCCGGCTCAAGTCAGGAATCAAAGTGCCCATTGAAACACCCAAAACCTCAACACGGCAACAGTCAATGGTGTTCAAAGTCAACATTAGATATTCATGGTATTTTTATTTTCTGTCACCCACTGGATACGATTATATATAGATACATTTTAGTTCCTCAATTTGACCGTAAAATCCGGTAAGCCACATCATGCACTGACCAACTTTGATGTGAATAGAAGTTTTAGGCCAACCATCAATTTTGAAAAAATGTTGGTTGCAAAATTGATGGTTCCATGCCGATCTCCATACAAAAATGGGTTCAAAACTGCTAGTTGCGGGAACCATTTTGCTGGGTGGCAAATGGCATTTTGCAAAATTGATTGTTGGCCTAAAGTTTCTAATAGAGTGTATTTGACAACTGTCGATTCCGACAATTGACAGTTCGCCGGCTGCAATGGCGTTTTGCCGAACCGTCAATTTTGATTGATGAGGGTATCGGCACAGGGTACCGGAACTCTATCAATGCGCAAAGGGCCTTATATTTATGTCTCGATATCGTCACCACTGATAATGGTCGAGATCTACTAAATAATTTAAGTATAATGTCAATTTTGCGACCCGCAACTGCCAAAGCCGGACTGTCAATTGTCGAAATCGACAGTTACCAAATACGCTCTAATCACGAATACTTTTGATGAGTGGCTGTACATACATATAAACAGTGGAAGGTAATAAGTGATGGAACGGGCTATAACCATATCTCAGAGCGTTCCATCACTTATTACCTTTCGCTGTATATATATATCAGATGATGAGAGCTCGAGACTGGTTATTACATGTACCGGGTGTTGAGGGTAAGTGATCAGAATTTGATAAGTAAATGCTGCGGTGAATACATGTATTTCTCTTATCAGATTCTGATCACTTTTCGCTACACCCTAGTACAGCACCCCACCAAAATTCGCGGGAAATAGAGCGTATTTGACAACTGTCGATTTCGACAATTGACAGTTCGGCTTTGACAGTTGCAGGTCGCAAAATTGACATTATACTTGAATTATTTAGTAGATCTCGACTATTATTAGTGGTGACGAGATCGAGACATATAATCCGGTACCCTGTGCCGATATCCTCATCAATCAAAATTGACGGTTCGGCAAACAGCTATTGCAGCCGGCGAACTGACATCAATTGTCAGAATCGACAGTTGTCAAATACGCTCTAATGCGTGCGGCAACGGCTTCGAACACCACCTGCTAGACCACGATTATGAGTACAACAACCACAAATGATCCTTTGAAGAGCTGATAATTTTGTAGAGACTCCGGCAATTCTCCCTTGGCTTTTTGGGTATGGGGCCATTGCCGCGCATTTCCCACGAATTTGTAGGGTGCTATACTCACGCGTTCATTAAATGATCGGAATTTTGGTTGCAACGACATCCGACAATTTAATGAACGCGCGAGTAGATATATACCGAAAACTAGTTTGGAAATGATACACACAAGTACTGTAGTTACTGGACATATAGTTGAAGAATCGGTAGATGTCAATGTATGTTCCTACTATAGATACATGTAGGTACTTGCTTTGGGGGGGGATGCCATGTACTTGACTAAATGCAGGCAGCCTAAACCAGTTTTGGTGATGATATAAGCTTGGCGGTCGTCAACAGATCCAGCACAGGAAAGCCAAGCTCGTAAACCCTCGACAACTGAGAAAGAAGTTCTTGACAACAACCACCACGACACACCATCCACCATTTACTCTTCACGTCAAGTACTTGAATTCTGTGACGAACACAAACTCTACAGCCACTGAGTGAGTCCCCACTCTCCAATCATTGTACGAAAAAAATCGTGATCCTTAAACAGCGATTGCCAGGTTGCTAGTCTCAAGTTTCCGATTTCTCTTTCGACAATCCTCATGCCCCACCTTTTTCTTCCCTTAACCACCTTTCATATATTGTCGCGTTGCGTTGAAGCTGATCTTATCTCCTGCGTATGAACCTTTAGGATTTGAACTTCTGGATACTAGCAACGCGTTAAATATGGACGAACCAAGCAAGCTCGAAGAACGCATAGATAGTCATGAAGAAGGTGGCGATGAGGAGGTATGGAATATCAGTGACCTTGAACTTTCTCTCTTCTGTTATTTGAGAATAGTCTCTGGATGGACGACCGCTGGATCGGATATCCAAAATCTCAGACTTCCTTCCGACATGCAAATTTTTTATTTTACCCCTTAGCTCAACTTCGGGATATTTTCACCATCCGGAGTGTTATTGAAAGCTGATGAGTTGGGGTTTCGCATCTATAGGAGGAAATCTCAGCCATGAAAAGAAGAGTTGCAGAGATGGAAGCCGAAGCTGCGAAGCTACGGGAAATGCAAGCGACATTAGACAAAGAGAATAATGATCTACGTGAGGACAAAGAGGACATCGACGCGCGGAGCATTTTCGTTGGAAATGTGGATTATGGAGCTAGTCCAGAGGAGATTCAGGCGCACTTTCAGAGTTGCGGGTCCATCAATAGAGTTACAATTTTGCTGGATAAATTTACAGGGCATCCGAAAGGGTATGTTTTATTAATCAAGCCTTTCTACACCTCTTCTGTATTTCGCTCTAAGTGCAAGAGATGCTAACCATATCTAAATAAATCATTAGGTATGCTTATGTCGAGTTCACAGAGCCCAGTTTAGTGGCGCAAGCATTGGTTCTCAATGAAAGTGTCTTCCGTGGCCGTTCGCTCAAGGTAGGCCAATACACTCCTCTGCATATAGTGCTTCAGTGTTATAGAGTTCTTACGTTCGCCTTAGGTTGTTCCCAAGCGTACAAATCTTCCTGGAATGAATCGTGGACGAGGTCGTGGGAGAGGCGCGCCAGGAGGGAGAGGTGGGTTTCCTCCTGCGTACCGCGGTGGGTATGCACCCCGTGGTAGTTACAGAGGTGGATACAGGGCGAGGGGTAGAGGATATGCGCCTTACTAGATATGTTCTTTTTTTTGAAAAAAAGTCTCGGATTAGCTCGATCGTATGAACGCGTCCATCGAGTCTTTTTTCCTTCTTTTCTTTTCCCTCTCTCTCTCTTTCTCTCTCTCTCTATCTCCCTCTTTCTTTCTTTCTGCAGCAACAGCAGCATGATAATGGCTAGTATGCTGGGAGGATCTATTCTTTCATTCATATGAAATGAGTACCAACGGGGGAAGAATAAAAAAGCAGAAGAAATGACACGGGCCGGGTGTGGAGATTTCGAACAACCAATTTTCTTTCCTTTTCTTCTCTTCGTTTGCATTTACCTTTCATTGATATTTGAACTTTGTATAATATCGTTTCGTTATCGCATGAACCACTTGATTGGTCTTGGAAAGTCTGTATTCGCGTTACTGGCACTAGTACAGGAGGTATAAGAATGGGAAGAGAGGGACAGCGGATGCTATTCCTGGGACGTTGTGATCAAATAGATCAGGGTAGAATATTAACTGGGAGTACCCGAGGGCAGAAGGTCTGGGGCGAGAGAAAATGGAGATCAAGTCAAGGGAAGTAGTGACGTTTGTAGTAGCAGTGAAATAAAAGGCCGTGGGATTACAGGTAGGTGAAGGTATCGCTGTGGTTATGGGAGAATTAAGCTGTTATCTATAAGTACTTACATGAAGTACATGCGTAGGTGGGTGATATTGGTGGATGTACATGCAAAGGGTCTGCGCACACATGGCGGGGTCGTGTATCAGTTCGTGAGTTATGTGTAGGGGAGGTGGGGGGGGGGGGGGTATGGGATATGGATGCGGGATGTAGGATGGGATGAAAATCAAGAGGACCCTGGCACCACTTAGAGGGGGCTGAGAACGAGGCGAGTGAAGTCAAGACGCCACACAGTAAACTCTCTGCGAGGTCCTCCCCGTTCTGCCTGCATACATTGGCACTGGATCTTAGAACCTCTCCACAAACAACTTTCTTCACATCAAGTAACAACAGCAAAAGTAATAGAGGAATAAGAAGGATAAAAAGAAGTAAGAAGGAAGAAAAGGCAGCGGCAACAGAAGCAACAGACTCCATCTCCTCTACCATCACCATAAAGCAATATCGTCGCTATTGCGATCAATCATCTCTCCTCCTCCTCTTTTGCTCCATCTCATTTCTCTACCTCCCATCTTCTTCTCATCATTTTTCTCCCCACCCGCTCCCTATCCCAGCCTTACTTGATTTCTCGATTGCGCTTGGTAAGGCTTACGATTTGGCTATACACTTTTCTCCTTGTCGTGTTTACTAGCCCATTAGTGAGACGTTTCGCTTTGCGTTGCGTTCATTACTGCCACAGCCGCTTCCTACCGCTCTTTTTGGAGCTTACGGGTGAAGCACTGCCACTCTCTTGACGTACACCTGCAAGCATACAAGCGACCCAGCCTCGTAACTGCAACCTCCGTTTTGTCTTTCTCCACCTCCAACTTCTCTCTCTTCTTAGCTTGTGCCTGCTCTCTTTTCTCGTTCGAATAAGCGTCTCCTGAGTTATCTACCGTCAACAAGCGAGTATCATTATACGACATATAGAACAATGACTGATGGTGGGCCTGCGTACGTTGAACTCGCTCCTCGAATTGTTCAAACAAACGGTATCAGCAAACCTGATAACTAATTTATCTTTAGGAGTCCGCGGAAGATTCGAATAACAGGTGCGTTCCCAAAAACCACAGCTTATTTCCATTCCTCGCCATTTCCCGCCATCTCCGCTCTCTAACCCACTTACTCTTTCCCTGAGAGCAAGAGAAAAATAAGGCGGCTGTTAACGTGTCTCGAATAGTCATCGCTGCGGATGGTCTTTATAAAAGAGATGTTTTCAGTAGGTTCCTAGCTTTTACCGGAGGAAATAGCGGGGGTGGGGCGTTAACTGGGCACTAGGATTTCCCGATCCGTTTGCTGTTGTCACCGTTGATGGAGAGCAGACTCGTTCAACTGCAGTGATAAAGAAAACTTTAAATCCATACTGGAATGAGTCGTTTGATTTGTATGTCCGTCCTTGACGTAACTTGGATATTCTGCTTACCGATAACGTACAGACAAGTTTCCGAGTCATCAATAGTAGCTGTACAGATATTTGATCATAGAAAATGGAAAAAGAAAGACCAAGGATTTCTCGGCGTAATCAATATCAAGGTTGGGGATGTATTAGATATCGGGCTGGGCGGAGAAGGTACGTCGGCGTTTACTCGCAAGTTTCTGCGAAAACGCAACTGACATGACTCGCAATTTCAGAAATGCTCACTCGAGATTTGAAGAAATCGAACGAAAATGTCATGGTTCATGGGAAACTAATAGTCAATCTCACCACCAACATCGACACCCCCATCAGGGCACCAAACCAAACCACTGCAATTCGGCCGACTTTGCCTGTGCCAGGAGGCTCGAATAACGGGCAGTCTTCTCCAGCTGGGGGATCGGTATATAACTCAGATTTGGGTCGGCAATCAGCAGTCTCTGTGGCTAGCCCGGCACCCCAAAGGGCGCCGTCACAGACACAGGCAAACGGAGCACCGACGACAGCACAGCTTGCCGCACCCAATGGGACCGCGAGAAATATGAGTTCATTTGAGGACAATCAGGGACGACTACCTGCTGGCTGGGAAAGACGACAGGATAACTTGGGAAGAACATATTATGTTGATCACAATACTCGAACAACCACTTGGAATAGACCTTCCACCACCTACAATGAAACGGATCAACGAGCTGCCATGCAACAAAACACGGATCTCGAGAGGACGAGGCATCAGAACCGAATGTTACCAGAGGATAGAACCGGTGCAAGTTCTCCCACCCCATCAGCATCACAGTCTCAAGAAACACACTCGAATAATACTAGTCAAGTATCAATGATGGCAACGGGGGCCACTACAGCTGGAACTGGTGAACTCCCCCCAGGTTGGGAACAAAGACACACACCAGAGGGGAGGGCCTATTTTGTTGATCACAATACCCGCACGACAACATGGGTAGACCCTAGAAGGCAACAGTATATTCGTATGTATGGAAACAATGCAGGTGCACAAAGTATTCAACAACAACCGGTCTCCCAGCTGGGACCTTTACCAAGCGGATGGGAGATGAGGTTAACCAATACGGCAAGGGTATATTTTGTCGACCATAACACTAAGACAACTACATGGGATGATCCTCGACTTCCTTCTTCCTTAGATCAGAACGTACCACAATACAAGCGCGACTTCAGGCGGAAACTCATTTATTTTCGCTCACAGCCTGCGCTCCGTATCTTGTCTGGCCAATGTCATATAAAAGTCCGCAGAAACCATATTTTTGAAGATTCTTATGCCCAAATCATGCGCCAATCCCCCGCTGATCTCCAAAAACGGTTAATGGTCAAATTTGACGGAGAAGACGGGTTAGACTATGGTGGTTTATCCAGGTAATTCTATCATCCTTCAGGGCATTCCCAGCAATCCGTTGACCAATTGTTACTAGGGAATTTTTCTTCCTCCTTTCTCACGAGATGTTCAATCCATTTTATTGCCTATTTGAATACTCAGCACACGACAATTACACCCTTCAAATCAACCCCCATTCTGGAATCAATCCGGAACATCTTGCCTATTTCAAATTCATCGGGCGCGTGGTTGGCCTAGCAATTTTCCATCGGCGCTTCTTGGATGCTTTTTTCATTGGTGCCTTCTACAAGATGATTCTAAGGAAAAAAGTGGTCTTGGCGGATATGGAGGGTGTCGATGCAGATTTTCATAGAAACTTAACATGGATGTTGTAAGTTATTGCATACTCTCCCCCTCCGAGTTGGTTTTGAAAAACCAGGAGGCTGATCTATCGCTATAAACAGGGAAAATGACATCACAGATATTCTAGACTTGACATTTTCTACAGAGGATAGTCGATTCGGAGAAACAGTAACAATTGACTTGAAACCCGGTGGCAGCGATATTGAAGTCACGAATGATAACAAACGTGAATACGTTGAGTATGTTGGCCTTTTAAACTCCATGCATGGATTCATTGGGTATTACATGCTAAAACCTATTACTAACTAGTCTTGTCACCGAATGGCGTATTGAAAAACGAGTTAAAGAGCAGTTTGATAATTTTGTTGAAGGATTTCATGAGCTCATCCCGGCAGATCTTGTCGGTGTTTTTGATGAGAGAGAGTTGGAGTTATTGATCGGAGGTATCGCAGACATCGACGTTGAAGACTGGAAGAAGCATACAGACTATAGAGGTTACACCGAGAGTGACGACGTAATCGTAAATTTCTGGAAGGCAAGTTATTGATCTACCACTTTGATTCTATTAACTTATCTCGTGCGCTAACGGCTTATATTACAGTGTGTTCGAAGCTGGGATGCTGAACAAAAGTCGAGACTTCTTCAATTCACCACAGGTACATCGCGTATACCTGTCAATGGGTTCAAGGACTTGCAAGGCAGTGATGGACCACGTCGGTTCACTATCGAGAAGGCAGGGGAAATCCAGCAATTACCGAAGTCTCATACATGGTAAGCTGTCCAGGTCTGACTACATGGCATAGAACATAAACTAACAACGAGCTTCTTCCTCTTTC
Source organism: Morchella sp. 2016-41 (assembly GCA_024713855.1). NCBI lineage: Eukaryota > Fungi > Ascomycota > Pezizomycetes > Pezizales > Morchellaceae > Morchella > Morchella sp. 2016-41. The sequence goes on along the minus strand of JAMGZD010000001.1, from coordinate 3,275,695 downwards.
CAGTTTCAATCGATTAGATTTACCCCCATACAAGAGTTATGATGTTCTCAACCAGAAACTATCGTTGGCAGTTGAAGAAACTATGGGATTTGGGCAAGAATAAAATATTGTAGGCCTTGAATTCTATTTCAATAATCTCTTCTTAAGGACTCTTGTTTCTTTTTCTATTTCATTTTATCCTTTGCTTGCATTATTGGAGGGTGTGTGATAATTGGTATGGTGGTCTGGTCTATTCCTTGTGCGAGCAGCTTGGACTTGTGTTTCTTCCCAACATTGAAATCGAAACTAAGAGGGAACCTTCAGCATTATTTTATCATCCTTGATATGTGATCAAACTCATTGGGAGATCTGAGAAGGGGCTTGCTCGTATAGATGAGCTCTTGTAGTAGTATTTGTATTTGAATTTGTATGTGAAATCTCGAAGGAAAGAAGACAAGCTGGCATTGATATGTTCCAACGGCGTTGCAATAAGAGGCTCTTCATTGCAACTAAGAATATTCTTGGTGGCTTTCTCTGGCTTCGCTCGAGGCTTTAGATGAGTCTTCGCGTAAGCGGTGCCATTGCTACCACCACACTGGCGTTTTCCCGATGTTGGATTTGGGCCAAACTGTGATTGATCCTGCATGCCTAGATTTGTCTCAACCCATCTCTACCCCAGACGATATGTACGATTTGATTGGTTGGAACGGGTAATACTCTTGGCAGGGAACCGGTCCCTGCAGGGCTAGTGGACGGCTCCGGTAACCCCAACTTTGAGATATGCATACATGTATTATGTATTCTCCAAAATAAGAATCTCGTATTAGGGTAAATTTACATACCCCGAGCACCATATATTTTGCCCCCCCCCCCCCCCTTTCCTTCCCATCTACCCTCTTCACTTTCCATCTACTGTCGCTACGCGTTAGATTCAAATACAGATTTTTTTTACTCTCAATCCTCGCTCTCCTACCTAATACCTTAATTCCAGCACGCACCAATATGCATCCCACAGGAGTACTTCTTGTCATCGCTACCCTTAGCGGATACGTCGCTTCTCAATCCTCCCAATGGACCGTTGATCAAAGCTGTGATGCTGCCAAGTAAGTGATTTGTCCATCTCATTATCGTATGTAGCTCGAGTTCTAATCATTCCTCGTGATTAGTATTGTCGGTACGTGAAGACTAGCCCATTTCCTCGAATTTGGCCGAAAAACTAATTAGTCGACAGAGGCTTGCATCAATCTCATCTCGCCTAGAATCACTGCTTGCAGTATGCTTTTCCAATAACACATCTAGTCAAAGGATATGATATTAACATTTCGTTTTACAGCCAAAGATGGAAATGATTATGAATGTCTTTGCCTTCAATACACCGATCTATCAACTTGCTATAACAACTGCCCTAATGATCCGAGTAAGTCGTGGCATTGACTACCGCCTTGATGTGATATGTACTTGGCTAATATCTGTCTAACAGCTGCCTCCTCCATTAAAAATACCATAATCTCGTACTGTGGTGCCTACTCTGCAACAGCCAGTACTAGCTCGGTTGCCACTGCTACCACTGCTACGGGGTCTGGGACTTCCACAGGGACTTCCACAGGGACTTCCACTGGTTCCCGCCCGACTAATACCGCTACCGCGACTGGGACCGACTCCCCAGCCGCAAGCAGCTCGGCGAGTTCTGGTACTGTTATCACCCCGGGCTATAGCTATGGAGCTGTTGCTGGTCTCCTGGCTTTCGCTGGTGCTTTGTTCTAGGTCGTCGACGGTCGAAGGTAGACGTAATACACGGCTGTGCCTTCATTTCTTTCTGGCAAGTTGAGTGAACGGTTTATGGTGTAGAGTAGTTTTTAATAACAGTGACGAAGGCCTTAATTACTCCTGTAAAAAAGAATCGATATCTCTGTCTATCAACGCAGACACCCGCGGGTATCACAAGACCGTAGAGAGTGCTTTGAAGTAAACAGTATACTGTGAGAGCGGTATGGGGCAGTAGATATGGAATTACGTGTAGGTGCATACATACATTTGGTTCTCGAAGTCCAGAGGGCGAAGAAACACGCAAGCTAGAATGCGATTGAATCTCAATGCAAGGGTACGACTTCCTGGTCCCCAGCGGGCTTTGTAAGTACAAAATGATCTTCGTTAAAAAGGTACACTCCATCGAGGTATGGCGGATCTCCTTATAGAGGGTGGGCGGGAGTACAGTCAACTTTGGGGCAACGGCGAACCTGCCAAACAAGTGGTTGCATACTAGCCCGAGCGCCACTGTCTTGACTGACAAAGACCCCTGTTCGTCGTTCAACCATGATGACTGTAGGTACTCTCCACCCCCAAAATGCTATTGCCAGTAAATCTGACTAAATCGAAGGGATGGCAACCGAGAAAGGACTCGTAGTTCCTTAGATAGGATGAGCCCAATACTATTACTATGTTACTCCCGCTCACCCTCTATAATGAGATCCGCCATACATACCCTTATCCCTTGAGCTGTTATTTGAATTCTGCCAATATAAGACGTGGTAACATCCTACGCAGAATTGGGACGTGATGCTTGCAAGGCAAAGTTGGCAGCTTTAAGGGATGGGGAGGCCCTGGGAATATGGTTCCAGTCACAATAATCCGGCCACTGAGCTTGCTATCCCTAACCCTGGGTTTCCCGTCTCATTTTCATTTTTCGGCTCGTGCTCTTACTGAACGGTGGCTAAGCGAGTAGCAGTGTCACATGGATACAGTAAGTAGTGGAACTCTCAATGAATCCCATAACCTCGTAGATAGAGGCGAAAAGATAAGCCCGCCGTTACTATCTATCCCTACAGTTTTCAGTTCGTTAGCCTCGGCTGTATCCTCATCGAAAGGTAATATTCTCGTTAACCACAACCCAGTACCAACATGCCTGACTCCCAGGACCCAACTCTTACAATAACTCCACCAGTAACGGTGGCGCCCGAATATGGTGGCCTGGCGAAGAGGCGCCGGCAAAGACTGTTAACCTCCGGTGAACTCTTTGTGAAAAAGTATCGAACAGAGATCGCCGCAAGTGCAAGTAGTTGTGTATCGACTTTCATTGCTGTGAGTTACTTTGCTCTTATTACGATCCATCATCGAAAATTTCTGGAGGAAATAGAAAATGCAAGATTTACAATTCTATATTACTAGTTTCCCCTCGATTCCGTCAAGACGCGGATGCAAGCGTAAGTTATTACTACTATCTCTTTTGCTCAACTGCCCTCCCTTCGCAACCCCGCCCAATTCGCCCAAGTTATTATCGCCCTTCAACCATACAGGTGTGGAATAGATCAATGTGTTGATTGTGGAGTCTCAGGTATAAATTTCGAAGTTTTTGGGATTGCGTTACTCAAACTCATAAAACCGAAGGAACAAGAGGTTTCTGGCGAGGTATGGCTTCCCTCTGTAATTAATATAACTGGGGAAGCTTCATAAACTAACAATATCTTGTGTACTACAGGAAGCCTTGCACCTCTGGCCTCGGTAACCTTAGTGCGGACCATATCCTTTTCCATCTATTCAAAGTCGAAAAGCACATACTCCTTGTTTTTCAAGTCTATGCTAGGTCCGAAGGTTATATCTACCCCGAGCGAAGCGTTTAGGCCATTAAACCCAGTCTACTGGTTTATTAGTGGTGCTACGGCCGGGGGTGCCATCACAGTTATTGCGTGTTAGTGGGGTGCCTCTTCTTGATGTCGTAACGGAGAGAGTGACGAGTGTGTCTTGATGCGATGTGCGTCAGATGCAATAAGGGACTGACACCTAGCTCGCTTTAGGCCCATTTGAGTTTACGAAGCTTTCGTCGCAGATCGAACTACTGATGGCCCGCTCACGGATGGCGAGTGTGGATGACCCAAGTCACATCACCAAGTATCAGCCAAAGGGGACTTTTCAGAGTGCTAGTAGTATCGTAAAGGCGAGAGGATTCGGGGGACTGTATTCCGGATTTCATCTTCACTTTAGTGGGTATATCTTTGAGTTGTGAATCATTGTGAACGCGGTAAATGGGTGTGAACGATTGAAGTTAACACACTCGGGTGTAATTAGTCCGTGACACTCTGGGAACAGCAATGTACTTCACGGTTTGTATATCCTGAAATATGACACAGTGTCTTTCTGCTTCTGAAGAGGGAGGCTGATTGTTTTGAGGCATGTAAAGTTTTATGAAAGTGGGAAACATTTGTTTTCCTCCTCAAATGGCGCTGGACCATTGGCAATTGCAGCATCTGGTGGACTGTGCGGCTTGCTTAGCTGGGTCCTAGTAAGAAGACATTCTTCGAGTTTTACCTTATACTAACTATAGAAGATCTACCCGATAGATTCGGCAAAGGCAATATATCAGAGGGACGTCTTGACACATCGGCCAGGTGAACCTCTGCCTAAAAGGCCATTTCGATTTTTCAATCGTAGGATGTGAGGAACCCCTCCCGGTCTCACATTTATCCTATTTCAAGTAAAAGTTAACTCTTCTGCGATGTAGGTATCGCGGGCTGGGGGTGTCCATGACTAGATCATGCCTCCTGAATTCTGTCTTCTTCAGCAGCTATGAGTACATCAAGAGACGTGTTGATTCAATTGTATAGGGGCGGTGGAAGGATAACTAGAACGATTCTCCCAACTCTCAATAAAGTGAGGCATTCATTACTTGCCCGCCTTTTTTTTTTTGTTTAACTCATTACTTACCCGCCTTCGTTTGTGTCAATGATGATAAACATGGTTATTTATACATGGTTATTTATTACATCTTCTGCTCTTTTGTATAGGGAGGAGGTTGTGCTCATCTAACCTAATCATACTAGCATAAGAGTCTAGTTATTTAGCTCCGCAAAGCCTATATAAATGCCGCTGTACTTTTGTGTTACAAAGGCACAAGCCATTAGCGGTAATAGCAGTGGCGGGAAATAACACATATACCTTAAGAAGAATTTAAACATTACGTATAGCTACAAAAATGACTTAGAATGTCTAATAATGCGCATTATTTTGAAAAGGCCTAATGAAATGCACTGATTGGCCCAAAAGTGTCATGCAATTGGAAGCGAATCCGGGGTTATCTAGGATATATGTATGGTATGTCATATGTTATCGACCGATACAATACCTATTGTTAGCTAGCAAAACCAAGTCCATTATTATTGACATTTGATTACATAATCTCAGCTCTGCTTTCCTTTTTGATAGTGGGTTCCATTGAAATTTCATAAATATGGACGTTGTTCTGGAAAAGTTTGCTTTTTGTATTGGGTTTTATCTTCTAAAGCCACTGACCCAAATGTATGCTTACTTCGCAAAATATTCTTTTGTTTTACATAACTTTACGGTCTCAGCCTGATTGGGTCCCTTGGAAATGCGCTCGCTCTCCGGATATTCTGCAGTCCCAGCCACAAAAAGACAACTCGTTCAAGACCAATCCCCCCACCAGCATGCGGTGGCGCTCCGTATCGAAATGCATCAACGTAATCCTCTAGCCCAGGGGTTTTTGGATCCATGCCCAAGCTCTTCATGCGTTCCGTAAGGAACTGAGAGTTGTGCACACGCTGCGCGCCGGAAAGGATCTCTTCACCACGCATGAAAAAGTCTGCTTATGATTAGTATTATTTTCAGTCTTATAGATCAAGGTTGGATATACCATAGGAATTGGAGTAGTTTTCGTCTTCGGGATCAGGCATGGTATAGAATGGCCTCACGGCCAATGGAAATTTGTCCATGACGTAGAAGTCCGTGTCATATTTCGCCAATATCAGCCTTCCAAGGTTCCTCTCCATCTCCGTGCTCAAGTCCTCAAGCTCTGGGACATTGTGGCCAGCTTCTCTAAGCATTGAAATACCCTCCTTAAATTTTATACGCAGCACTTTACCGTCCTTCGGAATCCTGAATTCTTCAACGGGGTATTGCTCTCGAACAATTGCAATTTCTTTAGCGAATCGCTCACGAAGTCCGTTGAAGATGAAGACAAAGAGACTCTCAAGAACTTCAATAACCTCATGGTAATGTTCTTCAAATGCCATTTCAAGGTCGAGCCCGGTAAACTATATATTTATATCAGTCTGTATCAATGTGGGGGCGATGAGCATCGTACAAACCTCGGTCATGTGCCTATGTGTCTGAGAGTTCTCGGCCCTGAAAACTGGGGCGATCTCAAAGACACGTTCGAAATCACCAGCAATGAGCATCTGCTTGTACAGTTGTGGACTTTGGGCGAGGTAAGCATCGCTCTTAAAATAGGTGACCTTAAATACGTTCGCGCCACCTTCGGAAGCGGCAGCGATCAATTTTGGCGTGTGAACTTCAGTAAACCCTTTCTGTAGAAGAAATTCCTTGAAGAGCATGCAGACACCTGATGATATGCGGAAGATTGCCTGGTTGGAGAGTGTTCGCAGATCGATAACACGGTTATCGAGTCTAGTAGAAAGCGAAACAGTCGGGTACCTCCCTTCACCTTCCTCAACTTCCTTTAATGATCTCGAAGCATCTTCAAATTGGATTGGTAGCACCGGTTCTGCCGCGGCTATCACAAACAGCTTAGAGACGTGAACTTCAACATCCGATAAACTTGCTGAGGTGACAGGCTCGGGTGTTTTTCGAATCACACCATAGACTAGCACGATGCTCTCGGCATTGATTGTTGAAGACCACTTAACCATCTGCTTCGAAACACTGCCATCTGTATTGACTGCCATTACGGCCTGTATACTGTCGCTTTGCTGCCGCAAAACTAGAAAACACATTTTTGCTCCTTGAATTCTAGCATTCTGCATCCTGGCACGAAGCACAACCTCGCGGCCGTTGTCCCCAGCCGTGAGAGACGAAAGCTGGATACGCTCGATACCAGAACGCTCGGTTGATTGAATCATTGGTTTGATACCATAGTTTGCCGTTGCATGGTCGATGTTTGCAAGTTCACGGGCGGCCTTCTGTTCGGCCTCGAGAGCAGCTTTCTTTCCTGCCTTCTCGGCCTTCTCCTTTTCTTTTTGAATTTTTTTTAAGGCATTCTTTGTGAGAGGTTGACCATCCGGTCTATATTACCGGATGTCAGCTATCCACTGTTAAGAAATGAGAAAATGAAGATATATACATACCCAAGAGGTATTTCTTCAGCTGAGACTTTGAGAGAAATAGCAGAGATTTGTCCGGATGGGGGTTCTGAAGAAGACATCTTAGCTTGTGGTATTTCTTCCAAGCGTTGTAGACCGAAGGGTTTTGGGCCTGTAGATAAATCGATTGATGACTGAACTGTGAAGTGATGTTTAATGGGGTGATTAAGTCTTGGCGAGGGGCTAGACTTCAGGGCGGCATCTGATACCAAACCTGGAAATCGTAATAGATTATGGCTCGAGAAACTATGGTATGTAAACTTCGGCGTTTGTAGCCAATCAATAGATGCTTTGCGTAAATGGAGCCTGATTGGTGCCGGTCACACCATTAATTAATCAGATAATTAAAATATAGAGCTGGCCCCATTTGCGCAAAGTCTCTACACACAGAATCCAGGATTTCCTATCTCATTAGTGATTTCCAGTGGCAAAGTGACTGAGCCTGGTGCTTCATCACTAAGCCATGCTTGAATCGGCCCAAGGATAGAAATCGGGAGATCAGCCCCCATAATGATACAAAAAACGTTTCTCTGAAGTTGCGCAGCGATTTTTTTCTCCAGGGGCGATACGATTGGTGGATAAAAGGAGCTATCCAATGATTTTTTTTGCCCCTCCGCTATGCCGAACCTGCATGACGTTTCCGAACACAGAGCCAGGTTAATTTTATCCTTTATTGTAATGGAGCTATTGATTTTCTAAAAGTTGAGTTTTTTGGTGGGTGCCCATCCAATGTCGCGCCCATAATTGCCTATTTGGGACAATAAAGTTACCCGATTAAGAGTGTTTGTATCTGGATTAGGCTGAACGTTCTCCTTTGAGGGCGTCAAGAGGCTACTCTTGGCAGGCTACTAGCTAAATAGTTACCCGATTGGGAAATTGATCGTCAGAAACCAATGTCGCACCCTCCGTCTCACGCATTCATTAAACGGTCGGAATTTTATGTGGCAACGACATCCGACAATTTAATGAACGCGCGAGTACGTACATATACTCGCGATTTCATAGCGTCTTTGAACACAACCAATATTGCATACACACCAAAAACCGCCAAGACTACATTTTTGTATGGCGTGTAATAGCGGTTGTGTTTAGAAACGCTATGGAGTTGCGAGTAGTTTGTAGGCACCCCACAGAGGGGTCTACAAATATCGATACTGGGTATAGCAATAGGTAATAAGTAATGGAAAGCCTGATACGGTTATACCTGCAAACACGGTATGTTGGCAGCGCGAAGGCAGGCAACCAAAAATGCTCTGGGATTTAGTGAGTGAACGGATTCTCACCTACTAACACCCAAACTTGTTCATTCACTTAATGCCAGACCTTTGTACTTTCTTTCACATCTGACATGGGAGAGTACCCTTTTAGATATATTAAATTTGATACCCAAAGTCGTACTCTATAAAGTCTTGTTCCTTCTGATTGCAATTGGATGTGTGTTTTCGTTCTCTTTAAGCTAATTTTGGTGTATTCTTGGTTGCCTGCCTTCACTTTTTACCTTGCGCTGTACTCGCGCGGCCGAGTTTCGACTTACTCACGTGACGCGATCTAACAGGTTTTTTTGCGCTACTCTTAGGTCATGTGATTAAGTTGGAACTGGGCCGCGCAAGTAGGTACAATCTGTAACTGGAAGATATCCTGTGGATATTTTCAAATTTGGACCCTTTCAGGATATCCACGGGATGTCTTCCACTGTTGCTTTAAAAGCAACTATAGCAGTATTCAAGGGTGAGAGTATCCTTGCAAGGGTTAAAAATACCCCTTACTGAACAATATACCTTGAAAAGCAGCGAAGGAACGATCAATAACTTTTAGCAGCATGAGCAATTATATACATACAAACCACAAGTATATCAGACCACCGTCCTGGTAAGTGAGTGTGATGAGTCTCCTCGCGTGTCTTCAAGAATTTGTAGGTCTAAGATATTCAACTAGATAAGTACACATTCTCTACTATAACACGCAAAATGCTCGTCACCTTGATAGGCTAGATTATACAGAGAAAGCAATTCATTGAATTTCTCTGGCCCGTTAATCTCAAACACGCCAGAACAGTGTACGTAGAGGTAATCACATACGTACATCTTATTATACCTGCTTCCAAAATGACCATTGCCCCAACCAGCGGCATACGCTCTTAGAGAGTTTGTCCAATATTCTGTCAACACTGTACGCTCATTTAAGGCCTTTTGACGTAGTAATGCCTGTTTCTTGCGGTCCTGTGATGGACACCGGCTTGGCTGTTTCTTGTTCCTTGAATGGAACTTCTCGCTCATCATCACTATCACCAAGGGAGAATGGATCCCTATCCATAGGTGCGGGCTCTACGCTCTTCAAGGGTTCCCATTTGCTGATTGTAGCTGGTGATGGTTGTCTAATAGGTGAGACAGCAGCTGAAGGGCGGGGATTTGGGGCAGGGCGATATAAGTCTTCGTCAGAAATATTTGTAGGACGATCTTCAAAGGAGACTTTGCGAATAGCTTTATCAGCCGAAGATGGTTCGAATAAACCTGGGTTTGCCTTGGGGCGTCTTGATTGCGGTGCTATAGCATCTGTTAGAAATAAATATTTTTCGAACTTCTATAGTCCTTTACAGTACCTTCAGTAGTAGTGTCTCTCAAATGCAAATGAGTGAAATCATCAGTCAGAACCCTAGGGTCAGCATCGTATCCCCCATCCCTAGAACCCCGTCGGCCGGTCGCAGGCCGCGCATACTGAGCGCTATTACGTGTAGAAGGTGGAGGCGAGTTCTCTGGCGAATCGCCGTCCAGACGTTTTTTGATATCGGTAATCCATGAGTTGAACTTATTTTGTGTCTCAGCAAACCCTTTAAGGATATTTTCCTTAATCACCGGGAGCTCGTCTTACAGGCTGTAATTAGTTATCTGTATATTTAAGTATATATTGAGAGTATCTACCATCAATGAATGATCTTTCCTTATTTGAATCAAAGTCCTCATCTCGAAGTGGTGTGTGTTGCCTTCTTCTACTTTCCACATTCCTGGTGTTGTAATTCACGCTATTACCTCCTCCAGAACCTATGTTATCTCCGAAATGTTCGGCTAACTGCCTGGCATATATTTCATCTGCCTCGAGTTGGTTCTGAGGAGTGGAGGTCATATAGGAAGCGATGGCAAAACCTTGTGGGTCCTGGCGCCGATGTTGAGTGTGTTGAGTAAGATTGGAGTCTGAGCCTCTCTGTAGAGCTTTAGTTTTTATAGAATTCCGAGAGCGTAATAGTACATACCTGTGGTGAATGCGTACCAGGGCGAGGGCGAGGCGGCTGAGGTGGCGCACGCATATCTTGTTCAACAACAGAAGGGTCGCTCATACCTAGATCATCAGAATCCAAATAGTTTTTCAGCTGATTACATAGCGATATTCTTACTTAGTAATGCCGTAAATGCAGGCTCTATTTGACCACCAGAAGCCACCAACACAGCACGTACTACCGCACCATCGATAGATGGAAACGCCTCTTGTAATGTAGCTTGAGCCTGCTGTTGAGGCGACATGGGACGTGGAGGCTTCGCTGGGGGCGTTTCGAGGGTAGTGGATGGGCCCAGCGGTGCTTGATTTGGAGGTTGATTGGAATTTTTGGCGAGAGCAGTAGAGTTATCCAGTGTGGAGTTTGTCTAAGTGAGTGGTTAGTAAATACATGTAAGCAATAGAAGTAGCTTAAGGCGCTACTTATATGGAATAAATGAGAATAGAGTATACCGGGAACTCCTCTGGAAGCTTCTCTTGATGTCCAGACTCCATGATTGTTACAAGAATATTGCAGGAAAGAAGTATTTAGACTTTATATGAGCTTGTAGAAGAGCGAGGGATGTAAGAGCAAATGGATGACGAATGATGGATGGTTGAAGTGCTGGATTGTTTTTAAAACTATTTCGAGACGGTTTCTTCTTGGATGATGATGTTAGCTGTGGGGTGTGCCGTCATCCATTCTGGACCTCGATTGTGCATTACGTTGCCCCGCCAACTTCCCCGCTAGATGTGAAGCCACAGCCACATCAAATGGTGCCACATCCCACTTCACGAAGGTTCAAATTGGAATATCCATTCTTCATTACCACCATACTGAACTGCAATTATGCCGCCGAAAACATCGATCGTCACAGTCTGGAGACATACGAAAATAGGGTCGCTCTTTGGCTTTATCTTGCCCCTCGGGGTCAACAATGCTCCCCAATTTTCTACCTCTTCGCAGGTCGCTTTCGGCGGTGTCAAGATGAAGAGAGTATCCTCTTCCACCTCCCCTACCCTCCTTGCAGCCTCTAAAGCCGCTGCACTCGAGCGCCGACGAGTTCCTCAGCGCGTTGGCGCTCTTGCTTTTAAGAAGGAAATGACTGCTGTTTATCTTCCCAACGGCCAACGAATTCCTTGCACAATTCTTCAACTTGATCGAGTCCAGGTTATGGCACCCAAAAATAAGAAGAAGCATGGCTACTGGGCTTGTCAGGTGGGTTTGGGATGGAAAGCTCCGAAAAACATAACAAAACCGATGCTAGGGCACTACGAAAAATTTGGTGTAGCGCCCAAGAAAACGATCAAAGAATTTAGAGTGAAGGACGAGAGCGGCATTTTGCCACCTGGTACCATCATCAGCGCTGATCATTTTGTCGAGGGGCAATATGTTGATATCTGGGCAACATGCAAAGGAAAGGGGTTTGCGGGAGTGCGTTTTCGAAGCTTCAAAAACGCAGCGCCTCTTACTGATATGGTGCTTTTTATAGGGAATGAAACGCCATGGATGGGGTGGTCAGCCAGCCTCTCACGGCAACTCTTTAACTCACCGAGCAATGGGTTCCGCTGGTCAATCCCAGGGCGGCGGGTCTCGTGTGTACCCGGGAAAGCGGATGGCAGGGAGAATGGGTGGGCACTCGAAGACCATTCAGCACAGGCAGGTTTTGAAAGTGGACCGGGAATTGGGCGTGGTTTTGATCAATGGTAGGTAAAGTAAACCCATATATAAGCTCCCCTGTCCATTAACATTCGTTAGGACCCATTCCGGGGCCAAAAGGTGGAATCGTTAGTATTCAAGATACTATTCACAGGCCTTCCCCAATGGCTCCGGAGGACTCTCACATAGTTGCCCCCTTGTAACACACCTTAGGTTTAGAGTTCGGTATTTGTGTAAATGTTCACAATACGGAATAAGTTTGTAAATTCCTCAGTATTTATAGTTCTTGGACCCCGTTCTGCCTGTTTGATAATTTTCTGTAGGCTAAAAGATAGAATTGTGGTGGTTCATTGTACTAAGAAGACCTTGATCTGCCTCAATGAATGATCTTAGGCTGTTTAACACTGTAAGTTTTTCAGGATATCACTATTGTAATCTCTTATGGCTTAAGATCAAGAGGGAAATAAGAGGAACGTTTGAGATGCGATACTGGTTAGATAATTAAGAAACAGCACCGCTTAAATGGACACTCTATCATCAATCCCACTACCATCCCTCAGCCAAGTCATTAGCACCACACTGTAGATCCCCTTTAATCCAGTGCGGCCCAGGCTGTAATAATGCCTGATCACTTTCAGCCGTTGCACGGTATCCGCTAAGTCACAACTCAACGTCATCCATTTCGCTAGGCTTCATCAATCCACCGACTTTCATTGCCTTTTCTCTTTCCGCCCGTCGTGCTTCTTCGGCAGCAATTTCCCGATCCTCGGCAAACAATTCAGTATTATCTCCTGCAGAGAATTCCTTGAGTTGGATCAGAAAGTCGCGGAGGTTGAGTTTAAACTTCGGAAGGTCGTTATTTAGGGTGAAAAGGCCATCCACAAAAATCTTCACTTGGGTTCTATAATATGATGACATTATCATTAATTTACTCGGTAAGATGATAGAGTCCAGGACGACTTACGGCTGAAGATGTGGGAATGCATTTCGGAGAAGCCCCGCCACATATTCCCGCAAAAATTGTGAGTTTGTAGTGCCTACCGGTGCCTGGTCTGGTGTGTAGAGGGGTGTCTGGACTTTCCCGGAATCTACGAAGTAGAACATTCTTGATAATAGCAGTGCTTGTAACTTGAACCCTTTAAAGCCGTTAATGATAATTTGCATGATCATTTGAAAAGAAGTCTTACCAGCTTTGTGATCTGCATCTGTGAGAACAAAGAAGATATCCTGCAAGATAGGAATGAAAAATTGCTGGAAAAATGCGCTCGCAGTTTGAGGGTCTGTCTCGGCAATATTATTGATCAACTCGATGCACATGTTCAGACCAGCTGCTTCGACCTCTCTATTATCATGCTTGCTTGCCCATAGACAAGCATCGATGACGAATTTGAATTGGCGATTATCGAGTTTAAGTAAAGCTGAAAATTCGTCAGCGAGCCAATCATTCTTGCCTGTCTCAAGGCCATATGTAGCTTACCAGGAAAACAATTTAAGTTGATGGCTCGCAGGAGCTTGAAGAACTCCACTCTGTGCTCAGGATACTCTGAGAAATCCTTGTTGATCATATCGAGTGTGCACTCAAATACGTTTTCCATGATAATGGGAATTTTGTCCTCCATCAAGCCGTGCAACTTGCTAATTATAGTTGACATGACATTCAATACCTCCGCATCTCGAGCATCCGGTACATTACGGTTATAATCCACCAATATTGCATCTAGGAGCGGTGGGACTATGTTGTCGTTAACCATCTCGAGATTGTCCGCCTTCTGTACATAAGTCTCAATCAATTTCAAAATTTCTTTCTTCACAGTACGAAGACCACGGATACGAGGCTTTTTTGGTGCAATAGGACCTTTAGTAATGTCAGTAATGGATAATAAATATACATGTTTCCTACTACTTACCATCTCTGGCAACACCTTCAGAGACCATTTGGCTAACAGCACGGTACATAGATAACATATCCATGTAGATACGACCAATTTGAGGATAGAAATAACTTCCCGTCGATGTGCAGGCTGCCACATTAGTTTTCATGATATTACCGATTATTTTGACCGTCTCAGTATTATCTAGAATACTAGGATCCTGGGTCGCCTGCAGGATGATAGCATCCCACTGTACAGAAAAGGGGTCAGTAATAAGGCAATCCAATTTTGATTGGGGTTTATTACAGCTTGGTTCGGAAGAGCCATCAAGTCTTGAATCAAGCGTTCTTGAATGCTTGATTGCCCTTGTGCGCTGATCATGTAACCGCACGCCTCGTAAAATGTGTGAACTTGTTGAGGCGATAGGTCCCGCGTAATTGTTTGCATAGTTCGCACAATCTCTTCGATAAAAGGCTCGCTCTCCCCAGGCTGGAGTGCTACAAAATGACGTCGACATTTTTGAGCAATTTTGATGAATGTGTCACAAGCCATGTCCTGGACGCCTTGAAAAGAGTAAGCAAATTATCTCCAAATGGTGGGACCTTGCACATACCCTCATGTGTCTCGTGCATGAACTCAAAAAGTTTGTTCACCACAGTTTTCAAAAACTTCCAGTGAGCCTTGAGAAACCGAGGGTATTGTCCGACGATATACATGATATTTGAGGCTACCACCGCCTTGTTGTCCTTTCCCCGCTTCATCTCCGTGAGGCCGAGAAGATCTTTGATGACTGTAACCAGAAATCTCTTTTCAGTCTCTTCATTCATGGCGCCCGAGATGGACCCAATGGCCCAGCATAGGGTGTTGCAGTTTGGCCATGACCATTCAGACCCATCAACTTGCTTAGCCAATTTTTCAGACATAATATTCTCTGTATCCACTACATCCAGATGAGTGAGATAAACTAGACATTCCCGGGTTGCCTTATACAACTGAATGGTATCGCTTTCCTTAACAAATTCACGAACAATTTCCCCTTCGTCGTTCTCTACGATTAAAACCTTTATATAATTAGTGGTTGGTCAAACGATAATCATTACCTATAAAACGCGAACTAACCTCTTCTGGCCTAACCATTCTTTCGATCATGACTTGTCTTAAGTTCGATAGAACATCTGTATACATGTGCTTTCTCAATGGAAAGTTTGCATGTAGGTTAGGATGAAGAGCGCCGCCTCCACTAGCTAGCCCCACAGAACCGATCTGTCCCATACTAAGAAGAGGATTGATATCAGTGATTGGCAGGGACTGCATTTCTTCATAGAGCTCTTGAACGAGCTTGTTCCAGTATTCAAGACAAATTTTAAAGATCTCACGATCTTCAATCTGTGAAATACGGATAAGGTAGAAATGGGAATGGGTAAGGTAATCTTTGTTAGGTAAATTCTCGATAAGCTAGTTTACTAGTCAATATTGATAGGACTTCAAACTGAGACATATTGGAAGAATACCTTGAGATGCGGAGTGAAAAAATTGCAAATGAACAAGGCTAGGTTTTGAATAAATTCCTGATCTCTATTATTACTTGATGGGTAAACGTAGCGGAGATCTGTAGACAATGGAACGATCTTTGAAACTGTTGTCATAACGTTGGTAAACATCTCAACCAATTTCTCGTCGTATTGATATTGGTTAACCTGAAGGCCTCCGATTTCGGTCAAACACTTCATAGTAACATTCCGAAACTCGGGCTGTTCTAGGAACCGTGTGCGGAGTGTTTCAATGATTGGAGTCTCAAAGATATAACCTAGAGGAATCCAGTTTAAAAAGCGAAGTAACGTTTCTAGAGTTGCCTTGATGAGACTTGGCTGCTCAGCCATTTGCAAAACCTCAGAGCAAAGCTGAAAGATGGAAGAAAATTCCTGACACATGGTTGTCTTAAGATTTTTAGTCTTAGACTGTGTCATCTGCTCTGCCGAAAAATCGAATACTTCTTCCGAAAGGAGCCGGAGAATGGCCATGTTGTTTTCGCAGATGGAGAGATTGCTCCGGCATGAGCTGATTATTTCGTTGATGAAATCAGGCCAGTCATGAGGCCAGTCTTGCTTCAATATCGATACCAACACAAGATTCAGTTTGTTGATTAAAATCCTTTGTTGATTCAAGCTTTCTGGTGAAGACGAGGCCTGGATGATGAAGCCAACAACAAAATTTCGGATTCCTAGAGACATTCAAGTTAGTCCAATGTTAATTGATCGTTCTATAGCTCGTCATTCTTGTATTCTTCGCCGCGTCTTGATCATACCTTGTCGTTGCTCTTTAGGTAAAATCTTCCATCGGGTCTGAATAACGTTATCAAGAACCTGGAGTCCAAGAACTGAGCGAGTTAACGATATGCACTAGAAAGTATAAGAAAATTCTTACATTTGGTTTGTGGATAGTTTGCAGACTCTAGCAACTTATCCACTAGAATCCAGGAGTCTGGATTCTCGCGAAACTATTGGTCGGGTTAGCATGAAACCTTAACAGATACCATGAAAGTGCTTACCTGGTTCAAAACTAATTGCGCGTTTTTTTGCTGCTGAAAGTCAGAAAGGCACAAGGGAGATGGAGCACAACAACTTAGAAGAGAAGAGCTCACATCTGGGCCCCTTCCCTCGTAGAAGGTGCGGACGTGCTTGTCCAGTTCATCGATAGAGATAGTGGCCATATCAATATCTGTGTTTTGGGTCTAGGTAAAGATCTTTGCGCTAGAGCTCCAGAAGAGCAAGCAATGAACAATAGATGTGTAAGTTAAAACTTACTGGAAGGGAAGATTTCTGGGAGTTTCTTGGATGATTGAGATGGCGGGGTAGAAAGTTGAGAGGACCTAAGACTGCATCGAAGGTTTAGCGAAGATAATAGTAATGTCGCAGTTATCACAAGCCTTACGTACACGCGAAGGTTCCTCTACGTACGCGTGTATGGAGAGATGCACAATTTATTCCAAAAGAATTGTGCGAAGTACTTGACAAAGAGAGAGGCTGTAGAGGATGGGCAAAGGGCGGGGTGGCTGGCCTGTATCCGTCATGAGATGAGTCAGCTCTCGCTTTCAGTAACACCAGAGCCGCAGTCTTTAGACACGAAATGTACCATCAATTTTGTTACCGCAACTACATGTACCTATATGTATGTAGCAGAATTAAACTTTGCGGCGGAATTGATAGATACAGCGGTGCCGAAAAGTCCTCGGGTCATGTGACCAAACTAAGCGAGTTCAGCTATGATAGGCTATAATTGGTTTCACGTGACCCGAGGACTTTTTCATACTTAAAATTTTGATCGCGTGGATCACGGGACATACATGTACTAGGGTGTAGCGAAAAGTGATCAGAATCTGATAAGATAAATACACGTATTCACCGCAGCATTTAATTATCACTTACCCTCACACCCGAGTACAGGTAATACCAAGGAATCTGATAAGGGAATCTTTCTGTGAAATAGGTGTGTTTATCTTATCAGATTGTCGGTATTTAAGTTGATCCAGGTACAGTACTCTACTAGCGATGTCGCAAAGTGCTCGGGTCACCTGACAGCGAGGTGTCTGAAGGACGACGGATAGAGTAGTGGGAAATACTTTGAATTGAAGGCGAAACTTCAGACCTCAACGAAACTTCACGACATTTTCGGCCCTCAGGCGTTTCCCGATCCGTCGCCCTTCAGACACCTCGCTGTCAGGTGACCCGAGCACTTTGCGACATCGCTAGTAGTTAGGATAAAGGAGTAGTTTCTTGGTCCGTGCTCACGTGATCACAGCAAAAGTCTTTTCAAGAGCCAATGGGACTATCGGGTCACGGAAAACCCACTTTCGCGATAATAGATCCTTTGCGCAGATAGAGCTGACTCTAAATTCTACTTGTATGATTGGTTGATGAGAGGATTGACGCCAATCAGGTTACCATAATTTGGAGCTGGAGTCTTTTGCGCAAAGGGTCTAATTCTCACCATCACTGTACAGTGGGTGGTAACATTATTGCGAAGTGGGTTTCCGTGGCCCGATAGTCCCATTGGCTCTTGAAGGAATTTCTGCTGTGAGCACAGACCACACCTTTAGCGCTGACTCTCGCATTAATTTTATCAGACTCTGACATTAGGGCTCAGCTACACCTCGCTATAAGAAACGCCAAGGTGCAGGCAATTTTCGTTTCCTATAGCCAATATTTCCTATAGCAAGTAACATTTTGGTGTAGAGCTGTTAGCGTGTACTTTGCACTGTTTCTTACAGCAAGGTTTTCTTATAACGATGTTTCTTATAACGAGGTGCAGCTGTACTAGGGCTTGTTCGGTTGCGTGATATTTGACCTAAAAAGGCATATCTTTTACCAGATATGTTAGGACCTTCTCCCTATTGGGGGCCAAATATCACGATATCTGGGTGCAACCGAACGGGCCCTGAAGGGGTAGGACGGAAATTATCCATTCGTCTACTCGTAGTTTTTTTACGTTTCCGAACTGGACTGGATCTGCATATGGGCGTAAATCGTGCTTAGCAACTAGATTCAGGACCTAGTAGCTTAACCAATTATTGATGAATTATAGTGGTTTTGGTATCTTTGGAAAGAGGATCATCAGGCCTGTCTACTTTTGTTAAGATAGAAGCAAATATCAAATTGTTTATGAGTATCCTAGAGTCAAAGATAAGCCAAAATTCAAGTTCAATCGAACGATGCAACACACAAATCCGCAGCCTGATAAAAATAACAATAATTTCACTGATTTGATATTGCCTGAGGCTGTCTTTTGTATTCCGATGTTTCGTGGGGCAAAGCTCTATTGACCCCACCTGCGCGAAGGGAAACCGGTGATCCAACCCTTACTACTACTGGAGCCGGCTCTAGTACGCTATATATGATACTTGCTCGGTGTTGAGGTGTTATCAGGTGCGAGCACATACGGCTGCGACTCACCCTTCCTTGTACCTACAGCGTGGGTATAAGTCATCAGACGACGTAGCCACAATTTTGCCTGCAAACGCGTATTTTGGTGGCATTCCGTCTGACTTATTATCGACCGCTGTACAAAAACCCGCTTTTATGTACTGAATAAACTGTTTTTGCTCTTTGTAACATTCTGATTTCCCGCACGAAAACTGCGTGTCTCCTACCACCAACCACATATAAATAAATAAATCTATCATTCTATGAAGTGATTAATTTATCAAAGCAATTTTGGGGTTGTTGTGGTCGGCGTGTCGAGCCCGATTCGTACATATGCACTAGGGGTCTCCCACCTCCGTGTAGTATTTGACCACTTCCATTGGTTAATTAATTAATTTTGCCAGCTCCCATAAATTTCCATCAGTCAATTATTAGGTATCTCAACTTATATTATGCCGGTTCCAATCTGCCAGCTCCAATAGAGTATTTTAGCTGCGCGAGTTGAACAGAAAGTCGAGCAGGTTGGACAGAAAGTCTAGCTAAAATACTCTAATGCCAGCGGTTAAAGCCACTTCAGTACTGTAATCCTATTAGTTCCACCCGCTGACCTCCACCCCCCTCCCCACCGCTCCTCCACCTCCAATTTCACTCCCACTGTTCATACAGTTATCGGTAGAATTATTGCAGAGATGTGGCGTTGGAAGATCGCCCTGCTCTCGGCGTGATCGTCGGTCCCTGCCTCTGCAATAATTCTACCGATAACTGTAGTTAGACTATTTAATAATAAGATTTACAGAGTTCCGTTGGGTTGGCTGGTTGCTATGTAGGAATTAGTCAGGGTTAGGGTTTCAGCGCGCGCCAGCAGATAACCGCACCAAAGACCAAATTTGATGTAGATGGCTTCCCTAGCCACCCGAACACCCCCCTCACCCGAACAGTTGAGTATGATTGGTACACACACCGGTTGCAACGAAGATCCTTTCTTGTTAACGTTGACTGTTCGGGTGAGGGGGGTGTTCGGGTGGCTAGGGAAGCTGTCTATTATTTAGTAGTAAATATTAAGTAAGCGGCAATTTAATTTTAGCAGAGTGAGTACCTACATGTACATACATGTAGTAAATACATGTAGATACAGTTCCAAAAAAGCGGGTGGATCCAGTACCGCACCTAGCAAAATACTGAAAAACTACGGTATTGTTACGGTATAATATTTAGAATTCCAATTTAATTCGGAAGTTTTAAACAATTCCGTATATTTGATACAGTATGTATTACATCACCTTTTTTGGTACTGACATGTACATACATGTACATACACTACATGTAACGTATGGTGCGCCCGATCTTCAAGGTAACGAAAAGTCAAGCTCGATTGTTCCACTTCCATATGCAGCGTGTAACCTTTAAGGGCGCGTTCGGGAACCCCAAAGTGAGAACTCCGCTTTAGAAAAACAACGTTAACTGTGTTATTAGAGAGTTTTAGCCACGCTTAAATTTAGTAATCGAGGCAACTTTCGAGGGAAAATGACCAGGGTGCCCAGGTAGTGTCAAATGAGAACCAATGACCAATCAGGACCTAATATTTGCACTGTGTAAATCTGAGAAATTTGATGTATCACACTGCAAGCAGCGAGGGTTAGGTATTATCATGCAAACACCCCGGTCATTTTCCCTCGAAAGTTGCCTTGATTGTTGAATTTGAGCGTGGCTAAAACTCTCTATTAACGGAGTTCACAAGATTTTTCCGTTAAGACATCAAAACGGAGTATTGGAGTGGAACACCAAACACACCCACTTTTCACTAAACGGAGTTTTACCCCAAACTCCGTTTTGACCCTTGAAAATGGGATTTTTAAGGCGTTCCCGAACGCGCCCTAAGTTTCTAGCCAGCTCTGTATAAATGGGTATAATACAATTCCACTCTGTTCACTCTTGGCCAAGTTTAAGCCCGTATAACTTCACAACCATGATAGATACCAAAACTCTGTCAAGCAATCTCTTCTTCATCACTATTTCTAGCCTTTCTCTTGACAGATCTTTTATATCTATTGTGGTAGTGAAGTTATACTGGCTTGAAATTTAGTTACCTTTAAGATCGGGGGCACTATCCCATGGTGGGATGAAATTGTCAAAGTTGCGACCTCCCTTTTCCAGCCTTCACTAGCCTAGTGTGGTAATTCTTAGGGGTTCTTGATTGGCTCTGTTCCGTAAAAAGCAAAATAATTTCTTCTCTAAGTCGTGCACGGTCCAGGTCGCAACTTTGACAAGTTTCATCCTACCATGGGATAGTTACTACGTTTTTGAACATTGTACGAGCCTATGGTCAAAAGAATCCGGTAGCACACGTTGCACCTCACATACATATGCCGGCGGTGGATTCTACCCCTCGCGCAGCGGGCCTGATAACTTAATAATATATGATTGATGTACTTAATTGTCCTCAAGGTTTATCTATTCTAAATTGAAGGTAAATATCTCAGTGTGTTGATTAGATATCGGGGTCGACGTTGGAGGAGTTCCCCCCATTGTTAGGTGTGCTACCGGATTCTTTTGGTCGTGGCCTCGTACAGCGGTAGGTAATAGACCCTTTGCGCAGATAGAGCTGGCTTTAAATTCTACTTGTATGGTTGGTTGATGAGAGGATCGATGCCAATCAGATTACCAGAATTTGGAGCTGGAGTCTTTTGCGCAAAGGGTCTAATAAGTGATGGAACGGCTGAGACCTGCTTTAAGTAAACCGCCACCAACATACGGCGTTTGCATGTATAACCGTATCTCAGGGCGTTCCATCACTTATTACCTGTCGCTGTACAAGGGTCTGGCATTAAGTGAATGAACAAAATTAGGTGTTGACAGGTGAGAATCCGTTTACTCACCAAATCCCGGAGCCTTGTGCATACATAAAAACCATGAGCTTGGCGTATTTTGTATAATATCAGTCGTGTCCGCAAACGTCAGGAAAACACAAGTACAGCGGAGTCTCAATTATAGCATATGGTCGGGAACGGATTTTCGTGTGCCACTATCGAGAATATGCTTGTATCGAGCACAACTTTGCCGGTACCGACTCACTTGGGATTGCCCAACTATATGCTACAATCAAGGATATGCTATTATCGAGAATGCTACTATCGAGACTCCACTGTAGTGTCGTTCACGGGGTATTGGCGGATACTGGGTGTTGACGGACTGAGGCAAAACTTAGCTTGGCTGTCTCTCTTTTGGCCTGTCAGTCAACACCCAGTATCCGCCAATACCCCGTGAACGACAGACTCTCAGTATACATGTATGTAGTCCTGGAACGTGTTAGGCACTCTCTCAACGTTAACGGCTTACATGCCAAATATTAAGGCAGTTTTTTTTATAGATACATGTATGTATGCGGGTGCTTCTCGGCTTAAACGTTTTCAGACGGTTGATTTAAATCTAGATCTCGCGAAAGATAGGCGTGGGAAAAAATGAAATAGAAGAGGTATGAGTATAGACCATAGAGATTGAGGGGCCAATGGTTTTATAAGTGGAAAGAAGAGAGAAAATGAAAATGCAATTAATATTACAGTAATTTGCGGAAGAGTATGCTGGAGTGCTAGGATCCACTAACCAGGTTGCCAAGTACCGCAATTTCCGTGGGAGGCCTCCACCCGATCAGGTACTGTACCTTTGATCCTTGTTGGTGTGGCCCCCTTTCGCATATTCCTGGACGGCTCGCATGGTCTCCTTTGCACAGGATTCCTCTGTACCTGCTCCTAATCCCTGAAGCGATGCAGCGACATGCATTGGAGGTTTACCAGACGGAAAGCACAAGCATGAACAGGAAACATGGAGCCTCTTGCCTCCCTTTCTGCCTCTTTGGGCCTGCTTCTTTGTGTGAACTTAACCAATCTCTCCACAGCCGCTGGTGGGCGGGCTGTCTCATCATTATTCAGGCCTAGACAACAGCCAATTCTTCCCTTGTCCAATCTATGCAGGAAGCGGCCTCTCCTTTCCTTTTCCCTTTTTCGTTGTTTCCCTCCCATAACCACTACCGCCCTCCCTTCTCTTCTTCTCTCTCCTCTCTCTACCTCTACCACCACCGCATCGTTGGATTCGCCAGACAGAGGCTCTTCAGTCACCGCTGCTTTACAGCCAGTAAATCCATTCAGTCATTCTTTTATCCTCGAAGCACTTTTCTCCATAAACCCTCTTTTGATCTCTCACATCAGTCATTCCTTACTTCCCCTTCCGACTAAGTTCACTATTATATGAATTTGTTTCCCTCTTTAGCACCATTTTGTTACGCCAAACACATTCCTTCGATTAATCCGTAAATATCGCTCCACCCAAATCAATTGGTTTAATCATCACCTTTTCGCATTAATACAACCCCAATTGAGAACGGCTTTTACTCCAAAGCACGTCATACATAATAGAATAACTCAACCTGGCCGTGCTGTAAAGATCAGTTGAGATAGTTTGTATCCGTGTATATATATAGTTCGAGGTGAGTAACAACATTTAGACAAAGTTGCGATGGCATAATCCCTAACGTTGGTAGTAAGAACCCTGCAGTGTTATTCGATTATGCATACTCGCGGGCACCACCGTTTGCACGAACTTGTACGTCGAAAAGCGACGGAGCTGCCGACCACTATCCACGATGTGGCCACACCAAGCTTGAACAAACGTGCAACCACGACGATAATTGCTGCAACAGCGACTTGCACGGAAGGAGATCCGAGCCCACGCTGTGAACTTCCAGCCAATGCTACTAATCGAACACTGCCAATTCTATTAGGTGCAATGTAAGTAATCCAACGAGCTTATGAATCTACAGTTGTCTGATCTCAATTAGGGTTCCCATTTTCATTGCATGTTTAGTTTTGGTCTATATTCATCGGAGACATACTCAAAAGTTGAAGAAAGAGGATGCCATGGATAAGACGAAAAGTATGGACTTTGGCATGGAATTTGGGAGTGGTAGCGGTAGTGGGAATCGTTCTAAAATACCACCCGCCCACCTTGCGGACGGCGAAAAGTCAGATAGTCGTAGCCGCCGACAAGTTTCCCTTGATCTCGACGTTGCATCACCATATCTTCTTCCGGCAGGCCTCCATTCGCATGATACTCTACAAACGATGGGTGCAAGCAACGATGACAGATATGGTCGTCCCATGACAGCTGGTAGGGATTCGTCGATCTACGCACATTCTATACGCCAAGACGACAGTCCTGATGGTTCTCGGACAAGTATGAATGGAGGACTGCTGAGTGGAGCTTCGCCGATGCCAATGTCCACGCCTCCACACCCACGGAAACCTTCTATGCCCAATCCTTCCCGCAGTGTCCCACAGATTACCGTACCCTCTCCTGCTGCCATGAAATCTCCCGTTTCCGGCCTACCTCTAAACCCTCGTTCTGGACTCAGTAATCGTGAAAGTGAGGAACAAAACACTTTATCTAAAGCGATCGAAGTGCAGCAACCGGACCCTCAACAACCAAATAAGGCACTTCCTCCTGTGCTCACAATTGGCTCTTCCCAACAATCTCCCCAAATTGACATTCAATTTGATTTAACGGAGTCTTCAAGACCGCTTTCAAACGATCAAAGTGAATATGGCGAAGGGCCTCAGTTTCGCCTATCTATGGCCTCGGAACGAAGTGAAATGGAGGATCCGATTCCTCAAGCGGCTAGTCGAAAGAGCTTAGCCCCGGGAGCATTTGAGGACCGCAGGCTTTCGATTGGGTTCCGTCCCCTGCCTCCAGAAGGAACAGCTGATGAGAACGCAGAGGAACGGGCAATGCGGATTAGGTCATTTTACAAGGAATACTTCGAGGATACGTCTCCTGCTCCCCCCATGCCCACACAACCCAGACACAATAGACAAGATGAACATCAAGGGGAATATCACGACGATAGTGTTGCAGTTTATGACCAAGAGATTGGTAGATTTGTAATACCTGGAGCAAGACCATTTGCAGAGGCCCCAACCCGACGTGCAATGACTCCCCCTCCTCGCATGCCACCAAGATTTGGTGGGCACCCACCAAGGAACGGGTCTGCTGCCAGCGGTCACTTTATGCCGCCTGGTCCACGGTCCTTCTCCTCTGCGAGTGGACGGGCGGGCCCCGGAGGACCCCCTCCTCAACGAAAGCCAATGGCCCCCCCTGCACCGCTTCATCTTCTACCCACGCCTTCAATGCTGAAGGAGGATGCCTTCGCTTCACCGGTTATATTTGCGCCCTCATCAAGAATTCCAGGAGATGGTACGGAATCCCCTGGCCTTCGTGGGGGGCTTCGCCCATACTCACCCAGTGTATCTCCACACGTACCGCTTGCATCTGCTTTTGATGAGCTCTCCCTTCTTCCCAACCCTCATAGTCTGAGAAATTCTTCTACGTTCACTGGACTTGATTTCGCTCCTCCACGCAAGTTTAAGAACGATGATGCAGTAAGCGACGCAGGGAGCATTAGGAGCAATAACAGCGGCGTAACAGCTCAGCAAATCCAAAATATCAGGAACGGCGCGTATCGCGTGTCACGCATTCCCCAGGACGTCGTTCCTGCTAAAGAGGCGATTTCGTCTAACCTCAAACCTACCTGGGATATGCGCAAGTAAGGAAATATGGTCTACTGTGAGTTAGAAATGGTGTTCGGATCCAGTATAGATTTCTTTCGTTCGGGTGTATAGGTACTCTTTGGGCAGCATTTTTTCCAATGATGATTTCCAAATCCGAAGGAACGCAGGCGACCAGCGGCAATATTTCTTAATTCCCTACATTCTTTTCTTAACGATTTTTGGACGTTCTGGTGATATCGAGCACAAGATCGGGCCAATTGCAAACACAAACCAACCAATAACGACGTGAGTCATGCATGAGAGTGGAGGTGGTCCTTTGAATTTTAAAGTTATGTTTTGAATCGATGTAATTGCGTGCAGTGCGTGCTTTTGTTATTTTGTCTGGATAGATGGAAGATGAAATTTTCGAGTACAGGCGTAAAAAGTGTTTCGGAAATACGCTCATTTTTCCAGCAGGATCGTTGATTTTTCTTTACTTCATTCTTTCTCATTCATCCGGCTTGTCCAGCCTCAAACTTGATGGATGTTGAGGACCAAAGCCATATAGGGAGTTGATGCTTGTGGGCATACATTATTTCGGTATCATGGGTACATATGTCTCTTTCTTATCTAGCGGTGATTCGTTTTATTCCTTTTCCCCCGCCTATTTCTCCACAGTTACTTCCATCTTCACCTCACTGGTATTTCCTGACCTCTACCTTGAACGGCAAAATGGCCAACTTTATTAGATTAGTTCATTCCCAGGTCCTTCTATCTTATTTCTCCTTTTTTTTTGTAAGTACAATATAGGTTGTAGTATTAGCGGGATTTATTTATTCTTTGGCAATAATATGAATATGCCAGCACTGTAGTATTAGCACTACTCGCGGTGAAAAATCCTCGGGCCATGTGACTAATCTAAGTAGAAATGAGATCAACTACAGTCGCACCTCGCTATGCCGGATAGTCAAGATTCAGTCCATTTCGTACAGGATAGCTAATCATCCGGGACAGCAAATAAATACTTAACAAATAAACCTAAACCTGGATTTGGTCCATTATCACCTCTGAACAATTTTTTTGGCTTCAAAAGCTCAGCTTCTAATATTATTGAGTGCTATGAGTACCTGGTTTCAATTTCGAAGGGGAAAGAGGAGTTCAAAACTTCGGAATTAGACCTTTAGTGAATAGGAAAATCTAGCTGTATATGGACTAGTGAATCTGGGATATCAAATACATGTACTGTCATTCACGGGGTGTTGGCGGACACTGGGTATTGGCGGATTGAAGCCAAAAGTTGGCTTGGCTGTCTCTTTTCAGGCTTGTCCGCCAACACCCAGTACCCGCCAATACCCCGTGAATGACAGTAGAGTATTATGGGGACAGGGGTCAGAGAGTTGGTCGTTTTCCCATACGGTACGAGAAGGCTAAAATCCGGGATAGCAAATTAATTTTGGTGAGGAATGAGAGTATGTATCAGCTAAATCTATCCGGGATAGCAAGGGATCCGGAATGTTGAGTTCCGGCATAGCGAGGTGCAACTGTACTCGGGGCAGGCATGAAGAACCTGAACATCGTTTTTCTGGTAGCATCTACTTTGACACTTGCTAGCGCGTTTTTATGTTCAGGTTCCTCTTGCCTACCCCGAGTATAATTGGGTTCACGTGACTCGACGACTTTTCGGCACCGTGAGTAGATTTAAGATTGAGCGCTTCTAAAGGGATATTCGCAGGCAAAACAGTACTAAGCAGGGAGAGAAAATCTTAGTAATTAGGACCTATGCCATATATAATCTCCCTTTTGATTGGCCAAGCGGCCTCCTATACTCGTATTTTCCTGACGTTTGTAAAAGAAACCGCTACATATTGCATACCATACTAAATTGTAGACTTGGCGCGTATTTATATGGTATGCAATAGTGGTTCCTTTTACAAACGTCACGAAAAATACGAGTACTGGGTTCAGCTATCTAGGCTGAAGTATGTACATAGGTTCAAAGGATATGAGGCTGAAATAAATCAGGAACTGGGTCTGTATGCCACCAAAATCTAGTTGCCAAGCACGACTTACACCCATTTGCAGACCCAAAAAACTACGGGTAATCGTCAAAAGGTTATTAATAGCATACGTACTCAAATGACCAAGACTTTTTTCAACACATGGCATGCTATAATGCTATATATACACTACAGTCCCATAAAAAGCCTCTTCAAAAAAAAAAAATCTACTATAACGAACAGGTTTTTTTGATCTAAATCTACTGTGCAGTTCACATGGAATCCTATCTGCTTTAAATTGTGAAATAAGTAGGTTCGTTATAACGGAGGCCAACTGCACTCTGTACTGACTACCCATGACCACCAATACATGTATTTATAGAGCCAAGAATCGATGAGCCGGGTATCGAATTTGATGTGGTTGCGCGCGCCCTCAATATCTTCGAGGAGTTTTGCTTGTATGCAACATGTACATGTACATGTAGTTGCAGCTTGAGAAGAAAGCCCCTTACCGCCCACCCTTAGCTCCTTCTGCACCATACTCTCTCCATTTACCTTTAATAATTGCATATACAAGCTATTGAATATCACCAATAATATTTCTTCGCTCCTTCGCTCTCTTCATTTTCTTCACGTCTGGAAAGTGCATATTTTCTAAGCTGGATAGAGAGCTAGGCTCTACAAACGCATAACCTCTTTTTATCCGTCATTTCCGTGTCCCTTTCTTTTTCACCATCTCATATCACTCTCCCTTCCCCTTCCCCTCCCCCTTCCCCTTCCTCCCCTTCCATTCCTCCACTGGCTTTTCAACCGTTGCCAGCTTCCCTGCCAGGTCACCACTTCCTCAACCTGGGTCAACTTGGGCCCTATCCATTCATTTAGTCATTAGTTGGACGCATTCGCTTGTTGTCGCTCTCGCTTTTGCTTTCGGTCTTTCTGATCCCCATAACCTTTATTATTCCCGCCTATTTCTTCGACAAATACTACACACACCCCTTCTCCATACTCCCCACTTGCATTTCTTCCCGCATGTTGAGTCGTTTGCGACCTGCATCGCATTTTCTTCTCTGAATCACTTAAGCTTTCTAAGCCCGTTACCCAACGATCTGCATATCAAGTGTGCGTCGTGAAAATTGCCATCTAAACGATGTCTAGTTCCAATATTACCAGTGCGTTTCTATCTTCAATTTCACCTTATCCACACCTCAACCTCCTTTCTTACTCCACAAGCTCCCTAAGGATTCTTTGCTGACATCTATAGCCCCGCCCACTGTTGCATCACCTCCGTCTCTGACGTCTGTACCTCCCACCACCTCTCCAGTGCGTGACCCTACCACACCTTTGTCATCATCATCTACAGCACTCCCAATCACTACATCCCAAATAGTTCCTACCACAACAACTCAACCAACAACGTCTCCAACCCCAACACTCCCAGCCACAACGCCAACCTCCACCACCTTGACCACCCCTTCTATTGTCACCGCAACTCAAGCACCGATCACCAGTACCTTCGAAACTGTCATTGTAACTACTGTTTCGCCATCGAATGAAACTCCTCGGACAGTCACGCAAACCATTACTTCGACCAATATCAGCCCAGGAGGAGGAGGTGTAGCGACAGTTCTATCATCTGTTTTGACATCTAGCCCCGAAGCTACCGGCACTTCTACCGCAGAGCAACCGACCAGTTCTTCGGGGCAGAACTCTAATGCCGGAGGTGGGGGGTTGAACGGAACTGGAAAAGTGGTGGTTGCAGTAATTGTTCCTATTATTGGAGTTGCATTTGTTGCAATACTTGTGTTGTTTTTATGGAAGAGGCGACAAAAGACCAGGGCCGATGCAGAAGCCAGGAGAAAAGAGGTTGAGGAATACGGATATAATCCTAATGATCCCCACGGGGGCGCGGCATCAGCGGCGGCGGGTGTTGGGGTTGCTCGGAGTAATAGTAACGGTGAAGAAACTCTTTACGAAATGACAGAAAGCGATGGAGCTGGTTATAGAGGATGGGGATCGACAAATGGAGGGAGGAAAGCGTCAAATATGGGCTCGAGTGTGGGGACTAGCGTACCAATGTCTCCTGTTGGGATGGCATTTTCGGATGGGGGTTTCACTCAGCAGCAGCAACAAAATATCATTGGCCCCGTCCCAGATGGGTATACGGGTGTAGCGACTTCGCCTAGTACATCTACCTTCCCTGCGGGCAACTCACCTTCTGTTGATGGTTCAAATGCTCCTTTGATTCATGGGAGTCGGCCTTTAACAGCAGATTCTAGTGTAATTGGAGCCATGAATGGTCCTGCCGCGGCGGAAAATCCCGGAGGAATTCATAGAGGCATTTCCAATGCATCTTCAAATTATTCCGCCATGACTCAGTCAGATCAATCTGATATTGGTCAACCCATATCCCATCACGATGCTCAATACTATGGTGTGGATGATGGGTATGAGGATGCATATTACTCCTCGAGGAACCCCGCCCATCCCTATTCAGGAGATAATGGTTATGGACCAGCCCCTGTCATTAGGGATGTCTCTGCTAGACGTAACACTCGCATCGAAACACCTACAAGCACCCACTTTCCTCAACAGGGTAATAGTGGTATTGCCCAGAATTTTTAGGGAGTGCAACGAACCAAGGCTTGTTAAGAATCCCTGAGGTTTCTGGAGGTTTGTTGGAAACGGTAGTTATTTTTTTTTGTTCTTCATTCTTTCTCTAATAACACTGTCTTGAATATGAGAACAACTTGTCTCGTATATCTAGGATACAACATTAAAGGAGTGAGGGTTACTCTGTCAACATTATTCTATAAGGTTATATTCTGAGGTTGTTGTTCTGTCACTTTTTTTATATTTATCCTTTATCCTCCCCCATCTACGTATTTGAATTGTCTACAAAAGGTACAGAATTTAGTGCTTTTATGCCATATCTGACGTTTTTCTAAATTCTGCTTGTTTCTTTTTTGTCACTTTCCCTCTTTCTTTTGCATTGTGTTTCCTTGGGCAAAAAGGTGATATATCGGCCTTTCTAATGTTGGGGATATTGACCCTATGGGCCTTTCTGAAAATTGCTCCGGTTAGCTGAAAAATGGCGATATTTGAGTGGATGTTCTTCCTGAATGGTGTCGGGTACAGATTTTCTCGTGATGTGGTGCTGAAATGGGACAAGGATTAAAGCCTGGGAGTCTATATGAGTTGTTGTATGTACCCACAAAGGCCAGGGCGACTACAGTAGGCTTCGCTGTTAAGTTGTTGCGGTCACTCGCTTTGCGGTGAAGGATGGAGTCTGATTTACTGTTCTTATGCGCAATGAGACTCATGGCTTCATCCATTTTTGGTGTTTATATTGATCTTAGGTATGGCAGCATCATTCTTTTATGCTCAAACGTAGTTGCGTATCTTACTCAGTTCCTACCTGATTCCACATATATGTATTTGCTCTGCTTCATCCAATACACTTCGAGTGCACATCTGCTCTTTTCAGGTTGCGCGTGCATTCAGGTCGTGAAAGGTCCAGGACTAAAGTGATCCCATCTAGGGTAATTAGGCACACAAATTGATATATGGCCGCTCACTATGGCGCGTCATTCACACAAGGAAAAGCCCCATTAACATATGAGTGGATTCAAATTTTAGTATGCTGCCAGTTAAACCAATGTCAATACATACTTTTGTGGTATCTATGGACGGCGTTCTGTACTGCATGCATAAGCATATATTCTAACCAGTGGATCGACGGATGATTCGAGTTCATAGACCCGAAATTGAATTTTATACATATATCAACGTCTACATTTAGTAGTACTAGTAGAGCCTAAGTAGATTGTTAGGTATCGTTTATTTGTCAAGGCTACTCTAGGAAGTGAAAATATCGATAATCACTCCTACCGTCTTACAGGGGGTGTAATTGAAGAGACTGGGAAATCAACAGTTTCCCATGGGTACGTACCTACAGTACCGTAAAAACTCGATATGTGAGCCCTGGCTCATCTATCGAACCTGAGATCTCTGATTGGTTGCTTTATGTTTCTTCACTGTTATTCATCCTGTATTTTTGGCTTAGGCCCAGGCTCACCAGTCGAGCTTTTCCGGTACTATAGGTAGGTATATTGTAGGTTTTGTTTACTGGTTGGCGAAAGGCCGGATCTAGGGGGACCAATAGCGTGAAAGGTTCCACAGATATTTTCAGCCACGTTGACATCGATACTGCTGTTGAGAAGGAGAAACGATGATGCTGGATCTGAGACCTGCGTTTTCGAAGCCGATCACTGGCCAAGGCTCGCTTAAAATCCGGGTAATACTACATACATGTATGCATCTACATCCGCCCACAGCAATCTTGAAGGGCATGAGGTGGTTGAGTTGGAGCCTGCAGATGGGATGGCACCAGACCGAACACAAATAAACACAAAAGTCGTAACCACATGTAATGGTTACTTCGTCGATATTCATATTACGTAGTACTCAGTGGCTATTGCTAGAGTTTCGGAGCAGAATTCATATATATTAGCAAAGAAGAAGTGAATAAAGAGGTGAGGTGGAGCTTGATACCGGTGATTCCTTCTTCCCCAATTCCTTGCGTTGGATCCAGTCGGTTAGATCGATATAAATAAACAATGATGGTTCAGGGCCTGTAGATCGAGCACGATTCTTGGATGCGGCCCTTGCCAACATTTTATCAAGCCAACAACAACAGCCGTAGAAGAGCGCACGTTTGTCTTTACAGATCCCTCATTGGCTCTCAACCATAAATCTCTTCACGATATTTGGAACCCACGGGCAGCTCCTCCGCGCTCGCTGACCGCGAAGTACATTTTCGAAGAGAGGGGCAAAGGTTGATGGAGTGAAGGAAAGAGGAGGGTAGGTTGTATGGATGCCAGCAACTTCCACCAGGGTGACTGACAGCTACTGTTGATGAAGCTCGGTCTTCGGTCTCTGCACGCTCCCCTCTTCATCTTTACTTCGCATCATCAGCCATCAAGCACTCAACTTTCCATCCTCTGACTGTAGGTTGTAATAATCCTTTCCACGTGACAGGAGGAAGCGGGCATCCCGAGCAGTTGCGCCCCGCCATCTCCGGAGCCTCACCATAAGCCAGCATAAAACAGCAGCATGTGAGAAAACCACAACTTGGAACCCTTGAGATGAGATGCACAGAATAAACTGATATTTCGGGTGTGTATAGGAAGTTCGGAAAAACCTTAGCAAAGCGGCAATTGGACATTCCCGAGTATGCGGCCAGCTTTGTCAACTACAAAGCTCTCAAAAAGGTCTTGCATCCTTACTTTAGTTTGTTCTGTATTCCTTGAATCCAAATCTGACGGTTTTCTATACATAGCTTATCAAATCGCTGGGCGCTGGAATAAAGGCACCAGCTCCTCCAGTACCTTTTCAAAGCCCGGGAGGTCGTTCCTTCAGTAACCCACAGGCCACCTTGCAAGCAAATAAAGCCACCTTCTTTTTTAAACTGGTCAGTTTGACCTAACATCTGTTAGTATGGCCAGGAGCTGAATTAGGAGTCGAACGAATACAGGAAAGAGAGCTGGAGAAGGTGAATACGTATTATTTGCATAAAGAGGCTGAAGTAGGGCGCAACCCCGCCGTATTGTAGACATTGTCACTGACCCTAGTGACAGCTGAAACTGCGGTTGAAAACATTGATAGATAAGAAGAGGCTTATCCAATCTAGGAGTGAGACTACCTCTAAAATTTCAGCAACATACATTACTTTACAGGAGGGATTCCGACAATTTCAACATGACCTAAGCAAGTTACAGCAGTTTGTTGAAGTCAACGCTACCGCATTTTCGAAGATTTTAAAAAAGGTGATTTAGAGACATATATCTACAGTATCAATGAACCAGGCCGCTAATAAAATGCTTGTAGTGGGATAAATCGTCAAAGGTATTTGGGTCTAGCCACCAGGTCTTCTCGGGCCAATTTACTTACATATGCCTCGCAGTCACGGACAAAGGAACTTTATCTTTCTAGAGCGGTAGAAGTTCAACCATGTTTCAACCGAGACGTTATAACAGAGCTTTCGGATCAGGCAACAACCAGTCTCCTCGAGCTCGAGGCCTGGGCAGAGGGGGAGAACATCTCTTTTGACAGAAAAGGGAGTGAAAGTACTCTCACTGGGCGTTTGCTCGGCACAGACGAGAGCGATGCCGATGCCGAATTTCTGAGAGCTATCTTTTCCGAGAATACTACTGTTTTGAAGGAGTGGATAGCCCGATTGGAGGGATCCGGAAATGCGCGTGAGAAGGTCACTAGAGCCTTTCTTGCAGCTATCCCCGAAGGTTCCGAGGAGTCACTTGGAGTACTTATGGAAACCAACCTTATTGATTATCATTCAGAGGATGAGATCAATGAGAGGAATTGTCTTCACGAAGCTGCAAACGCTGGTAGAATGTCAATTCTCAAGGTTGGACTACATCATGGGGTGGATGTTGCTCGAGCTGATGTTTATGGTCGAATACCGTTACACTATTCCTGCATTCATGGACACGTTGAAATGGTACAGATATTGGTTGATGTCAAACCGTCAACGATCGATGCCATGGACCACGATAATTTCACTCCATTGATACACGCTATAACACAGAACAAACAGCAGTGTGTCTCCAAATTGATTGCCTGTAATGCTCGGATAGACCCGAGGCATGAGCAAGACTATATTCCGCTCAATTTGGCCTGCCAGTATGGCCTTTGCGAGATTTCGGAAATCCTGCTCAAGCACAATGCTCGGATCTTACCAGACGCAGAAGGCCTTTACCCCCAGCACCTAGTCGCAAGGTCTGGCGAGTCAGTACGGCTTCTGATGTTACTAAAGCAGTATGGAGCGAATCTAAATGAGGTGGACAAGCTATTTCAGTGGACGGCTGTGTTCCATGCTGCAAGCGAGGGGCATGTAGAATGCCTGAAAGCTCTTCTAGAGAGCGGTGCTAGGAGTGACATTTTAGACGAAAAAGAGCTTTCTGCCATGTATTATGCAGCTTGGGAGGGTCATCTCGAGTGTATGCAACTGCTTTCTGCGGCAGGTGGAGGACTTGGTATCGTCGGGACTTTTCCTCATAAGCCATCACCTGCTTCAATCGCCTCAACGCAGTCTGGAACACATATGACTATTGACTCTGACGGAATTCCCGATCTCTCTTTGCCCCCTCCCATTCTTCCTCTACGTCGGTATGGACATAATTTCCTTGAAAATAAGACCTTCGTTCAGCTCACTTTCCACGAGGCGGGTACTGAGCCAATACTATTTTACCAAGACGACAAGTATCCCGCAGCTAGACTCACTATATCATCGAAGTCGTCGGATCTTATTCCCCGAAATCTCCTCCTTCCTCTCAGCGAGGATCCCAAAACAATCTCCTTTCAAATTGATACATTGGATCAATTTACCATAGATTTTGATATATACCCAACCTT
Source organism: Morchella sp. 2016-41 (assembly GCA_024713855.1). NCBI lineage: Eukaryota > Fungi > Ascomycota > Pezizomycetes > Pezizales > Morchellaceae > Morchella > Morchella sp. 2016-41. The sequence goes on along the minus strand of JAMGZD010000001.1, from coordinate 3,240,947 downwards.
TGGGTCTAAGGTGATTGCGCGGACAATTGCTTTACCGAACACCTTTAGTTCAAGTAGCTCTGGTCATTGTATTTTGCCGCTTTTCGACCCTCGCCTTCGAGCTATGGGCCGAATATCTTTCGATTTCCAAATAATCAAACCTTTCCAAGGCGTTCCACTGGAGATAACCCATTTTGCAACTTATTGGAAAGCTACAAGTCAATTTGAGTCTCACCCGAATGCACTTATTACTGGATCATCCCTATCCGGAGAGTATGTCCGTATTTACATCCAGCTCACCAGAGATTGCGTTCCCGTATTATACCCTAGATGGACAATACCCTTCGGTGGGCTTGAGGTTCCTGTTTCTCAGGTTAGCTTCGCTCAATTTCAAAAGGTTGGTGCTCAGTCTGGCGTGGGCATCAAGCAAAAGCTATTGGCAGTAAACAATCTATCGGAAGTTTATCTCATACTGGCATACTCGTTTACTGGCCTCAGCGAAGTTCTGTCAATTCTACCCAGTGAGGTACACCTTGACCTTAACATTATCTATCCGACCTTTGCCGAAGAACAAGAGTATGGATTGACGGCCACACCAAATGTTAACACCTGTGTCGACTCTATATTAAATACCGTATTTGATCATGCCAGAGCATTAAAGCAAACATCACATGATTTAACACGATCTATTGTCTTTTCTTCATCAAATTCCAATGTTTGCACCGCGCTCAATTGGAAGCAACCCAATTGTGAGATTGTCTTGAGTCGTTGACATGAATAACATGGTCGATGCTAATATTTCAACCTAGACCCAGTGTTTTATTGTAATGATCTTGGGAAAGAGCCAGGAGACGACTTGAACGAAGTAGCCTCAAGCGCTAGGAGTTGTACGTCTATTAAGGAGGCTGTTAGATTTGCATCTAACAACAATTTAATGGGACTCATATGTTCATCTCGACTCTTAGTAAGTCTATTCCAAGTTCCAAACGTGGCAGGGAATAAGAAAATATATTCATTTCTGTATAGGATATTGTGCCTGCCCTTGCACAAAGTGTAAAGGTCGCGGGCTTGGTGTTGGTTGCTCACACCGCAAATGATCCATCCCCAGCTATTCTCGCATCTGTCGATGGTGTTCTAAGGAAAGAAGGGGTTTTGAAGTTTGAAGAGACAATTGATATGTGAACTGCTAGGGAGAAATTTATGTATTACTATCTTTTTGTTCCGATTCCTTTCTTCTATTGAGTACAAGATGGAATTACTGAGGGGATTGATATTCTGAATTCAGCCCCTAGAATTTCCTCCTTCGCCCAAGGAGTAAATGTACCCTTATGTACATAATAGTTATATCCTCCAGCTTGAAAGTTGTGAAAAGAAACTTAGGATTGAGGAGATTCTAATTGGGGGAACGGATCGACTTTGGAATTATCAAGTAGAACTATTTGACGCCCATCGTCCATAATTAGATCCCACCGCAGCGTCTCGAACTGCAATAGCCGCATATTTTATGTAAATAATAAATCTACAAAGTTCATGGGATAGCATGAGAAACATACCATGCCCATCCTCGTCCTTCGCACGCTTTTGAAACGCATAAGGCCTTCACCCTTCGTTCCTTTGACTCGATAAGATATATCAATATCGCCATGAAGCTGACTCAACTTCCCACTGATCCAAGGCATCTTGTATTTGTAGGTAATCTCATCACCAAGGAGCTGTCGAGCTTCGGGGTGAACACGGAGAGCATAAAGGGTTGATGAAACAACGGAAGTGGATGACTTTTGGTAGTTGAAAAGAGCAAGTGTGCTGGCCCCCAAGATGACAAGGAAGACAGGAACGGATATCAGCGTCGAGCGACGGGGACCCACGGCTGTTAGGGCTCTTATTATCAGTCCCAAATACGACCAAGGTATGAAATGGAATCCGACCTGGAAGCGCACGGTCGCTCCTTCTCTCTATCAAAACCTGCCCAGTTTTGGGAGCAATGGTGATTTTACGCGATTGAATTGAGCACATATTACGAAGAAGACACTTCGTAGGAGAGAAGAGGCAGTACTTTGTGGTTCGGATAACCATTTTTGCTATGGTGATGATTGGTTTCGGTTATCAAAATGATGTTGGAGGTCGAATGAGATTAAATAAACGCCAAGACATGTATGTATGTAAATATGACGTGGGAGGTGCTAGGCCCAGGTTCACGGAGGGCTTGTATTTGAGGCTGAGTTATCTAAGATCAGATTGAATCACTGTACCTACTCTACTAGGGGTGGGCCAGGGCCACCTCGCGACCGCGAGGTCTCTCCCACCCTCCGTGTAGTATTTCACCACCAAGTTCTGCTGGGGTAATCCATTTCTTAGCCCCGGTGCCAGCCCCGATGCCAGCTCTAATGCCAGCTCCAGTGCTAGCTACAGTGCCCGCTCCGGTGCTAGTCTAGTACCAGCTCTAATGCCAGCTCTGAAGCCCGCTCCGGTGGCGGCTACGGTGCCAGCTCCATTGCCGGCTCCTGTGCCAGCTCCATTATATGCCGGCTACAGTGTCAGCTCCAGTGCCAGTCCAGTGGCGCTGATAGTCCCAATATATGGAAGCTTCACCGCTCCCCCCACCGCTCCTTCATCTCTACCGCTCCTCCAATCCCCCCCCCCCCCTCCTCTATTGCTCGTCCCCCTTTCCTCCACTGCTCGTCCCCCTTTCCTCCACTGCTCCTGCCCCTCTTCCTCCCCCACCGCTCCTCTCCAACCTTCCTCCACCTCCCAGTGCTCATAGTGGACTACTTAATAGTCATATTTATTAAAGAGTTTCGTACCGGCTAGGTCAGGGTTAGGGTTGTGGTAGCCAGCAGGATAGTAGGCAGGGTAACGACTCCAAATCCGGTAGGGTAACCGCACTAAGTCAGGTAGGGTAACCGCAGCAAAGAAACGAAATCTGATGTGTCGTGCTTACTAGATACCCCTGTCGCTGTCAGTAATCAGTCGAGGAAATCTGAAAAAGTGTATTGAGTCGTATTAGGTAGCGGTGGGCCACCGCCCAGGCGAAGTGTGAGCAGAATGGCGGGTGTAGTGAGTCGGGTGTGGTGAGTCGGGTGTGGTGAGTCGGGTGTGGTGAGTCGGGTGTGGTGAGTCGGGTGTGGTAGTCGGGTGTGGTGAGTCAGGGTTTCTGATGAGTAAACTAAATATATAATTTGATGGAGTTTCTTTAACATAAAGTTCGGACTATTTTGCATAGCTATTGCTACCAGTGTAGCGGTTTAAATGTCTGACGTATGTCGAAGTCTTGGGGTTCAAATCAGGCTCGGCGATATATAATTGAGGCGCCGAAGGTGCGTCGCATTGTCGACTTGTGGATGAGATCTTCTTGCGGAGGAAGAGTCGTCCGACTTAGTGTCTGTGAATTTATTCCTCTGGAGCTAAAGGCGTAACATTGTTTATTCAAAGCTTAATTTCGCTCGGGGTGATGATGTGATGTGTGAACAGCTGGCGTAAGTCGATGCAGCTTTTTTCTACATGCCGAGTGATATTTCATGATCCAATACAAAATGATTTTGAAGAGACGTTGTTGCAAGACGTTTCGCGTGCTGAAATCTTACAGTAAAGCTTTTTTCAAGCTATTATAGAATCACGATCTATTGGTAGGCTAATATATATACTCCACGTTAAGAATGAAATCATAATTATCAGCATTTATTTTGTTATTGTTTATTGTACATGAATTCAGTTACAATTGTGCTAACAAAACCTCTGAGTAAACTATGTTTGTAGTTTGTGCGCCTGTATCCTCCCTTTGCAATACCTTCAGATTGTTGACGTCGGTAGTTCTAGATAACGCAACATATAGTTGACCATGCGTAAATGATGTTGTTCGCAAATCAATACCGACCACATTAAGGGATTGTCCTTGAGCCTTATTTACCGTCATTGCAAAACACAACCGTATTGGGAGTTGTTTGCGTGTAAGAATGAACGGTAGTTCTCCCTCTGTTGTTGATAGTTTGATTCGTGGGATTATTTTGATTTGACCGTCAAAGTCGCCGCCCAAGATTCGCGCTTCAATGCAACGGATAGCCATTTTTGTAACTGTCATGCGAGTACCATTGCAGAGCCCTTGTTTTGGATAGAGATTACGTAGGAGAATAATCGGTGCACCTATCTTTAACTTCAACTCCGAAGGTGGAATACCTGCTGGATTCAAACTTTGAAGATATTCAGCTGGTAGCTCATTTGACCGATCCGGGGAGTCCTCAAAATCCGCACTATCAGATGAATAAAAGCTTTGAGTTTCTCCAATGATCTCGTTGAGTACAATATCATTAAACTCTGATACCGTGTCGTTACGCATGGCCAGGATTGCACGGCCCTTGAATACACTATGATCGATATGAGCTTGCTGGATTATTTGAGGTGGAAAAACGTGAGTACAAAGCTCCTTGACGGTTGTTGTTATTTGAATAAATGGTGGCAGTGTTATATATCCTTGCATATCGGGGTTGTATGACATTGCTGCAAGCCATTCCGCGAATAACGTATTCGAAATATTATTCTGAACTCTCATATTTTGCTTCAAAGATAAAAGCTTGAAGTGTTGCCACAAAGACGATGTTTGAAGACAGGCACGAACCGTAGCTTCTCTATTCCCCCGCCTAACAACAGGAAGAATTTGTGCAAAATCGCCACCAAGAATAATTGGGATATCACCGAACAAAGAATGTATATTTGTATCACAAATATCATTGAGTGAACGGTTGACAGCTTCAAAACAATACTTATGTTGCATCGGCACTTCATCCCAAATAATAATTGCTGTTTGACGAAGAAGACCTCCAAGTAATGTATTGCGTGTAAATCCGCAAACCGAAGATTCGTTGATAACGATAGGAATCTTAAAGCGAGAATGTGAAGTGCGACCACCTGGTAACAATTGAGCCGCAATTCCAGAAGAAGCTACACATAGCACAATCTTTCCTTGAGACCGGAAGTGATTGCACAATGTTTTATACAGAAACGTTTTTCCGGTTCCAGCGGGCCCTCATCAGCAAACCTCCAACCTCCGCCAGACGCTCTGGACGCTCCTGGCGCCCAGGGCGATCGGTAGACAAACTGCCTCTCCAGAGAAGCAACGGAGCGTTCCTGGCGCCTTCTGGCGCATCGCATTCCGCCCTGGCGAGCACTGATGCCCCCTGCGCCGCGCGCGCTGGTGTATCTAGTGCGCCCGAGCAATACCCTCACCCTGGCGGAGTTACGCCGCTCAGACGCTATCCCGACGGTCTTCTCGCCCGGCGCTCGCGACGGAATGCTTTCTCGCCGACGCTCGCGACGGAATGCTTTCTCGCCCGACGCTCGCGACGGAATGCTCTCCGGCGCTCGCGCGACGGGCGTTACCTCGCCGGAGACTACTACCTATCTCCGCCTCCGAGCTCTCGGCGACTCCTGGGCATATCGCTAATGCTTACGGGCTCGACCGCTCTTCAGCAAGAAGGCTCAATGCATACTACTCTTTGCATTAGTAGGCACTGCTTTGCGGAGCATCCAAAACCGTGATTCTATTACTAAATACTAACACTACAAGCGTCTAGAAACCGCCAATCGAATATAATACAGGCATAGGTATCTCCAAAGCACTCGCTGCTGCTCCCCAAAGCACTCGCCATTGCGGTCCAAAGCACTGCCCGGTGCCCTACAGATCCTCTTCCTTCTCCTCTCCCTCGCGATCCCCCTCTTCACCCTCCTCGCCTTCCTCCGCTTCAATGCGCGAAGTNGAGCATGAACCACCTCTTCCTGGCCGCCACCNTTGTCGGAACCAGAGATATCCTCTCGAGCACTCGGGGTGCTTTCCGAAAGCATTCGAATGCTGCAAGATCGGCCGCTAACGCCGTCGTCTCGCTGAATCCATCTTCCGGTATAACCTCGATAGTGATGCCTTTCTTCTCGTATCTGTCAAAGTTAGCCTCAATATCCGGAAAAGCACTCTGCCATTGCATACTTTTTCTCGGAGGTTATCCTTAATCACCTCCAACGTTGCCTCCTGATTCTGCCTACTCCTCCCCTTCCATGTGTTGCTCATCCTGTTGAAGGTTTCTACTCCGTTTCAATGTCAGCTCGCAAATCCAATATAGATAATCTGAACGTTTTAAGAGCAGTGATGAATGCTCTCAAAGCTTCCGCCATTGCTGTAAGGACATTGGGATTCTTACTGACAACACTCTCATTTTGTGACTGGAAATGGTCTGGCTTAACGTATATTCCCGTTGACCATGCTCGAATGCCATGCCAAATCGCAGTGGATATCAGGCATATAAACGTAGGGGTAATCCGCTCTAGGAACTCGGGGTCTTTTACCCTCGCATCCTGACCCCATCAAAGTATTTATAGTACAATATGTCGATAATCTCGGTAGCGAAACCGTGAGCGGTAGGTCTAGTATCTGTTAGCAGCGTTCGCGAGTGCTCTCTGAGCACTCCGGGTGCTTCGCTGGGATTGATCATACCTCATAATGCTGCGCAGGGCTCAAGCGATCATTCTTCAAAAGATACTCTCTTGAGCAGCCCTCGCCTCAGGACTCGAGAGCTTTCCAAGCCCATAGATGGTCGAATCCGCCAGCCGCCCTTTAACCTCGTGCATCAAGTGCGAGCGCACTCGGGAGTGTAGACTTCTGACCTATCGGTGTCAATTACGCTTCTAGGAGCACTCGTGAACGTTTCAAGAGCATCCACCTGTTTGATAACGACCTCGTCGAGATCTGCTGCACATCCCACCCTGCGACTGGCAGCTGCGCATATTTACTACCAGTACCGAAAGCCTCGCGCGCGGAAAAGGTAGAAGAGTGTGGTCCCGATTAGCGTGCTGCACTCCTTCTCAATCCTCTGGGCTTGCGTTGAACGTTTGCACTCCTCGAGCTAGGTAACAAGGATCGCTGAGATAGGTTACTTCCTTGCGAATGTTAACGATGCTCTCAAAGCGGTGGTCAGTGCTATCGGGAATACTACTAACCTCACTTTCTGCTATAGGAGCATTTCCTTCGTCCCTGATAGATGAAGGAAGCTGTGCAATATCATATCCTGGTTGCGCTTCTGGTAAATATACCGAGGACTTGAGGAATCCGGGGACTGCTCATAGAGCTCTCGCCAATGCCCTCAAAGGCGGGAGGAGCGATAGGTGCGGTAAGTGGGGAGGAATCGCCGTACCTCGAGCAGCGTGAGGAAAGAATGATGTGCCGTGTAGAAGAGCCGTAGTCAATATCGCGAGAATAAACGGGCACTGAAGAAGGCATGGATTGTGAGGATATCGGAGGTGCTCTCTGAGATGCCGGGAATGCTCCTGAGGCAGCTTGGGGCGATCTCTGAGATGCTTCCTGGCTGGGTACGGAGTGGGTCTGTGGGATGCGGTGGCGCCACTGTGATGCGTTCTGTCTGGGTGCGAAGTGGGAGCTGCTCTCCGTACTACCTTTGCACCCGGACGTGCTCCCCTCTGAAAGCGTTAGCGCCGTCCTGAACTTTAATGGGTGGGAGGGAGTCGAACCTGTATCACATCCACCGAGACGTCGGAGGAAGCAATAACCTCCGCTACCGCTCCGGTTGGTCTCCTCCGAGCATTGAGTGCTTTCGGCAGTAGTCGGCTGTACTGTCTGAGCCTCTTCCCCGTACTCTGGGATCTCTGCTGGGTGGAGGCTTGAGGTTCTTCTTCCGGATCGTCCAGATTCTCCTCAGAGCTCTCCTGGGCGTTCTCTGGGGAGTCGTCATACTCGGAGTGGCTCGTATCGCGGTTTCCTCCACCTCTGGCACATGCTCCTCAGGCTGCTCCTCCTGCACTGGCACTTCAGCGCTGTCAGTATTGCCATTGGGAGATGGAATTCTACCCTTCTAGGGCTGCTTCTTCCAGTGGAAGTGTCGGTGAAACGGAGAAGCCCTTTACGCGCTATTGGGGCGGTGGTCGACTGACTGCTCCGAGTGCCTGTCGATTGACTACTCAGTGCTGGTAGAGAGTGGGGTCAATGCTCTGAATGATATTTCAGACCCATCAGTCTGTGAATCATCATGCTCTTCGGGTGGTACTGGAAGTCGTGGTACTGCGGAGAGAAGTGCTGAACCGGCAGATCGCTTGTTGAGAGGCATTCTGCTTGCTGGCAGGAGTATCCAATGTGCTCTAGGAGCATTCTTTTGCGTGATTTGATTAGAAATCAACGCTTGGCGACAGAGTTTTCGTCGTAGCAACAAGAATTTTCACCGCTCAACCACATCCGCTCACCGCATCCGAAGTCATTTCTAATCACTCGTTTACTGCACTTTCCAAGCGATAACGAGTGCTCTGAGAGCAATATAGGAGTTTGAACCGACTGCAATTGAAGTAAGAAGAAAGAAGAAACGTAATCTAATCTAATCTAATCTAGTATAAGAAATCTAACTAGTATAAGAAATCTAATCTAATATAAGAAAATCTAAATCGATGAAACCTATCTATTCATATAAAGGAAATCTAAACATCAAATAGCACCGAACCCAATCCCAGGAGCACTGGCCAGCGCTCAGAAAGAAACATACCACTATTCAAAGGTAGCGATCGTTCGACAGAAGAGAAAGGAGAGATTATACCAAAGGAAAGTAATGATGCCAGTAGCACTATGGCGTTCAGAAAACAATACATACCGCTATTCAGAGGTAAGCGTTCGTTGAGCAGAAAGAAGCGAGAGATTATACCAAAGAAAACTAATGATGCCCGCCATCGCCACCACCACCACCACCGTCACCACCACCGCCTCCAGAAGGTCCACCACCACCACCACCACCCGGAGGAGGAGGAGGAGGTCCGCCCGGAGGAGGAGGAGGAGGTCCGCCCGGAGGAGGAGGAGGAGGTCCACCCGGAGGAGGAGGAGGAGGAGGAGGAGGAGGAGGAGGTCCGCCCGGAGGAGGGTTGCCACCACCACCACCGCCCGGAGGAGGGTTACCACCGCCCGGAGGAGGATTACCACCACCACCACCACCACCGCCCGGAGGGTTACCACCGCCCGGAGGAGGATTACCACCACCACCACCACCACCACCGCCCAGCAGCAGCCGCGGTGCGTCAGCAGCTCTCTTGGCTGCTATCCCGGCAGCGCCCAGATTACTCCTGTGCGAAGTTTGCGTCAGCAACTCTACACCAGAGGATACTTCCTCAGGTATTTGGGGTCTAAGTCGTCGATAGCATCTTGCTGTCTATCGCGACGTCTAACAAGAGTCTGGATTAGCCTTTGATTACTGGCATCAGTTCTGGGCAAATATACCCTCATTCCTTTAGCATTTATGCGGTGATTTCCCTCCTCATAGTCAGAGTCCTCTGCTGGAATATCGATCGTGGTGTAATCGTCTTCTCGATATGAGGAATGCTTCGTGATAGCGGCGGAGTTTCAGCACCACCCAAATTAGCACCGCGCCCGCTCTGTGGAGCACCGCGAGTATCCTCCGAGGCCTGCCAACACTATTCTTCAACCAACCTCGACCTCTTCCGAATCAGTGATCTGGACCTCCGTCGGCCGGACAGGAGGATTGGATGCGGTGGAGCGTTGTCGAGTGCTCCCCAGATACTCCTGATCGCTCTGTCGGGTGGGGTGTGCTTCAGGATCAAGTTGCAGAGCTCTGGAAACGTTATCTTTGTCAGAATACCAATGAGCGAATTCTGATTTCGTCGATGGTTCCAGTCATAGATACGGGCGGGCAACTACGGAGAATGCTCCCAGAGCATCCGGTCTACCACCGTGACCATTATGGACGGTCTATCGAGTTCGGCGGACACTGGGTTCCGTTCACGCTTCTTAGGCGCCGGCCACTGTCCTCATCATCATCATCATCGCTACCGTCAGCAACTTCTCTAAACTCGCGATTCCCCTGCCCCTCGATAGCTTCTCCTTCTGCCCAACATCGCCAATGAGCCACTTCAAAGCGTCGGCGAGTGCTCTGCAGTGCGGTATTTGGTCCGTTCCATGGGAGGAACCCGCGGAGGCGAGTGCTCAATATCTTGAGGCAGAAGCGTCGACGCTGCTGCTCGGAGCGGTTTTGTTGACCCAACCGGTGTTGTGGAGCTCCGCCTTGAGTCGTTGCGGACGGTAGTGTACACTTTAGGTAGGTTGATCAAACCTAAAGTCATCTTCGCTTTATTTGCCTGAGTCGTTTTTAGAGTTTGAGAGCTTGAGACGATGCTGCTGAAGCACCGAGCGCTTGAGGACTGGCGAACTCTAACCGAGACGCGGGGAGTTTCTGGGGCAGGATCTCGGCGCCTTTGCCTCTGCTCTGCGGTGGAGGTGGGTATTGGTATCCGACGGGGCGTCGGGTGAGCTCTGTGAAGCCTGGCGACTGCTTTTGGGGCAGGGAGCGCGAAGTGGGAGCTCGGTTTGACGGACAGGTGCCGATGGTGGTAGTGGCGGCGAGCTGCCTAACTCTGGGGAAAAGCTGGAGACTTGTCGAACTGTTCGTTCTCTTTGGGGCTTTGGACTTGCTGCTGGGCCTGCTGCTGAGCCTGCTGCAGGGAGTATGTGTCGGGGCCTGCTGGGGCTGCTGCTGTACCTGCTGAGCGCTTTTTGGGCTTGAGTGCTGCTGGGCCTGCTGGGCCTGCTGCTGTGCCTGCTGCAGAAGCGTTCTCTGTCGCTCGACTTCAGGTTGCCCCTGCCTCGCTATCGCCATCGCTGCTGCTACTGCTGCTGCTACTGCTGCTGCTACTGCTGCTGCTACTGCTGCTGCTGCTGCTGCTGCTACTATCGCTATCGCTATCGCTATCGCTATCTTTCTTGGTTTTAGATTTCCTGATACCCACTCTTTTGGGAAGAGTCTCGAGTCTCGGGAGGCGGTGCCGCTTGCTGAGGAGCGGTGGCGGATGCTTCTCTGAGCACGACGACTGCGGCGAGGGTGTCTCTCCTATCTCTATTGGGATAGGCTGGATGCTTTCCTGCTCTTTCTGAGGCAGCGAAGGTGAGGACTTCTCTTTCTGCTTCTGCGCCTTCTTTGTAGTGTCTCCTGCTTCTTCTTCTCCTTCTTCTCCTTCTTCTTCTCCTTCTTCTCCTTCTTCTTCTTTTCCTTCTTTCGGCTTTTTGCTATCTGAATCGTGTCTGGATCGCGATCTCGCTTCTTCTGTGAGCTTTGTGGAGTGCTCTGAGGCGGAATGAAGGTGGCTAGTGAATATAGAATATTTGATGAGTATGGTTCTGAGAGCAATAGAATTAAGGAGGATATACCATCTTATATATGATTCTTTAGATGTGCAGCTTGAAAGCTTGAAAGCTCGAACTTTAAATTTGAAACTTGAAACTTGAACCGTAAACTTGAAGCGTGAGCTGAATGCGCTTAGAGATATCTTGAAAGCTTTGATAGCAGTGAGGGTATGAAGTGGTAGTCTTTGGAAGATGGTTAGGAATCTCGCGATCTGGAAGGAGGAGAAGGGTGCTCTTATACCGCATCGAATCTGCTATTCCAGAGCTCATCATGTTTCCGAGAGCACCACTGTGTGCTATAGGAGCACCCCTATGTGCTATCACGGGCACTCTCGAGTGCTCCGACCCGGCGCATATGGTGCTCAAGCCGTCTTCAATGTTTGCTCCAATACATGGCGTAGCTCTAGCGCGCACTCGAAGATTCTACTCTGGTGGTTTGATTCAATTGAATGACGTAGATGAATGCTCTAGGCGCACTCGGGAATGCTCTGACGGTAGTACCAACAGTGGTATCAATTGGATTCCAATGTTGGGTTGGAGTTTCGGTTCTTGTTGGTGTCGGCGCTCTGTGCGCTATGAAGCCGAGTCGGACAGTGTGTATCGTTTGAGCTCGTAGTCGATATTGGTATTGAATTTTCCGTTGAGAACGGTTTCTCGATCTGAATAGCTTTCGCGAAGTCTTAGCGAGGTGGCGAATGCTGAGAGGGCAGAAACGGAGCATCGCTGGTGGCATGATTGCTGTTTCTCTCGTTGCATGCTCGTTGCATGCTCATGTTTGTGTTTTCAGTATTCCGTTGGAGATGTATGCCGTCAAAGTCAGCCGTGCTCTGCTGGAGAGTCTGGCGCAACACAAGCACTCGGCAGCACTCTGCTAAGTGAGCACTCTGCGTGGGATTACAAATTGCTCGTGAGCACTCTGCTAGCGGCACTCTGCGTAGGAATTGCTCGTGAGCACTCTGAACAACAACTGGCGTCGGGAGCCTCATGATGATTGGCTGACAAATCGTTCATAGAGCACTCTGCACTGCAGGAAAGAGCCTCCGCCTTGGCAGACTGCAAATTCTCGAGTCCAATGAAATCGTCTTGCCCTTTTTGCAGCAAGAGGTACAGCTCCTCCGCGAATTTTGACAGACATCTTCGAACGATCCATCCTTTAGAAGCAGATGAATGGCTGGGAAATCAATATTCACTGCTGGAGCACGATCAATCAGCAGAAACCCCTGGCGACACTGGCGAGCCAGAGAGCATTCGATTGCTATTCAGAGGCACTACGAGTCGAATCTGACACTTCGATCAAGATTCGGGTAACAATTCGGACCTCGAATCCGAATCATATTTCGTGATGGAGGAGGCAGGCGGTGATTCAAATGGGCATATGGCATCTACGACAGTTCTGAGGGTCTTTGGGGAGCAACTTTTCGGAGGACTACGACGAGTCTTTCACAGAACTTCTCCAATACCCATGGCACCCATTTCGGTCAGCATCTGAGTTCAGAATGGCGCTACTTCACAGTCTAAAGCCTCACAGGAACATCGACAGCTTCTTTCTGCGCCTCCGAGTAGTGGCGAGTGCTCCTACAGCACCGGGCGGGGTTTTATCAAGAGGTTGGAGGAAATGAGCGACACACTAGGAAAGGCAAGCTGGAATCGTTCGGAGGTGGATATTGGGGAGAAGATCTCCTACTACTACCGCAATCCAATGGTTGTCGTCCGATATCTTCTAGAACGCGTGCCTTCCGAGTCATTGGTGTCTGGCGCGTGGTGGAACATAATGAGTTCGGCGGCGAATGTATGGAAATGCATACAGGAGATTGGTGGTGGGAGATACAGGTTCGTAAGCCTCTCTGCCAACTTGCACTCCGGATACTCCAGGAGATGTCGCTAATGCTTCTCGATAGAATCGTTACGGAGGAGTCTACTGTCGTACCAATTATATGCGCGTCGGATGGCACACATCGACAAATTTCAGCGAGGACAAGAAAGCCTGGCCAATCTATCTTACCATCGGGAACATCAAGTCGTCGGTCTTGCAATAAGCCCACAGGCGTTCATTCATTCTCCTCGGGCTGCTACCAGTGCCACCAAAGCTCGGAAAGAACACAACACTCGTTAACTCCGTTTTAAGGCGTCGAGTCAAATGGCACTGCATCGTGCCCTTGGGGAGATCTTTCAAAGCATTCGCGAGTCTTTCTCAGGAGAGGCGAGCTGATCAAATCGCCCGGCGGCTGACGACTATGCTTTCCGGTGCTCTCGGGCTGGATCGCGATCAACCCGAGCACTCAAACTTGCAAAACATCAGCACTAGCGCTGCGCGATGCGAGGTGGAGTTTCACAATCTTGGGAAGCACTCGTCGAAGCTCTATCAACCACGAGGACTACAGGAGAGGGTACAGCTATTTGGCGGAACNCGGGCAATCTAGAACCGGTGGAATAGCTTGTTGCGAGATCCGTCAAAACACTCTTCAATGCTTTCTGGGGTATGCCGAGGGTTAATCCGTACGATCTCAATAAACCGGACAGACTGCGCAGTATCTGCGCAGGGATGTTGAAGCGCGTGATGGAGTGGATTCAGGGCTTCCTGAAGAAGCATCGCGATTGGAGGAATTCGACAACGGCGGGCTTCGATTGCGCCTTACCCTGGGCTGGCAGTACCAAACAAAGCGTATCGTTCTACCACCCAATGGCAAGGGAAAGAGATCACGGAATCTGGGGCGGGTCGTTCTAGGAGCACTCGCGGCTGCTCTGAGAAACCGGGAGTGGCTGTCAGGGCGGCGAAAGCTTTGAAATGCGTTCGAAGTCTAATGAAACTTCCACTTAATGGCGCAATATGAGTCATCTGGCGCACTGGACTATATGGAGAGCTATCTCGGCGATTTCCATAAACACAAGGATATCTTTTTAGAATTCAGGCGTCTGAAGACATTAAGGGCGAAAGATCGAGCGAAAGCAGTTAGTGGCTCCCAGAGCAGCTCAGGAGATTCGGGAAAAATCGCACTTCAACTTCATCAAATCAAGACGCCTTGACGACTACCGTGGAAGACGTTGAGTCACGTAAGATTCCTCAATACTCCACGGACGCCGCCGAATTTGCTCATGGTTTGGCGAAAAAGAAGTTTTGCTGCAGCCATTCAACAAGCGCCGACGCAACGCAGACACTCTGACCATGCGCAGGCGACACGTTAGAGATCCGAATTCTAAATCTGAAAGATGTCGTTGGAGGTCACGAGAGCACCGGCATCCTCTGGCCATCGGGATAACGCTCAAGGAGTTGCTTCGACATTTTCAAAATCGAGGACCGCAAGAAAGCGCCGAATGAGCGGCTCAATAGTAAGCGGACTGCCCTGAAGCGTCTTTGCAACCCCTCCGCGAAATCGGCGGAAAAGACTGTTCAACATAGCAGACAGATTGCAAATGAGCCATATCACGCTATATCGCCTGTTAAAGGAGTATGCGAAGATGCGGGATGCTCTCAGAGCTTTGCGGAAGCTGAGAGGCGTTTTGGAGCGGGTGGAGGTTTTCACATGCTTGCAGGTTCCGATACCAATATTCCAAAGGCCTGGCGTATCTGAGGTTCACAATATCAGGTGTCTGGGGAACATCATCTTTTAGGAAGGGAAAATAAGAAAGGATTGGGCATGGGTATCGGTAGGTTCCTCAGAGCAGTGGGGAGTGTTTGAGGGGCTTACCAGGGCGAGTAGAGGCTCTGTTCAAGGTGCGGGATAGCACAGGGCGCGCATGGACTATGTGTAGTTGAGCTACTTGAGGCGAAGGATCGCGGTATCGTGATAACTCTCATGGGCTGCTGAAGGTCTGTAGGAGGAGGAGGAAGAGGATGTGGGTCGTGAATATTCGGAGTATATTAGGAATGGCCCATTTGTTCGAGATGGATGCTGGTAATTGGCTGGTAAATACTAGGATAGATTTGCGTACGTGGAATGAATTCAGTTGAATGCTTTGAGAGCAGTCATAAGTCTTTATCAGTGAGAGCGTTACGAATGCTATCCAATGATGTGAGAGAATTACCAGTGCTATCCAGTGAGAGCATTACCGAGTGCTATCCAATGATGTGAGAGTATTACCGAGTGCTATCCAGTGAGAGCATTACCGAGTGCTATTGAATGACAGCATTGCCGAGTGCTATCTAGTGAATGCTCTGAGGGCAGTGGCGAGTGCTCTACGAGTGGAATGTTAGACCCAATAGGACCGTCTAATTCAAAATTAGGTGCCGTTCTGCTGAAATGCATGCGGATTGGAAGAGGAGGTGAGTATCGGCCGCTCAGTATCTGAGTCTGTTATCCAGCAAGCTCGCCGACCATAATGCTGCTTATGCTTGGGAAACTATTTCCAGCAAGCTCGCTGGAGTGCTGCTTAGGCAGGGCATTGAGCTTTTCAGGCAGCCGTCTGTGGCCTAAACCTCAAGGCTCAAATGCCTGTCACAAATCGGCAGATACATACCCNATCGTCAAAGGTTTGGTAGCCATCCCCAGTATACACNACAGTGCTCAGTATCAGTATTCCGCAACTGACCGTTCAGTGGCGTGAAGAATCCCACGTGAGATATCGTTTGAGAGACTGGCAATGCCTACCTCTCCTTTGAAGAAAGCGTGTCGATTCATATGGGTCTAAGTGGGGATGTCCCACCTTGAATAGTATTATCAAAGATGTTTCCAGCATTGGTCAGTGCTATGAAAGCAGCAGCAGCCAGTGCTCTCAGGAAGTGGCGATATCTGCTTAGCATCAGTGAAAACTTTGTTGTGAAGTGTGTCTTGGCGTGGCGATATGCTCCTGTGGTGTCTGGCGAGCAGCTCGGTGAGAATGCTCTCCTGGCGCGGATAGCACTGCCGAGTGCTCTCTGGGCGTGGCGATATGTTCTGGTGGCGCCCGGCGAGCAGATCGTTATGATTTGATCTCCTGGCGCAGATATTAGTGGCGAGTGCTATCGCGCTGGTGCTGTCTCCTGGTGGTCCCGGCGCATCCGTGATTCGTTGCCAGTCCTGGGCGGGGACTCATTCGCTGATCGTTATCCAGACGCGGGAGGCCTACCCCAGGCGTGCCATGGCGGAGAGAGCATGCCATGGCGGAGAAGGCGTGCGGGTGCTCTCGGGGACGAGCAGCACATTGCCTGGGCGTGCTGGCGCGTGAAGGTGCGCGATGCGCCTAGAGAAAAAGCGGAGAGAGCATTGCTGGGTGCTCTATGGATGTTGGTGATATCGCCAGGAGCACTCTGTAGACAGTAGTAATAGCGGCGCAAAGAAAGCTCATTAGGACTATTCGGTACTGCTTGGAGCGAGTCTTCTGGTGGAGCGAAGTGCTCTGAGTGGAGCGAAGTGCTCTGGTTGGGGCGAGTGCTCTGCTTGGAAGTGCTTTCTCCTTGGCGCGTCTTCTGGCGGAGTCGCGAATAGTCTTTCTGGAGCGTCGAGCGCGGTGATAGCATCGCCTGGCGCGAGCATTATCTTCCAGGATCGCTGGCGAGCGTTATGCTCCAGCGGACGCCTGGCGCGAGCATTATGCCCTGGCGGCGCCTGGCGCGAGCATTATGCCCTGGCGGCGCGCGTGGGCATCGTGCTCTGGTGACGCCTGGCGCGGGCATCATGCTGTGGCGGCGCCAGGCGCGAGTAACGCTGCCCTGGCGGCGCCTGGCGTCCCTGGCGCCCAGGGCGTAGGCTCTGCGCCCTGAGGAATACCAGAGTTTGCTGATGCTTGCAAGAAAAACCGTGAATTTTGTGGAGTGTTATTGATACTGTTGACAATGGTATTAAAGCAGGTCAACTGTTCTTCATTGAGTTGATCAATTCTCTCAATACTTAATATTGTTTCCAAGTCGAGATCATATCGTAATTCAGATGCAATCATTTCATTTCCAGCGGTACGTCCCCAATCATTGATATTTGTTGGTAAACCATAGTCGGAAAGATTCTTATTTGAATCCGCAAGTATTTGAGATATCAAATATAAACCGTAATCGATATGTGGATCAAGTAAATCAGGCGGTGTGATTAGTCCTTCGTCATTCAAAATTGCATGTCGTAAGTCGTCACAAATATTATTTGCAAATTGATTCCAGAGTAGTAAAGGTTCTGTAACATCTCCAAATAGAATAGCTGTTGCGAAAAGGGTTCTTAACGAAAATCCAGTGGAAAATAGAATTGCCTCTTGAAAGCATTGAATCCATTCTTGGTCATCTTGAAGCAATCCGAGCGCCAAGCATGCGAGCTTAAACGTATCATGTACAGTGTTGTTGACGGTACGAAGATTCTCAAATGATTTGGCACCACGAACAACTGTCAATAGTAGACGGAGATAATATTTCTCCCCGACTAATGGATTGCAATGATACATCCGGCCAATTGCAATACCGCGCTTTCTAGGTGCCCACTTTCGCAGTTGTGGATTGTAAGTAAAATGTTGTGGGAAATCCTGGTAAAGATAATGTTGTCCATCCTCATATAACTGATTATATTCAAAGAATGCAATCAGCGTTGACTTTGCTAACAGCATTCGTTCCCGTAAAGCTTCTTCATCGATATTTGCCTCAAAGTATACAGGCTGTTCATTTGGCATATGAATTGCGAGATGAATAACAGCTGGAGATTCCTCATGCATTGAGAATTCGAACAAACGCCAAACAGCTTCTGTTGGACCAATGTATCGACCTTGTAAATATCTTTTGACTTCATCCGAATTTGCATCCACTTCCAGAGTTGTACGGTCGGATCCTTTGTAAATATACTTGTGAATATATTTAATTGCATTGATTGTTGCACATACTTCAACGTTTATATGTGCCTTATAACGCCAGGACAAATAAGGGTTATAAGGTACAATCCATCTGTTATCAAACGTATGCATTCGAACATCTCGTGAACCTCTTACAGGAACCATAAAGTTGTTACCATCATTCCGACGTCGATATAATGGATATCCATCCTCTTGGATAACTGTTTCATTTTGAAATTGTTTAGGATAACGTTTGGTGCAAAGTCGAGGTGCACCAGGTGTTTTTGAGATCATACATGGCGCATCAAATACTGATTCTCCGCAAGGGCCATGCACCATACATGATTTGATAACAGCTGTGAGTTCACCATCGGGATCAAATGCGGGATCTGGCAATTCAGCACATACAATCTGGTCAATACGTTCTGAAGTCATGAATCTGTCATCAGGATGTAAAAATAATAGCAGGTGCATATGTGGTAAACCACGTTTCTGATACTCAATAGTCCAGACACATCCGAGGTAACGTCCGAAAATATGTTTGTGTTTAATTTCCTGTAAAAGCTGTTGTTGTTTGAGATGAAAAACTCTCGCAACCAAATCTGGACGATCAACAGCTGTTTGACCCGGGAGTAATTCTGCAACGATTTCCGACCATTTAGGATTTGCTGTGAATGTGATAAAAAGCGAAGGTCTTCCGAAGTGTCTGACGATAGCCATTGAGTCCTGATATAATTGTTGCATATAACGATCACCACCACTATAGCTGCTAGGCAGTATTATTCTCCGTCCGGTTTGTTCTGGATTGAAGTCTTCTTGAAGCATAGCATCCGCAAGGCCATTATACAAATCCGATCGAAGCCTTGATTGATTCATACGTATCCAATTTAGTTTGTTCTGATCACAGACAGCCCATGCGTCAACCAAATATTGTTGAAAAAGCTTTTGAGATTGAAATAGTGTTAAAGGCTCGGTTGAACGTGAATGAATACGATAGCTATATAATAGATTAGTAACAATTTCTATGATAATACATCAAACATACCGATAAAATTCCCGTTGACCTAAACGTAATACTTTGCGGTTATTCAATCGATCTCGAAGTTGTAAACTCCAATGCCAACCGGTATCTCCATTTGGAAAAAGCAATACGTAATGCAATGGCATATACGCAGCATGGTTAGGATTGATGATACTGAATCTCTGATTTGGCAATGGATTTCTATGTGCCAATACGATATCACGGAATCCAGCTTCGTCATATTCATCGGGAATTATTACGGCCACCTCGTTACTTGTAGGTAGGTTGTTTCGCCGTTTATCTGCACCTGTTTCAACTATCAATTGCAGACGTGGATTAAGTAAAACGCGTGCATTAAAATCTTGTGTTGAAGCATTATCCAATCTTTCTTTTGCTGTTTTATAAAATCCAATAAACGGATTTATTGAATTTAACTCCATTGTGAGACGTTGAAGTACCATAATATCTAAAGTCGGATGTGTTGTATGTCGTACTTGGGCCGCATATTCTGGATCGTAGAAATATAGTTGAGCGAAGCAAGGAGTTGCTCCGATTGCTGGTACCAATGGCCCCTGAATATGATATAATTCACCATGAATTTGGAAGCAACTTATACCACCGCCATTTGCGCCAACTCTTGTGTCCGTTTTGTGTTTGAGTGAGGTAAACGTAAGTGCTGCATTATATTCCCGTATATGTTTTCGAAAGTTTCTTGGGACCGTTTCCAACGATTCCAACAGATACTTCAGATAATCAGAAGGGGGTTTCAGAATATCGAGGACAACGTCTCCCTTCTTGCAACAATTCTCAAAGATTGGTGTTTGAATTGAGCTCCCGGTGCAGCTTGAACGTTCATTTAGCCAATGCAAAGCTTTGCATGATTGACAAATAATTGTCATACGCCCAAGTGTTAATGATGACCATTTTGTTCGGGAAGACAAAAATGCCATTGGAGAGGGAGCTGCAACTCGTACAACCGGACGGGGCTGAATTAATGTTAGAAAATATCCCAAAATTTTTTCGGTAACTAAAATTATAATACCTCTATATTATTTTCTTCTTCCATTAATCTCGCGGCCCTACGCGCTGTTCTCCGTTCTCTCTCTAGTTGCTATAGAATGTTAGAGTAAAATATAATTGACATTCGGAAAGCTTCAAGTATACATACCAGACATGTACGACATGATTTACGTGGCTCTCCTTGATTATCCTTATCGTAATCATCAAGAGATTTCTCCCGTTTGCATTTACGGCACGTTACGGGATTCATTGTTGTTTTTTTGTTGATCAGAATTGTTTTAAAAGATGCTGGGATGGGGGGGGGGTCCCTATTTATAGCAATGGGTCTTGACAGGTCCGGGTCAGGGTTAGGGTTATCGGCGGGTGTGCCAGCACCAAAGACACCAAGATTTATTTATTAACATATAATTTAATACTCCTACATTTTGTTTTGATTGATGCGTTGTCCGGTGTTGACTATCTTGGTGTTGCGTTGTCCGTCGGCAGTGTTGACCATTGTCCGGTGTTGTGGCGATTTGGTGGCGGATCGGTTGCGCGGATCAGTCAGGGTTCAACCGGCCGAAACTGCTTCTATCGTGACATATTAGAGGCCAGGGCCACTCGCGTGAAATGTCGGCCGAACATCCCGGGCGATTGAAACATTTGGAGAATCTCTACGTTAAGCGTGTATTGGCAGTCATGTGACTTGGAATTTGGTGAGAAAACATCCGGGTAGCAATTTCTGCGTTTATCGGTTTTCAGAATACTCACAGATGCTAAAAAATGCGCAGGTTGCTACTTTATTGTAGTAGATCGTTTCCTAGGTAGGGCACGCTAATGCATGAGAGAGATTCTCCAAATGTTTCAATCGTCCAAGGGATAACTTTCACAAAAAATCGGGTAATGATAGAACTCTTAGTAACAAAGTGGAACAGTATTATATCCATTTATACCCCCAGAAAAGCAAACCTAACTAATTCGTAGCAGAATAACTAGAAATGGGCTCTCTCATTAACCGCGGTGTCACCTTTAATAGCGTGTGCACTATACGATTGTTCACCTCTAAGAGTGTGCACACACCTTAGATTACCCGCTGCACAAAAGGTCACTCGATTTTGTAACTATCTAAGTCAACCAAAGTCAATGTTCAATATTGGATTCTGATCTTTCTAAAATTAGGATATTGAGGCAACATGATGCTAGGGTTGTTGGAGAGCTACCAGAAGCGACTTTGAAGGTATTCCAGCCTTGCTAGTAATTGATGCTAAAAATCCGATGCCGATCCCGAATAGATTGATTCTAACGCCCCCAAAACGCCATAGCTCATAGTCCGCCCAACCTACCCTGACGCGTAGGACTCGTCGACATATTCTTTAAATAGCTGTCTCATCCCTTTGAGAAATAGTGAAAAGTCTCTACTTTCATTCAATTTACCTACTACATCGCCTATTTTCGTCTTGTCTACCCTTGGCCGACATTGTATGACTTCACGAGCCAGAGTTAAGCGGTGCTTGAGATAATTAAGTCGGTGGCGGGATTGCTCAGTGATTCATACCTTCATAGTCTCTAGTAACCATGTTGACAATGAAAGAGAACTCTTTACTCCAATCGGAGTCAATAATATGTGTGAATACAAACTTCAGATGGTCGGTGACACCTGCCCCTTCTATACGCATGCCTAGATAATCTTCCCAGAACAAGAGCTCCGGGGCATTACGTGAAGCTTGAGAACTCAAGGTTTTACGTTCAGCCGCTCTCACTGGAAATCGAGGTTAGTAAACTAGGAAAGAGTACTGGCTCATGGAATTCATGAAGGTTGCAAACTTTTTCTCTTATTGCGTATAGCTTCTTGGGCCTCCTCAATTTGTGCCAAAAGGTGTGTGCGTTGTTCCTCTTTGCATTGCTTTTTGCGGGCCATGTCAGAAATGACCTGTTCTGCTTCAGTAGCTTCTTGGTCTTCTTTCGCAACGACTAAAATAGAAAAGGACGAATTAGGAGCAACATTCCCGTGCCAAGAGGGATCAAAGTATTGTCACCACTTACTCTCGGCAACATCTTTCTCCTTTTGCTGATAGTGCTCAATTTCTTTCTTTAACATCCGCTGGGTATCTTCATCAGTGCAGTTCAATCAGTTTTCCAAATCAATCCATGTGTAGCGTAAACGTGAGAGAGAGCACTTACCTTTATCCTCGACAACGTTTTTGGCAAACTCGTTTCTCTCCTCCAGGATACGCTTCCGGTTTCTCTCAATGTACTCGTCGAAGTTGACTGTAAAGCGTACCATCCGGTCTCTGAGCTCTTCAAAGCCAAAATGGATTGGAGGGAGAGTAGCAGCCATAGATGGTTTGAATGGAAGGTTGCGTGTATACCTTGGGTCGATGGAGGGGGTTGAGGTATGTTTGTGTGCTGTTATAGATACTGTAGTGAGATGTTGCCGTAGTAACAGAAGAATCTTATCTGCTTATCGGGATCCGCCACAAGGCAATCTTCGGGTCACATGACGGGCAAACTCCGGTCATATGATCGTACTTGGTCGCCAACCGCAACACGTTCTACAACAAGATAAAGATATAAATAAAAATCCAGCAGACATCAATTATCACCACATACAATAAGCTTCTTGAAGATGAGTGGATTTCAGGATGTACGTGATGTGATGGATATTGGTGGTCCCTCTGAGAGCACCCCGCGAGTTCCTCCCCTGAAGAAACAAAAAACTGTCGAAAAACGACCAGGTGTGTTCTCCTTGATCTACCCACTCTTTGTACCTGTTCCTGTCTTTTTATAAGTTCATATCCTAACTTTATTGGGAACCGAAGATGGAATTACTCGTGAGCTTTTCGCGTTACTGGGGGAGAATCCCCCGCCAGTCGCTATAGTCGAAAATAAATTCAAAGAAAAGCCAAAGTGGATGGGAAAAGCCAACCCATGGTATGGTTGAATAATATCTGTGTGCAAGGTAGATTGTCAGTTAACTGAGATATCCACAGGGAATGGAAAGATTTTACCAACCCGGCGCGAACTGACAATCTTATTTTACGACATTGGGAACGAAAAAGTAAAGAGCCCGCTGATCTCGAATACCGATTCTCAAAATTCAATGTCAAGGTCGATATCCCCACCTACTCTGACGGAGAATATGAAATCCTGAAAGATCTGGATTGGTCTCGAGAGGAAACCGATTATCTTTTCGATCTCTGCCGCGAATACGATCTCCGTTTTATCGTCATATGGGACCGTTATGAATTTCCTGATGGCAAGGCAAGAAGTGTTGAGGACCTAAAAGCGCGCTATTATTCAGTGTGCCGGAGCCTGATGGAATTGAGAACACCGCTCAACCGGATGTCGCCTGAGGAAACCCAGATATTTAATATGCTCAATTTCGATAAGGAGCGAGAGACTTCAAGAAAGAAAATGGCAAATGTGCTCTTTGCGAGGACACCCGAACAGGTGAGGGAAGAAGAAATGCTGTTGGCCGAGCTTAAGAGGATCGTCACAAGCCAACAGCGAACACTGGAAGAACGAAAGGATCTTTTTAATCGTCTCGAGATGCCGTCCTCACAAGGCTCAATCGCTGGATACACTGGAAGCCAGGGTTTAGCTGCTTTAAGAGAATTTATGGTCAATAGTTCAGACAAGAATAAGAAGCGAAAATCGATTGCCATGGGAGCCAATACTGGTGTTGATGGTTCTCAGCCAAGTCCTGTCGTGACTTCAATATCCGAGAAGGCTAGCACAACAATAGCTGCATCACAGAAGGAAGCAACACAACCGAAGAAACAGGCCAGGAAACTTTCAAGTGAAGAGATGAAAGAGTATGGTGTGATATATCACGATAAACTTTCTCAGGGAATAAAATTTCGTTCCTCAATGGTGGCGACAAATGTCAAGGGCGGCACTGCACAGAAGGTTTCCCAGGCTTTGGCTCAACTGGAAATTGCACAAAGGTTGACCATGCCAACATCGAAAACGATTCAGAAATATGAGCAACTGCAAAGCAATGTAGGAATACTTTTGGATACTAAGAAACTGCTTGAAAAGGTGGAACAGGAGCTTAGGGTCCTCAAGGCGCAGCAGGATGCGGTAAAAGAAGACACTTCATAAAATATTTAACCGCAAGAATGTACGATACATGATTTCGCGCAGTGGGGTATGAGAGCTTGAACATCTTATGAAGGTGGGGATTTTCTGATTGTAAGCAAATTAGCTTAGTATCGATAAAAGGAAACCCTTTTCAATAAACCTTTTAAGAGAATAAAGTTGCTAGAGATTGTCTGGAAACCTAGGGAAAGTGACAATAATAAAGAAATGAATGAAAATCTCCAAGAGCACCTGAACAATCTGTTATTTTCAAGCACTCAACGCCCTGCCATACAAATGAACAACTATATTGCATTAAGACTTAACACGAGACCCCCATGATCCTTTAGTGAAGCTTCTGTGATTTGATCAAATATTTGACATGTAAACTAGTCTCTCCCAAAACGGATATTGATTTCTCAAATTTGTGACCCTTTTAAAAAACCTAAAATAGGATTATAGAAATATCTTTCCGAGCAATGCTTATGCGACAGAATTGACTGGAACAATTGATATAGGCAAGTTGGTCTCATTGCTTGATGTCTTTTTTTCAGCTTCCTTTGCCTGTGCAGCGGCGGCGATTATGGAGGCGTGATCGATTCCAACAGCTTCTTTCGCAATCTGAAGGCTGATTTGTGGACTGGCTGGAGATATTCGAAGAACTTTCCCAGCATATCCATCCTGTGATATCTTCTC
The DNA here is from genome assembly GCA_024713855.1 of Morchella sp. 2016-41. NCBI lineage: Eukaryota > Fungi > Ascomycota > Pezizomycetes > Pezizales > Morchellaceae > Morchella > Morchella sp. 2016-41. The sequence continues at coordinate 3,216,291 of JAMGZD010000001.1, read as the reverse complement.
AATTATAACGACACTTCGGATTGTTCCCTTAGGTTTTTTCTTGATCGCAAGCTTTTCGTGAAGCTCATAGGTCGGGTCACAAAGAAGGGTGTATGTGAGACTTTGCTTAGACTTGAACTTTTCGTTTGCTGCTGGGCTGTCTCCAGAAAGCCCATAAACTGTATAGCCAGCATCTGAAAACGCGGTGAAGCTATCCCTGAAAAGACATGCCTGGGCAATACAGCCCGGAGTAGAGGCTTTGTGCATGAACAGTTAATATCCGAAAATGGAAAACATCAAGGGAATTTGAGAAAGAAGCGTTTATATGCATAGACTTGTGCAGGTAAGTGAAAGTGTATCAAATACCTCTAGGATACGCAAAAATAATAATTCCCTTCTGTGTACTCTTAAGCAGACTTTCTATCGTGGTCTTACTACCATCCTCGGTTTGAATTTCAGGAAGATCAGTTGGCACCAAATCACCGTCTTTGAGCCCTTCTGACATTTCATCAGCCTTTTTTGTTTTGGCGGGGTTTGTGACAGACTTCACGGCCATCGGTTTGGTAGTAGGCTTTGCAATCGATGTGGCCTTTGCAGGCTTTTCAGTATTCCTAACCTCCTCAGTGCTTGCGGCAGGCCTAGAAGATGAGGCATCTTCCATAGGCTTGGTGAGAGCAGCTTTCGAAACGATAGTGGTACTATCTGTAGTAGTTTTGATCTTCTTCGTCGTAGAATTCTTCGGCTCGGCGGATCCACGCTTTTTGCATTCCGAGGCAGGAGAGGGAGGTACGGGAACGGTTTTTTTTGCGGCGTTACGACCGCTTCTGCGTAGTACGGGCTCAGACATAGCGATTAATATAAACTGTAGGGTACGTAAAGGATGGTATGAAGGTGCGAAGGACAAGTGCGTTGGCTGTTCGAACACACACCGAGAAATGAGAGTAGGTGATGGTTTTTGCAATGTTCTTTCTTTTCGGTGAAAGCTCTTGCCGATGGGGATAAGAAAAGTTGAGGGCGGGGTTGAGGGGAATGCGAAGTGCTCTTATTTATGCTTAAGCCAGGAGAGGGGTGAGCAGTAGACGGCGCAATTGCTGTTGTGGCAGGCAACTGAGGTTGCAATGTGATTGAGCTGTTCAGTAGAGTGGCGTATCCAATAGATATAAGGTATAAAAAGCGATGCAAATTTACAGTACAGTATTGCATCAAAGGGCACTGCGAGACTTGGTGGGAAGACGAGAGGATCGTGGTGAGAAGCACGCGATCCCTTCGTCTGTTCCCGCGAATCACCACCTATTAGCGTCGTGATCAACCAAAATCTAACGGCAATTGTTTAAAGCACTACATCTTGATTGACAACTTTGCAATGAATTTTGGGTGGTGAGCCACGGATTGCCACAAGTTCTGAATATAGAAACGGGACAAGCAAAATCTCTGGTAAATTCCTATTCATAGAGCTAAACCCCACTCCGTGAACCTCTTTAGTATGAATATAACGTGAATGTGTTTGTTCTCTTTTGGTAGCATTACAATACAATCACAGCTACATAGAATACTTAATATCACTACGCCGTGTGGAAGCCGGGAACAGACGAAGGGATTCAACCTCATCTATCACAGCATTTTCCGGCGTAGTCTGTCCGTACATATAAATCTCTATAGAGGAGAGTGAAGGGAATCACGGAAGAGAAGGGGGGTGTGCCGCACCACAATACCGAGTCCCCAGGCACCTCAATAGATACATATCGAGTACCCCACGATTATTGAGGAACAGGTTAAGATTGTTGAGGAACAGGTTAAAAGAGAACCCGCTGGCAACAAGTAGACTCAGGGCCCGTTCGGACAACCTTAAATTATTTCTTCGAATTATTATTATCAGGTAGCAAAAATGATAATAATAATACTCATAATCTGTGGATAATCTGCATGTCTGGATAGCACGACTCTCTCAGGGTATCTGTGTTGTGTGAGCTCCCTCTGCGCAAAAGACTCCAGCTCCAAATTCTGGTAATCTGATTGGCGTCGATCCTCCCATCAACCAACCATACAATTTAGAGCCAGCTCTATCTGCCGCGCAAAGGGTCTAATCCGTCCAATAATCTAAATTATTGGGTTGTCCGAACGGGACCTACATAGGACTACGGCTGTGGACACCTGTATCCGGGTAGGTGTTTTTCGGCTATCACTTCCCTAATCTAGTAATAACTTGGCCAATATGCACTTTTGTTGCCAATCCCTTCGTCTGTAATGGACACCTAACGCTAGTGAGTAGACTTAAGCCATTCTGGAATATTTTCCTCAATTAGATCTAAACCTGATTCCGCGAGCTTCTTTGGTGCGTAAAGTAACGCTCGTCACCCCTCCTCCTCTCTTTTAGTAGCGTTACATTCCAATCACAGCTAGTTTTCTGAACATCACAACACCAGATCGTCGCCAAGAGGTGGTGAATTTCGGTACAGACGAAGGGATATGCACTTTTGTGCCAAGATATGTCAACTACATAAGAGGTAGCCAGGATTCTCCTAATCGGGTAATTATAATCTCACCCTCTAAGACTATTGCCTAAATAGGTAGTGTTGGGCGAAATTCATTTGGTCTCACCAACTTTTAGAGATGCAATAACACCACAACAGTAAAAGATAGAATTAATCGGGCTCTGTCATTATGTAGAACGGAGGCTCAAGCATTATTTAATAAAGAGAGAATAGTTTTAGATGTGGTGGTTGGAAAGTCATCACCGTCCAAGGTTGGGGTCAAATGCCCTCCGGTTACAACCGTGGGACTATTTCCCTCCGGTTACTATTTTGCGGTCAAAATCGGGTACATTATATACAATATGTACTCGCAATTTCATAGTGTTTTTGAACACAACCAATATTGCATACACACTAAAAACCACCAAGACTACATTTTTGTATGGCATGCAATAGCGGCTGTGTACAGAAACGCTATGAAGTTGCGAGTAGTTTAGCTCTGATATGTAGGGTGTTGTTCACGCCATAGCCTAGGCTCCATGCGATATTCTTGTACCCAGAAATAAATGAAGCACTGATAAAAAAAAAAAAAAAAAAAAAGCTCTGATATGTATGTACGGGGTCTATACCTTCGTGTGTCAGACATCCTTCTTCCCCTCTTCGTCCTTGGTTTTTGAAACCAACCTCCTCTTTTTTACGTGACAACCGTTCTCACACACCAAAAAACCCCCCCGCTCTGGCCTCAGGGTCATGTCGGAACAACAAATCAACTGGCTAAAGGAGGCCCTCCTAGAGAGGGTCGACTTTGCAGCACCCGATGAGTCCCTTGGACTCAACCTCTCCCCCGTAAATCTCGCCACAAGCGCCCGCCGCGCCGCTATGGCTGGAAGAAACACATACGTCGCACTCGAAGGAATTTCTATCCTCATCATAGGAATTATCCATCAAAACAGCACCCTCTCTAAAGCGATGGAGAGCGAAATCACTCCACTGAGGAGGCGGTGCAACCCCAAGCCGTCCCACCCCTCGCACCTCATCATTAAAACTGACACCTCGTAGGTCAGTATCCACCTCAGGCCCCCCACCCTCATCGCCAAGCCTGCAGAAGTACACGCGCGTGGTTCGATCCACACCCAAAAGCGGTAAAAGCAGCGGCCGGCAGGATCGCCCGGCGGCCGCCTGCCAACTGCCATCGCGCTGCTTTGCGACGACCACCTGGCCGTCGCTAACGCCAAAGGCTGTCAGCATCCTCCTCGCTCTTCAAGCCCTGTCCGATGCCTGTGTCGCCGTGCCTCCCACCGTCACCATCAACAGCAGAGGCACTGTCTCTGTCACCGCACCGTCCCATCAACGGTCTCTTCTTGAGCGCCACGCGATCGCGACGTGGAAGTCGCTCACCTGGAGAACCTTACACCAACTTCCGCCCGCCCGTCGATCTAGCCATCCAGTGGCGTCCTCTGAGCTCCCTAATCAGGAGTCTAGAAGAGATCCTGCCTCTGCGTTAAAATCGCCGTTGGGATCAATCCGTCCGCTGCCGTCCTCGCTTGCTTGACAAGCCTCCACCTCCGTCTCGCATGAGCTCATGTCGTGTGGCGGCACGTGCATGCGGCCAGCTCCACCATGCAGACACACGCTGCTTCAGCGCTGCTGCGTGAGCCGGCGCTGCTGCCACTCACATGATGTGTCAGCCCTCTTGCCCGCGCTCTTCACCTTCGCGCTGCCCCAGCCTGCCGCGCCTCCGCGCGCCAAACCTCTCTCCACATCGCGCCTCAGCTGCCGCGCAATGCGCTGCCCCATCTAAAGGCGGCCCACTGGCCACCGCATACCACACACTCTCTTTCTTTCTTTTGTCATCGTAATTTCTTTTATAGGCGGGAAAACAGCTGGTCGGGGACAGGTCTTTACGCCATAGTTTATACTTTATGCGATTTCTTGTACCTAGAAACAATAGAAGCTTGATATAAAAAAAAAAAACCTTCGTGTGTCAGAGCAAAATCGGAGACATTAGGCCCGCGACGGCGTGGTGATATTCAAAAAATATAGCTACCTACAGACTGTGGAGACACCTGAAAAGGGTATAGGAGAGGTCACAGAAGGTGACTTCACAGCAAATGGTTCACGGAATGAGGTTTAGGTTTATTACCGAGTAAAAGCTGCCCATTAGCGCCAGGTCGTGAAAACACACGAAGGGATAGATGGCTTCCCTAGCCACCCGAACACCCCCCTCACCCGAACAGTTGAGTATGATTGGTACACACACCGGTTGCAACGAAGATCCTTTCTTTTTAACGTTGACTGTTCGGGTGAGGGGGGTGTTCGGGTGGCTAGGGAAGCTGTCTAATGGTAGGATTAATGCGAAAGTCAGCGCTAAAGGTGTGGATTTCTTGGTCTGTGCTCACAGCAGAAATTCCTTTAAGAGCCAATATGACTATCGGGTCACGTAAACCCACTTTCGCAATAATGTTACTACCCTCTGTATGTACATACAATACATACTGTCCCACATGCTCGCGGGTCACAGGCAAACCACGACGTAACTTGATTGCCATTCCCCGCCCACCCGGACGCAGTGTACTAACCGGCCAGTTGGTACATACAGGTGCCTTGTTTTTGTTCGGTTTCCCGTGTTTTTTTATTCGCCACAAAAATTTTCCCCTTGGACCCTCCTCGTTGCAAGCTCGGAATTCCTTTCGCCGATCCTCCACGATCGATAAAAGAGATTCTTTCCGCCCACACGACTGCCATTTCACCCTTCCTCCACCCCGCACAATCCAAGCAGGCCTTTGCTTAGGTATATAATTCGCATACCAAGTCTTTATAACAAGGTCGGCCGGAGTTATCGCACCTCGAAGGAGTTAGCAAAAGGAAAGTAGCAAGGAAGGAAGGAAGGAAGGAAGGAAGGAAGGAAGGAAGGAAGGAAGGAAGGAAGGAAGGAAGGAAAGGAAACAACACACGTTTGAAGGGCGCAGCAAGAGAGAACAAGCATAAAAAACAAGGGAGCACCGAAGGCAAAGAGTTTGTGAGAACCAAAAAAGAGAGGTAGCCGAAGAGAGAAAGAAGTCTTCCCTTCCTTAGCCAAACTATCAGCAGCCCCATCGAAAATGAAGGTTTTCGAATCCTCTTGCACTTTTGATTATCCCTGGGCCAACGTCTCAGTCGCAAATTGGAGGAAATACTGCGCATGGAATACCCAGAGCACCCATGTTGTTGCGGTTGATACACTATCAAGGAGTGTGGATCCTTCAACTGGTGTAGTTAGTTTTTCCTGCCCCAAAGCTTTAATTCAGCTACTGACTGGAATCCTCAAAATAGCTCCGGACCGAGCGTTTGATCACATGCAAACAAAGCGCACCGCGATGGCTGATGAAGTTCGTTGGCGGAACAGAGGAGTCATTTGTTCGTGAAGTATCAGAAGTCGATCCATCAAAACGCACAGTAACACTCCGATCAACAAACTTGACCGGATCGAACTTTGTCTCGGTGCAAGAGACTGTGATCTACTCACCTGATCCCATTGCCCCCGAATCGAAAACTCTTTTCAGGCAAGATGCTCAGATAACCGCTTATGGCGCATTCTCGAGGCTATGCAGTGCTATTGAAGATTGGTCGGTAGAGAGATTTGGTCAGAACGCAATGAAAGGTCGTTTGGGGTTCGAAGCTGTGTTAGAAATGTCTGCAAAGGCATTTCGAGAGATGAGATCCGAGGAAGTCAAAATTTAGATGGGATGGAGTGCCCTGCAACCGAGGGGAATCTCGAGGACGAATACATCCTACCCTTCAGTATCCTTCTAATTCTCTATGCAGTCCCTTTACCTCAAATACCCTAGACTAACGAAGCATATATTGTGCATAGGGAGGGAGGGTGTTTGGGGTCTTTCGTTTTCTGTATTTTATTTTCTACTATTCCTTTTCTTTTGTATTGTGCTTTTGGAGTTTGGACAAAAGTTTTCTAGTTATGAGATATACAGGCGCTGTTTATGTTTCCCTTTCACGATAGGAGCCTGGAATTCAAGAGGTTTCTTTAATTTTATGGGTTGATATTTCTCCTCTCCTACTTTCCTTAGACTTCTTTATGAGCAGCAGCCGCGGTGTGGGGTAAATATTAGCTATGTATCTATTTAGATTTTTGGCGGGATACGAAGATTAGATAAATAGGCATGAAGATTCCTTGTTTCTAACAATACTTCTAGAGGGTTGAAATATGCCCTCTGATTCGAAGATTCAGAGTTACATATTAGGGTTATCAAAATTTGTATAGGAAAATACATGTATCCATTCTCCACAACCACGAGGCAAGAAGAGATTTCATTTTTGTAACTCCTTAGGCCTCTATTAGCTTAGGGTTCAATATTATTTCAATTGAAGTAGTTTGTTAACGTAGTGGTTGTGGCGTGATAACCCACAATATCAAGCGAAATAAAAGACGCAACAGCCAATGACTAGGAGGTTAGATTTGTTATAAGGCCGTATTGCGAAATATATGATGGGAAAGAAAATAATAATAAAGACCAATCCAGCCAAAACACCGTCTATAAAAAGACATCGAAGGTTATACAAGTAGTGGCACCACCGTTTGAGAGTTGTTGTAGTTTTTTCTAATCATTTCTTCTCGCACTAGAGCTCCCTCGCACTATAGCCCTTTTCTCCGCCATCTCTTCACTGGTACTTGTAGCAGTCGAATTCTCTTCAGTACCCTGAGCTGTATTTTTTTTAGCCCTTCTCTGAGATGTGGTACAACAGCACATTGCAGCATGTAGTGTGAAGGTCAAAATGGCGAATGCAGACGCCATCCACATGAATATAAACATGCGAGTTCCAAGATTCCCATGAATATTGAAGTCCGGCTGGTCCTGAAATACCTTTTGAAAAACCACGAAGAGAGCAGTTGAAATCGCAGCTGCAATGGTTGTGAAAAGTGCGGAACCGAGGGAAACGAGACCCGTCACAAGAGAGTTCCAGCGAGTGTAAATATCGATCCAACCTGTAAGGCCACAAAAAATTAAGTATTCTGCCTTAAGTATCCTTTCTTGATTATACGCAACGGCTGCGTGTGTGGCGAACTTACCTATCGCTAAAGTTATCACTGCTAAGCAGATACCAATAATATAAGATGAAAACATCCAATGACTAGCCATCTTTACAATGGCAAGTGCATCAGTTATTGTAGCTGGCATGGCGACTGGGTTAGATAATAGTTAGTGATGTTGATTAAGGGCATCCTCAAGGCAGAATAGGGCAAAAACTTACTTGTGGCCCCATCTAGAAGTTGTGATAGTAAAATCTCTACTGGATTAAAGGAGTACATGGCTTTAGGTGGCGAGCAATAAGTCACTCCTTGGCCATTGTACCCTTCGCAATAATTCCATAATCCGACTTGATAGAAGTCTCGAAGGCCTAAACTTTGGGCAATTGAGTTGACAAGAACTGCATTTGGTATTGACCGTGGGATGACATTGGAAACATCAATCCGAAGAAAATACATGTCATCAAGTATCCGGACATTTCGAATGTTGCCAATTAAAACCAAGATTGAGAAGACTATAGAGACGAAGGTACAAAATTCCGCTATTGTTGTGACACGTTTTCTGTGTAGGGTGGTGTTTTTGAAAGACAACTGAGGGCCTTCTCCTTTTTGACGACCAAACATCGTTTATAATAATAATAATAATGAAAACGAGGGTATATTTATTTATTGTAAAGGTGGGAAGAACTCCGAAGAAATATCTCTCTGAGTAGGCGTGTTGGAGAATGTGACCGTAAAAATAAGTGGATGTATTTTAACTGACCAGCGAACCCTGGAAAAAATGAGTCTACCTGTGCTCTATACATGTACCTACATGAAAGCGTTCCAGCGGGTTTAAAACAAGTAAAGAGCCGATAATCATGGGATATGGGGGATATGGATGGGCTGTGCTTGAGTAAAAAGTGATCCCAGCTAGTGTGAAGCTTCCGCGCGTAATGAAGAACCTATGATGTGCTCAAAAGTGAATTATGGACTCAGTAATTGCCATAAACGTCCAAAAGTAATCACCGTGACGTTGATAGACGGTGTTGGGCCCCTGTCGGGCAGGGATGATTATTACCAAGATCAACGAACGATATGCAGGGGTGTCCGCAAGCCCGACCTCTCGGGCCTGTAGATCCAAGCGTTCAGGGCATGCCTAGCTCAAGCACGGCAAAAACCCCGAGGACTGGGTATATACGTAGTGGTTCCTTTTCCAAACATGAAATACCAGTAGGTACTTTATATACCTACCTGTACTCTATCCACCCCTCTAAAATCGAGAAATAACTCTCCCAGATCATGTAGGGACCTCCATTTTTGGGCGACATATATTTCTTCCTCCTATCCCAATTAGAGACTCAATAGGCTCCAGGTCAAAGTGCACCACTAGCCCGGTTAGGTCGGCGTGAGCTCTTGAATCGTCCCTTCTATCCACCTATCCTTCTTTCATTACACACTACCCACAGTGGGTCCCTCTCGACCTTTTGAAAATTATATCAGCCCTCCAGGATAGTATCCTCTTTTATACGGCAAGAACAGAAAAGGAATAAGCATAAGCAGTGAAGAACAACAAGGACAACAAGGGCAACAAGAACAACAACAACAACAGAAACAATAGGAAGTAGATCAAAAATGCTTAAGTCATGGCTACTCATTTGCTGCCACGGCTTTTTGACTGCATTTGCCCAAGGCAGCTTGGAAGCCACAGCTACAGATTATCCCCTCTTGACAAGCCTGTTAACGACAACAAAGACGGCGGCGACGGGTCATGCAACTACACCAGCGAGCAGTACTTCCCTAGACACTTCCGCATCAGAAACGCTACTTCGTGGTACATATGATGGGAACGATGAAACGACAACATCCTCTACATTGTCAAATGGGACCTTGACGTCGGCGACTTCAACTTCAGTACTAGGAACATTAACAACAAGTACACTTCCCACAAATACCCAGCCTTGTAATCTTTATGTCGAATTTTGTACCCGCCTGTACAGTAACGTCACTTATATCGGAACTCACAACTCCCCATTTGTACGTCAAAGTAATGCGGCTGCCAATCAGGAGTTGGATGTGGAGACACAACTCAACGACGGAATTCGAATGCGTATGTTATCTAACGGGGCTATATCAAATTATTTATATTAGTTTTAAACGAATCTTTACTCACATTTCTCAAAATGTTAGTCCAGGGACAAACCCATATGGTCAACAACACCCTGTATTATTGCCATACGAGGTGAAGAATTTTGTCCTAAGCAGTTTCAGATGAAGATTATTAATTTCCCTGTTAGCTGTGATATCCTTAACGCTGGAACTGTTGAAGACTACCTCACCAAGGTTGCAAAATGGATCAAACGAAATCCTTTCGAAGTTGTCACAATTATAATAGGCAATGGAGACTTCGTCGACATTGGCAATTATACGGGTCCTCTGGTCAATTCTGGACTGGCAGATATTGCATACGTGCCACCAAGTCGGAACATTAAGTACAATCAGTGGCCAACTCTCTCGGAGTTGATTTTGACAGGTAATTTCACGACATGAACCTAAGTAAATATTTCGTTTTGCTTGGTAGAGTTAGCTAACGCGCGGCACTCGAAGGTAAACGTGCTATCGTATTTATGGATTACAAAGCAGACGAGGGTATCGTTCCGTATATTTTGGACGAATTCAGTTACATGTGGGAAACGCCATTTTCTCAAACTGATGCAGCGTTCCCTTGCACTATCGAAAGGCCCCCAGATCAGCCTAGAAACGACACCGAAGGAAAGCTTTACATGGCAAATCACAACCTCAATGTCGAGTTTTCTTTCGCTGGTCAATCATTACTAGTGCCAAACACTGTGGCTATTAATTCTACGAACGCGGTAGCCGGACCAGGGTCCTTGGGCTTACAGGCGAATCAATGTAGAGGTTCGATGAATACATCGTTTCCACAGTCTAGAAAAATTGCCTAACATATAACAGGACTTTGGGAGCGCTACCCCAATTTTTTACTAGTCGATTTCTATGAGGCGGGAAATGGATCTGTATTTGAGGTTGCGGCAATGGCAAATAACGTGACTTATGTCAACACGTGTTGCGGAAAAAAAGATTCGGCCGCTTCTTCAGTTGATATACATATCGGTTTCATGTGGCAAACAGCAATCATTATTTTACTAATATCTCTCTAGTAGCAGACATATATGTTCGTCGCATTCTTAGTCCCTCAAGTATTGGGATTGTGGTACGGGTTGTTTCGTTATGTATGTACGCTTTATAAGAGATATACTTTATTGTTTCGTTTATTGTTTCTAATTTGTTCTAGTGGGGTCAACTGTTGATAGACATGGAGATCAAGGGTGGAGAATGCTATTTAAGCGGAACATATATGTCTTGATTCTATTCCTCCTTTATATAGTTGTTTGGACAATGGGTGGACCTTGCTCGAACACTGCTATAGTATCATTCATGGTCAAGAACCACTTAAATTAAAAACTGCTTGAAGGTAGTGCCTAGATAGGATTTTATTTTAATTGAAATTGTAATAGCATACAAAGGACTATATGAAATTTATTCCTCCAACCTTGGCCGCCGCCATTGAAAGGTTTTCTCACGGTAGAGGTCATTAACTCGTGAGAAAGAAATTCATACCATGAACCAATACAAAGATGTATCCTATGGCAGCTTAGTTTTGAGTGGAGGATCGTAGATAAGGAGTAGCCGATGTAGGTACATGTATTCTTAAGGATTGGCGTTGAGAAGGCCAAGAGTTGAGGAAAGCGGAGCTCTAGCTGACTTTTGCACTGGTCTCATAAAACACATCTCAAAGAAATGCTGCCGTAGTCAGAACTGGTAACTGCGACTTATGATTCCCTATTCGAATACATAAGAAATTGGTCCTAAAAATATTTTTGCAACAACTCACTCTGCCAAAATTAAATTGCCGCTTACTTAATATTTTACCACCTATCCGGTGAATCTAGCTAGATAAGTCATTCAAATGATCTGTTCCCTTAATACAGGTAGAAGAGCCCAACCTTGGGGAATGTACACAAGTGAGATTACACCTTGTTTCACTCGTAAGTTCCTCGATTCGGGCTCTCAGTATCTCCTTCTCCTTTTGCCAAATGTTCTCCATTACTTCATAGTCGGACAATCGAGCCTGCATCGAGGAAAATAGCTCATCATAGCTATAAAGCTTTTGGCGGATAGCCGACATGCCTGTTTCCGCTGTAGTTCGGGCAGCACGTTCATTCTGAACATCAAGCTTCAGCTGAGCGATTTGAAACTGAAGTCTGGGAATATCCTCGCTTGTCTGATCTTGCTGCTCACGGATTCTTTCGAGAGCCTCTTTTGTCTCAGACCGAAGTATCATTTCCTTCTGCATATTCGTCGCCATATCTTTGTGAGAATTTCGAAGATTGATGTAGTGTAGAAGCAGTTGATGAACGTCGGTTATGCGGGCCTTCATCCAAAATATATTCCCAGCCATCAATTGACCGGAATCATTACTATTGGTGAATAAAGACGTAGTCGTGGGAGGTTTGTTTGGGCTCAGAGGTGCAGTAATATCAGTGCCCATAGGTTCTAAAGGTGCATGGCTTGGGAAAGAGCCCGACGTTATGGGGAACGTTCGTGGTGGCGAGTAGCACTCAGCTTGAGACGTGGCTGTTCCTAACGTGGCCGCCTCGTATGGGTAATCCGAAAGCTGGTTGAGACATGTAATAGGAGTACGCCCTTGGCTTTTGTTGCGAAGACTATTATGCGATGTGCTTAGGTTGTTATCTTCATGATCGGAAAAATCACCAAACAATTCCTCATCTAAGGCTGTATAATCAGCCATGGTCCTGTCGTCGGCAGTATGCATCATATAAAGTTTCCCTTTGGGAAGAATTGGAAGGAGAGGATTAAGAATTCGAAGGAGTAGAGGAATTGTTTCTTGCGGGAGGCTGTAATATGAAGTTACACACAACTACATGTACTATGTGGTTGGTCTCCGCTTAATTTGGTCACATGACCCGAGGACTTTTCGGCACCACGAGTACTATCCCTTCGTCTGTGCCCGAGATTCGCAGTAGTGATTAGCAAGAATCTGGTCACAGAGTGCGAGTTAGGTTCACTAGGAGTAAAAAGACTTGAATAGGCAAGGTCTTCTATCATCAATACAGGCAAAGGGATACATGTACTGAGCACGAGAGGAGGAGGACGGAGGCCGAAGGCCCTCATAATTCTAGTGAGAATTAATGAGGAGGTGGAGTGGGGTCGAAGGCCCCCTCTATTGAAGGCCCAAGGCTTTCCTCAATTACTTGATACCCATAATCCAAAGTGCAACTCGCGGTCGCGAGGTGGTGGTTCCCTAGTAAAGTACAGTCGCACCTCGCTATCTCGTAATTCGATATCTCGGATCTCTTGCTGTCTCGTACGGGTTTGCGGGACAGGTATTGCCTTCCTCCACATAAACCTATTTGCTATCTCGTATATTCTGGTATATTTGCTATCTCGTACGGGTTGGGCTCCCAGAATACGCTAACGACATAACGAGGTGCGACTGTAGTACCGTCATTCCCGGGGTTGGCTTGGCTGTCTCTTTTTAGGCTTGTCCGCCAATACCCAGCACGAGCCAATACCTCGTGAATGACAGTAGTGACGGCGGATCCTGTCTGCGGTAATTTACACATGGCGTCACTGCTATTGGCCTCAAATCCCTGACCACCCTGTGAGTGATTGTATGTACCGGGTGTTGAGGGTAAGTGATCAGAATATGATAAGTAAATGCTGCGGTGAATACATGTATTTCTCTTATCACTTTTCGCTACACTTTAGTACTTAAATGCTTTCCGCATACGGAACCAATTCGATTGACTGGGAGCATCTACCCGCGTATTCGTCAGCACTAGATCTATGGCGTGTAAAATTATAAATCAAAGGTAGTTGGAGGATAGTGGAGGGCTGCGGAGACAGGTGTAGGTGAGTGGAGGGACGTGGAAGATGGAGGCGTGGAAGTTAATTTACAGATTATCTCATGCATAAACATCATGTGATCTTGAATTTGCGTGAGAAAACGTCCGGGTAAGGAGTTTGCTGCTTTTGTCGGTTTTTAGAATACTTAACGGTGCCATAAAGTTCGCAGTTCGCCGCATTACCTCAGTTAATCATTTCCTGGATAGGCTACGCTAATGCATGAGAGAGATTTTCCTAATGTCTCATACATCCAGGGGATAGCAATCTCTATTAGGTACATGTATGTAGGTTCAATTGAATGAAACAACTACGAATCCCTTCCGTCGTTTTCAGGGAACTGTATTTTAACCAAGGTAGGCGATAATATTACTACTCGGGGCAGGCCATAAGAACCTGAAAATGCAAGCTGCAAGCAGGGGCTCAATTTGGTGTAGCTTTTCGCCAGCCGCGAATCAGAGGTCGTTACCATAAAAAGTCATTTTCAGGTTCTTCTGGCCTGCCCCGAGTACAGTAGGGTTAACGGCTTTACTATCACTACTTGGGGCATTTCTATTGCTCCTCCAAGACTAGCCTTAAGGTGTGTGACCTGTATCAACCTCTTTCGGTAGTCGTCCTTTCCTTCCTGGGCCGATCACCAGCACTAAATTCTCCTAACGTTCGAAAATTCGGGACGAATGAGGGGATAGTGGGACTTCAAAAGCACGGGCCAGTAAATAAAGTCACGTGACCTGAAAGATTCCGGCCGCTTGACCACTTTGTCAAATTCGCGACCACCCTCTCTGATCTATTACTGGCCTAGTGTGGTAATTATTGGAAATTCTTATTGTTGCTCTTTACCATAAAAAGCAATACAATTCCTTTACTAAGTGGTGCACGGTCCAGGTCGCGAATTTGACAACTTTCATCCGTCTAAGGGATACTTGGGGTGTGCCATCTCGCGCGAATGGTAACTTCTAGTCAATACGCTAGTGGTGCTGTAAAAATACAGTCGACTCTCGTTATAGTGATACCCTATATAGTGATACTCTTCTTATAAGGATGACGGTTGCCGGCCCCTCTTTTTGAGTGGCAGAATTTTTTTCACCCATCAACTTGAACCAGGTCTTTCCCCATCCCTAGTAGCTAGTTAGAAATTTAATTACATTCTCGAAGAACCCTAAACCTGTACTTGTTATAGTAATACTCTCTTTATAAGGATGCCATTTTCCGGCCCCGACCTCATCACTATAACGAGAGTCGACTGTATGGGATTGATATGGTATGGAGCTAGCTCTATAATTTGATTATCTGATTGGTTAATGGTGTGATTGGCACTAATCAGGTTGTCAGAGAACGGAGCTGGCTCCATTTGCGCAGTCTCTAATATCGTAGTAATTCTATATATACAGCAAAACCTATCAGAATTCCACCCTCTTGAAATTCCATCCCTACCAAACTTGCAGCGGTTGGAGGAAATAATACCTGTAGATTGATAGTAAATATCTCTCTCAAAATTCCATCCCTACTATTCCAGCAAAATTCCGTCACCACGGGGGTGGAATTATGATAGGTTTTGCTGTATGTTTTATTGCTAGTCACATGACCCAAGTAATTATCAATTACCAGCGATGCAAATTGTAGGTACAGTCGTCTTGGGGCAACGACGAAACTGGTTCAACGACGAACAGGGGTCTTTATCAGTCAAGCCAGTGGCGCTCAGGCTGGTATGCAACCACTTGTTTGGCTGAAATCTGTTGTCCCAGGTTCGTTGTTGACTGTACTGTAGTGATTGATAAATCAAATCCACAGGAGGTACAGATGCCCGCCGCTATAACTGAGCAACTTTCCGCTGATTATTCGACACGGCAGACCAAACTCTTTGCTGGGGGCCAGCTAAGTGGTTCGATACGGCGAGCGACTGTATTCCTTGGCAGCCAGGTTTTATTTTGGTATCCTGTGTGACGAAGGGAAACGCCGTAGTAGGTACATGCCAGTGTGACGACTCCAGAAGCATAACATACACAGTAGTTCTTTCTTCAGATCTACGGAGGTGTGAAAGGTAAACTCGGGGAAGGGCTGCCAAAATACACAGAGCGAGAAAATTAATAGTAGTATCGGCCAGATAAATACAGCCTCTTCGGATTCGATCTTACATACTCTATGGCATTGTCAATAACACTACGATGAACTCGCTCAGCCTACTTTCATCCCAAGTTGATAAAGTCATCGGCGGAACTCCTTCGTCAAGCACCAGACCCGGCTCAACTCTACGGCGTGAGCATAACTCGAACTCTTTGGCCTCGAGTGGCGAGAGGTCTTACTTAGCAAGACGAGTTGTAGACGAAGCTGTTTTTTACGAGAATGATGAGGAGGAAGAAGACGACGACGACGACGATGAAGAGGATGACGAAGACGACGACGAAGATGATCGAGATACGGAGCAGACAGCTCTGCTTTACAACAAAAGTTCACAGACACAGAACGACAGGATATACATGGCCCTGATCAGTTTAGGTGCTTTCCGGTGGTTTATTTCTACACTGGTTGCGTCAATCGACTGGCTCATATCTTGCGTTTATGATGAGCAGGGCATTTTCTCCCCCTTCATGCCATTCCGGAGGCTCACTGGGCTCGGCATGAAACCGTCTGATCATACAAATCCCAATTTCAAACCCTCTATTAAATCCCAAAACTGGCTTACTGCCAAGGAAGTAAGCAACGAAAGGGACCAAGATCATTACCCCAATGACCTGATAGTTATATCAAATACGCCTACGCATCACTCTCGATCAAAATCCATCAGTCAAGATTCCAATCCTCTTCTTCAGGAGGAGATAGTACCGCAAAGATCAATAAGAATCCGTTTATATAACGAAGATTTGACAAGCAAAGCAAGGACTTCATCTGTAAAATCACCAACGTCACCTTCACCGAGTCTCAGACTCACCAAGTATCCCCGTAATTATGGACCGCCAATACCTCTTCTACCCAGTCATCCCTCACCAAAAACATTGATATTGGACCTCGATGAGACTTTAATTCACTCACTGGCAAAAGGTGGACGGATGACTTCAGGCCACATGGTTGAGGTCAAACTCGACCGGCAACATGCAATTCTTTATTACGTCCATAAGCGGCCATACTGTGATGAGTTTCTGCGAAAGGTATTTTGTCGTTGTTCGGCCCTGACCTTTCTGTACGGCCTACCTTTTATTGACTTTTATTTGAATATAGGTTTGCAAATGGTATAATTTGGTTGTATTTACAGCTTCTGTGCAAGAATACGCCGATCCTGTGATAGATTGGTTAGAACAGGATCGAAAATATTTCAAAGGTAGATACTACCGTCAACATTGCACTCAGCGTAATGGTGCATACATCAAAGATCTCAGTGCCGTAGAGCCTGATCTTTCGAAAGTCATGATCATCGATAATTCACCCACAAGCTATTGTTTCCATGAAGGTTGGTGTTGGTACCCGCTTTTTCAAAGTGACTTTGAGAAGTTCAAGGGAGTTTAAATGCAATAACTTACTTTTTTGGAATTTCTCTCTTACAAGATAACGCAATACCAATTGAAGGATGGATCAATGACCCAACCGACATAGATCTCCTACACTTAATACCCCTTTTGGAAGCCCTTCAGTATGCCACCGATGTGAGGGCACTTCTTGCGTTGCGGATGGGCGAAACATGTTAGTAAATGGGAACTATATACTGTGATAAGCAGGCGATGGTTTTGCTGTCCTACTCAATTAAAATTCATGTTCAGTTTTTTTTATTTAATAGGCCCAAAATCCAAGAAGAATTTCCATCTTACTTCGTAAATACAATCCGGCGTTATATGCTTTATTTTCTAGGCTCAGGTAGAATACACTATATATAGCAGCATCATGAGAAGTTGTTGCACAGCCGCGTCCGGAACGTATTGGCACCCCATTGATCATTTCGAGGCCGTGTTCGAACTGTGATATCCTCGGGTGGACAACACCAACTACCACAAGTAATTTATTGATGGATATATAGTTACATGTTAAGAATATTTTACAGCCTCGATTCTTTTAGACATCTGGCCCGCCAGTTTATCCAATATCTTCTGATCTATGGTATCCCACTCCTCTTGCATCGCTCTCCACAATTCTTTTGCATTGTGAGGTCTTCTCTCTTTATTGGTGAACCTTTTCGGAGCTTGGTCTTAAATATATGCCAAGCATTTTCGATAGTATCAAGGTCTGTGGAGGTAATATCTTGATACCATATCTGGACTGGGTGGCATGATTGAGTGGACCTCCTTGGTAACAAGCATTGCCCTCAGGCTGTACCACCGTTAAACTGTCGATAGGGGGGTGCTAGTGTAAGAATTGAATACTTGTAAACTCATGACGTTTCCGAACACGACTGCTATTGCATACCATACAAAAAAACCCGAAATTCATTCTTTTGTATGTCATGCAATATTGGTCCTGTTCGGAAACGCTATGAATAGACGAGTAGAGAGTTTGCGCTGTAGACCTAGGTTCGTGCCAAGTGCCGATTTTTTCGAGGTCGATCCAGGTGCTGTGGAGAGTTTACGGTCCATTTTGTGGACCCTTGAACGAAATGGGAGTCTCGGCATCTCGGCATCTCGGCATCTCGGCATCTCGGCATCTCGGCATCTCGGCATCTCGGCATCTCGGCATCTTGGCATCTCGGCATCTCGGCATATCGGCGTCTCGTCATGGGAGGGATATAGAGGGTTCTGTTGATCTGCTGGAATTGAAGACCATGAGCGATCCTAATAGATGATGTTAGATGCCCAATTCACCATCTCAAGGCGGAAGCAAAGGCGGGAAAAGCTACAGAGGTTGCGGTTGGCAGCTTATATGACTAATGAGAGTAAAAGAAATGTGGGCCGGCTAGGACAGTGTATAGAATTGAATACAATTATAGATATTGCAGTTCAAAATACGTGGGGACTATAGGAGAGGGCGGAAAGGTGTAAAGAAGACAACTGAAACAGGAGGCTTAGAGGTAGACTCTAAGCAAGTGAAGTATCTTGAAATACTTTTGACCGACGAGAGTAAAAGATCGTGAACTTATGGACTATGGAGGAATAAAGGTTTTGTATTCCTTAACATCCAAGAAGCGGAAGAAAAACCTTATATGTTATGGCGTCATGGGACGTAATAGAATAAGCGATGGTGGAGTGAAGAGAAGTGTGGTCATGTTTCGTGACGGATGAGTCGTAGGTTGTTCTATCGGTTTCTCTTCCGGTTAATTGTATTACATCTGTTTCATTAGCAATCGTATTTGTCGTATTCGGACAGGGGTTATTCGGTTATATAAAGAAGCGCATGTTATTCTCTGTCTAGTTCTCTCTTCCTTTCCTTCTTATAGCCTCTTGCGTCTTCCATGACGATGTTTTCGCTCACCGTAGAACCCGGCGAGGCCTCGCCGAAGATAGCTGGATTAGGAGTTCTAGCATCGCCTGCTGGTCGCTAGTTAGTCTTTATGTGCGAGTCTCCCTCTCGCCCGTTCAGCAGAGTTATTCTGCTCGCGGGATCGTCTATATTTCATTTCCATCCGTCGGCGGCCGGTGAGCGGTCGTTCCCCTCTGAGCGGCTCGTCAGCCTTGTGCGTCGGGTTATGGCGCTGTCAGTTCTCTCAAGTTAGCGAGCCCTCTGCCAGCGGCTCGACAGCGGAAAGTTATCGACCCTGCGGTCGCGAAAACATTCTCAAATTTTTCGAGTCATTTCGCGTGGCCTTACTCTTTTCTGGCCTAGTGCACCCACCTCAGCAGAAGCGGCCCGATCCACTCGCGCATCATCTGGTCACGAGACCCGCACTCCATGCGCGGTCGTGCTTTCGATTGCGACCAGCCCAGAGCTGGCGTCACAGCTCACCACTCAGCGGCGGCCCCGATCCCTCGCGCTCATCGGTCGCCGAGACCACTCAACCATGCGGTCGTGACTTTCGTGCGACCACCGTATTTTCGGTGGCGTCACGCTTTTACCTTCTTGCGGCAGAGGCCTCCATTCCACTGGTCACGAGACCACCTCAACGCTGCGGCTGGCACTTTCGATTGCAGCCGCTTTCTCTCGCAACAGCGCCATTGCGCGACAAGCAGACTCGTGGCGCGCTCTTGACCCACCCGCCGCTTTCACCACCTGGCCTGCTGCGGTTGGCGCTTTCCTGCCTTCGTGCGCGTGGTTTCCTCAGTCCTGTTAAGGTTCGTCGCGAATCTGACCAGCGGGAGCGTTGGTAATGATTATTTTGGTTGAGCAGTATTTGGATCGTCTTCGCTTATATGTAGTTGCGGAGAAGTTTGGGTTCGTTCTTACTACGGGGAGGTTTCTTTGTTGTCGACTTAGATTCTGCTCACCTGTCTGCGCGTTATCTCACCTTTTTCTTGGCGGGTTCGCGTTGTGTGTGCCGTTAGTCGTTAAGCGGCTTTTATCTTTTCGCTTTGTCTTTTATTTCGTCTTTCGTTTGGGTTAGTCGGTGGAGGTTGTAGTTAGGAGTAGTCCGGTCTTGATAAGCGCTTTGTCTTCGCGAAATGAATTTCTCTCTCTCTCTCTTGCATCTTATCCGGGAGCGTGTTTTTCCTCCCCGACCCGGCGAGGCCTCCTCGTCGGCGACTGGATCTGCGAGTTTCTAGAGAGCCGCGCTAGATTCCCCATGTTACGAGTCTCCCCCTCCCACCCCCTTTTCACGAGTTGATACCTCGCGGGATCGTCATCATTCGCCATTTCATGCCAAACCGGCGGCGCCAGGCGGTCGTTCACTCCTCGCTTCTTCTTCATCGCGAGCCTGCGTTAGTCCATGTGTCAGTAACTCTCAGGTTAGCGAGCCTCTGCCAAAGCGTTCGACAGCCCGGAAAGTTTGACCCTCGATTCGCAAAGCGTTTCTCAAAAATTTTTCAGTCGGTCATTTCGCGTGGCCTGCCTCTTTCGGCCCTAGTAAATCAGCGAATTCTTAGCGAAGTGATCGTCCCTCACCTCATCTTGGTCATCGAGACCACACCTCAACCAGCGCGGTCGGCGCTTTCGATTCGCGACCATTCCTCTTAGAGTTGGTAACCCCAATTCGCGATTCCCGTTCTTGCGGCAGAGGCCTCCATACCTACTTGGTCTCTCAGGCACGTAACGCGGTCGGCGCTTTCGATTGCGACCACCATTGCTCGAGTTGGCAATCCCAACTCACCACTTTAACTGAGGCGCTCCTCACTCGCATCGGCTGCGGTGCGAGACCGCTCCAACACGCGGTTGCGGCTTTCGATTCTGACCCACTCTTCGCCTGCGCCATTGCTGGTAGCAGATCTGCGCGCTCTTGACCCACCCACCGCTTTCATCCTGCGCTGCTGCGGTTGGCGCTTTCCTGCGCCGTGCGCGTGGTTTTCCAGTCGCATTAAGGTTCGTCCGCGAATCTGACAGAAGCGTTGGTAATGATCGTTTCAGGTTGAGTTGAGCAGTATAGGATCGTCTTCGCTTATATGTAGTTGGCGGAGAAGTTTGGGGTTTCATTCTTACTACGGGAGGTTTTCTTTGTTGTCGCAGATTCTGCTACCTGTCGCCGCGTTATTTCCTCTTCGTGGGGCCGTTCTTGTGTCGCGGTTTAGTCGTTTGCGATTGTCTTTCCTTTTGCCGGCGTTGCTTGGGTTAGTCGGCGGTAGTTGTAGTTCGGGTAGTATAGTTGTGCGATGAGGCTTGACCTCAAAGCAATATAAGGTTCTCTCTCTCTCTCTCTTGCGTCTTACCGTTCGAGCGCCATACAACTGCAAATTATCGGAAACTCTATTTCTACTTTATTTCTTCTTACCATAGCGGTTTAGCGCGGTATCTGTCTACCAAGCGCTTCACTTTATTCCATGGTCGCGTCGCCGTTGTGTTAATGAAGCAAAACAATGTATTTGGATTCAGCAGAAGAATTTTCAAGTCTCGAACTTCCGCGAGGAAGAAGAGAACCCTATCTCGACCAACTCTCTGGGGTAGGAAAGCCTCAGTCATGGAACAAGCGTCAATCAAGGCTTCTTCCGTAGGAGGCGACCGCCTCCACCGCCTCCCAGCCCGTAATCAGCGAAGCCACAGAACCGGCTCGGGGAAGCAACCGTGTCACTCTATCTTAACCGCAACAATATCGTCGACAATTATGAGCCGAATCATTCGTCGGTAGCGTTGTCGCGATCTGCTCCATCACGCGAATTACGTCATGGGCCATCAGAATGCGCCGTCTCGCGCCGGCTCCCCAAGCAGGCTGAACCATATCGAAGAACAAGCCGCGGTCGACAAACTGTCCTCATCAAAAACCGTCGAGCGCAATCATGATGATCAACGAACTGCGGCTCTCGATTGCTTCTTTCTCGTCATGCCCGAGCGAGCCAAATGGCGCAAGGCCCGTATCCAAACAAGGCGGACAGAAACAGCGAGGAACAAGGACAGGCAACCAACAACAACAGCAACAAACAACCGCATTGACAGCCCCAACAGCCCCGCCGCTCCCCGCCTTGCCAGTGACAGGTACAACAACTGGCAGCGCGGCAGCGCGGGCAGAATGCGCCCCCTCACCACGCAACTCCAAATGGAAAAATGGCGTAGGAAAGATAAGCCGCGCAGGAAGCGCGGGAGAAAACTTCCAGTGGTACAGAGAAAAGAAACCTGAGACCAGGCCTCTTCAATAAATTCACCAAAATCAACGGGAGATCGTCGTAGAATCGGCAGCATCCGCCTCGAAATCGCATGCCGTGTAACGGCGGGATCCATGAAACCTTCCACTTCATCGCGTAAGTCACTATCAACCACAACGTAGTCGCCGAAACCAAATTTGTCGGCTGAATCGCGATGGACTACCAATGAAATCACTTGCGCTTTCGCAAATGGGAATCGTCGTAACGTGTTAACTCAAAATGGTCAAAGTTCCTCTCTGGAATCCCAACAACCATCGGAGGCGGACGGCAGGACAAGCTCGTAGCGCCGGAAATCAGAAACAATACGGAGAAAAACTGCGTTAGCGATCACAGGTGGATCTCAAGCAGAAGAAAACGAGGAAAGACCCGGCTCATCCATGATCGTGCAGAGCAACTTCAACCTCCAGGACCTGGGATTCCGATCCTCTTCCTCTTTGACCGCGCTCGTATAAACCTTTAATATCAGAAAAGCAGCAGTGCAGAAACTGCGCCAGTCGGCGCGGGCAGGAACTCTGCTCAAGAAAGCAAGATCACGGACACTGCGGAAGATCGCGCGACAGCCCGTCACTTAAAACGTCGATGCAGCGTCTGTATGTGTCCGATGCTTCAACGCAGCGCCATAAACCGTTGACAGATCCTGCAGAAAAAATAAAGCGCAAAAGCAGCGTTGCTGAAGGGCGCGAGCCGCCCCAATAAGCGTGCATGCGCCATCCCGCCACATCACATGCCATCCCACCCAGCGCGAATAGCGCGCGGCCACAAGCCACCATAAGTCCCATACGCCAATAAGCCATGCGCCAGCGACCTCGGCATGGCCGATCTGTCACGCGCGATCACTCGCCGCAGCGCAACATTTGAAGCTGCGCCAAAACGAAGCTCACAACAAAGTCAGCGTTGGAGGAAGCGAAACAGACCCATCAGTATTTTTCTTTTCTTGAGGCAATGGAACAACAGACCGGGCAGACAGCCCGGTCTTTTCATTCGCGTAGCGAGGCCAAAATCATGTACGTCGTCAAACACTGCAACCTAAAGCCCAAATACCACTTCACGCGCAATAAACTTTTCAGTCAGTAGAAATCCAAGACGAAAAACAAATCGCCAACATATCTCCATGGTAGGCGAGCCGATTCAGCGGACGTCGAGAACAATCGCAACCATCAAAACTGCCTAGTCGTGGGAGACTTCAACTGCGCGTCGTTGTGATGCGGAACCCTCGCCCGTGATTATAAAAACACAATAAGAGCAGACCGAGCAGATGCAGCAAGAGTCAAAGCGCTGGTGACAGACAAAAACTCCATCTGCATCAGGAGAAACCGCCACGAAATAGAAACCGACCTACAATCATAGACCTGGCCCGTGAAAGGGCCAACCCTCGACCAGAACGTGCTGATGGAGCATAAACGCAGGCGGAGCGAGTTGGACCATGGTAAGATCTCCGTCAAATGTACGTCCAAACCACCACGTCCCCCACTCTGGCGCGAAAGCGTTTGGGAGGCGCAAACACAAATGGCAAACTTCAACCTCCGGACGAGGCGTGGGAAGACCAGAACCACACCAAACAATCGAGTAGAAACCTTGCGGAACACCTCTGGCTCGTCGACCGAGTCACCCCAATGAGCAAAGCCGATCAGAGGTGGTGGGCACGAACTAGGACAAGCCAAGCCTCAACATGAGTAGAGGAGGGCCAAGAGGACAAACTAGAGGACGAGGAAACTGCGCAAGGAGTATAGAAGTTGAATGAGGCCGTAAGAGGCATAAAAGCAGAGAAAGCGGCGAGGCGGTAAAGGCGAGCGAAATATGGAAGATCATCAACTCCGGGAAAAGAAAGGATCCCATCATCCCAGACATCTGAGTGAAGAAAGCGTTTGCGGGGAAGTCTTAGAATTTCTTGAAATTTGACTCTTACAAATTGGGCGATCACGACTCACCCCAACGCATCAGATCACTCCTTTGGCGTAGTGGCGTTTAACAGTCACCCGAAGAACTCTTGAAAGCCAAATTCATGCGCATTCGGCAACAGTGGACGGAATCCATCTGGCAGCCGTAAAGGCAGTAGTGGAAGGCCAACCACTCATACAAGACATGTTCACCAGTGCTCCGGCCGCGGTCGCGAACCGATGGAAAGTAGCAAAATGCATCCCCGTCCCCGGCCGGGTAAGGAAAATTACTCACTGGCCAAATCATGCCGACCAATATCCTGCTACTGATCTTCAGCAAGCTCGCCGAGAAGATAGTGGCAGGACAGGCTCTGCACTGCTGGAGCATCACTCGAAAGCGACAAAGGACCAATTTGGAGGAAGGCCCGCATCTCCGCAATTGTGCGCTCCTCCGAACCCTCACCCCCATCCAAAGCCTCCTCGCGAAAAAGAGGACGGGATTCGCGACCGACCGCCATCCTCTAAAGCGATATCTGGGCGCCTTTAACTGCGTGAACCACGCAACCTCGCGTCGTGGCCAACAAAATTCCCCAATATCAACAAACTGGTGTAGAGAATTCAACCGGTAGCTCCAGTTTTCTTCAATGCGAACTAAACACCACAATCGCCCTTGACTCGGACTACGCGAGGATCCTGTCGCCAGTCCTCTTCATGATATATGCGGCATCATAGTAGACGTCTCAGAATCAAAAAGAAGCTCAACACCACCTCACATCGGCGATGGCGCCCTAGTACAAATATCAAAAACCCAAGCATTCATAGCGAAGACTCGGCGAAAGAATGGCGACGAATACTCAAAGCAACACGCTAAGCATCCATCTGAACGAAAAATCTGGCCTTATCTTCTTCCGACCCATAAACTCTCCCCGGCCCAACAACGGACCACCCTCGCGGGAAAAGAAATCGCACCATGAAGGTTGAAATACGTCGGAGTATGGATCGGCCCTCTCCTTCAGACCCCATAGAAACGCCATCGTAGGGACTCCAAACGTCAGCAAACCTCCAACCTCCGCCAGGCGCTCTGGGCGCTCCTGGCGCGCCAGAGCGTCGGTAGACAAACTGCCTCTCAGAGAAGCAGCGGAGGCGTTCCTGGCGCCTTCTGGCGCATCGCGTTCGCCGCAGCGGCACTGATGCCCCCTGCGCGCTGGCGCGCGCTAGTGTATCTAGTGCGCCCGAGAGCATCTGCCACCCTGGCGGAGTTCACGCCGCTCAGGCCTATCCTCCGGCCAGTCTTCTCGCCCGGCGCTCTCGCGACGGAATGCTCTCTCGCCGGCGCTACCGCGACGGAATCTTTCTCGCCGCCTACCGCGGACGGAATGCTTTCTCGCCGGCGTACCGCGGCGGAGCGTTCTCGCCGGAGGCTACTACCTATCTCAGGCCCTCGCAGGCTCTCGGCGACTCACGGGCATATCGCTAATCTTACGGAAGCCTTTCGACTGCTTTCCAGCGCTCGATACCGCGTTTTCACCTTCAGCGCCCTGTTTTACAATGCATACTACTTTCTTTGCGTTAGTAAGTATTTCTTTGCGGAGCGTCAAAAGCGTGATTCTATTACTAAATACTAACGCTTCTGGCGTCTAGAAATCGCCGTCGAATATAATACAGGCATAGGTATCTCCAAAGCCTCATGCTGCTTTCCCCAAAGCCATTTCGCCATTCTTGTTTCCAAAGCACTGCCCACTCTACAGATCCTCTTCCTCCTCCTCTCCTCGCGATCCTCCTCTTCACTCCTCGCCTTCCTCGGCTTCAATGCCGCGAAGTTGGCGTAGGCAACTCTTCCTGGCCGCCGTTGCCGGAACCAGAGATATCCTCTCGGCTTCGGGGTGCTTTCCGAGCATTCGGAATCTTGCGAAATCGGCCATGCAACCGTCGTCTCGCTGAATCCATCTTCCGGTATAACGCCGATAGTGATCTTTCTTCTGCCGTATCTGTCGAAGTTAGCCTCAATATCGGAAAAGCACTCTGCCATTGCATCTTTTTCTCGGAGGTTATCATGTAATCACCTCCAGCGTTGCCTCCTGATTCTGCCTACTCCTCGCCATGTGTATTCTTCGTCATGTTGAAGGTTTCTACCCCGTTCAATGTCATTCGCCGTCAATATAGATAATCTGAGCGTTTTAAGAGCAGTGATGAATCTTTCTCAAAGCTTCCGCCATTGCTGTAAGGCGTTGGGATTCTTCTTGACAACCTCTCGTTTTGTATTTGGAAATGGTGCGAACGCGTATATTACGTTGTTGGCCATGCTCGAATCTGCCAAATCGCGGTGGATATCAGGCGTATAAGCGTAGGGGGTAATCCGCTCTAGGCTGGGGTCTTTTCTCGCATCCTGACCCCATCAAGTATTTATAGTACAATATGTCGATGTCTCGGTAGCGAGAAACCGTGAGCGGTAGGTCTAGTATCTGTTAGCGGCGTTCGCGAGTCTTCTCTGAGCACTCCCGGGTCTTCGCTGGGATTGATCATCTGCTCATAATGCTGCGCGGGGGCTCAAGAAGCGATCGTTCTTCAAAAGATCTCTGCTTGAGCAGCCTCGCCTCAGGCTCGAGAGCTTTCCAAGCCCGTAGATGGTCGAATCCATCGCCGGCCGCTAACGCTCGTGCATCAAGTGCGGCGCGCTCGGGAGTGTAGACTTCTGACCTATCGGTGTCAATTACGCTAGGAGCACTCGTGAGCGTTTGAGCATCGCGCACTGTTTGATAACGGCGCCGTCGAGATCTACTGCGTCGCCCTGCGGCGGCAGCTGCCGTATTTACTACCAGTGCGAAAGCCTCGCCGCGGGAAAAGGCTCGTGTAGAAGAGTGTGGTCACGATTAGCGTCTTGCTGCACTCCTTCTCAATCACTCTGGGCTTGCGTTGAGAGAGCGTTTGCACTCGCCGGTAGGTAACGAGGATCGCTGAGATAGGTTCTTCGCGCGAATGTTAACGATCTTCTCAAAGCGGTGGTCGATCTTTATCGGAATACTACTAACCTCGCTTTCTGCTATAGGAGCGTTTCGCCGTCGCGATAGATGAAGGAAGGCTGTGCAATATCGTATCCTGGTTGCGCTTCTGGTAAATATCTGCGAGGACTTGAGGGAATCCGGGGACTGCTCATAGAGCTCTCCAATGCCCTCAAAGGCGGGAGGAGCGATAGGTGCGGTAAGTGGGGAGGAATCGCCGTCGCCGAGCGCGTTGAGGAAAGATTGATGTGCGGTGTAGAAGAGCTGTAGTCAATATCGCGAGAATAAGCGGGCACTGAAGAAGGCGTGGATTGTGAGGATATCGGAGGTCTTCTCTGAGATGCGGGAATGCTCCTGAGGCGCTTGGGGCGATCTCTGAGATGCTTCCTGGCTGGAGTACGGAGTGGAGTGCGTGGGATGCGGTGGCGCCCACTGTGATGCGTTCTGTGCAGGTGCGAAGTGGAGGCTAGCTCTCCGTCTCTACCTTTGCCGGACGTCTCCCCTCTGAAAGCGTTAAGCGGCGTCGTCGACTTTAATGGGTGGGAGAGTCGAACCTGTATCATCCATGAGGCGTCGGAGGAAGCAATAACCTCCATTACCCGCTCGGTTGGTCTCCTCAGGCGTTCTTGAGTCTTTCTGGCAGTAGTCGGCTGTCTTGTCTGGCTCTTCCCGTCTCTGGGATCTCTGCTGGGTGGAGGCTTGAGGTTCTTCTTCCGGATCGTCAGATTCTCGCCGAGCTCTCACGCAGGCGTTCTGCAGGAGTCGTCATCTTCGGAGTGGCTCGTATCGGCGGTTTCCTCCTGGCACATCTTTCCTCAGGCTGCTCCTCCTGCTGTGACTTAGCGCTGTCGTATTGCCATTGGGAGATGGAATTCTACCCTTCTAGAATGCTTCTTCCAGTGGAAGTGTCGGTAGAAACGGAGAAGCCTTTCTGTGCTATTGGGGCGGTGGTCGTGGACTGCTCAGTGCTTGTCGATTGACTACTCAGAGTGCTGGTAGAGAGTGGGGTCAATGCTCTGAATGATATTTCAGACCCATCAGATCTGTGAATCATCATGCTCTTGGGTGGTACTGGAAGTCGTAGTCGACTGCGGAGAGAAGTCTTTGAACCGGCAGATCGACTTGTTGAGAGGCGTTCTGCTTGCTGGCAGGAGTATCAATGTCTTTCTAGGAGGCGTTCTTTTGCGTGATTTGATTAGAAATCAGCGGCTTGGCGACAAGTTTTCGTCGTAGAAACAAGAATTTTCACGCTCAAGCGCGTCCATTCGCGCGTCAAGTCGTTTCTAATCGACCGTTTACTGCGCTTTCCAAGCGATAACGAGTCTTTCTGAGAGCAATATAGGAGTTTGAACCGACTGCAATTGAAGTAAGAAGAAGAAGAGCGTGTCTAATCTAATCTAATCTAGTATAAGAAATCTAACTAGTATAAGAAATCTAATCTAATATAAGAAAATCTAAAGCGATGAAAGCATATCTATTCGTATAAAGGAAATCTAAGCGTCAAATAGCCGAACCCAATCCGGGAGCACTGGCCTCAGAAAGAAAGCATCTGTATTGAGGTAGCGATCGTTCGTGAAGAAAGGAGAGATTATCTGAAGGAAAGTAATGATGCCAGTATTTCATGGCGTTCAGAAAACAATACGTCTGCATTATTGAGGTGGCGTTCGTTGAGCAGAAGAAAGCGAGAGATTATCTGAAAACTAATGATCGCCCATGTCGCGCATCCACCGCGCCTCCAGAAGGTCCACCACCACCACCGCGCCCACAAGGTCCGCCGGGAGGAGGAGGAGGAGGAGGTCGCCCGGAGGAGGAGGAGGAGGTCGCCCGGAGGAGGAGGAGGAGTCGCGGAGGAGGAGGAGGAGGAGGAGGAGGAGGAGGAGGAGGAGGTCCGCCCGGAGGAGGGTTGCCCACCACCACCCGCCGGAGAGGTTCTGCACCGCCCGGAGGAGGATTCTGCACCACCACCACCGCCGGAGAGGTTACCGCGCCGGAGGAGGATTACCGCCCACCACCACCACCGCCTCCAGCAGCGGCGGCGCGGTCGTCAGCAGCTCTCTGGCTGCTATCCGGCAAGCGTCGGGATTACTCACTGTGCGAAGTTTGCGTCAGCAACCTCTGGAGAGGATACTTCGCCGGTATTTGGGGTCTAAGTCGTCGATAGCGTCTTCTTTGTCTGTCGCGGACGTCTAACAAGTCTGGATTAGCCTTTGATTACTGGCATCAGTTACTGGGCAAATATCACCGTTATCCTTTAGCGTTTATGCGGTGATTTCCCTCACCATGGTCAGTCGCCTGCTGGAATATCGATCGTGGTGTAATCGTCTTCGCCGATATGAGGAATCTTCGTGATAAGCGGCGGAGTTTCAGCCAGTTAGCGCCCGCTCTGTGGGCGCGCGAGTATCCTCGAGGCCTGCCAACACTATTCTTCAACCAGCGCCGACCTCTTCCGAATCAGTGATCTGGACCTCCGTCGGCGGACAGGAGGATTGGATGCGGTGGAGCGTTGTCGAGTGCTTTCAGATACTCACGATCGCTCTGTCGGGTGGGGTGTGCTTCAGGATCAAGTTGCAGAGCTCTGGAAGCGTTATCTTTGTCAGAATACCAATGAGCGAATTCTGATTTAGTCGATGGTTCCAGTCGTAGATGCAGGCGGGGCAAGCTACGGAGAATCTTTCGGCGTCGGGTCTACCGCGTGACCATTATGGGCCGGTCTGTCGAGTTCGGCGGACAGGTTCCGTTCTGCAACTTAGGCGCCCGGCCACTGTCGCCATCATCATCGTCATTTCTCGTCAGCAACTTCTCTAAACTCGCGATTCCCCTGCCCCGCCGATAAACCTCTGCGCGTCATCGCCGATGGCCACTTCAAGCGTCGGCGAGTCTTTCTGCGAGTCGCGGTATTTGGTCCGTTCCGCATGGGAGGAGCCGCGGAGAGGCGAGTCTTTCAATATCTTGGCGAGGAAGCGTGAGCAGCTGCTGCTTTCGGAGAGCGGTTTGTTGGCCAACGGTGTTGTGGAGCTCCGCGAGTCGTTGCGGACGGTAGTGTCTGGCTTTAGGTAGGTTGATCAAGCCTAAAGTCATCTTGACTTTATTTGCCTGAGTCGTTTTTAGAGTTTGAGCTTGGAGGCGATCTTCTTGAAGCCGGGAGCAGCTTCTGGAGGTGGCGGCTCTAACCGGCAGCGCGGGAGTTTCTGGGGCAGGATCTCGGCGCTTTGCCTCTGCTCTGCGGTGGAGGAATTGGGTATTGGTATCCAGCGGGGCGTCGGGTGAGGCTCTGTGAAGCGGCGGCTAACTTTTGGGGCGAGGCGCGAAGTGGGGCTCGGTTTGTGGACAGGGGAGGGCGATGGTGGTAGTGGCGGCTGCCTGCTTCTGAGAAAAAGTGGAGACTTGTCGAACTGTTCGTTCTCTTTGGGGCTTTGGACTTGCTGCTTTGGGCCTCTTCTTGAGCCTGCTTCTTTGGTGGCTTTGTGGAGTATGTCGCCGGGCCTGCTGGGCCTGCTGCTGTCTTTCTTGGCGCTTTTTGGGCTTGAGTGCTGCTTTGGGCCTCTTTGGGCCTGCTTTGTCTTTCTTCTGCAGAGCGTTCTCTGTCATTTCGACTTCAGGTTGCCCTGCGCCTATCGCTATCTCTTCTTCTGCTTTCTTCTGCTGCTGCTACTGCTGCTTCTTCTGCTTCTTCTTTCTTCTTCTTCTTCTGCTGCTGCTGCTGCTCTTCTTGGTTTTAGATTTCCCTGATACCCACTCTTTTGGGAAGAGTCTCGAGTCTTTCGGGAGGCGGTGCTTCTTTGAGGAGGCGGTGGCGGATCTTCTCTGAGCAACGACGACTGCGGCGGGAGTGTCTCTCCTGTCTCTATTGGGATAGGCTGGATGCTTTCCTGCTTTCTTTCTGAGGCAGCGAAGGTGAGGACTTCTCTTTCTGCTTCTGCGCCTTCTTTTGTAGTGTCTCCTGCTTCTTCTTCTCCTTCTTCTCCTTCTTCTCCTTCTTCTCCTTGCTTTTCATTCTTTCGGCGTTTTTCTTTATCTGAATCGTCGGTGTCTGGATCAGCGATCTCGGCTTCTTCTGTGAGCTTTGTGGAGTGCTCTGAGGCGGAATGAAGGTGGCTAGTGAATATAGAATATTTGATGAGTATGGTTCTGAGAGCAATAGAATTAAGGAGGATATCTGTCTTATATATGATTCTTTAGATGTGCGGCGAAAGGCTTGAAAGCTCGAACTTTAAATTTGAAACTTGAAACTTGAACCGTAAACTTGAAGCGTGAGCTGAATCGCAGAGATATCTTGAAAGCTTTGATAGCAGTGAGGGTATGAAGTGGTAGTCTTTGGAAGATGGTTAGGAATCTCGCGATCTGGAAGGAGGAGAAGGGTCTTTCTTATACCGAATCGAATCTGCTATTCCAGAGCTCATCATGTTTCGAGGCCACTGTGTCTTTATAGCACCCCTATGTGCTATCACGGGCACTCTCGAGTGCTCCGACCGGCTGCATATGGTGCTTCCAAGCCGTCTTCAATGTTTGCTCCAATACGTAGCGTAGGCTAAAAGCGCTTCGAAGATTCTCTGGTGGTTTGATTCAATTGAATGGCGTAGATGAATGCTCTAGCGCCTTTCGGGAATGCTCTGGCGGTAGTACCAACAGTGGTATCAATTGGATTCCAATGTTGGGTTGGAGTTCGGTTCTTGTTGGTGTCGGCGCTCTGTGCGTATGAAGCCGAGTCGGACAGTGTGTATCGTTTGGTACCGTGGTCGATATTGGTATTGAATTTTCCGTTGAAGCGGTTTCTCGATCTGAATAGCTTTCGCGAGTGCTAAGCGAGGGTGGCGAATCTGAGAGGGCAAACGGAGACGTCGCTGGTGGCGTGATTGCTTTGTTTCCTCGTTGCATGCTTTCGTTGCATGCTCGTGTTTGTGTTTTCAGTATTCCGTTGGAGATGTATGGCGTCAAAGTCAGCCATGCTCTGCTGGAGAGTGCGGCCTTGAGGCTTACAAGCACTCGGCAGCACTCTGCTAAGTGGCACTCTGCGTGGGATTACAAATTGCTCGTAGAGCACTCTGCTAGCGAGCGCTCTGCGTAGGAATTGCTCGTGAAGCGCTCTGAACAACAGGCGTCGGGAGCCTCATGATGATTGGCTGACAAATCGTTCATAGAGCTCTGCGCGCCTGCAGGAAAGAGCCTCTTCCTTGGCAGACTGCAAATTCTCGAGTCCAATGAAATCGTCTTGCCCTTTTTGCAGCAAGAAAGTACAGCTCCTCCGAATTTTGACAGACGTCTTGAGCGATCCATCGCTTTAGAAGCAGATGAATGGCTGGGAAATCAATATTCATTTCTTTGGAAGCGCGATCAATCAGCAGAAACCCTGGCGACACTGGCGAGGCGAAGAGCGTTCGATTGCTATTCAGAGGCCTTCTGAGTCGAATCTGACACTTCGATCAAGATTCGGGTAACAATTGGACGCTCGAATCCGAATCGTATTCGTGATGGAGGAGGCAGCGGTGATTCAAATGGGCGTATGGCATCTCGACGGTTCACGAGGTCTTTGAGGAGCAACTTTACGGCTCGGAGGACTACGGAGTCTTCGCAAGACTTCTCCAATACCGTAGGCGTTCGGTCAGCATCTGAGTTCAGAATGGCGCGCTACTTTGTCTAAAGCGCCGCGAGAACGTCGGCGAACTTCTTTCTACACTCCGAGTAGTGGCGAGTCTTTCCTCTGGCCGGGCGGGGTTTTATCGAAGGTTGGAGGAAATGAGCGACACACTAGGAAAGGCAAGCTGGAATCATTCGGAGGTGGATATTGGGGAGAAGATCTCCTACTACTACCGCAATCAATGGTTGTCGTCCGATATCTTCTAGAGACAGCGTGCCTTCGGGAGTCGTTGGTGTATGCGCGCCTGTGGTGGAGCATGTGAGTTCGGCGAATGTATGGGAAATGCATACAGGAGATTGGTGGTGGGAGATACAGGTTAAAGTGGCGCCATTTCTGCCAACTTGCACTCGGATCTGGGAGATGTCTAATGCTTCTCGATAGAATACGTTACGGAGGGTCTCTTGTCGTCACATTATATGCGGCGTCGGATGGCGCGCGTCGACAAATTTCAGCGACAGAAAGCGCGGCCAATCTATCTTACCATCGGGAACATCAAGTCGTCGGTCTGCAATAAAGCGCGGGGCGTTCATTCATTCTCCTCTGCTACCAGTGCCGCCAAAGCTCGGAAAGAAACGCATTTCGTTAAGCTCCGTTTTAAGGCGTCAGTCAAATGGCTGCGTCGTGCCCAGGAGATCTTTCAAAGCGTTCGCGAGTCTTCTCAGGAGGCGAGCTGATCAAATGCGCCGGCGACTCTGACGACTATCTTTCCGGTCTTTCTCGGGCTGGATCGCCCGATCAGCGAGCACTCAAACTTGCAAAACATCGGCTTACTGCCGCGATCACGGTGGAGTTCACAATCTTGGGAACCTTCGTCGAAGCTCATGCGCATACGAGGACTACGGGGAGAGGTACTGCTATTTGGCGGAAGCGGGCAATCTAGAACGGTGGAATACGCTTGTTGCGAGATCCGTCAAAGCGACTCTTGATCTTTCTGGGGTATCGAGGTTAATCCGTCGATCTCAATAAGCGGACATACTGCACAATATCTACGCTGGGGATGTTGAAGCGCGTGATGGAGTGGATTCAGGGCTTCCTGAAGAAGCATCGCGATTGGAGGAATTCGACATGCTTGCAGGCGATTGCGCGCTACGCAGGCTGGCGATCTCAAACAAAGCGTATCGTTCTACCGATGGCAGGAAGAGATCACGGAATCTGGTAGTCGTTCTAGGAAGCGGCTCGCGGCTGCTGAAACCGGGAGTGGCTGTCAGGAAGCGGCTTGAAAGCTTTGAAATGCGTTCGAAGTCTAATGAAACTTCCAGCTTAATGGCGCAATATGGGAGTCATACAGCGAGCACCCTGGACTATATGGAAGCTATCTCGGCGATTTCCATAAACGAGGATATCTTTTTAGAATTCAGAGTCTGAGAAGGCGTTAAAGGGCCGAAAGATCGAGCGAAAGCAGTTAGTGGCTCGCCGCTGAAGCAGAGGAGCTCAGGAGATTCGGGAAAAATCGCCTTCAACCATCAAATTGCGGCGTCTTGATGCACTACCGGAGCGCGTTGAGCGCTTTGGGAGCATTCCTCAATACTCGCGGACGTCGTGAGCTTGCGTGTCTGGCGGTAAAAGAACACAGGCGTCCATGAGTCGGCTGCAGCGCGATACTGGGTATGGGGGCAGGCGATTGGCGTTAGAGATCCGAATTCTAAATCTGAAAGATGTCGTTGGAGGTCACGAGGCGCGGCGACATCCTCTGGCCGTCGGGATAACGCCTCAAGGAGTTCTTCGGCGTTTTCAAAATCGAGGACCGCAAAAATGAGCGCTCAATAGTAAGCGGACTGCCCCTGAAGCGTCTTTGCAACCCCTCCATGAAATCGGCGGAAAACTGTTCAACATGCAGACAGATTGCAAATGGCGTGCTCGCTATATCGCGCATTAAAGGAGTATGCGAAGATGCGGGATCTTTCTCAGAGAACTTTGGAAGCTCTGAGGCGTTTTAGGCGGGTGGAGGTTTTCACATGCTTGCAGGTTCCGATACCAATATTCCAAAGGCCTGGCGTATCTGAGGTTCACAATATCAGGTGTGCGGGAACATCGTCTTTTAGGAAGGGAAAATAAGAAAGGATTGGGCATGGGTATCGGTAGGTTCCTCAGAGCAGTGGGGAGTGTTTGGTGCCGGGCAGTAGAGGCTCTGTTCAAGGTGCGGGATAGCGGGCGCGTAGCTATGTGTAGTTGAGCTACTTGAGGCGAAGGATCGCGGTATCGCTGATAACTCTCATGGGCTGCTGAAGGTCTGTAGGAGGAGGAGGAAGAGGATGTGGGTCGTGAATATTCGGAGTATATTAGGAATGGCCCATTTGTTGAGATGGATGCTGGTAATTGGCTGGTAAATACTAGGATAGATTTGCGTCGTGGAATGAATTCAGTTGAATCTTTGAGAGCAGTCGTAAGTCTTTATCAGTGAGGCATTACGAATGCTATCCAATGATGTGAGAGAATTGCAGTGCTATCAGGTGAGAGCATTGCAGTGCTATCCGATGATGTGAGAGTATTAGAGTGCTATCAGTGAGAGCATTACCGAGTCTTTATTGAATGACGGCGTTGCAGTGCTATCTAGTGAATGCTTTCACGAGGGCAGTGGCGAGTGCTCTGAGTGGAATGTTAGGCCAATAGGACCGTCTAATTCAAAATTAGTGTCGTTCTGCTGATGCGCGGATTGGAAGAGGAGGTGAGTATCGGCCGCTCAGTATCTGAGTCTGTTATCAGCAAGCTCGCTCGAAAGCGTAATGCTTTTATCTTGGGAAACTATTTCCAGCAAGCTCGCTGGAGTGCTTTCTAGGCGGGGCATTGAGCTTTTCAGGCGAGCGTCTGTGGCCTAAACCTCAAGGCTCAAATCGCTTTCACAAATCGGCAGAATCATGCATCGTCAAAGGTTTGGTAGCCATCCCAGTATCTGGCGGCGTCTTCGTATATTCCGCAACTGACCGTTCAGTGGCGTGAAGAATCTGCGTGAGATATCGTTTGAGAGCGGCAATGCCTACCTCTTGAAGAAAGCGTGTCGATTCATATGGGTCTAAGTGGGGATGTCGCGGCAGAATAGTATTATCAAAGATGTTTCCAGCGTTGGTCGGTCTATGAAAGCAGCAGCGGCAGCGGTCTTTCTCAGGAAGTGGCGATATCTCTTAGCAGTCAGTGAAAACTTTGTTGTGAAGTGTGTCTTGGCGTGGCGATATGCTCCTGTGGTGTCTGGCGAGCAGCTCGGTGAGAATGCTTCTCCTGGCGCGGATAAGCGACGAGTCTTTCTGGGCGTGGCGATATGTTCTGGTGGCGCGGCGAGCAGATCGTTATGATTTGATCTCCTGGCGCAGATATTAGTGGCGAGTGCTATCGGAGCTGGTGCTGTCTCCTGGTGGTCGGCATCCGTGATTCGTTCAGTCCTGGGCGGGGACTCGTTCGTCGTTATCCAGGCGCGGGAGGCCTACCAGGCGTCTTATGGCGGAGAAGCGTGCCATGGCGGAGAAGCGTGCGGGTGCTCTCAGGGCGAGCAGCACATTGCCTGGGCGTCTGCAGCGTGAAGGTGCGATGATGCGCAGAAAAGCAGCGGAGAAGGCGTTCTTTGGGTGCTTTATGGATGTTGGTGATATCGCTGGAGCGGCTCTGTGACAGCGATAATGTAATAGCGCAAAAGAAAACATTAGGACTATTCGGTACTGCTTGGGCGAGTGCTTTGGTGGGCGAGTCTCTAGTGGGCGAGTGCTCTGGTTAGGCGAGTGCTTTCTGCGGTGATCTTTCTCCTTGGGCGTCTTTCTGGCGGAGTGCGAATAGTCTTTCTGGGCGTCGGAGCGCGGTGATAGCATCGCGCGCGGCGTTATGCTCCAGGATCGCCTGGCGCGGCATTATGCTCCGGCGGCCTGGCGCGAGCATTATGCCTGGCGCGCCTGGCGCGAGCATTATGCCCTGGCGGCGCCTGGCGTGGGCATCTCTGGTGGCCTGGCGCATCTTTGTGCGCGTGCGCGAGTAACTGGCGGCGCCTGGCGTCCTGGCCCAGGGCGTAAACTCTGCCTGAGAATACCAGTTTCTTGATGAATCCTCTAGGAATCCGGAATCTTTTCCAACCCGTGCGAAACCAGCACTCATCCTTTCGCCCTCCTCTCTGCATGATCAAGATGGTGGACAGCGCGGACCATA
The DNA here is from genome assembly GCA_024713855.1 of Morchella sp. 2016-41. Taxonomy (NCBI): domain Eukaryota; kingdom Fungi; phylum Ascomycota; class Pezizomycetes; order Pezizales; family Morchellaceae; genus Morchella; species Morchella sp. 2016-41. The sequence goes on along the minus strand of JAMGZD010000001.1, from coordinate 3,179,615 downwards.
TCGTTGCTCACTCACTCTATGTGACGGCCAGAATAGTCGGCCTTCCCGATGGACCAAACAAATGCTAAAGAGGCGGCCTACCCCTCGAACTCCTCCTCACATACCGATCGCAAAATCTGGCGCAGAATCCTCTGCTACAATACAGCAATCATGCGACGCTCTTAGCTCTATCAACGAAAATGCAAAAGGGACAGGACTACGCGTTGCATCGCTCCTCCCCGTTCAAGAAATAGGGGCCTTGAGCCGATGGATCAAACAACGCTCAGAGCGAATGCTCGGCGATGGAACACAAAATGTCAACTACCACCACGATGCGCTCACTCGGCTGCGCGAGCTCACTGCGAAAGCAAACATCTACCGGATCGATCTTAAAACAAATAGACAAGCGCGGCCTCGTTGACCAGAAAGAACCATGCCAGTGCGGCGATCAAGCTCATCAAAACACAGCTCCTCGAATGCACGCGTGGGCAAAGCATGAACAAAACTCTTGGACAAAATTCCGGGACCAGGCATGGGAGAACTGGATGTTCGCGAGGCTTAAGGTGGATCATATTGGAATTTACCAAAACGCAAGCTACTGGAATGAATGCAGCCGTGTCGGGAGGAGGAGCGATATTTTCGTTTTCTTTTCTCATCTGCGGAGCGTGCAGCGTTCACGATTACTGGTATTAACTGTTGCGTTTTTCGGTTCGGTTAAGATTTCCTTTGCCTTTCTTTTTTTCGCGTCGCGTCTTGTTTTCTCTTTCCTTTTCGTTCTTTCTTTCTTTTCTCTCTTCGTTGGCGGTTTCGGATAGGCGTGCGATAAGTCTTGTACTTCAAAGCAATATAAATTCTCTCTCTCTCTCTCTTGTATTATTAAGGAATCCAAAGTCTTTATTCCTCCATAGTCTATAGTCTACGATCTTTCGGTCTATGGTAAAAGGGTTTCTGGTTGTGTTGACAGTCTACCTCTGGCCCCTACTCGCTGTGTTCCTTGGACCTCCATATTTCTGCGCCTGGGCGTGCGCTCATTACCTTAACCTAGCGTCGTGGGAGAACGCGTAATGGGCGTGAACTACATCTGGGCCGCCGGGCCAGCGACAGCGTCACTCTGCAAGACCTCCATGAGAGGCATAAAAGCAATAAGCGCGCGCGCGGCGTCGGCTCAGCGAGTCGTTTTCTAGGTAAAGTCGCGCGCAGAACAATCAACAACGGCAGCATAAGAATCGGCGTGGCGGCCCTCACCAGCCATCTCACTCTTAAGAACCGAAGAGGCACAATCGCAGAACAGTCGAAAGGACAGAGGTCAACCAAATCCTCGACAATACCTTCCATGTACTCGCGGTACCCATCGCCCAGCCCGTCATGCGAGGCCAGCCCGGCCATGTGCCCACCCCACAACAACAACAGCCGCAACAACAACAACGCAACAACCTCAACACAACAACAACCCGCGGTCGCCCAATGTGCGCGACCAACAACCGTAGAAACCTTCGGCTCGTCGAGAAAGCACGAAGAAGGGCGCTCTTCCAGACCGGGGCAGTCGCCGTGAATCGCGATCCCTGTATCGAGATCGGGGCAAAAATCAACCGGTATTCCTGGCAAATGCCGTTCATGCGGCGGAAAACTCAGCAACAACATCGTCTTGAAGCAGTTGGGCCTCAGCGGAATCAGCCTCGCCTAAGCGAGATCAGACACCGCGGTGATGGGGATATCGTCGTCGACATCGGGGCCACTCAAAATGGTCAAAATTTCTGGCGGCATCGACTACAATCGGAGATGGACTTGGAGACAGCTGTGGCGTCGAAATCGCTCTATGGAGAATTCGTTCCGCCCAAGTTCCGCGATGGATCGCGGCGGAGAAGAGAATTGGCAAAGCGCTCCTCCATGCCGTTCTCGGGATCGTTCACAATCACGGCCTGACCTGTCCATCTTTGACCGGCGATGCGCGAGGCGTCTTAATCAAGGCGCGTGCAACTGCCCGAATACGGGCACGGGAACAATGCCTCGAAACAGGCGCTGTGTGCGAAACCGGCCCACCGGCGACCACCCTTGCAAGACCTGCTCGGGACCAGATGCGCTTCGCCATCGGATGTTACAAGCTGAGGCTTAGGCAAACCGAGGCGTCTGCAGCGAGCCAGCCTCAAAGCATCATCTCGTTTCAGCGAATCAGACCAATCCTGCGCCCGGTATGGTCGATGTGGCATGTTGACGGCCCGGCCCGGCCATATTAGTCGCTCCAGCGCGGTGAAGCGATCTGGGAGATAGTTAGGTTTAGTCGTTATCTCTCTCTCGCTTTTACCATCGCTCGCGAAACTCTGTATCGTTCTCTCGCGCCAGCGGGTTCGTTGTGTCGCGGTTTTAGTCGTTAGCGTTTTATCTTTTCCTTTGTCTTCCTTTCGCTTTCGTTTGGGTTAGTCGGTGGAAGTTGTAGTTAGAGTAGTCCGGTAGCGATAAGCGCTTATCTTCTAGCGAATAAAAATCTCTCTCTCTTGCATGGACCCATTCGGTAGCGCCACAAAATTTTTCTTGCCGTATTCATTCCGTTTTATTTTTACATCGCCGGCTCATGGTATCTGTACTAGGCAGGCGGTTCTCCCCGATGCGGTCGCGTTAGTTTCTAGCGAAGAAAACAATCATGGCTTGTCGCAAATGGCGCCCAGAGCGCGATTTTCAGGACAAGGAAGGAAGAGGAATCCTTACGATGAAATCCAGATAGGTCTGCGGGAATCTCCGCCATCGTCTCAGTTTCTTGGTGACCTCTCAGGACTCCGGCACCCTCGGTCGACGGCTCCCTCAAATCTGGACAGCTTATTTGCTCAATCGATGACTCAGGCGTTGACAAAAGAATAGACGCGCCATTCAGCTAAAAAACCGGTGGCAACTGAAGTCGATCAATAGCGATGTGAAGAGAACAAGCTGATGAAAGATCGCATCTGTTATAACAAGCGATGCCGCTTTTCCTGCATCGTAAAAATCGAAGAAAGACAGCTGAGGCAGATAATCTGAAATCATGCTATCAAACTGCCAACCTCCTCTGCGGTACGGTTATGCGCATTATTGTGACCCAATCAAGCCATCGCCGGCGTAGCGAGGCTCCAAACGCTTTAACAGCAACCAACCAATAAACAACAACAACAACAAGCCCGCGCCGTAGCCTGCGTGGCCGGGCACAGCGGCAGATACGGTGGTGCGAGAGGCTGAAGAAGGCAGACCACTTTTCAAGGCCGATTTCCGGCTAGCAGAAATCGTTCTTCTGAACCCCCACCTCAGCTCAATCAGCAAAGTCAGCGCCGGGATCGATCTTAAGTGCCATTTCTCAGCGGCGGAAAACCCTCAACAACGTCGTCGGCGAAACAAGTTCGACGCCTCAGCGTGGTCAACCTGCCGAAATCAAACAGCGTTCGGAGATGAGAATCAGCGTGATCGGCGTTAGACCTCAAGTGGTCAAAATTGATCTGCGGAATCATGGATCGGGGCCAGAATCGGCGCCAGCTGGTGGCGTCGGAAATAAATCTGGTATGGGAGAAACTCCAGCCCGTCGCGGTGGATTTCTCGCCGAAGGACCAGCGCGCAGATGGTCGTAGCTCGGGGATCATCGTCGTCAGCCTCCAACCTCCGCTCTGGGCGCTCCGCAGAGCGTCGGTGAACAAACTGCCTCCAGAGAAGCAGCGGGCGTTCCTGGCGCTTCTGCGTCGCGTCGCCTGGCAGCGGCACTGATGCCCCTGCGCGCCCAGGCGCGCGCTGTGTATCTAGTGCCGAATACCCTCACCTGGCGGAGTTCGCCGCTCAGGCGCTGCTCCGGCGGTGCTCTCGCCCGGCTCTCGGACGGAATGCTCTCTCGCCCGGCGCTCGCGGCGGAATCTCGCCCGGCGCTCTGTGACGGAATGCTCTCGCCCGGGCTCTCGCGGCGGGCGTTACCTCGCCGGAGACTACTACCTATCTCCTGGGCCTCGCTCTCTGGCGACTCCTGGGCATATCGCTAATGCTTCTGGAGCACTCCCGACTGCTCAGGCGCTCGATACATTTACCCTTCAGCGCCCTGTTTTACAATGCATACTACTCTTTGCATTAGTAGGCACTGCTGCGGAGCACAAAAAGCGTGATTCTATTACTAAATACTAACACTACAAGCGTCTAGAAATCATGTCGAATATAATACAGGCATAGGTATCTCCAAAGCACTCGCTGCTCCCCAAAGCACTTTCGCCATTGCGCTCCAAAGCACTGCCCACTGCCCTACAGATCCTCTTCCTCCTCCTCTCCCTCGCGATCCTCCTCTTCACCCTCCTCGCCTTCCTCCGCTTCAATGCGCGAAGTTGAGCATGAACCACCTCTTCCTGGCCGCCACCGTTGCCGGAACCAGAGATATCCTCTCGAGCACTTTCGGGGTGCTTTCGAGCATTCGAATGCTGCAAGATCGACGCTAGCAACCGTCGTCGCGCTGAATCCATCTTCGGTATAACCTCGATAGTGATGCCTTTCTTCTCTCGTATCTGTCAAAGTTAGCCTCAATATCCGGAAAAGCACTCTGCCATTGCATACTTTTTCTCGGATATTGAGGCTAACTTTGACACCTCCAACGTTGCCTCCTGATTCTGCCTACTCCTCCCCTTCCATGTGTTGCTCATCCTGTTGAAGGTTTCTACTCGTTTCAATGTCAGCTCGCCAAATCCAATATAGATAATCTGAGCGTTTTAAGAGCAGTGATGAATGCTCTCAAAGCTTCGCCATTGCTGTAAGGACATTGGGATTCTTACTGACAACACTCTCATTTGTGACTGGAAATGGTCTGGCTTAACGCGTATATTCCGTTGGCCATGCTCGAATGCCATGCCAAATCGCGTGGATATCAGGCATATAAGCGTAGGGGGTAATCCGCTCTAGGAACTCGGGGTCTTTACCCCTCGCATCCTGACCCCATCAAAGTATTTATAGTACAATATGTCGATAATCTCCGGTAGCGAGCCGTGAGGCGGTAGGTCTAGTATCTGTTAGCAGCGTTCGCGAGTGCTCTCTGAGCACTCCCGGGTGCTTCGCTGGGATTGATCATACCTCATAATGCTGCGCGGGGCTCAGAAGCGATCATTCTTCAAAAGATACTCTCTTGAGCAGCCCTCGCCTCAGGACTCGAGCTTTCCAAGCCCATAGATGGTCGAATCCGCCAGCCGCCCTTTAACCTCGTGCATCAAGTGCGGCGCGCTCGGGAGTGTAGACTTCTGACCTATCGGTGTCAATTGCGCTTCTAGGAGCACTGCGTGAGCGTTTCAAGAGCATCCACCTGTTTGATAACGGACCCGTCGAGATCTGCTGCGCATCCCACCCTGCGCGGCAGCTGCGCATATTTACTACCAGTACCGAAAGCCTGCCGCGGGAAAAGGCTCGTGTAGAAGAGTGTGGTCCCGATTAGCGTGCTGCACTCCTTCTCAATCCTCTGGGCTTGCATTGAGAGAGCGTTTGCACTCCTCGAGCTAGGTAACAAGGATCGCTGAGATAGGTTACTGCGAATGTTAACGATGCTCTCAAGCGGTGGTCAGTGCTATCGGGAATACTACTAACCTCACTTTCTGCTATAGGAGCATTTCCTTCGTCCTGATAGATGAAGGAAGCTGTGCAATATCATATCCTGGTTGCGCTTCTGGTAAATATACGAGGACTTGAGGAATCAGGGGACTGCTCATAGAGCTCTCGCCAATGCCCTCAAAGGCGGGAGGAGCGATAGGTGCGGTAAGTGGGGAGGAATCGCCCGTACCTCGAGCATTGAGGAAAGATTGATGTGCCGTGTAGAAGAGCTGTAGTCAATATCGCGAGAATAAGCGGGCACTGAAGACGGCATGGATTGTGAGGATATCGGAGGTGCTCTCGGAGATGCCGGGAATGCTCCTGAGGCGGCTTGGGGCGATCTCTGAGATGCTTCCTGGCTGGGTACGGAGTGGGTCTGTGGGATGCGGTGGCGCCCACTGTGATGCGTTCTGTCTGGGTGCGAAGTGGGAGCTGCTCTCCGTACTACCTTTGCACGGACGTGCTCCCCTCTGAAGCGTTAGCGGCCGTCCTGAACTTTAATGGGTGGGAGAGTCGAACCTGTATCACATCCACCGAGACGTCGGAGGAAGCAATAACCTCCGCTACCGCTCCGGTTGGTCTCCTCCGAGCGTTGCCCAGTCTTTCTGGCAGTAGTCGGCTGTACTGTCTGAGGCCTCTTCCCGTACTCTGGGATCTCTGCTGGGTGGAGGCTTGAGGTTCTTCTTCGGATCGTCAGATTCTCCTCAGAGCTCTCCTGGGCGTTCTCTGAGTCGTCATACTCGGAGTGGCTCGTATCGGCGGGTTCCTCCACCTCTGGCACATGCTCCTCAGGCTGCTCCTCCTGCACTGGCACTTCAGCGCTGTCAGTATTGCCATTGGGAGATGGAATTCTACCCTTCTAGGGCTGCTTCTTCCAGTGGAAGTGTCGGTGAAACGGAGAAGCCCTTCTGCGCTATTGGGGCGGTGGTCGACTGACTGCTCCGAGTGCCTGTCGATTGACTACTCAGTGCTGGTAGAGAGTGGGGTCAATGCTCTGAATGATATTTCAGACCCATCAGTCTGTGAATCATCATGCTCTTGGGTGGTACTGGAAGTCGTGGTAAACTTTGCGGAGAGAAGTGCTGAACCGGCAGATCGCTTGTTGAGAGGCATTCTGCTTGCTGGCAGGAGTATCAATGTGCTCTAGGAGCGTTCTTTTGCGTGATTTGATTAGAAATCAGCGCTTGGCGACAAGTTTTCGTCGTAAAGCAACAAGAATTTTCGCTCAACCACATCCGCTCACCGCATCGAGTCATTTCTAATCACTCGTTTACTGCACTTTCCAAGCGATAACGAGTGCTCTGAGAGCAATATAGGAGTTTGAACCGACTGCAATTGAAGTAAGAAGAAGAAGAGCGTAATCTAATCTAATCTAGTATAAGAAATCTAACTAGTATAAGAAATCTAATCTAATATAAGAAAATCTAAAGCGATGAAACCTATCTATTCATATAAAGGAAATCTAAACATCAAATAGCACGAACCCAATCCCAGGAGCACTGGCCAGCGCTCAGAAAGAAACATACCACTATTCAAAGGTAGCGATCGTTCGACAGAAAGAAAGGAGAGATTATACCAAAGGAAAGTAATGATGCCAGTAGCACTCATGGCGTTCAGAAAACAATACATACCGCTATTCAGAGGTAAGCATTCGTTGAGCAGAAGAAGCGAGAGATTATCAAGAAAACTAATGATGCCCGCCATCACCACCACCACCACCACCACCACCACCACCGCCTCCAGAAGGTCCACCACCACCCCCACCACCACCACCGCCCGGTCCGCCGGAGGAGGAGGAGGAGGAGGAGGGAGGAGGAGGAGGAGGAGGTCGCCCGGAGGAGGAGGAGGAGGTCGCCCGGAGGAGGAGGAGGAGGGGAGGAGGAGGAGGAGGAGGAGGAGGAGGAGGAGGAGGTCCGCCCGGAGGAGGGTTACCACCGCCCGGAGGAGGATTACCACCACCACCACCACCACCGCCCGGAGGAGGGTTACCACCGCCCGGAGGAGGATTACCACCACCACCACCACCACCACCGCCCCCAGCAGCAGCCGCGAGTGCGTCAGCAGCTCTCTTGGCTGCTATCCCGGCAGGCGTCAGATTACTCCTGTGCGAAGTTTGCGTCAGCAACCCCTACACCAGAGGATACTTCCTCAGGTATTTGGGGTCTAAGTCGTCGATAGCATCTTGCTGTCTATCGCGACGTCTAACAAGAGTCTGGATTAGCCTTTGATTACTGGCATCAGTTCTGGGCAAATATACCCTCATTCCTTTAGCATTTATGCGGTGATTTCCCTCCTCATAGTCAGAGTCCTCTGCTGGAATATCGATCCTGGTGTAATCGTCTTCCTCGATATGAGGAATGCTTCGTGATAAGCGGCGGAGTTTCAGCACCACCCAAATTAGCACCGCGCCCGCTCTGTGGAGCACCGCGAGTATCCTCGAGGCCTGCCAACACTATTCTTCAACCAACCCTCGACCTCTTCCGAATCAGTGATCTGGACCTCCGTCGGCGGACAGGAGGATTGGATGCGGTGGAGCGTTGTCGAGTGCTCCCCAGATACTCCTGATCGCTCTGTCGGGTGGGGTGTGCTTCAGGATCAAGTTGCAGAGCTCTGGAAACGTTATCTTTGTCAGAATACCAATGAACGAATTCTGATTTCGTCGATGGTTCCAGTCATAGATACGGGGCGGGGCAACTACGGAGAATGCTCCCAGAGCATCCGGGTCTACCGTGACCATTATGGGCGGTCTATCGAGTTCGGCGGACACTGGGTTCCGTTCACGCTTCTTAGGCGCCCGGCCACTGTCCTCATCATCATCATCATCGCTCTCGTCAGCAACTTCTCTAAACTCGCGATTCCCCTGCCCCCTCGATAGCTTCTCCTTCTGCCCAACATCGCCAATGAGCCACTTCAAAGCGTCGGCGAGTGCTCTGCGAGGTGCGGTATTTGGTCCGTTCCACATGGGAGGAACCCACGGAGAGGCGAGTGCTCAATATCTTGAGGCAGAGAGCATCGAGCAGCTGCTGCTCGGAGGCGGTTTTGTTGACCCAACCGGTGTTGTGGAGCTCCGCCTTGAAGTCGTTGCGGACGGTAGTGTACACTTTAGGTAGGTTGATCAAACCTAAAGTCATCTTGACTTTATTTGCCTGAGTCGTTTTTAGAGTTTCGAGAGCTTGGAGGCGATGCTACTGAAGCACCGGGAGCGCTTCTGGAGGACTGGCGAACTCTAACCGAGCAGCGGGGAGTTTCTGGGGCAGGATCTCGGCGCCTTTGCCTCTGCTCTGCGGTGGAGGAATTGGGTATTGGTATCCGGCGGGGGCGTCGGTGAGAGCTCTGTGAAGCACTGGCGACTGCTTTTGGGGCAGGGGCACGAAGTGGGAGCTCGGTTTGACGGACAGGGGCCGATGGTGGTAGTGGCGGCGAGCTGCCTAACTCTGGGAAAAGCTGGAGACTTGTCGAACTGTTCGTTCTCTTTGGGGCTTTGGACTTGCTGCTGGGCCTGCTCTTGAGCCTGCTGCTGGTCGGCTTTGTGGAGTATGTCGCCGGGCCTGCTGGGCCTGCTGCTGTGCCTGCTGAGCGCTTTTTGGGCTTGAGTGCTGCTGGGCCTGCTGGGCCTGCTGCTGTGCCTGCTGCAGAGCGTTCTCTGTCGCTCGACTTCAGGTTGCCCTGCCTCGCTATCGCTATCGCTGCTGCTACTGCTGCTGCTACTGCTGCTGCTACTGCTGCTGCTGCTGCTGCTGCTACTGCTATCGCTATCGCTATCGCTATCGCTATCTTTCTTGGTTTTAGATTTCCCTGATACCCACTCTTTTGGGAAGAGTCTCGAGTGCTCGGGAGGCGGTGCTTGCTGAGGAGGCGGTGGCGGATGCTTCTCTGAGCAGCGACTGCGGCGAGTGTCTCTCCTATCTCTATTGGGATAGGCTGGATGCTTTCCTGCTCTTTCTGAGGCAGAAGGTGAGGACTTCTCTTTCTGCTTCTGCGCCTTCTTTTGTAGTGTCTCCTGCTTCTTCTTCTCCTTCTTCTCTTTCTTCTTCTCCTTCTTCTCCTTCTTCTTCTTTTCTTTCTTTCGCGTTTTTGCTATCTGAATCGTCGGTGTCTGGATCGCGATCTCGCTTCTTCTGTGAGCTTTGTGGAGTGCTCTGAGGCGGAATGAAGGTGGCTAGTGAATATAGAATATTTGATGAGTATGGTTCTGAGAGCAATAGAATTAAGGAGGATATACCATCTTATATATGATTCTAGATGTGCAGCTTGAAAGCTTGAAAGCTCGAACTTTAAATTTGAAACTTGAAACTTGAACCGTAAACTTGAAGCGTGAGCTGAATCGCTTGAGATATCTTGAAAGCTTTGATAGCAGTGAGGGTATGAAGTGGTAGTCTTTGGAAGATGGTTAGGAATCTCGCGATCTGGAAGGAGGAGAAGGGTGCTCTTATACGAATCGAATCTGCTATTCCAGAGCTCATCATGTTTCGAGAGCACCACTGTGTGCTATAGGAGCACCCTATGTGCTATCGGGCACTCTCGAGTGCTCGACCGGCGCTGCATATGGTGCTCCAAGCCGTGCTCAATGTTTGCTCCAATACATGGCGTAGCTCTAGGCGCGCTCGAAGATTCTACTCTGGTGGTTTGATTCAATTGAATAGCGTAGATGAATGCTCTAGGCGCACTCGGGAATGCTCTGGCGGTAGTACCAACAGTGGTATCAATTGGATTCCAATGTTGGGTTGGAGTTCGGTTCTTGTTGGTGTCGGCGCTCTGTGCGCTATGAAGCCGAAGTCGGACAGTGTGTATCGTTTGAGCTCGTGGTCGATATTGGTATTGAATTTTCCGTTGAAGCGGTTTCTCGATCTGAATAGCTTTCGCGAGTGCTAACTGAGGGTGGCGAATGCTGAGAGGGCAGAACGGACATCGCTGGTGGCATGATTGCTGTTTCCTCTCGTTGCATGCTCGTTGCATGCTCATGTTTGTGTTTTCAGTATTCCGTTGGAGATGTATGACGTCAAAGTCAGCCATGCTCTGCTGGAGGTGCGGCGCAAGGCTTACAAGCACTCGGCGAGCACTCTGCTAAGTGAGCACTCTGCATGGGATTACAAATTGCTCGTAGAGCACTCTGCTAGCGAGCACTCTGCGTAGGAATTGCTCGTAGAGCACTCTGAACAACAGCTTGGCGTCGGGAGCCTCATGATGATTGGCTGACAAATCGTTCATAGAGCACTCTGCACCGCCTGCAGGAAAAGAGCCTCTTCCTTGGCAGACTGCAAATTCTCGAGTCCAATGAAATCGTCTTGCCCTTTTTGCAGCAAGAGGTACAGCTCCTCCAGAATTTTGACAGACATCTTGAGCGATCCATCCTTTAGAAGCAGATGAATGGCTGGGAAATCAATATTCACTGCTGGAGCACGATCAATCAGCAGAAACCCCTGGCGACACTGGCGAGAGCCCAGAGAGCATTCGATTGCTATTCAGAGGCGCACTGAGTCGGAATCTGACACTTCGATCAAGATTCGGGTAACAATTCGGACCTCGAATCCGAATCATATTTCGTGATGGAGGAGGCGGCGGTGATTCAAATGGGCATATGGCATCTCGACAGTTCTGAGGGTGCTGGGGAGCAACTTTACGCTCGGAGGACTACGGCGAGTGCTCACGAACTTCTCCAATACCCATGGCACCCATTTCGGTCAGCATACGAGTTCAGAATGGCACGCTACTTCACACTGTCTAAAGCCTCACAGGGAACATCGACAGCTTCTTTCTACACGCCCCTCCGAGTAGTGGCGAGTGCTCCTACAGCACCGGGCGGGGTTTTATCAAGAGGTTGGAGGAAATGAACGACACACTAGGAAAGGCAAGCTGGAATCATTCGGAGGTGGATATTGGGGGGGAGAAGATCTCCTACTACTACCGCAATCCAATGGTTGTCGTCCGATATCTTCTAGAACAGCGTGCCTTCCGGGAGTCATTGGTGTATGCGCGCCTGTGGTGGAACATAATGAGTTCGGCGAATGTATGGGAAATGCATACAGGAGATTGGTGGTGGGAGATACAGGTTCGTAAGCCTCGCTCTGCCAACTTGCACTCCGGATACTCCAGGAGATGTCTAATGCTTTCTCGATAGAATACGTTACGGAGGGTCTACTGTCGTACCAATTATATGCGCGTCGGATGGCGCACATCGACAAATTTCAGCGGGGACAAGAAAGCCTGGCCAATCTATCTTACCATCGGGAACATCAAGTCGCCGGTGCGCAATAAGCCCACAGGGCATTCATTCAGTCTCCTCGGGCTGCTACCAGTGCCACCAAAGCTCGGAAAGAACACAACACTCGTTAACTCCGCTTTAAGACGTCAGAGTAAAATGGCACTGCATCGCGCCCTAGGGGAGATATTTCAAAGCATTCGCGAGTGCTCTCAGGAGGGCGAAGTGATCAAACGCTACCGACGGCTACGAACGACTATGCTTTCCGTGCCTCGGCTGGATCGCCGATCAACCCGAGCACTCAAACTTGCAAAACATCAGCACTAGCGCTTGCTCGCGATGCGAGGTGGAGTTTCACAATCTTGGGAGCACTCGTCAAGCTCTATGCGCAACCACGGCGACTACAGGGAGAGGGTACAGCTATTTGGCGAGAACCCGGCAATCTAGAACCGTGGAATACCTTGTTGCGATCCGCCAAAACACTCTTCAATGCTTTCTGGGTATGCCGAGGGTTAATCCGCACGATCTCAATAAACCGGACATACTGCACTATATCTACCTGGGGATGTTGAAGCACATGATGGAGTGGATTCAGGGCTTCCTGAAGAAGCATCACCGATTGAGGAATTCGACAACGCTGCTTCGATTGCGCTTACCCTGGGCTGGCAGTACCAAACAAAGCATATCGCTCTACCACCCAATGGCAAGGGAAAGAGATGCGAATCTGGGGCGGTCGTTCTAGGAGCACTCGCGGCTGCTCTGAGAAACCCGGGAGTGGCTGTCAGGAGCGACTTTCGCGAAAGCTTTGAAATGCGTCAAGTCTAATAGACTTCCACTTAATGGCGCAATATGGGAGTCATACAACGAAAGCACCCTGGACTATATGGAGAGCTATCTCGACGATTTCCATAAACACAAGGATATCTCTTTAGAATTCAGGGCGTACAAGAAGACATTAAAGGACGCGAAAGATCGAACGAAAGCAGTTAGTGGCTCCCAGAGCACCCAGCGAAGCTTAGAGGAGCTCCAGGAGATTCGGGAAAAATCGCACTTCAACTTCATCAAATTGCACGTCTTGATGCACTACCGAGCACGCTGAGCGCTTTGGGAGCATTCTCAATACTCCACGAGCTTGCCCATGTCACGGCAGGTAAAAGAAGCTTACAGAGCGCCCAACAAGGTCGACGCTGCAACGCAGATACTGACTATGGGGGCAGGCGACATGGCGAGAGATCCGAATTCTAAATCTGAAAGATGTCGTTGAGGTCCTGAGAGCACCGACGACATCCTCTGAGCCATCGATAACTCAAGGAGTTGCTCGACATATTCAAAATCGAAGAACGCAAGAAAACGCCGAATGAACGCGCAATAGTAGAAAGCGGACTGCCCTGAAGCGCCTTTTGCAACCCCTCCGCGAAATCGGGCGGAAAGACTGTTCAACATAGCAGACAGATTGCAAATGAGCCATATCACGCTATATCGCCTGTTAAAGGAGTATGTCAAGATGCGGGATGCTCTCAGAGCTTTGCCGGAAGCTCTGAGAGCATTTTGGAGCGGCGGGTGGAGGTTTTCACATGCTTGCAGGTTCCGATACCAATATTCCAAAGGCCTGACGTATACGAGGTTCACAATATCAGGTGTACGGGAACATCATCGTTAGGAAGGGGAAAATAAGAAAGGATTGGGCATGGGTATCGGTAGGTTCCTCAGAGCAGTGGGGAGTGTTTCGGGGACGCTTACCAGGACGAGTAGAGGCTCTGTTCAAGGTACGGGATAGCACCGGGCGCGCAAGATAGACTATGTAGTTGAGCTACTTGAGGCGAAGGATCGCGGTATCGCTGATAACTCTCATGGGCTGCTGAAGGTCTGTAGGAGGAGGAGAAGAGGATGTGGAGTCGTGAATATTCGGAGTATATTAGAATGGCCCATTTGTTCGAGATGGATGCTGGTAATTGGCTGGTAAATACTAGGATAGATTTGCGACGTGGAATGAATTCAGTTGAATGCTTTGAGAGCAGTCATAAGTGCTATCCAGTGAGAGCATTACCGAATGCTATCCAACGATGTGAGAGAATTACCGAGTGCTATCCAGTGAGAGCATTACCGAGTGCTATCCAATGATGTGAGAGTATTACCGAGTGCTATCCAGTGAGAGCATTACCGAGTGCTATTGAATGACAGCATTGCCGAGTGCTATCTAGTGAATGCTCTGAGGGCAGTGGCGAGTGCTCTACGAGTGGAATGTTAGACCCAATAGGACCGCCTAATTCAAAATTCGCGGTCGCTCTGCTAGTACGCATGCGCGGATTGGAAGAGGGAGGTGAGTATCGCCGCCAGTATCTGAGTCTGTTATCCAGCAAGCTCGCCGACCAGCATAATGCTGCTTATGCTTGGGAAACTATTTCCAGCAAGCTCGCTGGAGTGCTGCTTAGGCAGGGCATTGAGCTTTTCAGACGAGCCGCACTCATGGCCTAAACCTCAAGGCTCAAATGCCTTTCACAAATCGGCAGATACATACCCCATCGCCAAAGGTTTGGTAGCCATCCCCAGTATACATGACAGTGCTCAGATCAGTATTCCGCAATCGACCGCTCAGTGGCGTGAAGAATACCCACGTGAGATATCGCTTGAGAGACTGGCAATGCCTACCTCTCCTTTGAAGAAAGCGTATCGATTCATATGGGTCTAAGTGGGGGATGTCCCACCTTGAATAGTATTATCAAAGATGTTTCCAGCATTGGTCAGTGCTATGAAAGCAGCAGCAGCCACGGTGCTCTCAGGAAGTGGCGATATCTCTTAGCAGTCAGTGAAAACTTTGTTGACGAAGTGTGTCTTGGCGTGAGCGATATGCTCCTGTGGTGTCTGGCGAGCAGCTCGGTGAGAATGCTCTCCTGGCGGATAGAACTGACGAGTGCTCTCTGGGCGTGAGCGATATGTTCTGGTGGCGCCCGGCGAGCAGATCGTTATGATTTGATCTCCTGGCAGATATTAGTGGCGAGTGCTATCAGGGCGCTGGTGCTGTCTCCTGGTGGTCCCCGACGATCCGTGATTCGCTGCCAGTCCCTGGGCGACTCATTCGCTGATCGTTATCCAGACGCGCGCGCGAGCATGCGTGGAGGAGACGAGAAGCGGAGAAGATCACGCCGTGACGAAGACGAAGCACATTGCCTGCGTTCGTGGACTGGCGTGACAGGCGCGATGCCTAGAGAAAACGGAGAGAGAGCATTGCTCGGCTGGATGTTGGTGATATCGCCAGGAGACTCTGTAGACAGTAGTAATAGCGAGCGAAAAGAAAGCTCATTGTGACTATTCGGTACTGCTGGAGCGAGTGCTCTGCGGAGCCAGTGCTCTAGTGGAGCGAGTGTTTGCGAGTGCTCTGCTTGGGGCGAAGTCTGAGTGCGAATAGTGCTCGGAGAGGCTGGGCGCGGTGATAGCATCGCTGACGCGAGCATTACGCTTCCAGGATCGCCTGGCGAGCATTACGCTCCAGCGACGCCTGGCGCGAAAGATTACGCCTGGCGACGCCTGGCGCGAAAGATTATGCCCTGACGCCTGGCGACGGCAGATTACGGTGACGCCTGGCAGATCATACGTGGCGGCGCCAGGCGCGAGTAACGCTGCCCTGGCGGCGCCTGGCGTCCCTGGCGCCCAGGGCGTAGGCTCTGCGCCCTGAGGAATACCAGAGTTTGCTGATGTTGCGGTTGGCCTTTCCTGCCTTCGTGCGCGTGGTTTTTCCCAGTCCTGTTAAGGTTCATCCACAGATACGACACCGGGGAAACGTTGGTAATGATGCCGTTTCAGGTTGAACGCCATGTTTGGATCGTGCTCGCTTACATATGGTTGACGGAGAAGTTTGGGTTCTTTCTTACTATGGGGAGGTTTCTTTGTATGTCGCTTAGATTCTGCTCACCTGTACCTCGCGTTACTTACCCCCTCTTCGTGGGCCCACATTGTGTCGCGGCCTTTGAGTCGTTTGCGCTTTTACTTTTCCTTTGTCTTTTTCCTCTTGTCTTTCGCTTGGGTTAGTCGGTGGAGGTTGTAGTTAGGGTAGTATAGTTGTGCGATAGGCTTCGGCCTCAAAGCAATATAAGGTTCTCTCTCTCTCTCTCTTGTATGTTAAGGAATACCAAGTCTTTATTCCTCTCTAGTTCATAGTCCACGAACTTTTGGTCCCATCGGCCAAAAGGGTTTTAAGGTTCCTTTCCTCGCTTAGAGTCTACCTCTAAATCCATCGCTTCGGCTGTGTTCCTTGGACCTCCTCTGTCTCGCCTACGGGCCCCACGTAACACCACACCTATCGTTCCTCCCCGCCTTTTGAGGGCGTTGGCGAGAGCTCTATGAGCAGTCCCCGGATTCCCTCAAGCCCTCAGGTATATTTACCAGAAGTGCAACCAAGATACGATATTGCACAGCTTCCTTCATATATCAGGGACGAAGGAAATGCTCCTATAGCAGAAAGTGAGGTTAGTAGTATTCCCGATAGCACTGACCACCGCCTTGAGAGCATCGTTAACATTCCTGCGAGTAATGTATTTTAGCGATCCTTGTTACCTAGCTCGAGGAGTGCAAACGTTCTCTCAATGCAAGCCCAGAGAATTGAGAAGGAGTGCAGCACGCTAATCGGGGACCACACTCTTCTGCACGAGCCTTTTCCCACTGCGGCGAGGCTTTCGATACTGGTAGTAAATATGTGGGCAGCTGCCAGTCGCAGGGTGGGATGTGCAGTAGATCTCGACGAGGTCGTTATCAAACAGTTGGATGCTCTTGAAACGTTCACGAGTGCTCCTGAAGCAGAATTGACACCGATAGGTCAGAAGTCTACACTCCCGGTGCGCCGCACTTGATGACGGCGTTAAAGAGCGGCTGGCGGATTCGACCATCTATGGGCTTGGAAAGCTCTCGAGTCCTGAGGCGAGGGCCGCTCAAATAGAGTATCTTTTGAAGAATGATCGCTTCTTGAGCCCTGCGCAGCATTACGAGGTATGATCAATCCCAGCGAGCATCCGGGGGTGCTCACAGAGCACTCGGGTGTCAATGCTCAGAGAGCATTCGCGAACGCGGCTGTTAGGGGTATATTGAGATGTGTTAAGAAGAGGAGGAAAATCACGGATGTGCCAACACCCTCGGGCCGCACCCTCGAGACCCGGTGTGGCCAGTATGAGCCAAAGTGCGGAGTTGCGGAATCGCACCTTAAAAAACACGTTTTCGACCCCTGATTTAACCCCCGGAGCGTCAAACCGCCGGAGTCCTCCCCTTCGGGTCCGCAGGACATATGAGAGCCAATGCGTAGCGATTGGAGGGAATACCACCGGCTCATGCGTGGAGTATCTTTCCGGCGATAAGACGACACGAGCAGGAGGGGAGAACAGGGAGAAGAAGCATTGCAGCCATCGATGGAAGGACTTGGAGGATCACATTCATAGATCCCTGATTAGGCTATAGGGCATATTCTGTAGGCCTCGCACGGGCGAATGTATAAATACCGAGCCATTCCCTGACTAGCCTGACATCAACGGCGAAATCAGAGTCTTAACAATATAATAATCTTATACGCGAGAAAACGCTTTTATCTGAGCACTTGAGAATCATTTCCATCTTTACCTTTACCAATACTATCGAAGACTCGTGACTCAGACTTTCACCGAATCTTTCGTCGAAGTCAGGCTGAGTGCCATCGCATTAATAACTCGCGTCGGTCGTATCGAACGAGAGAGATTCATACTTGACGCAGACTGAGAACATCACGGAACTCCTACCTTTGTAGTTGTCCACCGTGCTTTGAGCTCCACGAACGAGTACCCGTATCGAACGGTGTGGAACCCGGAACAGCTGCTAACAGATACTAGACCTACCGTCTAGGGTTTCTTGCGCCGGAGATTATCGACATATTGTACTATAAATACTTTGATGGGGTCAGGATGCGAGGGGTAAAAGACCCCGAGTTCCTAGAGCGGATTACCCCTACGCTTATTTGCCTGATATCCACTGCGATTTGGCATGGCATTCGGCATGGCCAACGGAACATACATGAAACCAGACCATTTCCAGTCACAAACGAGTGTTGTCAGTAAGTATCCCCGATCCTCACAGCTATGGCGAGTGCTCTGGGAGCAGTGATGGACGCTGATATTGCACATGAGTAGAAACGTTCAACAGAATGAACAACACATGGAAGGGNAGGAGTAGGCAGAACCAGGAGGCAACGCCGGAGGTGATTACGATAACCTCCGGAGAAGGTATGCTTATAGATGGATGTTACAATGGCAGAGTGCTTTCCAGATATTGAGGCTAACTTTGATAGATACGAGAGAAGAAGGGCATCACTATCGAGGTGATACCGGAGGATGGATTCAGCGAGGACGACGAAGCGTTAGCGGCCGATCTTGCGGCATTCTGGAACGCTCGGAAAGCATCCCCGAGTGCTCGAGAGGATATCTCTGGTTCCGACAACGGTGGCGGCCAGGAAGAGGTGGTAGTACATGCTCAACTCGCTCACCCTGACGGAGCTACCTCGCTCCAGACGCTATCCCGACGGAGTAATCTCTCGCCTGACGCTCTCGGAACGGAATTTCTCTCGCCTGACGCCTCGCAGAACGGAACGCCTACCGACGCTCGCGACTGAATTTCTTCGCCCGACGCCTCGCGACGGAACGCTCTTCACCTGACGCCTCACGACGGAACGTTCTCTTGCCGGAGACTACTACCTATCTCCTGGGCCCTCCTGAGCTCTCTGACAACTCCTGGGCATCGCTAACGCTCCTGGAGCACTCGACCGCTTCCAGCAGCGCTGATACACTGCATGTTACCCTTCAGCGCCCTGTTTTTACAATGCATACTACTCTTTGCATTAGTAGGCACTGCTTTGTGGAGCATCCAAAACCGTGATTCTATTACTAAATACTAACACTACAAGCGTCTAGATATCGCTAATCGAATATAATACAGGTATAGGTATCTCTCCAAAGCACTTGCCGCTGCTCTCGAAAGCACTCGCTGCTGCTCCCCAAAGCACTCGCCATTGCGCTTCAAAGCACTCGCTGCTGCTCCCCAAAGCACTCGTCATTACGCTCCAAAGCACTGCTAGGTGCCCTACAGGTGCTCTTCCTCCTCCTCTCCCTCGCGATCCTCCTCTTCCTCCTCCTCCCCTTCCTCCGCTTCAATGCCGCGAAGTTGAGCATGAACCACCTCTTCCTGGCCGCCACCGTTGTCGGAACCAGAGATATCCTCTCGAGCACTCGGGGATGCTTTCCGAGCGTTCCAGAATGCCGCAAGATCGGCCGCTAACGCCTGGCCGCCCCGCTGAATCCATCCTCCGTATCACCTCGATAGTGACGCCTTCTTCTCTCGTATCTATCAAAGTTAGCCTCAATATCTGGAAAAGCACTCTGCCATTGTAACATCCATCTATAGCATACCTTCTCCCGGAGGTTATCCTTAATCACCTCCAACGTTGCCTCCTGGTTCTGCCTACTCCTCCCCTTCCATGTGTTGTTCATTCTGTTGAACGTTTCTACTCATGTGCAATATCAGCGTCCATCACTGCTCCCAGAGCACTCGCCATAGCTGTGAGGATCGGGGATACTTACTGACAACACTCTCGTTTTGTGACTGGAAATGGTCTGGTTTCATGTATGTTCCCGTTGACCATGCCCGAATGCCATGCCAAATCGCAGTGGATATCAGGCAAATAAACGTAGGGGTAATCCGCTCTAGGAACTCGGGGTCTTTTACCCCTCGCATCCTGACCCCATCAAAGTATTTATAGTACAATATGTCGATAATCTCCGGCGCAAGAAACCCTAGACGGTAGGTCTAGTATCTGTTAGCAGCTGTTCCGGGTTCCACACCGTTCGATACGGGTACTCGTTCGTGGAGCTCAAAGCACGGTGGACAACTACAAAGGTAGGAGTTCCGTGATGTTCTCAGTCTGCGTCAAGTATGAATCTCTCTCGTTCGATACGACCGACGCGAGTTATTAATGCGATGGCACTCAGCCTGACTTCGACGAAAGATTCAGGTAGAGTACAGAGTCACGAGTCTTCGATAGTATTGGTAAAGGTAAAGATGGAAATGATTCTCAAGTGCTCAGATAAAAGCGTTTTCTCGCGTATAAGATTATTATATTGTTAAGACTCTGATTTCGCCGTTGATGTCAGGCTAGTCAGGGAATGGCTCGGTATTTATACCGCTCGCCGTAGCCACGAGGCCTACAGAATATGCCCTATAGCCTAATCAGGGATCTATGAATGTGATCCTCCAAGTCCTTCCATCGATGGCTGCAATGCTTCTTCTCCCTGTTCTCCCCTCCTGCTCGTGTCGTCTTATCGCCGGAAAGATACTCCACGCATGAGCCGGTGGTATTCCCTCCAATCGCTACGCATTGGCTCTCATATGTCCTGCGGACCCGAAGGGGAGGACTCCGGCGGTTTGACGCTCCGGGGGTTAAATCAGGGGTCGAAAATGTCACGGGGGTCCTAGACTACTAGACTGTAATAGAATAGAGACGGCCGGGCAGAATAGAAATCAGGTTACAGGTAAAAGATTCTTCTTGCTAGAACTTAGAGAATAATCTTAAGGCTCTTGCTTCTGCTCTTCCGAGAGGTCTGGAGATCGCTGGAGAACTAACTGGGCGGGAATGAGGCCGAGTACTTATACTCCGAAGCCTTCTATTCTCTGCTCCAAGTTTTCCTACTAAGTTCCGGTGGGACTGAGTTCCGGTGCTGCAAACATTCCACCGCTACCCCGCTTTCTTTTAAGCGCCAGCAGGAGTTTCCAAGCCCTTCAGTACCACCCTTAGTCAAAGCCTATAGGTAATCTGCCGCTTGGTTGTCACACAACCTTTGCCTGCAGGATTAACCGGCTTTTAGTTGCTGTAGAGCTCATAGCTTATTGTAGACTTCCCATGCCGAGTGCTAGCGCTATAGCGGCACTTCAGATGCTCAGAGGATACAAAGGGTCGCCGGGCAATCAGAGTTCCACTCTGGCCGGCCTTCTAGTCAGTCAGCAAGGCATAGACTCGTCAGTCTGTCCTTCTGTGAATAGACCCTCTTCCTAGTCACCGGAATATAGTTACACTTGCAGCTGGTGGCGATCCACACTGCAGGCACTTAATATGTCACCGGGTACTGGCTTCTACCAATAACTCTCAGCATATAGCGGGCCCTGGTTAACATGCTCTTCATGTAATCCAGTTAGAATGGCTCCGTTATACTACTCCCCTCTTCCAGGATCTTGGTCACCGAGATCTGGTAACAATCTTATTCCATTCTTATTATGTGACAAAGAAATCCGAGTAATGGGACATGTAGAGAAAAATGCGGAGGAGTGTGACTAAGTGAAGGTGGCGGGCTCAATTGCGAGTTCGGTTGGGGTATTCCATTAGGTCCAATCATGGATCGAACCCTCCAGGTGAAGCTTAGAGAGGATAGTACGCCGCCATAGACTAC
The DNA here is from genome assembly GCA_024713855.1 of Morchella sp. 2016-41. Taxonomy (NCBI): domain Eukaryota; kingdom Fungi; phylum Ascomycota; class Pezizomycetes; order Pezizales; family Morchellaceae; genus Morchella; species Morchella sp. 2016-41. Next base: position 3,158,429 of record JAMGZD010000001.1, on the reverse strand, counting down.
GGTCTGCATGCGAGTATGAATTAAACAAAACAAAACAAAACAAAAAAAGAAATCCGAGTGGAGAGGTAATGAGAAGAGATTTCCTACCCAAGAGATCTCTTGTCTCTCGGCTTCTTGGGATACCTCTGATGGAAATCCCGGAGGGCTTCTTCAGCACTCTTCCGGAGATGTTTCCAAGGTTCCCATGTAGCATCTTCATTCTCAAAACCTTCCCACAAGACCAAATACTCCATCCTTTGCCTCTTCCTATTGACCCGGCTGTCTGCTACTTCCCGGACAGTCCAGTTCTCTTCTCCTCCAATCTCCTCAGGTTCCGGTGGGGGAACTCTCCTCTCTAAATCCGTTGGTATCCTATAGGGTTCTAAGAGAGAGACATGAAAGACCGGGTGGATTCCCATCTGGGGGGGAAGGGAGAGCCGGTAGGCACGGGTGCCCACAGCTTCGATGACCTTGAAAGGTCCCATCTTCTTCTGATCCAGTTTGTTCATGGGCCGCTTTGTTTGCACATTGCGCCGGTCTAGCATTACTTCATCTCCAGGCTTGATCTCCGGAGGCGCCAGTGCATGTTTATCACACCACCTGGCCATCCTAAGTCTTGCCTTTCCCAAGCTGGCGTTCATAGCCTGCCATATAGATTCCCATTGAGAGATCATGACCTCACTTGCTGGATTGTTCCATTCCACACCCTCCTTAGGGGCCGGCCAGTTGGTCCTGGGTTCATATCCATAGTTGGCATAGAAAGCCGATACTTTGGTAGACTCAGAGACCGCCGAGTTATATGCATACTCTGCCAGTGGCAAGAGGTCCGCCCAGTCATCCTGTTGATATGAGCAATAACTTCTCAAGTAATGCTCCAGGGTCTGGTTAACTCTCTCTGTCTGGCCGTCCGTTTGGGGGTGGAAAGAAGTGGACATCTTCAGCTTCACATTGAGTAGGGTCATGAGAGATTGCCAAAAATGAGAGATGAACTTGCTATCTCTGTCCGAGACTATGTCATCAGGTAGCCCATGGAGTCTCCAGACTTCCTTCAGGAACAGTTTGGCCAAATCTTCAGTCTTATTTAGGGTAGGAAGCGGGATGTAGTGAGCCATTTTGAGAAGCGGTCCACTATTACCCAGATCTTTGTATACCCACTAGACTCGGTAGTCCCACAATGAAATCCATAGAGATAGATGTCCAAGGCCAATAGGGTATCTCCAGAGGTTGGAGCATACCAAACTTCTTATGCCTAGGTCCTTATTCCTCTGGCAGCTATCACAGCTCCGACATATTCCTCAACATCCTTATCCATGTTGGGCCAAAAGAAGTTGTTTCTTATCCGCCTAGTGTCTTGAATTGGCCGAAATGGCCAGCCACTTTAGAGTCATGAGACTTGACATTATCTCTCTGTGTAGACTTTTATCATTGGGAATGTACCACCAGTTTTGAAGAAGATGAGTCCATTCTGAGCCGATAGGTTCTGGTCCAAATTGGGTTTCTTTCAACCAAAGAGCGAACAAGTCTTGCCAGTTCCTGTCTTGTTTAGCTGCCAAGATAGGCGCTCCAAGAACAGAGATTGCAATTGATTGATCCTCACCGCTGCTAGCTTAGCAGGATCCAATACTAATTGTCCTGGTCTGAAAACATCTGTGGCTCCGGCTGCAGAGGTTCACCCCCCTCTGTAAGGCGGTGATCCCAGCGCCTTGACAGTGTATCAGTCTTGCCGTTCCTATCTCCTGGTCTGTAGACAACCTTGAAGTTGTAGCCTGCTAGGTCTTCAGACCATTTAGCTTGCCGTCTAGTGAGAACCTTGGTAGAATTGAAGTACTCCAAGCTTCTTGTGGTCTGTGAAAACCGTGATCTCATGCTCACAGGATTTCAGCATATGCTCCCATTCCCGGAAACAGGCTACAATGGCACCCATTTCCTTATCGTGAATGTCATAATTGATCTCGGCAGGGTTGAATTTCTTTGAATAGAAAGCTACCGGGTGTAGCTTTCCATCTTCACCATACTGAGAGAGCACCGCACCTTTGGCAAAGTCACTGGCATCAGTTTCAACCACTGTTCTCTTAGTAGGGTCGAAGTGGACGAGGATAGGAGCGCTAGTGAACCTTTCTTTGAGTTCCTCAAAGGCCTGTTCACAAGCTGCGGTCCAAAACCATTTCTTGTCTCCTCCGGTGAGGTCAGTTAATGGTTTGCAAATCTTACTAAAGCCTTCACGTGAAGCGCGATAGAAGTTAGCAAATCCGAGGAATGCCTGTATCCCCTTGACATTCTGAGGTACTGGCCATTCCTTAACTGCCTCCACTTTGTCTTTTGACATTGATACTCCTTGTGCCGATAGGTGGTATCCGAGGTATTCTACTTCCGGGGCATGGAATGAACTTTTACTCAATGAGATATTGAGTTTTGCCTCATGAAGTTTCCGGAGAACCTTCTTGACTAGCTTCTCATGTTCTTCTTCTGTCTCCGAGTAGATGAGGATATCATCGATGTAGACAATCACTCCTTCATCCAGTAGTTCTCTCAGGACATCATTCATCATTGCTTGGAAGGCGGAGGGGGCATTGCAGAGACCAAATGGCATCACATTGTACTGGTACAGGCCATAGCGGGTTCTGAAGGCAGTTTTCCATTCGTCACCTTCTGCTATCCTGATCAGATTGAAGCCATTTTTCAGGTCTAGCTTTGTGAAGATCCGGGCCTGGAACAACCTCTCCCTGAGTTCACTCATGATAGGGAGCGGGTACTTGTCTTTGACAGTAACCTTGTTCAGTCCTCTGTAATCAACACAAATCCTCAGGGTTCCATCCTTCTTGGGCACAAATAGGATGGGTGCAGCGGCTGGGCTGCTCGATCTTGAGATCTTTCCGGTTGCTATTTCTTTGGCTAGGTATTCCCGGAGGGCTTTCAACTCTTGAGTGGAGCAGGAGTACAATGGTCCAAATGGTGGCTTCTCACCCGGTAGGATTTTGATTTTTAGATCGTTAGAGGTGTGAGCTGGTAGCTCATCTGCCCTCTCCCTACTGGCGAGTTGCGCCCATTCTCGGTACCGCTCGGGCATTTGTAATGCCACATTGTTTCCTTTCTCATCATGCCATATGGTAGCCACTATTTGGTACACCTCTTCCTCTTCCATCATTTGATAGATGGAGATAGGTTCCACTGTGACCGCCGCTGGGAGACAATTCTGCTTGCAGTAGTCACTCCTCCAGTTTATGGTGTTGAGTTCCCAGTTAATGTCCGGGTTATGCTGTCTTGCCCATGCAATTGGCAAGTAACCGGAGATTCCTGTCTCTAGAGTAGCCACCTCCCACCGGATTGTCTCTTTATGATCCCCCATGTCCATGTGGAGCGGATGAGTGTAATACTGTCCGCTTCCCATCATGACATCCCCTTGAGCATCATACATTGTCAAAGGGGTATCTCGCCGCACTAAGGGGATTCTCTTCGCTCTGACAAACTCTTGGTTCAGAATAGCTCCTGTACACCCGGTGTCAAAGAGGAATCTTCCTTGGGCTTCTCCCTTATGGTTCTTTACTGTCCATGACAGCTTAGCCTCCAGTATAGGCCTCTTGCCGTGTACTGGTAGCTTCGGAAGTTTCTCTTCCATCTTTCTGCGCTTAGTAGCGGGTTCTGAGCTTGTTTCTCTAGGTCTTTTCTCCATTGCTAATGGTTTTGTGTGGGCACTACTAAGATCCGGAGATCTGTTGGTTCTATTCCCAAGTGGTGACTTATAGCAATAAAGTATGATAGTGTTTGGTAAAGTCTTAAACTGCGGTACTCTGTGTTTGGGTATAGTTTTCGGTCAAGAGAGTATGTACTGTCCAGCAGTTTCGGCTCTTAAAGCCATCCTCAGCATACTTTTTTTTGTGCAAATAGGCGGGAAACAAAATCAATATATATTCTCTGAGAAACAAAACAAAAACTGAGGAAATAGCTAGTAAACATAAACTTTTTTAAACAGACATTTAGAGCCACAGTATTTCATCGTCTGAACCGGCACCCGGTTCTAAGACAAAGTTCTCTGATAACCCCGGGGCTTCTGGGAGTACAACAAGTGGTTCTTCTGCCGCTACAGCGGCCACTTTAGCTTTCTTCTGAGAACTGTTCTTTCCAGAACCTCTCTTCCGCTTTTGTACTCTCACAGCTGCCACCTTGACTACTGTTGGTTCCTTCGACCAACAGTCTTGCCATTTATGTCTGGACTTGCCGCACTATTGCACAAGTCATGTACCCTTTAGATGGGATACCGGAAGGTCTTACCTTCAAGCATACTTCTGCTTTTCTTCTTCTTCTAGGATATCCGAGGATACCCTTTAACTCCACAGCTCTGTCCTTGGGGCCAGAGGCCTTCTTGGGTGCAGAGGAGCGGGAGGTTTCTTCTTTGGCCCTGGGCCGGCGGTCTTTCTCCTCGCTGGGAGTTTTCTTGGTCCTGGCGGGCCCCTTGGCTGTTGCCTGGTACCGCTCATGAGTGTGACCAAGTTCCCTGAGGGCAGCTATCCGCTCCATGAGGGTTTTTGGTTTGGGGGTAAAGAGAGCCCAACTCAAACCTAGATCTGGTAGGAGAGATCCGGCGATCTTGTCATCAACCACTGATCCCTCATAGCCAGTCTTCCACATCAACTGAATGATCCCATTCAGGAAGGAGTCTATTCCTCCCTGGTGAGTGTGGGTAAGGTGCTCCCATTGGGAGACTGCATCATCCCTAGAGATGGATTCACCGAAGGCCGCCCTAAAAGCGTCCACAAATGATGACCATTTCTTCCATCTCCCATCCAACCTCACTGGCATCCCGGCTAGGCAGTTGGCTGATGCCTGGTCTATGAAGTTGTGGTAGGATTCATACCACTTGATGGCAGCCGTTCCTTCCATCAGATTGCCAGCATAGCGGATCCTAACCTCCTCTTGGGTGAAGGAGAGGCTTTCAATAGACAAGACATTCTCACATTGCCGGAGGAAGGTCTCCACTTGTTCCGCTTTGCCTTGGAACTTGGAGGGGGGAGGTGCCTTGGGTTCTCGGCCCCTAGTGGCAGTGGTTGGGTGGTTGGGCTCTGAAGCCCGGGCGTGTGATGCTAAGATGGCCAGCAGATCGCTCTGCTGCTTCTCCATCTTCTTCTTCATGTACCTCCGCCAGGCCTTTCTGTCTCCATCTTCCGGCTCCGAGTCGGAGCTGTCCGGGTCTCCTCCTGGGGGTCCACCACCCACAGGAGGTGCCGGTGGGAGGTTGCCTCCATTACCACCAGCTTCTTGAGGTGAGGGTGGTAGAGGGACTTCCGGAGCTTCTGAGGCCCTCTGAGCTGCCGATGGAGGGGGTGCTGGCGGTCTGGACTCTCGTCTGAGTGGGGAGCCCGGGTTGTACTCTTCATCAGAGTCAGGGTAGAGGGAGAGGCCTATTGGGAGGCCAGAGAAGGGTGAGGGGCTGCCAGCGGGCCTCCTAGGCGGCAGTGGTGATGCCCCAACTTGTGGCATCATGATGGGGACAGTCATTGGCCGGGCCCTGACTGGGAAACCAGCAAAGGCCCCAACTCTTGCCTGCATCAGCCTGGCCGCTCTGTAAGCGGTCCTGGAGGTGGATCTGGAAGGGGCGGCGGGAGTTTCTGGTCTTGCCACAGTGAGTCTTCCATCACTGAGGGCTTGCTGGATTTCCTGGATGAAGTTGGGTGGCATCACCGGGTTTGACCACTCAATCTCCATCCTGTCCGCCTCTAAGTCATCTCTGTGGGCATATTTCTGCAGCTCAGAGTGTGCAGAGTCCACCTGACTCTGCATGTACTCATAGGCTCTCCTAATGAGTGCTGCTTCCGCTTCCTGGCGCTCCTGGACCATGGCGAGGGTGTAGTACACCTGAGACATTTGTTGCTGCATGGCATGTTGTAGGTACTTCTGTGCCTCCAAGTTGAACTCCTGAAGGGTTACTGGGTCCGAGTCTTGCCAGGTGGGCTCACAACCGGGAATCCATTTCTGGAGGGCAGTCCTCGGCTTGAGGATTAACTGGTTCTGCTCCGAGGGGGCCAGGTCGAGGTCTGTAGGCTTCAATTCAATCTGGAGGCGGGCCTCTGGTGCCGGGAGGGAGGACATTTCTGGTAGAGAGAAAAAGGATGACGAATCTGTGCGTGACAACCTTAAGATTATAGTGTCACGGGGGTCCTAGACTACTACACTGTAATAGAATAGAGACGGCCGGGCAGAATAGAAATCAGGTTACAGGTAAAAGATTCTTCTTGCTAGAACTTAGAGAATAATCTTAAAGCTCTTGCTTCTGCTCTTCCGAGAGGTCTGAGGATTGATGGAGAACTAAATGGGCGGGAATGCGGCCGAGTACTTATACTCCAAAGCCTTCTATTCTCTGCTCCAAGTTTTTTCTACTAACTTCCGGTGGGACTGAGTTCCGGTGCTTGCAAACATTCCACCGCTACCCCGCTTTCCTTTAAGCGCCAGTAGGAGTTTTCAAGCCCCTTCAGTACTACCCTTAGTCAAAGCCTATAGGAAATCTGCCGCTCGGTTGTCACACAACCTTTGCCTGCAGGTTTAACCGGCTTTAGTTGCTGTAGAGCTCATAGCTTATTGTAGACTTTCCCAGGCCGAGTGTTAGCGCTGTAGCCGCACTTCAAATGCTCAGAGGATACAGAGGGTCGCCGGGCAATCAGAGTCCCATTCTGGCCGGCCTTCTAGTCAGTCAGCAAGGCATAGACTCGTCAGTCTGTCCTTCTGTGAATAGACCCTCTTCCTAGTTACCGGACTATAGTTACACTTGTAGCTGGTGGTGATCCACACTACAGGTACTTGTATGTCACCGGGTACTGGCTTCTACCAATAACTCTCAGCAGATAGCGGGCCCTGGTTAACATGCTCTTCATGTAATCCAGTTAGAATGGCTCCGTTATAGAAAACGTGTTTTTTAAGGTGTGATTCCGCAACTCCGCACTTTGGCTCATACTGGCCACACCGGGTCTCGAGGGTGCGGCCCGAGGGTGTTGGCACATCCGTGATTTTCCTCCTCTTCTTAACACATCTCAATATACCCCTAACAGCTTACCCCCCTTTCAGGGTGGCACGTCCCGGGGCATCATCCCACCGACTATGGTTCCAGTAAACCCGCTCCACATCTCACCTGTGGTGTCTGTGGAGGGGAAGGACTTAGCCCCGTAGGGTACCTCTATAGTCTCAGGCGTTGGTCCTTCACGGCCTTGGGGTTTCTATATCCCCGCCATTTCGCCAAAATCTTCCACTACTCCCTTCCTGCTTCCTACAAAGCTCTCCACATCGTACGGCGTTTCTCCCTCCTCGTCCACTTCTTCTGGTGTCGGCGGTCGTTGCTCTCGGCCGGGGATTTGGCTCGTTCGATAACGTTCGAGGAGTTCGATGTGGAAAACATTATGGATTTTCCTCTGCGATGGAAGTTCCAGTTCGCAGGCTCGTTTTCCGGCTAGGGGCGTAATTTTGAACGGTCCTAGTTTCTGGTGATCGAGTCTGAAGTCCGGCCAGTGGGAGTAACTCAGCCCAGTCGTTCTGTTCATGGTTGCAGAACGCGGGCAGGTAATGCTCGAGGATTTGATTGACTCGCCCTGTTTGGCCGTCAGTTTGGGGATGGGAGGATGTACTCATTCTTATCTTCACATCCAATAATTTTATCAGAGTAGCCCAAAAGCTCGAGGTGAACTTGGCATCTCTGTCGGAAATGATGTTCAAGGGGAGTCCGTGGAGTCGCCATATCTGGCCGAGGGATACCTTTGCCAGGTCTTGCGAATTCGTTTCGGCTACTAGGGGGATAAAGTGGGTCATCTTGGAGAACCTGTCTACGACTACCCAGATTTGGTTGATTCTGGGAGTTGAACAATGAAGTCCATCGAGATTGATTCCCAGGCGCAGTGTGGTATCGACAAGGGTAGTAGTGTCCCGTATTTCTTGTGTCTGCTTGGCTTGTTCCGTTGGCACTCATCGCATGACCGGACGTAGTCGTTAACCCATTCGTCCATCTTGGGCCAGTAAAAGTTGCGTGTGATGAGTTCCAAGGTTTTGTCCTGCCCGAAATATCCGGCTACCTTTGAGTCGTGCTCTGACTGCGCTATCTTAATCTTGATGCCGTCGTCCCTCGGGATGTAGAGCCTGTTCTTGAACCACAGTAGCCCGTCCTTCTCCTTGAACCCTTTCAATTCCCCCAGTCTTTCTCCCTGCTCAACCCTTTCCTTTATCCTTACCCATTCCGGGTCTCCCGATGCCGCCTGCCGTAGTAGGTCAAGGAAGTCCGTAGACCAGTCAACTGTTCTCTTGGCAGCAAGCGACACCGCTGAAATCGAGAATCCCTCCTCTCCGAGCTGTCCTGGCTGAAAGAACTTGTCTATCGGCTGCTTGACTTGCGTGCCCCCCCTTTCAGGACGGTACTCCGGCCGTCGTGACAATGCGTCTGCCTTACCATTCTTTTCTCCTGGTCGGTAAATAATCCTGAAGTTGAATTCCGCCAGGTCCTCAGCCCATCTTGCTTGCCTTCAGTTAAGAATCTTGGTGGTTGCGAAGTATTCCAAGTTCTTATGATCTGTATAGACCAATACCGTATACGCAGAACCTTCCAGGTAGTGTCACCATTGCTTGAAGGCTGCGACGATTCCCGGCATTTCCTTGTCCCAAACGTCGTAGTTGAGTTCGGCAGGATTGAGTTTGCAGGAGTAGAAGGCAACTGGGTGGATCTTTCCGTCGATGATTTGGGAAAGTATGGCTGCGATTGCAAAGTCACTGGCGTCCGTTTCTACAATCGTCTGACGATCCGGCGAGTAATGTACCAGGATCTCAACTCGACCTCTGAGAGGGAGTAGACGGGACCCCAAGGGGGTTGCTGACCGGGCTCCAAATTGATCGCATGGTCGTAGGGCCTGTGCGGAGGTAGCTTGTCCGCTTCTGATGGGAGAAAGACTTTTAGGAACTCGTGGTAGATGGCGGGTATTGTATTCCGGAGATCCGCCCTTTCATCGGCTACCAGCGCGATGTGTCCCAAGAACTGGGTTTCTGGATCGTCCCAGACCGATTCGTCCATTTCTATGTATTGTTTCTTATTAGTCAAGTATCAGTTCTAATATATCTGCAAAGACTCCTCCAATGTTTTTTAGTCGGCTGAAGGCACTGCTTCTGAACAATAACCTCTGAGTTTCCTATTTTCCCCTTTGGCTTTCCCATAATGGAGCAGCGCGGAACCAATTGGTACTACCGATAGATACTGAACTTAGTCCACTCTCGCTTAATCTTTCCCAACTCGCTTTCCCAAAGGGTGGAGCGACTCGACACCGATTAATACTGCCGATAGGTACTGGACTTTGTCCACTCTCGCATAATCTCTCCCAACTCGCTTTCCCAAAGGGTGGAGCGACTCGACACCGATTGGTACTGCCGATAGGTACTGGGCTTTGTCAACTCTCGCTTAATCTTTCCCAACTCGCTTTCCCAAAGGGTGGAGTGACTCGACACCGATTGGTACTGCCGATAGGTACTGGGCTTTGTCAACTCTCGCGTAATCTTTCCCAACTCGCTTTCCCAAAGGGTGGAGCGACTCGACACCGATTGGTACTGCCTGTTAGGGGTATTTTGAGATGTGTTAAGAAGAGAAGGAAAATCACGGATGTGCCAACACCCTCGGGCCGCACCCTCGAGACCCGGTGCGGCCAGTATGAGCCAAAGTGCGGAGTTGCGGAATCGCACCTTAAAAAATACGTTTTCGACCCCTGATTTAACCCCCGGAGCGTCAAACCGCCGGAGTCCTCCCCTTCGGGTCCGCAAGACATATGAGAGCCAATGCGTAGCGATTGGAGGGAATATCACCGGCTCAGGCGTGGAGTATCTTCCCGGCGATAAGACGACACGAGCAGGAGGGGAGAACAGGGAGAAGAGGCATTGCAGCATCAGCAAACTCTGGTATTCCTCAGGGCGCAGAGCCTACGCCCTGGGCGCCAGGGACGCCAGGCGCCGCCAGGGCAGCGTTACTCGCGCCTGGCGCCGCCACGATGATGCCCGCGCCAGGCGCCACCAGAGCATGATGCCCACGCCAGGCGCCGCCAGGGCATAATGCCGCGCCAGGCGTCGCTGGAGCATAACGCCGCGCCAGGCGATCCTGGAGCATAATGCGCCGCGCCAGGCGATGCTATCACCGCGCCCGACGCCTCCAGAAAGACTATTCGCACTCCGCCAGAAGACGCGCCCCAAGGAGAGCACGCCAAGCAGAAAGACTCGCCCAACCAGAGCACTCGCTTCCACTAGAGACTTCGCTCCACAGAGCACTCGCTTCCAAGCAGTACCGAATAGTCCTAATGAGCTTTCTTTTTGCGCCGCTATTACTACTGTCTACAGAGTGCTTCCTAGCGATATCACCAACATCCATGAGCACCCAGCAATGCTTTCTCTCCGCTTTTTCTCTAGGCGCATCGCGCACCTTCACGCCAGGCACGCCCAGGCAATGTGCTGCTCGCCCTGAGAGCACCCGGCAATGCTCTCCGCCATGGCATGCCTTCTCCGCCATGGCACGCCTGGGGGTAGGCCTCCTGCGTCTGGATAACGATCAGCGAATGAGTCCCCGCCAGGACTGGCGAACGAATCACGGATGCGTCGGGGACCACCAGGAGACAGCACCAGCGCCCTGATAGCACTCGCCACTAATATCTGCGCCAGGAGATCAAATCATAACGATCTGCTCGCCGGGCGCCACCAGAACATATCGCTCACGCCCAGAGAGCACTCGTGCGCTTATCCGCGCCAGGAGAGCATTCTCACCGAGCTGCTCGCCAGACACCACAGGAGCATATCGCCACGCCAAGACACACTTCACAACAAAGTTTTCACTGACTGCTAAGAGATATCGCCACTTCCTGAGAGCACCGTGGCTGCTGCTGCTTTCATAAGACCGACCAACGCTGGAAACATCTTTGATAATACTATTCGGTGGGACATCCCCACTTAGACCCATATGAATCGACACGCTTTCTTCAAAGGAGAGGTAGGCATTGCCAGCCTCTCAAACGATATCTCACGTGGTATTCTTCACGCCACTGAACGGTCAGTTATGGAATACTGATACGAAAGCACTGTCGCAGATACTGGGATGGCTACCAAACCTTTGACGATTGGGTATGTATCTGCCGATTTGTGAAAGGCATTTGAGCCTTGAGGTTTAGGCCATGACGGCTCGCCTGAAAAGCTCAATGCCCTGCCTAAGCAGCACTCCAGCGCGAGCTTGCTGGAAATAGTTTCCCAAGCATAAGCAGCATTACGCTGGTCGAAATGAGCTTGCTGGATAACAGACTCAGATACTGAGCGGCCGATACTCACCTCCCTCTTCCAATCCGCATGCGCATCAGCAGAACGATTACCTAATTTTGAATTAGACGGTCCTATTGGGCCTAACATTCCACTCGTAGAGCACTCGCCACTGCCCTCGTGAGCATTCACTAGATAGCACTCGGCAATGCTGTCATTCAATAGCACTCGAATGCTCTCACTGGATAGCACTGCAATACTCTCACATCATTGGATAGCACTGCAATGCTCTCACTGGATAGCACTCGGTAATTCTCTCACATCATTGGATAGCATTCGTAATGCTCTCACTGATAAAGACTTATGACTGCTCTCAAAGCATTCAACTGAATTCATTCCACGACGCAAATCTATCCTAGTATTTACCAGCCAATTACCAGCATCCATCTCGAACAAATGGGCCATTCCTAATATACTCGAATATTCACGACCCACATCCTCTTCCTCCTCCTCCTACAGACCTTCAGCAGCCCATGAGAGTTATCAGCGATACCGCGATCCTTCGCCTCAAGTACTCAACTACACATAGTCCATGCGCGCGCTCTGTGCTATCCCGCACCTTGAACAGAGCCTCTACTGCCCTGGTAAGCGCCCCCGAAACACTCCCCACTGCTCTGAGGAACCTACCGATACCCATGCCCAATCCTTTCTTATTTTCCCTTCCTAAAAGATGATGTTCCCGTACACCTGATATTGTGAACCTCGTATACGCCAGGCCTTTGGAATATTGGTATCGGAACCTGCAAGCATGTGAAAACCTCCACCCGCCGCTCCAAAATGCTCTCAGAGCTTCCGGCAAAGCTCTGAGAGCATCCCGCATCTTCGGCATACTCCTTTAACAGCGCGATATAGCGTGATATGGCTCATTTGCAATCTGTCTGCTATGTTGAACAGTCTTTCCGCCGATTTCGCTGGAGGGGTTGCAAAGACGCTTCAGGGCAGTCCGCTTACTATTGAGCGCTCATTCGGCGCTTTCTTGCGGTCCTCGATTTTGAAAACGCCGAGCAACTCCTCGGCGTTATCCCGATGGTTTCCAGAGGATGTCGCCGGTGCTCTCAGGACCTCCAACGACATCTTTCAGATTTAGAATTCGGATCTCTAACGCCAATCGCCGCCCCCATAGTCCAGTATTCTGCGTTGCAGCGCCGACCTTGTTGGACGCCTGTAAGCTTCTTTACCTGCCGCATATGGGCAAGCTCGCTGACGTCCGTGGAGTATTGAGGAATGCTCCCAAAGCGCTCAACGCGTTCCCGTAGTGCATCAAGACGTGCAATTTGATGAAGTTGAAGTGCGATTTTTCCCGAATCTCCTGAGCTCCTCTAAGCTTGGGTGCTCTGGGAGCCACTAACTGCTTTCGCTCGATCTTTCGGCCCTTAACGTCTTCTTGTACGCCCTGAATTCTAAAAAGATATCCTTGTGTTTATGGAAATCGTCGAGATAGCTCTCCATATAGTCCAGGGTGCTCGCTGTATGACTCCCATATTGCGCCATTAAGTGGAAGTCTATTAGACTTCGAACGCATTTCAAAGCTTTCGCGAAGTCGCTCCTGACAGCCACTCCCGGATTTCTCAGAGCAGCCGCGAGTGCTCCTAGAACGACCCGCCCCAGATTCCGCATCTCTTTCCCTTGCCATTGGGTGGTAGAACGATATGCTTTGTTTGGTACTGCCAGCCCAGGGTAAGGCGCAATCAAGCCCAAGCGCTTGTCGAATTCCTCCAATCGGTGATGCTTCTTCAGGAAGCCCTGAATCCACTCCATCACGCTTCAACATCCCCAGGTAGATATTGTGCAGTATGTCCGGTTTATTGAGATCGTGACGGATTAACCTCGCATACCCCAGAAAGCATTGAAGAGTGTTTTGACGGATCTCGCAACAAGGTATTCCACCGTTCTAGATTGCCCGGTTCTTCGCCAAATAGCTGTACCTCTCCCCGTAGTCCTCGTGGTTGCGCATAGAGCTCGACGAGTGCTCCCAAGATTGTGAAACTCCACCTCGCATCGCGGCAAGCGCTAGTGCTGATGTTTTGCAAGTTTGAGTGCTCGGGTTGATCGGGCGATCCAGCCCGAGAGCACCGGAAAGCATAGTCGTCGTAGCCGCCGGCGATTTGATCAGCTCGCCTCCTGAGAGCACTCGCGAATGCTTTGAAAGATGTCCCCAAGGGCACGATGCAGTGCCATTTGACTCTGACGTCTTAAAACGGAGTTAACGAGTGTTGTGTTCTTTCCGAGCTTTGGTGGCACTGGTAGCAGCCCGAGGAGAATGAATGAATGCCCTGTGGGCTTATTGCGCACCGACGACTTGATGTTCCCGATGGTAAGATAGATTGGCCAGGCTTTCTTGTCCTCGCTGAAATTTGTCAGATGTGTGCCATCCGACGCGCATATAATTGGTACGACAGTAGACCCTCCGTAACGTATTCTATCGAAAAGCATTAGCGACATCTCCTGGAGTATCCGAGTGCAAGTTGGCAGAGCGAGGCTTACGAACCTGTATCTCCCACCACCAATCTCCTGTATGCATTTCCCATACATTCGCCGCCGAACTCATTATGTTCCACCACAGCGCGCACACCAATGACTCGGAAGGCACGCTGTTCTAGAAGATATCGGACGACAACCATTGGATTGCGGTAGTAGTAGGAGATCTTCTCCCCAATATCCACCTCCGAATGATTCCAGCTTGCCTTTCCTAGTGTGTCGCTCATTTCTCCAACCTCTTGATAAAACCCCGCCCGGTGCTGTAGGAGCACTCGCCACTACTCGGAGGCGTGCAGAAAGAAGCTGTCGATGTTCCCTGTGAGGCTTTAGACAGTGTGAAGTAGCGCCATTCTGAACTCGTATGCTGACCGAAATGGGTGCCATGGGTATTGGAGAAGTTCTGCGAAGACTCGTCGTAGTCCTCCGAGCGGTAAAGTTGCTCCCAGCACCCTCGTGAAACTGTCGTAGATGCCATATGCCCATTTGAATCACCGCCTGCCTCCTCCATCACGAAATATGATTCGGATTCGAGGTCCGAATTGTTACCCGAATCTTGATCGAAGTGTCAGATTCCGACTCAGAATAAGGCCTCTGAATAGCAATCGAATGCTCTCTGGGCTCGCCAGTGTCGCCAGGGTTTCTGCTGNTTGATCGTGCTCCAGCAGTGCATATTGATTTCCCAGCCATTCATCTGCTTCTAAAGCATGGCTCGCTCAAGATGTCTGTCAAAATTCGCGCGGAGGAGCTGTACCTCTTGCTGCAAAAAGGGCAAGACGATTTCATTGGACTCGAGAATTTGCAGTCTGCCAAGGAAGAGGCTCTTTCCTGCAGGCGGTGCAGAGTGCTCTATGAACGATTTGTCAGCCAATCATCATGAGGCTCCCGACGCCAAGCTGTTGTTCAGAGTGCTCTACGAGCAATTTGTAATCCCATGCAGAGTGCTCACTTAGCAGAGTGCTCGTCGAGTGCTTGTAAGCCTTGCGCTCGCACCTCCAGCAGAGCATGGCTGACTTTGACGTCATACATCTCCAACGGAATACTGAAAACACAAACATGAGCATGCAACGAGCATGCAACGAGAGGAAACAGCAATCATGCCACCAGCGATGCTCCGTTCTGCCCTCTCAGCATTCGCTCACCCTCAGTTAGCACTCGCGAAAGCTATTCAGATCGAGAAACCGTTCTCAACGGAAAATTCAATACCAATATCGACTACGAGCTCAAACGATACACACTGTCCGACTCGGCTTCATAGCGCACAGAGCCCCGACACCAACAAGAACCGAAACTCCAACCCAACTTTGGAATCCAATTGATACCACTGTTGGTACTACCGTCAGAGCATTCCCGAGTGCGCCAGAGCATTCATCTACGCCATTCAATTGAATCAAACCACCAGAGTAGAATCTTCGAGCGCCTAGAGCTACGCCATGTATTGGAGCAAACATTGAGCACGGCTTGAGCACCATACGCCGGTCGGAGCACTCGAGAGTGCCCAGATAGCACATAGGGGTGCTCCTATAGCACACAGTGGTGCTCTCGGAAACATGATGAGCTCTGGAATAAAGAGATTCGATTCGGTATAAGAGCACCCTTCTCCTCCTTCCAGATCGTGAGAGATTCCTAACCATCTTCCAGACTACCACTTCATACCCCTCACTGCTATCAAAGCTTTCAAGATATCTCTGGGAAGCGCATTCAGCTCACGCCTCAAGTTTACGGTTCAAGTTTCAAGTTTCAAATTTAAAGTTCGAGCTTTCAAGCTTTCAAGCTGCACATCTAGCAATCATATATAAGATGGTATATCCTCCTTAATTCTATTGCTCTCAGAACCATACTCATCAAATATTCTATATTCACTAGCCACCTTCATTCCGCCCTCAGAGCACTCCACAAAGCTCACAGAAGAAGCGAGATCGCGATCCAGACACCGACGATTCAAAGGAAAAGAAGAAGAAGGAGAAGAAGGAGAAGAAGAAGGAGAAGAAGGAGAAGAAGAAGCAGGAGACACTACAAAAGAAGGCGCAGAAGCAGAAAGAGAAGTCCTCACCTTCGTCGTCTCGTAAAGAGCAGGAAAGCATCCAGCCTATCCCAATAGAGATAGGAGAGACACTCGCCGCAGTCGTCGGCTCAGAGAAGATCCGCCACCGCCTCCTCAGCAAGCGGCACCGCCTCCCGAAAGACTCGAGACTCTTCCCAAAAGAGTGGGTATCAGGGAAATCTAAAACCAAGAAAGATAATGATAGCGATAATGCGATAGCGATAGCAGATAGCAGCAGCAAGAAGAGCAGCAGCAGTAGCAGCAGCAGTAGCAGCAGCAGCAGTAGCAGCAGCAGTAGCAGCAGCGAGAAGCGATAGCAGGCAGGGCAACCTGAAGTCGAGCGCGACAGAGAACGCTCTGCAGCAGGCACAGCAGCAGGCCCAGCAGGCCCAGCAGCACTCAAGCCCAAAAAGCGCCAGCAGGCACAGCAGCAGGCCCAGCAGGCCCGGCGACATACTCCACAAAGCGACCAGCAGCAGGCTCAAAGCAGCAGGCCCAGCAGCAAGTCCAAAGCCCCAAAGAGAATCTAACAGTTCGACAAGTCTCCGCTTTTCCCCAGAGTTAGGCAGCTCGCCGCCACTACCACCATCGGCCCTGTCCGTCAAACCGAGCCTCCCACTTCGCGCCCTGCCCCAAAAGCAGTCGCCAGCCGCTTCACAGTAGCCTCACTCCGACGCCCCGCCGGATACCAATACCCAATTCCTCCACCGCAGAGCAGAGGCAAAGGCGCCGAGATCCTGCCCCAGAAACTCCCCGCTGGGTTAGAGTTCGCCAGTCCTCCAGAAGCTGCCCCCGGTGCTTCAGTAGCATCGCCTCCAAGCTCTCGAAACTCTAAAAACGACTCAGGCAAATAAAGTCGAAGATGACTTTAGGTTTGATCAACCTACCTAAAGTGTACACTACCGTCCGCAACGACCTCAAGGCGGAGCTCCACAACACCGGTTGGGTCAACAAAACCGTCTCCGGAGCAGCAGCTGCTCGACGCTCTCTGCCTCAGTATATTGAGCACTCGCCTCTCCGCGGTTCCTCCCATGTGAACGGACCAAATACCGCACTCGCAGAGCACTCGCCGACGCTTTGAAGTGGCTCATTGGCGATGTTGGGCAGAAGGAGAAGCTTATCGAGGGGCAGGGGAATCGCGAGTTTAGAGAAGTTGCTGACGGTAGCGATGATGATGATGATGAGGACAGTGGCCGGCGCTTCTAAGAAGCGTGAACGGAACCCAGTGTCCGCCGAACTCGATAGACCGTCCCATAATGGTCACGGTGGTAGACCCGGATGCTCTGGGAGCATTCTCCGTAGTTGCCCCGCCCGTATCTATGACTGGAACCATCGACTAAATCAGAATTGCTCATTGGTATTCTGACAAAGATAACGCTTCCAGAGCTCTGCAACTTGATCCTGAAGCACACCCCACCCGACAGAGCGATCAGGAGTATTCAGAGCACTCGACAACGCTCCACCGCATCCAATCCTCCTGTCCGCCGACGGAGGTCCAGATCACTGATTCGGAAGAGGTCGAGGGTTGGTTGAAGAATAGTGTTGGCAGGCCTCGGAGGATACTCGCGGTGCTCCACAGAGCGGGCGCGGTGCTAATTTGGGTGGTGCTGAAACTCCGCCGCTATCACGCAGCATTCCTCATATCGAGGAAGACGATTACACCATGATCGATATTCCAGCAGAGGACTCTGACTATGAGGAGGGAAATCACCGCATAAATGCTAAAGGAATGAGGGTATATTTGCCCAGAACTGATGCCAGTAATCAAAGGCTAATCCAGACTCTTGTTAGACGTCGCGATAGACAGCAAGATGCTATCGACGACTTAGACCCCAAATACCGAGGAAGTATCCTCTGGGTGTAGGGGTTGCTGACGCAAACTTCGCAGCGAGTAATCTGGACGCCTGCCGGGATAGCAGCCAAGAGAGCTGCTGACGACTCGGCTGCTGCTGGAGGCGGTGGTGGTGGTGGTGGTGGTGGTAATCCTCCTCCGGGCGGTGGTACCCCTGCTCCGGGCGGTGGTGGTGGTGGTGGTGGTAATCCTCCTCCGGGCGGTGGTAACCCTCCTCCGGGCGGTGGTGGTGGTGGCAACCCTCCTCCTCCTCCTCCTCCTCCTCCTCCGGGCGGACCTCCTCCTCCTCCTCCGGGCGACCTCCTCCTCCTCCTCCTCCTCCTCCTCCTCCTCCTCGGCGGTGGTGGTGGTGGTGGTGGTGGTGGACCTTCTGGAGGCGGTGGTGGTGGTGGTGGTGGTGGTGGTGGTGGTGATGGCGGGCATCATTAGTTTTCTTTGGTATAATCTCTCGTTTCTCTTTCTGCTCAACGAATGCTTACCTCTGAATAGCGGTATGTATTGTTTTCTGAACGCCATGAGTGCTACTGGCATCATTACTTTCCTTTGGTATAATCTCTCCTTTCTCTTTCTGTCGAACGATCGCTTACCTTGAATAGTGGTATGTTTTTTACTGAGCGCTGGCCAGTGCTCCTGGGATTGGGTTCGGTGCTATTTGATGTTTAGATTTCCTTTATATGAATACATAGGTTTCATCATTTTAGATTTTCTTATATTAGATTAGATTTCTTATACTAGTTAGATTTCTTATACTAGATTAGATTAGATTAGATTACGTTCTTCTTTCTTCTTACTTCAATTGCAGTCGGTTCAAACTCCTATATTGCTCTCAGAGCACTCGTTATCGCTTTGGAAAGTGCAGTAAACGAGTGATTAGAAATGACTCGGATGCGGGTGAGCGGATGTGGTTGAGCGGTGAAAATTCTTGTTGCTTGGCGACGAAAACTCTGTCGCCAAGCGTTGATTTCTAATCAAATCACGCAAAAGAATGCTCCTAGAGCACATTGGATACTCCTGCCAGCAAGCAGAATGCCTCTCAACAAGCGATCTGCCGGTTCAGCACTTCTCTCCGCAAAGCGACCACGACTTCCAGTACCACCCAAAGAGCATGATGATTCACAGACTGATGGGTCTGAAATATCATTCAGAGCATTGACCCCACTCTCTACCAGCACTCGGAGTAGTCAATCGACAGGCACTCGGAGCAGTCAGTCGACCACCGCCCCAATAGCGCAGAAGGGCTTCTCCGTTTCACCGACACTTCCACTGGAAGAAGCAGCCCTAGAAGGGTAGAATTCCATCTCCCAATGGCAATACTGACAGCGCTGAAGTGCCAGTGCAGGAGGAGCAGCCTGAGGAGCATGTGCCAGAGGTGGAGGAAACCGCCGACACGAGCCACTCCAGTATGACGACTCCAGAGAACGCCCAGGAGAGCTCTGAGGAGAATCTGGACGATCCGGAAGAAGAACCTCAAGCCTCCACCCAGCAGAGATCCCAGAGTACGGGAAGAGGCCTCAGACAGTACAGCCGACTACTGCCAGAGCACTGGGCAATGCTCGAGGAGACCAACCGAGCGGTAGCGGAGGTTATTGCTTCCTCCGACGTCTCGGTGGATGTGATACAGGTTCGACTCCCTCCCACCCATTAAAGTTCAGGACGAAGCGCTAACGTTTCAGAGGGGAGCACGTCCGGGTGCAAAGGTAGTACGGAGAGCAGCTCCCACTTCGGCACCCAGACAGAACGCATCACAGTGGGCGCCCACCGCATCCCACAGACCCACTCCGGTACCCAGCCAGGAAGCATCTCAGAGATCGTCCCAAGCGTCTCAGGGAGCATTCCCGGCATCTCAGAGAGCACCTCCGATATCCTCACAATCCATGCCTTCTTCAGTGCCCGTTTATTCTCGCGATATTGACTACAGCTCTTCTACACGGCACATCAATCTTTCCTCAATGCGTTCGAGGTACGGCGATTCCTCCCCCACTTACCGCACCTATCGCTCCTCCCGCCTTTGAGGGCATTGGCGAGCTCTATGAGCAGTCCCCGGATTCCCTCAAGTCCTCAGGTATATTTACCAGAAGCGCAACCAGGATATGATATTGCACAGCTTCCTTCATCTATCAGGGACGAAGGAAATGCTCCTATAGCAGAAAGTGAGGTTAGTAGTATTCCCGATAGCACTGACCACGCTTTGAGGATCGTTAACATTCGTGCGAGTAACCTATCTCAGCGATCCTTGTTACCTAGCTCGAGGAGTGCAAACGTTCTCTCAATGCAAGCCCAGAGGATTGAGAAGGAGTGCAGCACGCTAATCGGGACCACACTCTTCTACACGGCCTTTTCCCCTGCGGCGAGGCTTCGGTACTGGTAGTAAATATGTGGGCAGCTGCCAGTCGCAGGGTGGGATGTGCAGTAGATCTCCGGCAGGTCGTTATCAAACAGTGGATGCTTTCTTGAAACGTTCACGAGTGCTCCTAGAAGCGTAATTGGCGCGATAGGTCAGAAGTCTACACTCCGAGTGCGCGCCGCACTTGATGCACGAGGTTAAGGGCGGCTGGCGGATTCGACCATCTATGGGCTTGGAAAGCTCTCGAGTCCTGAGGCGAGGGCTGCTCAAGTAGAGTATCTTTTGAAGAATGATCGCTTCTTGAGCCCTGCGCATTATGAGGTATGATCAATCCCAGCGAAGACCCGGGAGTGCTTTCAGAGAGCACTCGAACGCTGCTAACAGATACTAGACCTACCGTCTACGGTTTCTCGCGCCGGAGATTATCGACATATTGTACTATAAATACTTTGATGGGGTCAGGATGCGAGGGGTAAAAGACCCCGAGTTCCTAGAGCGGATTACCCCTACGTTTATATGCCTGATATCCACTGCGATTTGGCATGGCATTCGGCATGGTCAACGGAATATCGTTAAGCCAGACCATTTCCAGTCACAAAATGAGAGTGTTGTCAGTAAGAATCCCAATGTCCTTACAGCAATGGCGGAAGCTTTGAGAGCATTCATCACTGCTCTTAAAACGTTCAGATTATCTATATTGGATTTGCGAGCTGACATTGAAACGGGAGTAGAAACCTTCAACAGGATGAGCAACACATGGAAGGGGAGGAGTAGGCAGAATCAGGAGGCAACGTTGGAGGTGATTAAGGATAACCTCCGAGAAAAAGTATGCAATGGCAGAGTGCTTTTCCGGATATTGAGGCTAACTTTGACAGATACGAGAGAAGAAAGGCATCACTATCGAGGTTATACCGGAAGATGGATTCAGCGGCGACGGCGTTAGCGGCGATCTTGCAGCATTCCGGAATGCTCGGAAAGCACCCCCGAGTGCTCGAGAGGATATCTCTGGTTCCGACAACGGTGGCGGCCAGGAAGAGGTGGTTCATGCTCAACTTCGCGGCATTGAAGCGGAGGAAGGCGAGGAGGGTGAAGAGGAGGATCGCGAGGGAGAGGAGGAGGAAGAGGATCTGTAGGGCAGTGGGCAGTGCTTTGGAGCGCAATGGCGAGTGAGAGCAGCGGCGCAGTGCTTTGGAGATACCTACGCCTGTATTATATTCGATTGGCGATTTCTAGACGCTTGTAGTGTTAGTATTTAGTAATAGAATCACGCTTTTGGATGCTCCGCAAGCAGTGCCCACTAAAGCAAAGAGTAGTATGCATTGTAAAAACAGGCGCCGAAGGGTAAAATGCGGTGTATCGAGCGCTGGAGCAGTCGGGAGTGCTCCAGAAGATTAGCGATATGCCCAGGAGTCGCCAGAGAGCTCCAGGAGGGCCTGCGAGATAGGTAGTAGTCTCCGGCGAGAACGTTCCGTCGCGAGCGTCGGCGAGAGCATTCCGTCGCGAGGCGTCGGCGAGAAACATTCCGTCGCGAGCGTCGGCGAGAAGCATTCCGTCGCGAGCGTCGGGCGAGAAGACTCCGTCGGGATAGCGTCTGAGCGGCGAACTCCGGCCAGGGTGAGTATTGCTCGGGCGCACTAGATACACTAGTGCGCGCCTGGGCGCGCAGGGGCATCAGTGCTCGCCAGGGCGGAATGCGATGCGCCAGAAGGCGCCAGGAACGCTCCGTTGCTTCTCTGGAGAGGCAGTTTGTCTACCGATCGCCCTGGGCGCCAGGAGCGTCCAGAGCGTCTGGCGGAGGTTGGAGGTTTGCTGATGAGCCATCGATGGAAGGACTTGGAGAATCACATTCATAGATCCCTGATTAGGCTATATGGCATATTCTGTAGGCCTCGTGGCTACGGCGAGGGGTATAAATACCGAGCCATTCCCTGACTAGCCTGACATCAACGGCGAAAACAGAGTCTTAACAATATAATAATCTTATACGCGAGAAAACACTTTGGCACGCTTTTATCTGGGCACTTGAGAATTACCTTCACCTTTACCTTTACCTTTACCAATATTATCGAAGACTCGTGACTCTGTACTCTACCTGAATCTTTCGTCGAAGTCAGGCTGAGTGCCATCGCATTAATAACTCGCGTCGGTCGTATCGAACGAGAGGGAATAATACTTGACGCGGACTGAGAAGATCACGGAACCACTACCTTTGTAGTTGTCCACCGTGCTTTGAGCTCCACGAACGAGTACCCGTATTGAACGGTGTGGAACCCGGAACACTGCCGATAGGTACTGGACTTTGTCAACTCTCGCTTAATCTTTCCCAACTCGCTTTCCCACAGGGTGGAGCGACTCGACACCGATTGGTACTGCCGATAGGTACTGGACTTGCTATAGGGTAATAATAATAATGAGAGTTTTTCATCTATTTAAAGAGGCTGCTCCATCCTCTTTACCCATCACTAGCCCCTAACTGTTTCCTACTCTTTGTCCCTGGCAAACGTCATTATGTGTCTCTTTCTTCTTTCCTTTTCTCTTGCCGTTTTAATCACGATGGGTTCTTTCCTCCCCTTCTGGGCGGTGATGTTCCAGGCGAGATCAAGCAGTTGTACTCGGGGGGCTAGTGGTAGAGCGCGACTTGTTCTCGAGATTGGGGATATACACAGTCGGGAAACTATACACGCTCGATGGGGTAGGAGTCGTCGATCAATTCGGAGGTATGCTTTCAGGAAGATAACCCTTTGAATTCTGTGGCTCCTGCTGACACAATCAAGTCCCTTGATTGTCACTGACGTGGAGCCTTTACTCCGGAGGATTCCTTTTTCCCCCTCACCCGTTCTTGGTCCAGAAAGCTATCGGTCGTTCTGGGAGCAGTGCCCAAATGCCTATGGCTCGGACATCGTCGGTCGGGAGTTCCAAAAGGCTCGAGATGGTGCGAAACGGGTACGGATTGATTGGATGCGGGCTCGGTTAGAGACCGACCCGAATCCTATCAACAAGGAATGGCTCCGACAACGGCTAGCCGAGGCATCAAACTTGGAAAGTCAAAGGTTACTTGAGCGGTCTCGGCTCGAAACCCCGAAGAAACCCGACCCGGGTAGATGGCTGCCCCCAAAAATCCGTCGTAACCGTACTAGCGATTACTTGGACCCTTTGGACCCTTCTTCCTGGGGCCGTTGTAACCGTGGCCGGGTGCCGATATCTCCCTTTCGGTGATGCAGTATAGATTATGATGCTTTACGCCCCCAAGTCGATGTGCACGTCATTGCCCCCTCCTCTATGTCTGGTTGCTACCACTAGAACCTTGCGGCTGAAAGCAAAAGTGGTGACTATAACCCTCCAAGCGTAACTGGGCGCTATAACCCTTTGAGCGAAACTGGGCGCTATAACCCTTCGAGCGAAACTGGGCGCTATAACCCTTCGAAACGCCGTTCGGGAGTTATCCGGAGGTATGAACGTCCCTTCCGTGGGTAAACGATCTCCTTGCTAACGCTCGTATTCTGCAGATTTGTTTTGATCCCGCTTTTGCTTTCATCTTCAGAATAGCCCCGCTATGTTGGGGAGGGGGTTGGATTGTATATTATTTATTCCCAATCCTAAATTTCCTTTTCGCAATCCTTACGTGACTTTTCAATTCTATGAGAAAATAAAGTAAGGTATCGTCACGGTCCCTAGAGGACTGTCCTCTTCTTGTCTTTCCGTTTCTTGCAGCTGTGCCTGATTCGGTTCATGGGCCTGATTAAACGGCTCTTCAGTCCTGAGCACAGACTTGCTCTGATCGTTGTTCCAATGTAGCCGTAAGCTCAAGAATTGCGTTTTTTGCCGCGTGGCGTATTTTCGGGGGGTTCTGCTGTGAAACTTTTTCTAAGAGATCTAAGACGTTCTCGGGTACCAGGGCAGGGCGTTTCCCTGGGTTTTGTGGACCTTGGGAACCCCCCGAAAGAGAGGGCTGGACTCCTTTCCCTCTCTCTTGCGGTCTCTATCATGCTTTCGTCCTCTTCGAATTGTCTCTGAGGAGAGAGACATGATGTGTAATCAGATAGTGACTCTGTTACTCCAGGTGAATCGTAGGAGTAACAATATACTCTGTTCCGGGTTCCACACCGCTCGATCACGGTACTGCTCGTGGAGCTCAGCACGGTGGCGACTACAGAGGTAGAAGTTCCGTAGTCTTCTCAGTCCGCGTCAAGTATGAATCCCTCTCGTTCGATATTACCGACGCGAGTTGTAAGTTCGATGACACTCAGCCTGTCCTTGATGAAAGATTCAGGTAGAGTACAGAGTCACGAGCTTTCGATCATGTTGATAAGGTCAAGATGAAAGTAACGTTTTAAGTGATTCGGAAAAAAGCGTGTCAAAGTGTTTGCTCGCGTATAAGATTATTATATTGTTAAGACTCTGATTTCGCCATTTATCTCAGGCTAGTCAGGGAATGGCTCGGTATTTATACCCCTCGCCGTAGCCACGAGGCCTACAGAATATGCCATATTGTAACGGGGGTCCTAGACTACTAGATTGTAATAGAATAGAGACGGCCGGGCAGAATAGAAATCAGGTTACAGGTTCAAGATTCTTCTTGCTAGAACTTAGAGAATAATCTTAAGGCTCTTGCTTCTGCTCTTCCGAGAGGTCTGGAGATCGCTGGATAACTAACTGGCGGGAATGAGGCCGAGTACTTATACTCAAGCCTTCTATTCTCTGCTCCAAGTTTTCCTACTAAGTTCGGTGGGACTGAGTTCGGTGCTGCAAACATTCCACCGCTACCCCGCTTTCTTTTAAGCGCCAGCAGGAGTTTCAAGCCCTTCAGTACCACCCTTAGTCAAAGCCTATAGGTAATCTGCCGCTTGGTTGTCACACAACCTTTGCCTGCAGGATTAACCGGCTTTTAGTTGCTGTAGAGCTCATAGCTTATTGTAGACTTCCCATGCCGAGTGCTAGCGCTATAGCGGCACTTCAGATGCTCAGAGGATACAAAAGGGTCGCCGGGCAATCAGAGTTCCACTCTGGCCGGCCTTCTAGTCAGTCAGCAAGGCATAGACTCGCCAGTCTGTCCTTCTGTGAATAGACCCTCTTCCTAGTCACCGGAATATAGTTACACTTGCAGCTGGTGGCGATCCACACTGCAGGCACTTAATATGTCACCGGGTACTGGCTTCTACCAATAACTCTCAGCATATAGCGGGCCCGGGTTAGCATGCTCTCATGCTATCCAGTTAGAATGGCTCCGTTATACTACTCCCCTCTTCCAGGATCTTGGTCACCGAGATCTGGTAACAATCTTATTTCATTCTTTTTATGTGACAAAGGAATCCGAGTGAGGAGGTAATGAGAAGAAGTTTCTTTTACCCAAGAGATCTCTTGTCTCTAGGCTTCTTGGGATACCTCTGATGGAAATCCCGGAGGGCTTCTTCAGCACTCTTCCGGAGGTGTTCCCAAGGTTCCCATGTAGCATCTTCATTCTCAAAGCCTTCCCACAAGACCAAATATTCCACCCTTTGCCTCTTCCTGTTGACCCGGCTGTCTGCTACTTCCCGGACGGTCCAGTTCTCTTCTCCTCCAATATCCTCAGGTTCCGGTGGGGGAACCCTTCTCTCTAAATCCGCTGGTATCCTGTATGGTTCTAGGAGAGACATGAAAGACCGGGTGGATTCCCATCTGGGGAGGAAGGGAGAGCCGGTAGGCACGGGTACCCACAGCTTCAATGACCTTGAAAGGTCCCATCTTCTTCTGATCCAGCTTATTCATTGGCCGCTTTGTTTGCACATTGCGCCGGTCTAGCATTACTTCATCTCCAGGCTTGATCTCCGGAGGCGCCAGTGCATGTTTATCACACCACCTGGCCATCCTAAGTCTTGCCTTTCCCAAGCTGGCGTTCATAGCCTGCCATATAGATTCCCATTGAGAGATCATGACCTCACTTGCTGGATTGTTCCATTCCACACCCTCCTTAGGGGCCGGCCAGTTGGTCCTGGGTTCATATCCATAGTTGGCATAGAAAGCCGATACTTTGGTAGACTCAGAGACCGCCGAGTTGTATGCATACTCTGCCAGTGGCAAGAGGTCCGCCCAGTCATCCTGTTGATATGAGCAGTAACTTCTCAAGTAGTGCTCCAGGGTCTGGTTAACTCTCTGTCTGGCCGTCCGTTTGGGGGTGGAAAGAAGTGGACATCTTCAGCTTCACATTGAGTAGGGTCATGAGAGATTGCCAAAAATGAGAGATGAACTTGCTATCTCTGTCCGAGACTATGTCATCAGGTAGCCCATGGAGTCTCCAGACTTCCTTCAGGAACAGTTTGGCCAAATCTTCAGTCTTATTTAGGGTAGGAAGCGGGATGTAGTGAGCCATTTTTGAGAAGCGGTCCACTATTACCCAGATCTTTGTATACCCACTAGACTCCGGTAGTCCCACAATGAAATCCATAGAGATAGATGTCCAAGGCCAATAGGGTATCTCCAGAGGTTGGAGCATACCAAACTTCTTATGTCTAGAGGTCTTATTCCTCTGGCAGCTATCACAGCTCCGGACATATTCCTCAACATCCTTATCCATGTTGGGCCAAAAGAAGTTGTTTCTTATCCGCTCTAGTGTCTTGAATTGGCCGAAATGGCCAGCCACTTTAGAGTCATGAGACTCGGACATTATCTCTCTGTGTAGACTTTTATCATTGGGAATGTACCACCAGTTTTTGAAGAAGATGAGTCCATTCTGAGCCGATAGGTTCTGGTCCAAATTGGGTTTCCTTTCAACCAAAGAGCGGAACAAGTCTTGCCAGTTCCTGTCTTGTTTAGCTGCCGAAGATAGGCGCTCCAAGAACAGAGATTGCAATTGATTGATCCTCACCGCTGCTAGCTTAGCAGGATCCAATACTAATTGTCCTGGTCTGAAAAACATCTGTGGCTCCGGCTGCAGAGGTTCACCCCCCTCTGTAAGGCGGTGATCCCAGCGCCTTGACAGTGTATCAGTCTTGCCGTTCCTATCTCCTGGTCTGTAGACAACCTTGAAGTTGTAGCCTGCTAGGTCTTCAGACCATTTAGCTTGCCGTCTAGTGAGAACCTTGGTAGAATTGAAGTACTCCAAGTTCTTGTGGTCTGTGAAAACCGTGATCTCATGCTCACAGGATTTCAGCATATGCTCCCATTCCCGGAAACAGGCTACAATGGCACCCATTTCCTTATCGTGAATGTCATAATTGATCTCGGCAGGGTTGAATTTCTTTGAATAGAAAGCTACCGGGTGTAGCTTTCCATCTTCACCACACCGCACCTTTGGCAAAGTCACTGGCATCAGTTTCAACTACTGTTCTTCTAGTAGGATCAAAGTGGGCGAGGATAGGAGCGCTAGTGAATCTCTCTTTGAGTTCTTCAAAGGCCTGTTCACAAGCTGCGGTCCAATACCATTTCTTGTCACCTCCGGTGAGGTCAGTTAATGGTTTGCAGATCTTACTGAAGCCTTCAATGAAGCGGCGATAGAAGTTAGCAAATCCGAGGAATGCCTGTATCCTCGACATTCTGAGGTACTGGCCATTCCTTAACTGCCTCCACTTTGTCTTTTGACATTGATACTCCTTGTGCCGATAGGTGGTATCCGGTATTCTACTTCGGGGCATGGAATGAACTTTTACTCAATGAGATATTGAGTTTTGCCTCATGAAGTTTCCGGAGAACCTTCTTGACTAGCTTCTCATGTTCTTCCTCTGTCTCCGAGTAGATGAGGATATCATCAATATAGACAATCACTCCTTCATCTAGTAGTTCCCTCAGGACATCATTCATCATTGCCTGGAAAGCGGAGGGGGCATTGCAAAGACCAAATGGCATCACATTATACTGATACAGGCCATAGCGGGTTCTGAAGGCAGTTTTCCATTCATCACCTTCTGCTATCCTGATCAGATTGAAGCCATTCTTCAGGTCTAGCTTTGTGAAGATCCGGGCCTGAAACAACCTCTCCCTGAGTTCACTCATGATAGGGAGCGGATACTTGTCTTTGACAGTCACCTTGTTCAGTCCTCTGTAATCAACACAAATCCTCAGAGTTCCATCTTTCTTGGGCACAAATAGGATGGGTGCAGCGGCTGGGCTGCTGGATCTTGAGATCTTTCCGGTTGCCACTTCTTTGGCTAGGTATTCCCGGAGGGCCTTCAACTCTTGAGTGGAACAGGAGTACAGCGGTCCAAATGGTGGCTTTTCACCCGAGGATCTTAATCTTTAGATCATTAGAGGTGTGAGCTGGTAGCTCATCTGCCCTCTCCCTACTGGCGAGTTGTGCCCATTCTTGGTACTGGTGTGGCATTTTCAATGCCACATTATCTCCTTTCTCATCATGCCATATGGTCGCCACTATTTGGTATACCTCTTCTTCTTCCATCATTTGGTAGATGGAGATGGGTTCCACTGTGACCGCCGCTGGGAGACAATTCTGCTTGCAGTAGTCACTCCTCCAGTTTATGGTATTGAGTTCCCAGTTAATGTCCGGGTTATGCTGTCTTGCCCATGCAATTGGCAAGTAACCGGAGATTCCTGTCTCTAGAGTAGCCACCTCCCACCGGAGTGTCTCTTTATGATCTCCCATGCTCATGTGGAGCGGGACAGTGTAGTACTGGCCGCTACCCATCATGACATCTCCTTGAGCATCATACATTGTCAAAGGGTGTCTCGCCGCACTAAGGGGATTCTTTTTGCTCTGACAAACTCTAGGTTTAGGATAGCTCCTGTACACCCGGTGTCAAGAGGAATTTCCCTTGGGCTTCTCCTTCTTGTTCTTTACTGTCCATGACAGTTTAGCTCCCAATATGGGCCTCTTGCCGTGTATTGGTAGCTTTGGAAGTTTCTCTTCCATCTTTCTGCGCTTGGTAGCGGGTTCTGAACTTGTTTCTCTGGGTCTTTTCTCCATTGCTAATGATTCTTGTGTGGGCACTACTAAGATCCGGAGATCTGTTGGTTCTATTCCCAAGCGGTGACTTATAGCAATAAGGTATGATAGTGTTTTGGGAAATGTCTGAAACTGTGGTACTCTGTGTTTGGGTATAATTTTGGTTCAAGAGAGTATGGACTGTCCAGCAGTTTCGGCTCTTAAAGCCATCCTCAGCATACTTTTGTAGTGCAAATAGGCGGAAACAAAATCATTATATATTCTCTGAGAAACAAAAAACAATAAAAAATAGCTAGTAAACATAGACCTCTATAAACAGACATTCAGAGCCACAGTATTTCATCATCTGAACCAGCACCCGGTTCTAAGACAAAGTTCTCTGTAACCTCTGGGGCATCTTGGAGTACAACAAGTGGTTCTTCTGCCGCTACAGCGGCCACTTTAGCTTTCTTCTGAGAACTGTTCTTGCCAGAACCTCTCTTCCGCTTTTGTACTCTCACAGCTGCCACCTTGACTACTGTTGGTTCCTTGGACCAACAGTCTTGCCATTTGTGTCTGGACTTGCCGCACTATTGCACAAGTCAGTCTATGTATCCTTTTTGAATGGGATACCGGAAGGTCTTACCTTCAAGCATACTTCTGCTTTTCTTCTTTCTAGGATATCAGGATACCCTTTAACTCCACAGCTCTGTCCTTAGGGCCGGAGGGCTTCTTGGGGGCAGAGGGCGGGAGGTTTCTTCTTTGGCCCTGGGCGGCGGTCTTTCTCGTCAGTAGGAGTCTTCTTGGTCCTGGCGGGTCCCTTGGCTGTTGCCTGGTACCGCTCATGAGTGTGGCCAAGTTCCTGAGGGCAGCTATCCGCTCCATGAGGGTTTTAGGTTTGGGGGTAAAGAGGCCCAACTCAAACCCAGATCTGGTAGGAGAGATCCGGCGATCTTGTCATCAACTACTGATCCCTCATAGCCGGTCTTCCACATCAACTGAATGATCCCATTCAAGAAGGAGTCTATTTCTCCCTGATGGGTGTGGGTAAGGTGCTCCCATTGGGAGACTGCATCATCCCTAGAGATGGATTCACCAAAGGCCGCTCTGAAAGCGTCCACAAACGATGACCATCTCTTCCATCTTCCATCCAACCTTACTGGCATCCCGGCTAGGCGGTTGGCTGATGCTTGGTCTATGGAGTTATGGTAGGACTCATACCACTTGACGGCGGCTGTTCCTTCCATTAGATTGCCAGCATAGCGGATCCTAACCTCCTCTTGGGTGAAGGAGAGGCTTTCAATGGAGAAGACATTCTCACATTGCCGGAGGAAGGTCTCCACTTGTTCCGCTTTGCCTTGGAACTTGGAGGTGGGTTCTCGGCCCTAGTGGCAGTGGTTGGATGGTTGGGCTCAAGGCGGGTGTGTGATGCTAAGATGGCCAGCAGATCGCTCTGCTGCTTCTCCATCTTCTTCTTCATGTACCTCCGCCAGGCCTTTCTGTCTCCATCCTCAGGCTCCGAGTCTGAGCTGTCTGGGTCTCCTCCTGGGGCTCCACCGCCCACAGGAGGTGCCGGAGGGATATTCCCTCCATTACCACCTGCTTCTTGAGGTAAGGGTGGTTGAGGGGCCTCCGGAGGCTCCGAGGGCCTCACGGCTGCCGATGGAGGTGGTGCTGGCGGTCTGGACTCTTGTCTGAGTGGGGAGCCCGGGCTGTACTCTTCATCAGAGTCTGGGTAAAGGGAGAGACCTATTGGGAGGCCAGAGAAGGCGAAGGCTGCCTGTGGGCCTCCTAGGCGGTAGTGGGAGGCCCCAACTTGTGGCATCATGATGGGGACAGTCCTGGGCGGGCCTGACAGGGAAACCAGCAAAGGCCCCAACTCTAGCCTGCATGTGTTTTGTGGCCGCTCTGTAGCCAGTCCTGGAGGTGGCTCTGGAGGGGGCGGCTGGGGTTTCTGGCCTTGCCACAGTGAGTCTTCCATCACTGAGGGCTTGCTGGATCTCTTGGATGAAGTTGGGTGGCATCACCGGATTTGACCACTCAATCTCCATCCTGTCCTGGTCTAACTCGTCTCTGTGGGCATACTTCTGAGCTCGGCATGTGCAGAGTCCACCTGACTCTGCATGTACTCATAGGCTCTCCTCACGAGCGCTGCTTCTGCATCCTGGCGTTCCTGGACCATGGCGAGGGTGTAGTACACCTGGGACATCTGTTGTTGCATGGCATGTTGTAGGTACTTCTGGGCCTCTAGGTTGAACTCCTGGAGAGTTACCGAGTCCGAGTCTTGCCAGGTGGGCTCACAGCCCGGAATCCATTTCTGGAGGGCCGTCCTCGGCTTGTGGATTAACTGATTCTGTTCCGAGGGTTCCAGGTTGAGGTCTGTAGTCTTCCATTCAAGCTGGAGGCGGGCCTCTGGTGCCGGGAGGGAGAACATTTCTGGTAGAGAGAATAAAAGGATGTAATCTGTAAGGTGATTGGAACCTTAAGATTATAGTGTAACGGGGGTCCTAGACTACTAGATTGTAATAGAATAGAGACGGCCGGGCAGAATAGAAATCAGGTTACAGGTTCAAGATTCTTCTTGCTAGAACTTAGAGAATAATCTTAAGGGCCTTGCTTCTGCTCTTCCGAGAGGTCTGGAGATCGCTGGAGAACTAAATGGGCGGGAATGAGGCCGAGTACTTATACTCCGAAGCCTTCTATTCTCTGCTCCAAGTTTTCCATTGTCCCGGCGATCTGAGCTCCGCGCAAACATTCCACCGCTACCCCGCTTTCTTTTGCCGCCAAATAGGAGTTTCCAAGCCCTTCAAGTACCACTCCTTAGTCAAAGCCTATAGGTAATCTGCCGCTTGGTTGTCACACAACCTTGCCTGCGGATTAACCGCTTTTAGTTGCTGTCAGAGCTCATAGCTTATTGTAGACTTCCCATGCCGAGTGCTAGCGCCTATAGCGGCACTTCAGACGCTCAGAGGATACAAAGGGTCGCCGGCAATCAGAGTTCCACTCTGGCCGCCTTCTAGCGATAGACTGGCCAGTCTGTCCTTCGCGAATAGACCTCTTCCTAGTCACCGGAATATAGTTACACTTGCAGCTGGCGGCGATCCACACTGCAGGCACTTAATACGCCACCGGCACTGGCTTCTACCAATAACTCTCAAAGATATAGCTGGCCCCTAGCACGCTTCTCACGCTATCCGCTTAGACGCCTCCGCTATACATATAGCCTAATCGCGCCTATGAACGCGATCCTCCAAGTCCTTCCATCGACGATCGCAACGCTTCCTTCTCCTCGTTTCTCCTCCCGCCAAGGCTGCCTTATCGCCGGGAAGATACTCCACGCCTGAGCCGGTGGTATTCCTCCAATCGCCACGCACGGCTCTCATACGTCCGGCGGACCCGGCGGGAGGACTCCAGCGTTTGACGCCTCCAAGTAAATCAGTACGAAAACGCTGCTTTTTGGCGCGCGCGATTCGCAACCCGCGACTTTGGCTACTACACTCGACACCGGCCTCGAGGTGCGCCCGGAGGCCATGGAGACATCCGTGATTTTCCTTCACTTCTTAACACATCTCAATATACCCCTAACACCCCCCTTCGGACCACTCTACGGTATGAGCCGCGACAAATTGATTGTCCTTAAAAAATACATCGAGGACAACCTAGCGAAAGGCACGATACGAGCCAGTTCTTCCCCCGCCGGCGCCCCTGTTCTTTTTGTTAAGAAAGCGGACGGATCTTTACGCCTCTGTGTTGACTACCGCGTTTTGAACGAGCTAACCGTAAAAAACCGCTACCCTCTGCCCCTTATCCAGGAGACCCTCGACCGCCTCTCCAAAGCCAAGTGGTACACCAAACTGGATGTTACAAACCACATCGCGACACGAACAAACCACACCGCTATACGAAGGCATGAGTCATCGGAGGATCTGGAAGGTTCTGTTGGATTAGTAATCGCAGGGGTCTTTCCTACTATATATACCGTCGTTCATGTCTCCTATTGTCTTTCTTTCTCTTTCCTTACGCAACATCTTGTTTATTACTTTGGGTATTTACTTTGGGGGATTTACTTCACTTTAATACACTTCTTTACTTCTACAAAGTCCACGGTACGTCAATACCCATCACGCTCACAGATCCACTGCCGCTTTCCTCGCCGCGACCTTCATCGTCACCTACTTCCCTCACCCTCATCTCGCTAACCTGCCGACCGTTATCTCCGCTCTTGAGACGGACCATTATCTCTGTCCTCGCGGACCGTCGCCGCTGTTCTCTCCTCTCGCCCTCGCAGACTCCACGCCCCTGCCTTCAGATACCACTTACTCTCGCCTTCGCAGACCTACACCTTCCTTCGAACCCTAACCACGTCCCTCGACCCTCAGCCTCTACCTCGCCATGGTTCTTACACTGACCGGCGCGATATAATCAACCGGACGCGGCGAAGAATGGAAAACAGCCTTTCGCACACGCTACGGTCACTTCGAGTATACGGTAATGCCCTTCGGACTTACTAACGCGCCAGCCACATTTCAGCACTTCATCAATGACTGCGTCCGCGAGTACCTTGACGTCTTCTGTACAGCCTATCTCGACGACATCCTAATATATAGCGACACCATCGAAGAGCACCAAACCCACGTCGAGAAAGTTCTCGAAGCACTGAAGGCCAACGGGATACTGCTGAAACCGGAAAAGTGTGAGTTTCACACACAAAGCCCCACCTACCTCAGTCTCATCATCGAACCCAATGGCATCCGGATGGACCCCAAGAAAGTGGACACCGTGCAGAACTGGACAGTTCCCAACACGGTCAAAGACGTACAAGCCTTCCTCGAACTTGCTAATTTCTATCGCCGGTTCATTTATGGGTTCTCAAATCTCGCCGCACCACTGAGCCAGTTCGACAGCATGATATGGTATGGGCATTTGACAGCATACGCGTGAGGCAAGATAGACAGAAACAGTGGAGGTCCAAGGAACACAGCCGAGGTAAAGGACTTAGAGGTAGACTCTAAGCGAACAGGGAACCGTAAAACCCTTTTGGCCGATGAGACCAAAAGATCGTAGACTATAGACTATAGAGGAACGAAGACTTCGTATTCCTTAAGGTACAAGAGAGAGAGAGAGAGAATTTATATTGCTTCGAAGTACAAGACTTATTGCACGCCTATCCGAACCCGCCGTAAAAAGGAAAACAAACAAAGAAAACGTGACGAAGAACAAAGGAAAAACAAAGGGAATCTGACCGAACCGAGCCGAGCCGAAAAGAAGAACAGAAACAGAAGTTGTGAACGCGTACGCGAAGCCCAAATGAAAAGAGAGGCGAGAAGCGAGAAAATCAGAAAATCAGTCTTCCTCCTCCCGACCGCTGTCGCTGCATCATTCCAAGAGCCTTTCAGATGTTTTGCAAATTCCAATACGAGATCCACCTTCAAGTTCGCGAACATCCGCTTTTCCCACGCCGATGGTCCTGGATTTTGTCTATGCCCATGCCCATTGCGGGCATTCGATGGAGGGTATGTTCGATGACTGCCGCATTGGCATGGCTTCTGCTCGACGATGCGCTTTTTCTATTTTGTTGTTTTAAGATCGATCCGGTAGATGTGTTTCGCCGCCACCGTGTTCGGGTTTTGGGCAGGGTGGAGTGTACCGGGTGGTGGTAGTTAATGGCGCGTGAGCCATTCGCTGGAAAGATTCGCTCTCTGAAAGAGTTGTTTGATTCCAGCGGCTCGGCCCCTATTTCTGAAATGAAAGAGAGCGATGCGACGCGCGTAGTCCCGCGCTTTTACGCCTGTTTCTGCGGTGGTAGGGACAGTGGTTCGCATGGGGCTTGTATTGTGGCAAGAAAGAATTCTGCGCCAGATTTTCGCGATCGGTATGCGAGAGGAGCTCAAGGGGGTGTTCGGCTTCTTTCAGTGGCTGCTCCTGTTTGGTCCA
Source organism: Morchella sp. 2016-41 (assembly GCA_024713855.1). Taxonomy (NCBI): domain Eukaryota; kingdom Fungi; phylum Ascomycota; class Pezizomycetes; order Pezizales; family Morchellaceae; genus Morchella; species Morchella sp. 2016-41. The sequence goes on along the minus strand of JAMGZD010000001.1, from coordinate 3,123,649 downwards.
TCGGGGAGGCCAGTGACTATCCTGGCCGTCATAGAGGGGGTGAGGGAGCTGGATGATGGTCCGCTGTCCACCGCGCTTCTGGTTCCCATAATATTGTTGGCGAAGGCTTGAGGATGAGGTGGTGGATGGTTTTGACCGCTGCACCAGGCGCGGCGAGAGTTTTCGGATTCGCTGCAGGATTTGGAGGCCCTTGGCGATGGTGTTTTCATGTGGGTCTGAAGGATAACGTTGGTCTATCCATACCCCGACGATTTCAGCCTTTGCTGCGTGGATTTCTTTTCCGCGGCGCGCGGTTGGGTTTGGGAGAGTTGGTTGGTCGGAAGAAGATGAGGTCCGATTTTTCAGGTCAGACGGATGCTTAGTGGTGGCTTTGAGATTCGCCTCCGCCATTCTTTCGCCAGTCTTCGGCATGGCTGGGTTTTTGGATATCTGAACTAGGGCGTCATCGTCGATGTATGTGGTGTTGAGTTCCTTTTTGGAGTTTGAGCAGTCCACTATTACGCCGGCATATATCATGAAAAGGACTGGTGATAGGGGGGACCCTTGCGGTAATCCGGAGTTGAATGGTTGTGGTGTTTCTAGTTCGTGGTTGAAGAAGAACTGGAGTTGTCGCCCGGTGTTGAATTCTCTACACCAGTTTATCAGGTATCGGGGGAATTGTTGTTGGGTCACGCATTACGTGGCGAGTGGCGTTGACGCAGTTAGCGCGCCAGATGTCCGCTTAAGGATGGATGGCCGGTCAGGCGAGAATCCGTCTTTTTTTATGAGGTTTTGTTAATGGGGTGAGGTTCTAAGGAGTGCATCAATTGCGGAGATGGCATCACCTCCGAATTGGTCCTTTGTCTGTTTCGGCGATGTCTCCAGCGCGCAGAGCCTTTCTGCTACTATTTTTTCGGCGAGTTTGCTGAAGCATTATAAGAGGGATATTGGTCGGCAAGATTTAGCCAGCGAGTAATTTTCTTACGGCTTGGGGATGGGGATGCATTTCGCTATCTTATGTGGACTGCTGTAAACATGCTCAGATGAAATGGGCGTGGCTTAACACTACCGCTTTCACGGCGTGTATGGATTCCGTCCGGGCCGGTTGCCGAGTTGGGGGGTCATGAGTTTGTGGCTTTTAAAAGTTCTGCAGAATCGCAGAAAAGGCCACTACGCCAAAAGAGTGATCTGATTTTTGGTAGGAGGGGTCGGGGGACGCCTAATTTCATGTGGGAAGAGTTCAGCTCAGAGCTAAGACTTCCCCGCAAATGTTTCTTCACTCAGATATTCAACGATGGATCCTTCCTTTCCCGCTGAGTGATCTTCCATATTTCGCTGCCTTTAGCCTCGCTTCGGCTTCTTCTCTTGATTTATTTTATGCCCTCACGGCCGCTGTCCATTTTCTGTATTCCTTCCGTAAGGCTTCCTTATCTTCCGGAGAGTTTGTTCTCTTGGCTTTTCTCCTGGCTCGTTGAGGCGTGGATTTGCGTTGTCCTAGTTCGGGGTCCACCACCTCTTGATCTTGGGCTTGTTTCACGTGCGATTGGACGAGGCCAGGTGTTCCAGGAAGAAGTCCACTGATTGTTTGACAGAGTTTTGGTCCTCCCACGCCTGTCCCGAGGTTGAAGTTTGCCATTTGTGTTTAGCGCTTTCCTAATCCGCCTCGCGCCAGAGGCGCGGACATGCGGTTTGGTGATGACATTTGGACAGAGATCTTACCACTGGCCGGAGCCGCTCCGTCCGCTGACGCTCCATCGATGTTTCCGAGGACGGCCCTTTACTTAACGCAGGCCGACGACGCGGCCGGTTCCTGTTCCGGGAAGCGCGCGTTTCTCCGCTTCATTTACGAGGTGGAGTTTTTGTCTGTCTAACCAGCGCTTGACTCTTGTCGCATTTGTTCGGTCTGCTCTTATTGTGCTTTTTATAATCACGGGCAGGTTCTGCATCATAACGTGATGACGGCAGTTGAAGTCCCCACGACTGCCAGTTCTTGATGGCTTGCGATTGTTCTAGCGACGTCCGCGAATGGCCGGCCCGCCTGGTGAGATACGTTGAGGATTTGTGTTTTTCGTCTTGGATTTCTACGGTGACTGAAAGGATGGTTGTTGTGTGCCAGAAGTGACATTTGGGTTTTAGGTTGCAGTGTTTGCGACGTAGGCTACGATTTTGGGCTTCGCTGGGCAAGGTGTAAAGAGTGAGTCCGGGTTGCNCGGTCTTGTTGTNCCATGGTTCCTNAAGTAAANGAAAGANTACTGATGAGTCTGTTTCCGCTTCCTCCAANGCTGACTTTGTTGTGCTTTTAGCAATAGTCACCGTTGCGCTGCAGGGCGAGTGATCGTCGCGACAGGCATTGGTCATGTCAAGGTCGTGTTGGTCCAGCTGCTGTATGCGCTGGGACTTGGATGGTGGCTTGAGGTGCTTGCCGGATTCGCGCTTGGACGGCATGATTATTGGACGGGCGATTACAGGATGGCTGGGATCGCTGCGTGGCTGGGGCTACCGGGCGGCGGCTTCTCCGCGCTCCTTCGCAGCGATTTTGTGCTTTGAGGGTGGCTTTGCTCTTCTGCAGGATCCGTCGATGGCTTTGTGGGGGCCGCTACAGTTGAAGCATCCGATGGGTGCCACATACAGACGACGCCACCCGCATGTTTTGCAAGTGGCTGTCAGTGGTCTTCCGCGCAGTGTCCGTGATCTTGGTGTCTCTTGGGAGCAGAGTTCCTGTCGCGACCAAATTCGGCGCAATTTCTGCACTGGGTGCCTTCTGATATCAAGGTTTCGGCGCAGCGGCGGTCAAAGATGAAAGAGGACCGAATCCTGCCGCTTGAGGCTGAAGTTGTCGGCTGCAACGATCACGGATGAGCTGGTTTTTCCCGCTTTTTTTCGCTGGAGATCCACCCGTGATCTACCATTATGAGCTTTTTCTCCGTAATCGTTCTCGATTTCTGAGGCCATTTAGCTTGGCTCTGCATCACTGTCCGTCTCTCGACGGTTGTCGGATTCCATGGTTATTTAACTTCGACCACTTTGAGCGTACTTTAATGCTATGATCATTCATTTGCGATGAGGATGAGGATTTACGCGGAGTTCATCGCTGATTCGGCCGATACAAATTCGGCTTTGGCGACTACGCATGGTTGGCGCGATCCCCACGCGATGGTTCGGCATGGCCCGTGATCCCGCCGCTGACACATGCGATCTCTGGAGCGCGCGATGTCTGAGTGCCACATTCCACGCACGATCTCCCCGTTGATTTTGGTGAATTTTGTTGAAGAGTGGCCCCGCTCGCTTTCCTTTTTCTCTGCGTACTGGCCAAGTTTTTCCCGCGGGGCTTCGCATTATTTTTCCCCATGCCATTCTTTTTCCATTTAGAGTCGCGTTGTTTGGGGAGGGGCTGCGCATTCCTGCCTCGCTGCACAGTTGTCAGACTTGTTGTAGGACAGTGAGCCATGGTCGCGCGGCGGCACTGCGGTGCGCGTTGAGCCGTCGTACGCTGTTCCTGCGCTTGTTCCGGCGAGCCATGCTCGTTCGTCTTTGGACGCGATCTTACGCGTTGTTCGACGTTGCCGTAACGGCGCCGCATCGCGAACGATGCCGTTGATCATCATATTAAGGCTTCGATTTGGTTTCCGGCGCGAGGACGGGTTTGTCGACTCGCCGGCTTGTTCCTCGACACATTTTAATTGGTTTGACTGACGGGAGTCGGCGCTGTAGACGGCGCGTTCGATGGCCCATGAGACAATTCAGGTCAGGCATGGAGTGGTGACCGCGGACAAGCCATGCGCATGAAATGATTCCCATAAAGTCGTCAGATTGTTGAGGTTCTCTGGCGGGTCGCTAAGCCTTCCCAGCTAATGATTCTGATAGTTTTGATTTGCTGAGCTTACTTGGGCCATTTGAGCTTTGCTTGAGTTTGTTGAGCTTGACGGGTACAGTGGAGGCGGTCGCCTGCTGGGCAGTCTCTGAGCCGACGTTTGCTCCATTATTGAGTCAAGGCTTTCCTACCCGGCGTAGAGAGGCCGGCCGAGGATAGTTCTTCTTCCTCGCGGGAAGTTCGGCGCTGAGAAATCTTGAATCCAGCGATGCTTTTGCTTCGCTTAACACAACGGGCGACGCGACCATGACAGCGCTGAAGCGCTTCGTCCCAGACAGATGATACCGCGCTAGACCGCTACGCTAAAAGAAAGGATAAAATAGAAATAAAGTTTCCGATAATTTAAAGTGTTGAATGGCGCATCCGAAATAATAAAAACGCAAGAGGCATGCAGTTATAGCGAAAGCGAAGAGAAACTAGACAGAGAAATGTAACATGCGCTTCTTTATATAACCGAATAACCCCTGTCCGAACATGACAAATACGATTGCACAAGGAAAGAGATAGAATACAATGGAACCGAGTAGAAATCGATAGAATAACCCATGACTCATCCGTTGACGAGTGCGACCACACTTCTCTTCACTCCACCCTCGCTTATCCTACTACGTCCTGTGACGCCATAACAAATTAGAGTTTTCGTCCGGTGTTGAATTCTCTACACCAGTTTATCGTGATGCGGAATTTTGTTGAGCCACGACGCGAGCTACATGTGGTTAACGCAGCTTGAAGGCGCCCAGATATCATTTGCGAGGATTGGCAGCCCGGCCGCGAGAATCCCGTCCCTTTTTGGCGAGGTTTGTTTGACATGGAGGGTTCTGAGATAAGGCCGATTATGCGAGATGGTCACTCCGAATTCCTTCAGTGTTTCGGAGGATGCCTCACGCGCAGAGCCTTTCTGCCACTATTTTCTCGGAAGCTTGTCATTGAAGCATCGCAAGAGGATATCGGCCAGATGATTTAAATATGCGAAAGAATTTTCTTTCCTGCGCTTGGTGACGTGACGATTTTGCTATCTTCCATTGGTCTGTGGATCATGCGTCGGAGCATGCATGGTAAACATACGTCAGATGAGCTAAGGCTTTTCACCACCGCTTTTACGGGCGCAGATGATTCCGTCCGCTTGTCACGAGTGCGCATTTAGCCAGGGCTTTCAAGAGTTCTTCGATAATCCACAGAATGCCACTAAGGCCAAAGGAGTGATCTGACGTTGATGAGGAGGTCGGGGACTTCCACTCATGTGAAGAGCTCAGCTCTAAGAGCCTAAGACTTCCCGCAAACGCTTCTTCACCTCAGATATCTGGACGGGATCCTTTCTTTCCCGGAGTTGAGCGATCTTCCATATTTCGCTGCTTTACCGCTCGGCTTTCTCATGCGCGCTTCTGGCTGCCTCTTACGCTGTCCGCTTTCTATATTCTGCGAGGCTTATCATCGTTTCCTGAGCTTTGTTCTTCTTCGCTTCTTCTTACTCGTTGAGGGTTGCTGGCGTTGTCCTAGTTCGTGTCCACCATCTCAGATTCAAAGTGCTTGCTCACGTGACTTAATGACGGCGCCAGAGGTGCTCCGAAGAAGTCTACTGATTGTTTGGACAGCTTGGTCCTCCCACGCTTCGTCCGGAGGAAGTTTGCCATTTGTGTTCTAGCGCTTCCAAATTGGCCTTACGCCAGTAGCGTGATATGTGCTTTACGACATTTGGACAGCAGATCTTACTACGGCCGTAGCCCGTCCGCGCGCTTTACGCCCATCTTACGTTTTCGAGGCCATTCTTTCACGGCGCCAGGCTCGACGATGAGGTCGGTTTCTATTCCGGCGAAGAGCGGTTTTCCCGTCATGCATGGCGCTGGAGTTTTTGTCTGTCAGCCAGCTTGACTCTGTCGATTTGTTCTGGCCTGCTCTTATTGCTTTTATAATCACGGGCGAGGGTTCCGCATCCACAACGCATGGCCAGTTGAAGTCTCCCACGACCAGGCAGTTCTAATTCCATTGCGATTGTTCTGGCGACGTCCGCAAATGGCCCGGCCATGAATATACGCTGAGGACGGCGCTTTTTCGCCTTGATTCCTACGCGACCGAAAGGACGAAATTGTCGCAAAGCTGGTATTTGGGTTTTATTCGCATGCTCATGACGTAGGCCATGATTTTGGCCTCGCGCGCTACGCCAGTTAAAGACGGCGATTCCGTGCGCTGTCTTACTTGTTGTTCCATGGTTCCCAAGAAAAGAAAGATATCGACGGCCTGTTTCCGCTTCCTCCAACGCTGACTTTGGCGAAATTTCATTCTGGGCCAAGTAGTTCAAATTGCTGCGCTGCGCAGTGATCGCTGCGCGCGACAGATTGGCCACGCTGAGGTCGTTATTGCATTCCACCGCATTGCGGCCATTTTGACTTGGTGGCTTGATGTTGCCGGATTCGATGGACACGCGGCGGACATGATGGATGGGATGGCTTGAACTACTGGGGCGGCTCTCTCGCGCGCTTCCTTCGGCGCTGACCATGGCAAGCTGCTTTTTCGCAGAGGATCTGGCTGACGGCTTGTGCCGCCGCATTGTAGCATCGAATAGGCGGTGCCAGACGCCACCCGCACGTTTGCAGAGTGCTATCCGCGGGTGGTCTTCTCGCGCAGTGTCCGTGATTCGGCTTCTAATAACAGAGTTCCTGTCTGCCACAAATTCGGCATAATTTCTGCACCTGCCTTCATGGACGTCAAGGCTTGGTTACAGCAATGGCGGTCGAAGAGAGGATCAAGTCCCCAGTGTTTGAGCAAAGTTGCCTGGCGCGAACGATCATCGAGGAGGGTCCTTCCCACGTTTTTTTTTCTGGGCTGAAATCCACCTGTGACGCTAACGCGAGTTGTCTCCGTAGTTATTCCCCGATTCGGCGCTACGAGCTGTCCTGCATCGCATTCATCCCCGACGGTTGTTGGGATTCCGCAGAGGAGTAATTTTGACCATTTCGAGCTTGCTCGATATTTACGACGCTCATTCCCATTTTGAGAGCTACATGGATTTCACGTTTGTAGGCCATCGCTGTTTCAGCCGACGTTTGGTCGAATTTATTCGGCGACTACGTTATTGGCTGAGCATGATCCCATGCGATGCGCGCAGATCCGAATTCCGCCACGCCACGCGATTTCGGGTGATGTTGCTGCCGATTCACGACGATCTCCCGCTGATCTTCGTGAATTGGTTTGAAAAGTGGTCTATTATGGGCTTTTTTCTCTCTACTAGGCTAAGTCTCCGGATGGGCTTTCGGCGCCACTTTTCCCATACGCTGTTTTCTTCCATCTGGAAGCTGAGCAGGAGGAGAGCTGCATTGCCCGCCTGTGGGGATTTGGACAGTGACAGGAGCGCGTGCTGTTGGGGCGCCATACGTTAGGCGTTGTGGTTGCGGCTGCGCTGTTGCCGCTGCGCGGTTGGCGCTGCGTTGGCGTTGTTGCGCTGGCGCCGGCTTGAGGCCTTTGGGTCTAGGATGAGACGAGGGTGAATCGTGGAACAGACGCTGAGATCATCAAAGCTCGTCAACTTATTTCTGAGTAGGACCGCCTGTCGGATCTCGCTTGGTCTTCAACGCGCTGAGCTTCGTGACGGGAATCGGCGCGACACGGTCTGATTGCCTGCGAGTAGGCTCAGGTCGGCATGAGCATCAGCAAAAATGCACAATTCTGACGCACCCACCAGACCTGCGCACCGGCGCACACACGCACTGCGCATGAGAAGTTTTCTTACCTGCATCCATACGCCCGGCGAAACGATCGCCGCGACGGAACGGAGAGATCTCTCCGCCTCCCGCCGCTGAGCCGTTGCCGCTCAAAAGACAGCTCGTTTTTCGACCACCAGCCGTTTTCGACCCCAAAACGAACACCGTCCACACTTTAGCTTTGCCTCTGCTTAACGGCTGGCAGAATGAGATCACTCAAGAATCGTGACATAGACCAGACAAGAGTTCCGCCGCAAACGCCACGATATTGATCCACACGCCCACGTAATTTACGCATATTTTGTCACCCCACCCCCGCTTTACTCCTGCCCCGTAAGATCGCCTTCCCGCGCGCTGAGCTGCCTGCGCTGAGCTGCCTGCCCGCCGAGCCTCCCTCACTTGCCATTTGCTGAGCCTACCGAGCCTGCCCGTCACGAGCCTACCCGCTGAGCCTGCTGAGCTGCCCGCCACGCTGCGCCTGCCTCCTGCCCGCCACGACCTGCTCGCTACCCGCCTCCCGCTTCACGACCGCCTACTGCCCGCCCTCCCGCCCGCTGACCTCCTGCCTGCGCTGGCCGACGGCGCAGTATTGGCGGATCCAGAGCGCCGATTCTGCTGCCTGGGGTGTCCAAATCGCAGAGTATTTGGCGACCGATAGCGCCGATTCCGCTGCCTGGTGGAAGTGTCCAAATCGGCCCAAAGTATTCGCGACTCAGAGCGCCGCTGCCCTGGGGTGTCCAAATCGCGCAGTTTTGCGACGAGGTGCCGATTCGCTGCTTGGTGGCCCATTTACCAAGACTATTTGGCGACTGAGAGTCCCAAATCGCAGATTCGCGACCGAGCGCCGATTCGCTGCCTAGAAGTGTCCAAATCGCGCAGTATTCGCTGCCTGGGAGGTGTCTATCTGGTACAGATTCTGCGACCCAGAGGTGCAGGATTCGTGCCTGTGAGGCCTAAATCGCGCAGCATTCGCTGCCTAGTGTCCAAATCGCAAAGATTCGGCGCCAGGAGGCCAAATCGCGCAGTATTCGGTGACTGTATGGCCGCCACGCGCCTGTCTAAATCAGCAGTATTCGCCGACTGCAGAGGTCCAAATCGCGCAGATTCGCTGCCTGGTAGGGCCGAAATCCTCCAGTATTCGCTGACTGGTAGGTGTCCAAATCCGCAGTATTCGCGACTGGTAGGTGTCCAAATCGTGCAGTATTCGCTGCCCAGAGGTGTCCAAATCGCGCAGTATTCGCTGCCTAATAGGTGTCCAAATCGCGCAGCATTCGCTGCCCAGAGGGTGTCGAAATCCTCCAGTATTCGCTGACGAGGCTGCCGATTTTCTTCCGCAAAGACACAAGTAAAGGCGCCAAAAGCAGAGGAAGGTAAATACGATTCTAGGCGATACAGGCAGGAGGTAGGCGCGATACAGGCAGGAGGTAGGCGCGATACTGGCAGGAGGCGAGGAGGTGAGGCAGGAGGAGGGCGGAGTGAGGAGGCGAGAGCAGGAGGAGGCAGGAGAGGCGAGGAGGAGGAGAGGCGAGGAGGTAGATATGTGGAGGTGAGGTGGAGGTGGAGGAGGAGGAGGTGGGTGATCCTCACGGTGTGGAGAAGCACAATCTGACGCCATTAGCTGTATTAGCATTAACACCAGACTTAGGCAAAATATCACATCCGCACACGCCAAAAGGCGTTAAAAGACGAGATATCATATTTGAGATGCATACTAGGCGCCAAAGACGAAACGTCATATTTCGACGACAAGAGGCTACCGAAGACGACTTTGTCACATTTGGGGCTCCGGAATGTACGACCAAAAGACGATATTTGGGCCAAGAAAAGACGAGGTTTTGTCGCAAAGACGAATCGCACGCCTGGACGCACGTTCGCCTGGCGGTTCGCTTTTTCGCTGATGAGCTGGCTTCGAGCGAGCTACGCTTGGGTTGACGTGAATATATCTCGTAGCTATCGACGATTGTCGCTACAGACGTGACACGAAACCATCCTCGGCTTCCGCCAGTATTCCACGATGAGGCGGTGAGCGCGGTTGCCTCTGCTTGGCGTAGCCTTTGATCGACGCTTGTTCCACGATTGAGCGCGGCTTTTCTGCCCGGGCAGACGCTGGAGGATAAAGTTCTCTCTTCCTCGCGGAAGTTCGAGGCCGGTGTTTCGCTTGGTGCGCCGATGTTTTTGCTTCGCTTAACACGACGGCGACGCGACCGTGGGGTAAGGATTGAGGCGGCTTCGTCTAGTATGGTATACCAGGCTAGACCGTTGCGCGAGAAGAAAGAAATAAAATAGAAATAGAGTTTCCGATAGTTGGGCTGCAGAATGGCGCTTACCGAAATACGGTAAGATACAAGAGAGAGAGAGAGAGAGAACCTTATATTGCTTTGAGGCCGAAGCCTATCGCACAACTATACTACCCTAACTACAACTACCGCCGACTAACCCAAGCAACGCGAGACAAAGGAAAAGGAATAAATAGCAAACGACTCAATGGCCGCAACACAAAAATGGGTCCCACTTAAGAGTGAGATAACGCGAGGTACAGGTAAGCAGAGACTATGACAAACAAAGAAACCTTCCCGGCCGTAAGAATAAACCCCAAACTTCTCCGTCAACTACATATAAGCGAAGACGATCCTAAATACTGCTCAACCTGAAACGATCATTACCAACGCTTCCTGTCAGATTCGTGGACGAACCTTAACAGCGACTGGGAAAACCACGCACGGCGCAGGAAAGGCCAACCGCAACAGCGCCAGGGGTGAAAGCGAGGGGGTGGGTCAAGAGCGCTCGCATCTGCTTGTCAGGCAATGGCGCAGTTAGAGTGGGTCGCAATCGAAAGTGCCGACCGCGTGTTGAGCGTGGTCTCGGGCGACCAAGATGGAGTGGTGAGGAGCGGCCCTCGGTTGAGAGTGGTGAGCTGGGGTTTCCAACTCGTAAGAATGGGTCGCAATCGAAAGTCACGACTTGATGGTTGAGCGCTGGTCTCGGAGACCAGAGGTATGGAGGCCTCGGGGCCGCAAAAGATAAAAGGTGAGCTGCCAACTCAGAGGAACGTGGTCGCAATCGAAAGCGCCGACCGTCATGTTGACGTGGTCTCACAGATGGAGGCGAGGATCGCCACTTAAGAACGCTGACTAGGCCGTAAAGAGGGGTAAGGTCACGGAGCCTCTGAAAAAATTTGAGAAATGCTTTCGCGACCGTAGTGTCGATAACTTTCCGCTGTCGAAATGGCAGAGGGCCTCGCTAACCTGAGAGTTACATCGACAGTGCGCGGACCCGACGCGCAGTAGTGCCGCGCGACGATGAGCCGCCTTGAGGGGTGAACGACCGCTCACCGTGGCCGGTTTGGCAGGAGTTGGCGCGCGATAGACGATCCCGCAAGCGATCAACTCGTGAAAAGGGGGTGGAGGGGAGACTCGGTCAGAATACGGGGAATCTAGCGCGGGCGCTCTCTAGAAACTCGTATCCAGTCGCCGACGGTAGCCTGGCGCCGGTCGGGCCCAGGAGGAAAAACATCGTCCCGGAGGGGAAGATGCAAGAGAGAGAGAGAGAATTTATTATCGCTTGGAAGCTCAAGGCTTATCGCGCACCGGACTACCCTAACTACAACCTCCACCGACTAACCCAAACGAAAGACGAAAGAAAAAGACAAAGGAAAAGTAAAAGCGCAAACGACTCAGAAGGCCGCGACACGATGTGGGACCCACGAAGAGGGGGTAAATAACGCGAGGTACAGGTGAGCAGAATCTAAGCGACATACAAAGAAACCTCCCCGTAGTAAGAAAAAACCCAAACTTCTCCGGCCAACTATATATGTCAACACGATCCAAATACTGGCTCAACCTGAAACGCATCATTACCAACGCTTCCCGTGTCAGATTCTGTGGACGAACCCAACAGGACTGGGAAAACCACGCCGCACGGCGCAGGCAGGAAAGCGCCAACCGCAACAGCGCCAGTGAAAGCGGCGATAACGGAGCCTATTCTAACTGATAGCATGAGAAGACGCTAACCAGCGCCCGCTTATACGCTGAGAGCTATTGGTAGAAGCCAGTACCCGTGACATATTAAGTGCCTGCAGTGGATCGCCACCAGCCGCAAGTGTAACTATATTCAGCGACTAGAAGAGGCCTATTCACAGAATGACAGATCGACGAGCCTACGCCTTGCTGACTCGACTAGAAGGCCGCCAGAGTAACTCTGATTGCCCGGCGACCCTCTCAGATCCTCTGAAAGATCTGAAGTGCCATAGCGCTAGCACTGCATGAAGTCCTACAATGTTTCCATGAGCTCTACAGCAACTAAAAGCCTTAATCCGCGCGCAAAGGTTGTGTGACAACCAAGCCGGCAGATTACCTATAGGCTTTGACTAAGGGTGGTACTGAAGGGCTTGAAACTTCTGCTGGCGCTAAAGGAAAGCGGGTAGTGGAACGTTTGCAGCACCGAACTCAGTCCCACCGAACTTAGAGAAAACTCCTGAGCAGAGAATAGAAGGCCTTGGAAAGATAAGTACTCGGCCTCATTCCCGCCATTTAGTTCTCCAGCGATCTCCAGACCTCTGAAGCAGAAGCAAGAGCCTTAAGATTATTCTCTAAATTCTAGCAAAGGTTAATCTTGAACCTGTAACCTGATTTCTATTCTGCCCGCCTCTATTCTATTACACTGCAAGCCAGAGGGGGGGGTCAAGAATTACGAAACGAGTCTGCTTGTCAGTCTAACGGAGCGTATGAGGAACGAGGTTAGTGGTCGGCGAGGCGATCGATCAAATACGCTCAAGCAGGACAGGAGATCGGGCCTGATACCGATCGAACAAAGATATCGCAGAACTAATAGAATATAGGAATGGCTCCTCCTAGCTGATATACTGCGTGAGCACCAACTAGGACTGAAAGACAAACGTAAGACGCCATGAAGGAAAGAAGAAGAGAAGAGAAACAGAAACGAAGCGAGGGAGAGCCCTATAATATACCCAACGAAATCCTCCGCTGACTAATCCCAATGACTCACACGCACAACCGACATAGAAAATCCATAACCGATCCCGATCTTTCCTTCCGCAATCCTAACCCGAAGCGCCTGATCAGTATCCCCGAAAGACCTTCCTAACCCATCCACCTTAACCGACGCGATAGCGATCCTTCACCTAATACCCGATTCCGGGCAGCAGGTGGGCAGGCGTCTTGCCGCGATAGTCGCAGGCAGCGGCGCAAAGGGCTGCAATCGAAAGTGCCAGCCGCGGGTTGAGGTGGTCTCGGGGGACCAGTATGGAATGGAGGCCTCTGGGGCCGCAGAACGTAGGCGAATGAGCTGACGCCAGCTGGTACGGGTGGTCGCAATCGAAAGCCGCCGATCGCATGAGTGGTCTCGGCGACCAAGATAGAGCGTGAGGATCGGGGCCGCCGCTGAGTTGAGCGAGCTGGGGACGCCAGCTCATGATTTGGGTGGTCGCAATCGAAAGGCCACCATGGTTGAGTGGTCTCGACCAAGATGATGATGGTGAGGATCGCCGCCTGCTGAGTGGTGGGTGCGCCCAGCTAGGCCAGAAAGAGGGTAAGGTCACGCGAAATGACCTTCGGTAAAAATTTGAGAAACGCCGCGACCGTAGGAAGTCGATAACTTTCCGCTTGTCGAACATGGCAGAGGGCTCTCGCTAACCTGAGAGTTACTGACAGCGCGAACCCGACCTGCGCGCTCGCGAGCGCCTAGAGGGGGAAACGACCGCTCACCGTGGCCGCCGATTTGGCGGATGAGGCGAAGCATAGACGATCCCGCGAGCAGAATAACTCGGTGAATGGGGCGGGAGAGGGAGACTCGTGTCATGACCGGGAATCTAGCGCGGGCGCCTCTAGAGACTCATGTATCCAGCTATCGGCGAGGAGGTCGCCCAAGGGAGGTCGGTCCCAGGGGGGGAAACATCTTCGCGGGGGAAGATGCAAGAGAGAGAGAGAGAGAGATTTTATTATCGCTTCGAAGCACAAGGCTTATTGCGCGCCGGACTACCCTAACTACAACCTCCACCGACTAACCCAAACGAAAGACGAAAGGAAAAAGACAAAGGAAAGCGAACCGAGTACAAAAAGCGTGAGAGTCCGTTTTCGTGACATAAGTGTTTTTCGCGACCGCGACGGTAAGAAATTGAGAGTAGGAGAGAAAGATAACGGGAACTAAACAAACCTAACTTGGGCGTGATCGGCGCCGCCGCGTGTGACTTTGCGGGATTGATGGTGGCCGAGGCCGGGCCGCCATCGATCGGGGCCACGCCGACCGTAGCCGGTGCGAGGATGGGTCTGGATTCGCAAAGCCGGGCGGACGCTCGAGGGTGGCCTTTGCGCGCTCAGGCACGCCGGTCTGTTTGAAGCCCTTACAGTAACATCTGACGGGCGAAATGGCATAGCTTGATTCCACCCGCAGGTCTTGCAAGTGGGCAGATTGTGGTCTTCGCACAGCCGCCACATCGCCGGTCTCTAGCGAACATAGTTTGTTCGCGCCATATTCGGCGCAGAAGGCGGCATGTTTCTCCGACGTTATAAGAGGCCCTCGGCGCTGCATCGTCAAAGATGGAGGAATCAGAGGCCTGCGTCGCGATTGCGAACGATCCCGGAGGGCAAGAATGAGCATGAGGAGCGCTCCTGCCAATTCTCTTCTCCGGCCGATATCCATCTTGGGACGGGCGAGAATGAATTTCTCCCCATAGTTGCTTTCTGATTTCGACGCGACCAGCTGGCCAAGTCCGCCTCCGATTGTGGTCGGGACGCCGCATACCAGGAATTTTGACCATTTTGAGCTGGCCCGATGCCGATGACGACTCCCATTACACGCGGCGTCTTTCGATTTCGCTTATATACGGCGCTGATTCCGCTGAGGTGTCCAACTTCGCCTCGGCGACGATGTTGTTGCTGAGTTTTCTGCCAGCATGGTCGCATTTACGCCAGGAATGCCGGCGCTGATTTTCGCCCGGATTTCGGAGCGCTTGACTGGCGGGCTGTCAGATTTTATCATGACTTCGATTAGTCCTCGAGAAGTCGGGTTTGAAGAGCGGGTCTTTCTTCGTTCTTCCTTGAACGAAGCTGAAGGCTTCCGGCCGGTTATTGGCCACGCAATGGGCGATCGCATGCGTTGCTGCGCTGTTGTTGTTGCTGCTGCTGGTTGTTGGGTTGTGCTGTTGTTGTTGCGGTGCGCATGGCCACTGGGGGAGGTGGGGAGGGGTGCCGCGTGGGTTTGTTGAGTGTGAGGTGATTTTCTGATTTCCTTCACTTGTTCCACTAGTTTGTCCTGAACTGCTTCGGCGCGGAGGAGTGATGGATTGCCTGGGTTTTTGTTAATAATGCTCATGGTTCCAGCGACATTGGCGCGGACATCGCTAGCTGTCCTGATAAGTTGTTGACCACGCACGCGGCGCTCGGCTTTCTTTGAGGGTTTCGTAGCCTTGCCATTATTTCGCGCGCAGCGCAGTGGCCTACGCTGGTTGAGGGCTGGCCTTACGGCCCATGAGATGTAATTCACGCCCATTTTGTTACGCAGATCTTCCGGACGACGCTGGGTCTAGGTAGCCTAGTCTCGACGAAATTTGAGTAATCGCCGACGGTTGCAGATACGCGCAGGGGCCTGGGCCTCAAGCTGGCTGATGGGCGCGTGGCTGGCTGGCTATGTGGTGGTCTCGGCCAAGAGCTTGAGAAATGATATTTGGGATGATTCTCGCTTGTTTGTTGTCTTTTCGCCTCATACCGAGGAAAGGGAAATCGCCAGACATTTCGCGTGTTTGCGTTTTATCCTCGCTAGACGAACGCGACCGCACGCTGGGAAGTGAATGGCCCGCCTAGTATGGATATACCAGGTGAGGCCAAGCGACAGAGATAAAAGATAATACGAAGAGAAAGACGAACGGAATACGCGATAGTAAAAATTTTGAAGTCGGCGCTTACCGAAACAGGTCCTAAGACGCAAGAGAGAGAGAGAGAATTTATTATCGCCAGAAGACAAGCGCTTATCACAAGACCGGACTACCCTAACTACAACCTCCACCGACTAACCTGCGAACGACAAAAAGGAAAAGACAAAGGAAAAGTAAAACGCTTAACGACTCAATGGCGCGACACGATACGGGGCCCGCGAAGAGGGGTAAATAACGTGGTACAGGTAAGCAGAATCTAAGCGACAAACAAAGAAACCTTCCTGTAGTAAGAATAAAACCAAACACTTCTCCAAGCGACATCTAAGTCCGCGACTCCAATTCGCTGAACGATGGGGTCCTCTTAACAGATTCCAGAACACAAGCTCTCAGGTCACCGTGAAAGTACAGGTCATGGCGAGGTTAACCTGGGGTTGGGGTACCGCGATCGCTGGATCAAAGGATGGGGAGTCGACGGCGGGCCGAGGCGTGAAAGTGGCTGGTTGTTTTGCGACGCCCGAGTCTGCTTGTCGCGCAGCGGCGCGGTTAGATACTTTGAAGGGCTGCAATGGCGCCAGCCGGGTGTTGAGGGGCGGTCTCGGGGGACCAGTATGGTATGGAGGCCTCTGGGGGCCAAGAAAGCGCGAGCTGTGACGCCAGCTGGTTGTCGCAATCGAAAGCGCCGACCGCGTGGTTGAGGGGTGGTCTCACCAGTTTGATGGGGTGAGGGGATCGGAGCCGCCGCTGAGTGGTGGGTGGCCTAGCTAGGCCAGAAAGAGTGTAAGGTCACGCGCGACTCGAAAAATTTGAGAAACGCCGCGACCGCAGGGGTCGATAACTTTCCGGGCTGTCGAGCTGGCAGAGGGCTCGCTAACCTGAGAGTTACAGTGCGCGGACCCGACGCGGTGTGGTGCCGTGCGATGAGCGGCCTAGAGGGGGAAACGACCGCTCACCGCGGCCGCCGACGGCGGAGCGAGTTAGACGATCCCGTGAAGCAATAACTCGTGAATGGGGGGCGGGAGAGGGAGACTCGCATAAGACGGGGAACTAGCGACCAGAGGCGATGCTAGAACTCTGGGAATCCAGCTTATCTTCGAGGAGGGCCTCTCGACGCGGTCTGGCCAGGAGGAAAACATCGTCATGGGGAAGATGCAAGAGAGAGAGATTTTTATTCGCCAGAAGCACAAGCGCTTATCGCACCGGACTACTCCTAACTACAACTTCCACCGACTAACCCAAACGAAAGCGAAAGGAAAAAGACAAAGGAAAGACAAAACCGCTTAACGACTCAACGGCCGCGACACAACGCGAACCCGCTGGCGCGAAAGAACGAGACATTTAGAGTTTCGCAAGCGATGGTAAAAGCGAGAGAGATAACGACTAAACCTAACTATCGCCGTGGCCGACGGACGGCCGGCCGCCGGGAGCGCCGGTGCGCTGGGGCCCGCCACCGGATTGGCTGCCGCATCGATGGGACGCTCGGATGCCCGAAGCCCGGATGACGCGCGGCTGGACGCGCGCCTGGGCACGCCGGGGCCGGTTTTTCAAAGCCTCTACGCTTGTAACATCTGATGGCGCACAGATCTCGCAGTTGCTGCACGCTGCGCGCTGGCGGCTGCGCATACAGCCGCCGCGCATGAAAGATTGCTTCGCTCGCGCTCAGTATTCGGCGCAGCTTGCGGCTGCCTTCTCCGATGTTGAAGATGCTTCGGCGATATCGCGGGTCAAAGCGCGGAGGGATTGGAGGCCTGCGTCGCGATTGGTTCCGTGAGGCAATTAGCATCGGCGAGCCGCTTCCGCCGACTTCTTTTCCGGAGCCGAGCATCCATCTCGACGCGAGAACTAATTTCTCCCCATAATTGTTTCTGATTTCGACGCGACCAGTTGGCTCGCTGCCAAGTCCATCTCCGATTGTGGTCGGACGCCGCAGACAGGAATTTTGACCATTTTGAGCTTGGTCCCGACGCCGATGACGACGATTCCCATCACGCGAGGTGTCCTCGATCTCGCTTTGTAGGCGGCCGCTGAGTCCGCCGAGCGCCCAACTTCGCTTCGGCGACGACGTTGTTGAGGGTTTTCTTGCCAGAATGAAACGGCATTTGGCCAGGAATACCGGGCGCTGATTTTTGCCCTGATCTCGGCGCGGAATAACGGGTTATCAGATTCAATCATGACCTCTCAGTTAGCCCTCGAGAAGTCAGGTTTGAAAAGTGGGTCCTTTCTTTGGGTTTTCTTTCTCTGGACGAGTTGGAAGGTTTCTTGGTTCGGGTTGTTAGCCCGTGCCACATTGGCGAAAGACCGCATTGTTGTTGGTTGCTGGTTGTTGTTGTTGCGGGCGCTTGTGGGCGCGCTGTTGCGTTGCGCGCGGTGGTGGCGGGCGCGCTGGCTGCAGGCGGCTACAGCAGGCAATGCATGCGTGGAATGGCTGAATGGCTGGCCGGTTTGTTGAGCGACGGTGGTTTTCTTGTATTTCCTTGACTTGTTCGGCTTTTGGGCCTCTTCGCCTTAGTGAGGAGGTGGATGGACCGATGTTTTATTGGCATCGCTGGCGGCTTTGTTCGATCCTGAGATTGCCGCAAGAATCGGCTAGCTGTCTACGCATGTGGCTGCGTAAATGAGGTCCCGGATTTCTTCGAGCATTGGTTCGGCTTGAGATTTTTTCCTGGCCTGTAGGGGGACGCTGGCGAGGCGCTGTCTTATGGCCCATGAGACGTAGTTCACGCCCATCTTGTCGAAGCTTCCGACGACGCTGGTTCTGCGACCTAATGACGAGACCGAAAGAATGGTCGCCGCCAACAGCATATGGCGAGGGGCCTGTAAGGCGCCGCTGGCCACTGAGCGGGTGAGCGCGTCGCATGCTCGCCGTTGAAGTTCTGAGAATGACGCCGAGAAATACGCCGAGAACTGTTCGCTCGTTCTGCCTTTTCTGCCCCAGGGGCCGGAGCGCTGTCTGGCGACATTTCGTGATGTTTTGTGTTTTATCCTCGCTGAGACGAACCCGACCGTACGCGGGGGAAGCGAGATGGCTTCTCCTAGTATGGTATACCAGGGTGAGCCAAAGCGATAGAGATAAAATAATGGGAGTGGGATACGAATAGAATACGCGATAGTAAAAATTTTTGAAGCGAGGTTTACCGAGTGTCCGGGAAGATGCAAGAGAGAGAGATTTTATTTCGCTTAGAAGCACAAGGCTTATTGCGCGCCGGACTACCCTAACTACAACCTCCACCGACTAACCCAAACGAAAGACGAAAGGAAAAGACAAAGGAAAAGACAAAGGAAAAGTAAAAAACGCAAACGACTCAGAGGCCGCGACACAATATGGAACCCGCGAAGAGGGGGTGAAATAACGCGTGTGGTACAGGTGAGCAGAATCTAAGCGACAACAAAGAAACCTCCCCGTAGTAAGAAAAACCCAAACTTCTCCGTCAACTACATATGTCGGAAGACGATCCAAATACTGCTCAACTCGAACGCATCATTACCAAAGTTTCCGCTGTCAGATTCGCGACGAACCTTACTGCGACTGGGAAAACCACGCGCACGGGCAGGAAAGCGCCAACCGCAGCAGCGGGAAAGGGCGGGTGCCAAGAGCGCGCCGAGCCTGCTTGTCAGGCAATGGCGCTGTTATGAAAGTATGACTGCAATCGAAAGCCACCAGGTTGAGGTGGTCTCGGGGACCAAGATTGAGTGGAGGCTTCGTGAGCAGCATCGTAGCGCGAATGCGTGACGCCAGCGGTACGCGGTCGCAATCGAAGTCACGACCGCTGAGGGTGGTCTTCAGAGCATCAAGATGAGCGCGAGGATCGCCGCTGAGCTGAACGTGACGCCAGCTCTGCAAGGTGGTCGCAATGAAAGTCACGACCGGTTGAGGCCTCGTGCCAGTTTGGAGGGTGAGGATCGGGCCGCTGCTGAATGGCGCGGCCAATGGCGCCAGAAAGAGGCGTCACGCTGAAAATAAAATTTGAGAACGTTTCTCGCGACCGTAGTGTCGATAACTTTCCATTGTCGGGGCAGAGGGCTCTCGCTAACCTGAGCATCGACACATGGACCCGACGCTGGTGCTCGCTCACCGTGGCCGACGGATGAGCAAGGAAATCATAGACGATCCCGTAGCAGAATAACTCGTGAATGGTGAGAGGAGACTCGCACATAAGACGGAACTACGACCAGAGGCGACGCTAGAACTCGGGAATCCAGCGCTATCTTCGAGAGGCCTCGGCGCGGCCTACTGGGAGGAAAACATCGCTGGGAAGACGCAAGAGAGAGAGAGATTTTTATTCGCCAGAAGACAAGCGCTTATCGCTACCGGACTACTCCTAACTACAACTTCCACCGACTAACCCAAACGAAAGACGAAAGGAAAAGACAAAGGAAAAGGATAAAACCGCTAACGACTCAACGGCCGCGACACAACGCGAACCCGCGAGCGAGAAAGAGACATGAGAGTTTCATGAGCGATGGTAAAAAGGAGAGAGATAACGGGACTAAACCTAACTATCTCCCATAAGACGATCGCTGCCACGGCTACGCTGGGCCATGGGACTTGAATGGCCGGGCCGTGAGCCGGAGCCGCCATGGGGCTACGCTGACCACTGGGCTATGAGGATGGCCTGATTCGCTGAATCGAAATGGATTTGAGGCTGGCCATAGGCGCCTGACGCTTGGCCGGTTGTTTTACTGGAAGCCCTCGCAGTTGTAACATCTGACGCGGCAGATCGCACTTCGGCAAGCGCACGTGGTCATCGGTGGCGGGCAGCCGCCACAGCGGCCGGTTTCGCGAACATAATTCGTCTGCGCTCGTATTCGGCGCAGTTGCGCACGGGTGTCTTCTGACGTTATAGTAAGTCTCGGCGCTGCAACGCCGGTCGAAGAGGTGAGGGATTGTAGGCCCGTAGCCGCGATTGCGAACGCTCCGGAGCAAGAATGAGCACGGAGGAGCCGCTCCGCCAATTCTCTTCTCCGCCGATATCCATCTTGGGACGGGCGAGAACAAATTTCTCCCCGTAGTTGCTTCTGATTTCGACGCGACCAGCCTGGCCCAAGTCCTTCTCCGACGCCGGACGCACAGGAATTTAGACCACTTTGAGCCCGAGCCGACGACGATCCCCATCACCGCGGCGGTTTTCGATCTCGCACAGGCGCTGAGTCCGCCGAGGTGTCCAACTTCGCTTCGGCGACGACGTTGTTGCTGAGGGTTTTCCTCGCCGCATGGTCGCATTTAGCGTGAACGCCGGCTGATTTTTGCCCTGATCTCGAGCTGGCGGACGCGCTGTCAGATTCTATCACGACTTCCCGGGCCTTCGAGAAGTCTGGTTTGAAGAGCGGCCTTCTTCTGCTTCTTGACTAGGAAGCGCTTTACCGGTTGTTGATTCGTTCACATTGGCGAAAGACCGCATTGTCATTGTTGTTGCTTGCGTTGTTGTTGCTTGTTGTTGTTGTTGTTGTTGGCGCGGTGGTTGTTGCCGACGCGAGCTGGTCCGCCAGGGCGGCCAGGCGGTGCGGGCGACTGGGACGCTGGGGCTGACTGCAGGGGAGTGCGCTTGTTGAGCGGTGAGGTGATTCGTTCGAGCTCCTTCACCTGTTTGTTGTTTTGCCGCATGGAGAGGGATGGATGACAGGCGTTATTGCTAACGCCTTCAATTGCTGTATTGGAGACGGCGCTGGGCATGGCGACTACGCTTTAATCGTCTCGCGACGTTGTTGACTAGCGATGCGGCGCCTCGCGCCTCGGCGAGGATGTCTTTGCTTGAAAGATCCTTTCCCGCGTGGCTTTGCAGGGGGCTGGCGGCTGAGGTTTTGGCGCCACGAGACGTAGTCACGCCCATTTTGTTGCTGCTTTTCCGACGACGCTGGCTCCAGATAATCTAGTCTCGGACGTAGATCTCGAAAGAATCGCCATCGCTGCATACGTCGCGAGGGGGCCTCCGCTTTGGGCTGACGGGGCGGCTGGGGGTGCCTGGTTTCACCGCCAAGAAATTTTGAGAGGATGTCATGGCGCTGGGAGGGATTTTCGCTTGTTTGTTGTCTTTTCTCGCTACTGGCGAAGGAAGTCGTCAGACATTTTCGCGAGGTGTTTGTGCTTTATCCTCGCCGGACGAACGCGACCAGACGCGAATGAACGGCCCGCCTAGACAGATACCAGGTGAGGCCGAAGCGATAGAGATAAAAGATAATATGAATAGAATGCGAATAGAATACGCGATAGTAAAAAATTTTTGAAGCCGGCGCTACCGAAATGTCCGTGCAAGATGCCATGCAAGAGAAAAGGAAAGGAAGAGAAACTAGACAGAGACCGAACACAGGGCTCTTTATATAACCGAATAACCCCTCTCCGAACATGACAAATACGATTGCTTAAGGAAACAGATAGAATACAATGGAATTGAGTAGAAACCGATAGAACAACCCATGACTCATCCGTTGATGAGTGCGACCACACTTCTCTTCACTCCACCATGACTTATTCTATTACGTCCCGTGAAGCCATAACAAAAATTCCGAGATGGAGTCAGACTTTGACGCGGAGTCTGACGATGACGGTGCTGTTCCCAACCCGAACGAGAATTCAGATACTGAGCAGAGCACCACGGTTTATGCGCCGAATAGTGGGCAAATCCTCAGAAGGGTTCCAGATCGATCGCTTGAAGGACGACTGGCCCCGCACCGCTCACGACGCAGCTGAATGGAGGCTTGCTTCTTTATCGAAGACAAATTGACGGCCACCTCAATCGACGCCTACTTCAATCAGTGATCTGCACAAATCTCGGCGTCCGAACGCACCTTTCAATCCACATACACATTCCAGTAAGCAGCTCGACAAATGCCCCGAGCGCCCGATCTTCCAAGTACGGCACCGCATGACGGCTTCGGAAAACGACGGAGGCAGATATCGCAATCCCGCCGAACGCGCCAGATATCTGGCCACACGCTATTCCGACCGAATCCAGATACCGCCTCGAAAAGATCTACGACCCGAGATCAGCTCTATTCGAGACGCACACGGCCGACGGCTGGTGGAATACCCAGGAGAAGTTTACCCCGCGACGATTGCGCCCATCATCCGCAGCTCTGACATCACGATTTGACGAATTTCTCCGAGACAAAAAGAATGGCCCATATATTTGACGATAGGAAATATCCCGGAAAGATACGGTCGTTCGCCAAATAAGCGCGACCTGTTGCTCGCTTTATTGCCCATTCCTCCCAAGCCATCGGGATGCAGCTGGCCGAAAGGCCGACCGTAAGACGGGCGCGAGAGACACTCCGCCCTGTCCGCTGCTCTGAGCCGCCCGCATTTTGACCAGAGCGCAAGATTTTGACGACGCTTCTGACGGATACGAATGGGCGCTGGGCCCATCCTACTGGCTGGCCGACTACGCGGAGAACTGCAATCTCCCGAAAGACTGAACTCAACACGTGCCCGAAATGCGAGATTCCCGCCAATAAGTTCGAGAGTACCAGGTCGAGCCTTTACCAAGATTTATGCCCGACCAGGCGAATACCGCAGGACGTATCGGCAATTCCACTGCACCGACCTGGAAAATCCCAGCAGGACCGTAAGAGTTGAAAGAAAGCTGGCAAAGTGGTTTGAGAGTCGGGCCGCATGTCGTACAATCCCTTCTAATTGCCCTTCGCCCGCGCCAGATGAGCTCCATAAGCCCGGAGACGCACGCCGCCTACCTCGAATCCTCAAGCATTTGACATGCGCCAGAGGATTTCCTGCAGGAATTTGACCGCCTGGACGGATTCAACCTCATACGACCAAGACGCCATACCCGCTTTTCCTCGCCACAAAACCATACCAAGCCGGTCAGGCAAGAAAGAGACGCGCGGCTTCCAGAAGATGATCCTGCCACGCATCCGCTGGGCCAGAATCCTCTCCGCCAGGGCGGAGCCTTTCAGGAAAGCGCTTCAACGCGCTGCAAGATCGATCGATTGGGGACTGCCCAAAGACCGCTCCCACAACGAATCGACGATTGACCTACTGGACGGATATCTCCGACATTCCATCGAACGGGCGATATCTTCAGGAAATACGCGCGAACCGTAAACGGAGAGGCCAGAAGCTGAACGGGCGCAAAGAGCTCCAAGAGCACTACGCGAGCTAGCAGCCCTCGATGAATCCTCGACCCAGAGACGGCGTATTGTCGCTAGTCAGCGATTGAATCTCCGCGCAGAGATCGACGATCTTATCTAAGAACGCGACTTCAACTTCCCTCTCCACCTGATGAGCCACTTCACGGAAAGACATCCGCCAAGACGGGAATATTCCCGACTATTTGACGGAGTCCCGCGAGATCGCGACATTGCGACCAGCTGAAGATACCATATCGTCGGAGCAATCGCGCCAATAATCCCGCTGACGCAGATACTCCGGACGCTCAACAGAGATTACATCTTCGCCATGCACGGCTTGAATCTTCTGCAGATTGCCCGTGACGGATTCTCCACATCGGATCTTGTGGGAAATCTCCGCGATTGGAGCCGACCTACAAAGGAGGCTGCACCGCGCAGCGCGAGCTGGCCAATCCCTG
Organism: Morchella sp. 2016-41; assembly: GCA_024713855.1. Lineage (NCBI taxonomy): Eukaryota > Fungi > Ascomycota > Pezizomycetes > Pezizales > Morchellaceae > Morchella > Morchella sp. 2016-41. Next base: position 3,099,682 of record JAMGZD010000001.1, on the reverse strand, counting down.
CGATGATCCGCACTTCGACGGCTGATTGCACCCATGGATGTTTCCGAAAGGAGGAGCCTGTGGAAATGTGCCTGGTCAAAACCCCGATGGATTTGACGGTCGCCAGAAACGCCAATATCCCGGCAGCAGCAAATCTCTCGAGTTTTACATCCAAGATACTTCATGAGGAATCCTGCGGGTTTTGACGAGATTCCCGCGATATCGATTCCTGGCGTGTGATGACGTTTCAGGCAGCTAGCGCCTGGCCTGCACGGCGGCGACGAAAGGACGACACTTCCACACAACGGAACGCAAATTACAGCGAGAGGAGGCCAGGAACGATTGGATCTGGTTCCGCTAAAAACTCACGACCTGGAGCCATTGCGCGCCTTTGCCCGGCAACTCTACTGGCGTGTTTAAGCGACAGATCCGGGACGGAGAGGCAAGGCTGTTGGCGATGGCGATTTGCCCGCTGAAGCCCGACTTCAACGGTATGCCTAACGCCCACCACGGCTGATAAGTGATCACGCCACATCAACGCTTTTGACGATATACGGTCAATATCAAGAGTATCCTGCGCGCGATCTTGTTCCCGACCCACTCGCCTACGAATAGCCGGTGGTTTATCAACACTACAATTGACCTGTCAACTTACGGGTCAATTTACTAACCTCGCTGGCATTTGACGATTGTAAGGCGGTGGACGGAGGTCTCGGTTAGAGAGGGGTGGAAGTAATACGGCGAGTGGCCTAAGCACACAACAGCGGTCGCAAGGACTTCGAATACGAGTTCTAAGCGAGGAGGGGTCGTACGTCGGCTAGGACTACGAGGCGAGGCAGCGGGTACGGTACAGTACGATACGTAGAGAGATAACAGCGTTTATTGATAGTAACAGCGGCTCCGAAGAGGAATGAAACAACGGACGAAAGATAAAGTATACGTTCACCTATTTACTAGTAAGGTTGAACAAAGAGAGAAGGAAAGAAAGACAGACGCGCGACGAAATGATATATATATAAGGCAATACGACTAATCCGCATATGAAAACTCTTCCTGTCCTTCCTTCCGATTCCATCCCTTTCCTCCGATGCATGCGACAACGACAACGACAAGATCTGACGGGCATTTGAGAATGGCATTTGATTTGACGCAAGATCCGACGATGGGCATTTGAGGACGATTTGAAGACGCATTAGTCGCGTTTGTTCAGATATTTGCCTAATGTACAGTTGAATTGACGCAGATAAAATCAAAGTTCCAGTTCAGTGATGTTTTCATACAACTTCAACACTTCATTTATCTCACGATAATACCATATCAACTCGTAGGGGGTAGAGCGAGAATGTTTCATACGCCGATATGCGCCGATTATGCACCAAAAATCCAAATTGGGCCCTGCGCGTGCGGAGGATCACTTTAGCGCGCAGAATATTCCCAGCTTTATGATCTTTCACACTTTGACCAAGATCTATCTCGCCATACTAAATATCATTACTCAATAGAGATTATGCTGTGAAATGACAAGACTTTTTGGTCCAACTTCCTGCGCAGCTTTGATGGGCAGCTTTATTGAGAACGAAGAGGACGCAGAAAGATCCTCGCCGATTCCTGCAGTTTGACGGCAGCGCTTTGGTGAATCCATTTGCGACGCAGAGCATCCTTTGTCATCTTCCCAGCCAATTTGACAGGCAGCTTGACTTTCGCGACGGTACGCTTCCTTATCATTTAACAGCAATTTGGCGACAGCTATACTTTGCGAATAGAGAGTGACCTCGCCAACTTCCTGCGCGATTTAATTAACTTCGCGAAACGACGAAGGATCATCGCCAACTTTCCGCGCAGTTTGACGTAAGTTTTGAGTGCGACTGAGGAGGACGCTCAGCATCGTTGCCACCTTCCCGCGCAAAACGACTGGTTTTATTTTGAACGAGGAGAGCTTCCTCGCCAACTTCCCGCGCAAAGTGACGGCAGTTTTACTTTGGGAAACGACGAAAGCTTCACAACTTCCCGCGATAATGACGGAGTTTTACTTCGCTAATATTTGCTTGCATAATAATTTGTAATTTATATTGGCTATATACTTGAACGGATTACACGCGAGTAACGAATAAGTGAAAGATAATGGCATTTTTGGTCAAAAGACGAGCCCATCAAAATTCCTAGAAATAGACGGGCATTTTGATCGTGAGACGAGACGCCAAAACGCCTGAAAAGACGGCATTTTTAATAAAAGACAAGGCTACCAAAATGCCCAGAAAGACGGCATTTTTGGTCAAAAGACGAAATTACCAAAACGCCTTTAAAAGACGAATTTTTGGTCAAAAGACGCGCTACAAAACGCCCGAAAAGACGAGAATTTCTGGGAAAAGACGAGCCAAAACGCCTTAAAAAGACGGGAATTTGACGCACGCCAGCTTTTGACCGGAAAGACGATAACTTTTGCTCAAAAGACGAATCGACGCCTGACGCATAATCTGCCTCGTGATTTTTCACTGACGCCTGTCCGCTGAACGATTTCGAAATGATCCGCCGACCACTTACCCGCTCCTCGCACTACCTGCTAACTACTTTGACTACTACTTCAATCTTCGTTAATTAAACTTTACCTTTATCGTTATCATTACCGATATCAGCAAATAATGCGATCGCGCTTCACCCGAATTCTTCGTTTAAACTGCGACGGAGCGCCATTGGACTTATAACTCGCAGCGCCATATCAAACGCAGGCGATTATACCTGACGCGGACTGAGTAAGACTGTGGAACTTCTACCGTAGTTGTCGCTCGCACTTTGAACTCCCCGAAAGAAAGACCAGACGGTCGCGCAGAACCCGAACACTTAGTCCCTTTAATTTAAGAGTGAATTTTGGAAGAGAGAATAGTAACGCTTTAGAAAGATAACTACTCCTACCACTCCCACCCATAAGTTTTCTATCATCAATCTTCATAACTCTCGGAAGATCAGAAGCAAGAGCCTTAAAATATTCTCTTAAGTTCTAGCAAGAAGAATCTTGAACCTGGAACCTGATTTCTGTTCTGCCCGGTCATCTCTATTCTATTACACTTTGGTAGTCTAGGACCCCTGTGACAATGATATACATAGGACTAAAGACCATCATATGTAAGGTTGACTGTACATTTTTCTGTAGGATTTTAGTTCTGCGCCAATTATCTGAACTCTAGGCTCTGTGTAATATACACTAGTAGATCGGTACAAATTCCTCATATTAGGCTTTTTTTTTTTTTTTGTTTAACTCACATAGTATTAGGCTTCTTGATAAAATAGTAAAGTAAATCACTTTTGATATTCTGGTTCACCTTAAGGGCATCGAGTTAGCAGCCACAAATGATTTCGAACTGAACTTGGAAAGCTATATGCATACCTGCTGGGACTGTTAATCTACCAATTAGGGCTGGTAAAGTCGACTTCGGCTGCAGAAGATATAATATAGTTATTTGTAAATAGTGTATTCGTTTATTTCATGCGTTAATACGACTCCTGTATATAATCTTAGTCTCACTGAAATTCTGGAATACATGTATCTTTCTAACCAGAAAAGGCACAACCCCCATTGCAATTCGGGCTGAATGTTTAAGGGTGAATGTACGCTTAACTGCGTTCAAATCCCTACATAGTCGACCTTCGGACACTCTAAATTTGATGACCTTGCAAGAGTTTCACTCATCACGTATTACAGTTTTTAAAATAGGTGAAAGTATATTAGGTACAGTACTACTCCTAAGCATGATCCATTGCCTCAAGACTTTTACAAGATCAGGTAACCAATTGAACAAAGTATCAACACAAATGATCCGCCAAAAGCCACCACCTCTGCCCCATTGTTCCCTGCATCCGGGGCAGCAGTTGCAGATACTGTTGGCCGCGTAGAAGGGGTTATCCTAAATCCAACCCAAGTTAGTGAGCCTCTGGGAACTTATGAATTTCGAAACCTACGTGACGTTGGCCGGGATTGGTTCAGCTGTTGAAGATACGGCGTACGTCAGTGAATGAGATCTTCAAGTAGAACTGTGGCATCCGTTTATCCGGAGCTCAAAAATGATAACCATATGTGCAGGCGAACCGTTGCCCTGCTATTCACCCCCCAAACAAATACCGCTGGTGTTTGATGCTCTACATACCGACTTCATGCTCATAGGACTTGCAAGTTGTCTGGAAGTAATCAACGGCTTTCTGCCTTGATCCGCCGCACCTGGAGGCCAGGCACGTTTGCGCACTTTCTGAAACGCAGACGGCCTGTATATCGGAAGGGATGCTTTCTTCGTTCACGCATGCAAGCACACATGCCTACGCATTCAAGAGAGTTATTAGCTATGTACGCCAGAGAATGACATATTGAAGTTGTAATCTTACTGGTGGGATCTCGGCTGTAGCGCAGTAGACGAATCCACTAATGATGAACAGAAGAACTGTCAAAAGGGTATTTCTGAGCATCGTAAAGAGAACTCTTGGAAGGAATGTGAGATTGAGAAAAACGGATTGGATGACTTAAAGAGCGGCAGACTATTGTGTAAACAGATTCTCGGAGAGAAAAGCTGGAGTTGGCCACAAGCAAGGAAGGAAAGAGAAATGAAAGGAGAGTCGACGAGGTAAATATAGGAAATCAAATAAGGTGTAATTACTGTTAGATAGTGGATTACTCCAGTGGTATCAGCTGTGTATGTGGGGGAATTTTAAAATTATTTAGTGGTAATTACATGTAGTATCAATCTTAATCCTGTGTCGCATGGGACTAGGGGGTATCCTCAACCCCTAAAGAAGTTAATCAGCTCAGCCCCATCAGTTACATACATGCTTACCAGCAAAAGGACCAGAAAATGCAAGTGGTGGCTGTACATCTACAGCGGTACAATTTCACCCCCACCCCCCTGTTTTTTCCATATATCATTCCGCTGTACGTACTACAATAGTTACTCGCTACCTACATGTATCCACCATATCCTAAAAATGCGAGTGACGGATACAGGGATAATTTGTATGGAGAATTGTCTTGGCCCCATACATATTATCCTTGTCATTGACACCTGCATTTCCAGGTTCTTATGGTGGATAACGAGTAGAGTACGACGTGCAGTAAGAGTCCAGGCTGCAACCCAACTCTAATTATTATCGGACTGAACAGTACGGTAGATGGATGACCCATCAAGTGCCAGCGGAGATGGTAAAAATAGCAATAGCCTACATGTGTTACTCTAATAGGGGAGGTGTGTCAAGAACAGAGGCACTGAACGATTGAACCTCACTTGAAATTTTCCATAGAGTTAAGACGGCTAATGGGTTTCTCTTGACGAAGGGACTTCATGATTGTCCTCATTCGCGTGAATATCGTAGGTACTCTTCTAACCTCCTGTAGCCTCTCGGTAGAAGCATATCCTACGGTTCGCACCAGCGGTTAAGAAACCCTCTCCAACCGTTTGTCCCTTTGGTAACCACTTGACGACGTACAAAGCTTTGTCCGTCTCACTATGAGTTGCAACACAAGCTTTCGTCTCAGTAGACCACACCTTTGCTTTCCCATCAAAAGATCTAGCACAGACCATTATCTTCACTGAGCCGCCGCATCTTGGGGGGTTTGAGCATTGGCTACATACCCACTAAGAATATACTCCCCAGTTGAACTCCACGCAACAGAAAACACCCAGCTAGAGTGCCCAGCAAGATTGGCCACTTGTTCGCCAGATGCCACGTCATATAGTGCAATAAAATTGGAATCACCGCACGCTGCAAGTAATTTCCCCGCAGGAGAAAACGCGACGCATCTCACTGGCTTAAGGAGACCTATAATTCTATCATCAGCAAATGCCCACTGAAAAATATTATGTGCCTGACCCGGAAGGGAATGAAGAATGCGTCCTGTATCATTATTGAAGATATACACGCCCCCATTTTCGTGACCAGAGGCTACGAGTTTTCCATCGGGAGACTATTGGCCTGCTTAGCGCTGTCTGTTTTGGTCGAGGGTATAGGATAATATACAATTTCAACGCACATGCCAAAGCTTCCTTTCGTTTCATATTCCCGAAGCTTCGTTCCTTGGTCCAGTGCATCCCAAAGTACCACCCTTCCATCGTAGGTTGTTGAAGCCAGGAGACTCCCAGTAGTTGACAAAGAAAGGGCCCAGACCTCTCCAGGGTACGTTCCTTCAAACTTCAATCATCAGTGACGAACAGGCTTATCGCACACCTTACGAACCTCCAATACTCCCGATCCTTTTGAGCTGTTCAAGGTCCCACAGTAAGGTCTCTCCATCAAATCCGGAGCTAGCGGCTATTTTTCCATCTTTGCTTACCGCAACATGGTGGGTTCCTAAGGGATGGACTTTGACAAAAGTGTGGAGGAGTGTGTGTTCCGGTGAGATAGTATCCCATAGCTTGATATTTGAGTCACCAGATGCAGATATGACGTATCTGGAAGTCACGGCAAATGAAAAAATGTCGGCGGGATGAGCTTTAGGAAAAGATGCAGTTAACTTTCATTCATAAACAAGTCTTTTATAGGTACCTTTTTCCTGAACATGAGCTGTGAGATATTGTTTCGACTTTTCCACTTGTTAACTAAAGGCAGCAAGTAAAAAGATCTTATTGAGTGAACTTACCATCGAACGATGAATCGACTACAGTTTTGGTGGTGGTTAGAGTAAATGGCTGCATGGTGGCGGGGCGTGCCTGATATGCAGTAGGTCTCAAAGCGCAAATCTGCATTAGATAATCACCGAACGGCCTTCGTCTGGAAGGCCTTACCTATTCAAGTGTTTTTTACTAAACCTAACCCTCACTCCGTGAACCATTTTCGCAGGTAAGCCACAGCCTGTGACCCGGCTCTTCCCTTTTATGGCAGCACCAACTCCTCTTCTCGACTAGGCTCTTGTTAATCACTACTGCGAGTTTCGGGCACAGACGAAGGGATACAAATATGTGGACTTGGCGCATTTTCTGCAATCCAACATACCAAAGCCAACACAACTCATGCTAGATTTGTAATAATGTAATTTTCAGCTGATAGATGGATTATCCATATACAAAATAGTCTTCCAATTCTCAGATAATATCTATCTTAATTTGTGGTTGAGGGCCAGGTTGAAAAGTGGCATTTTTGGTGTAAAATATTGGATATCTTCCCACGACTTTTGATATGGCGCTATCATACCTTAGCCTTGCAGAAATAATCAATAATACTCGTAATAGAACGTATTTACCAACCGTCCATTTCAAGAATTTACTTCTGGGTCTCCGAAATGGCAACCGGGGCCGTTAATTTTGAATCTCGGTGGGGTAGCTTGCTGTGAGATATATAGATGGATCCTGTCTGATGGCAGTCAGGGATTTATACAAACACAACCATTAGACAGGATCCGCCGTCACTACTCGCGCAGAAGCTTTATATATTGATGCAGCAGCGAGGATAGAGCTGGCCGAAGGGTTGACTGGTTGGCCATAGCTACAGAGTCTCGTTGGCCAGAAGCAATCACGAGCCCGGCATAAGGTGGAGGAGTTTTGGAAGCTTCGCGGTCCGAAAAGTCCTCGGACCATGTGACCAAACCAAGCAGATAGGAGCGAGATCGGCTATAATTGGTTTCACGTGACCCGAGCGCTTATATAAGCACCGCGGGTGTTAGCGACTGTACCACAATTACAGTCGTTGACGGTCGCTTGACGAATACTGCCACTCGACGAACAGGGGACTTTGGGCCAATAGAAATTAAAAGGACCGGAGATCTCTCAGCTTGGCTTTTTATTTCTATCCCTTGGACGGATGAAACTTGTCAAATTCGCGACCACCCTCTCTGAGCTATTACTTGCCTAGTGTGGTAATTGTTGGAAATTCTTATTGTTGCTCTTTACCATAAAAAGCAATACAATTCCTTTACTAAGTGGTGCACGGTCCAGGTCGCGAATTTGACAACTTTCATCCGTCCAAGGGATACTTGGAATCCTTGTTCGTCAAGTGGCGGTATTCGTCAAGCGACCGTCAACGACTGTACCCAGTTTTGTTACTACCGAAGATTAATACTTCACAGGTATTACCAACTTTGCGCAAATGGAGCCAGCTCTATATTTTGATTATCTTATTGGTTAATGATGTGATCGGCACCAATCAGGTTGTCAGAAAATGGAGCTGGCTCCATCTGCGCAAAGTCTCTATTGTGTCATATTTTGGCCACTGAGGGGAACTGAAGTATTGGCAAATACGCCCTAATGAGTAAGCGATGCCTGGAGTAAACCCTTGTGGACGCGAGTGACATTGCATGCCGTGCAAAAATACGCCAGGCTCAATAAGGCCCAATTCAAAAACGTAAGAAAATACGATGCATCTGGAGTACATGTACTTTAGGTCACTATACAATACTCGTGTGCTCTAGAAAACCAAAGTCGGGGTCAGTAAGTGCGGCTCGTGTATGGACCAGTTACTACAGGTGTTCTTACACTCCCTAAACTAGCAAGCTAACCACCCTATGGAAGGTATCAGTGCCAAAAAGCAACCCTTTGTCTGGCTTTATTAATAGATCCTCCTATCTCTCCTGCCAGACGAAGGGATAGTAACTTTGAGGCAACGACGAACCTAGGACAACGGCAAAAACACAAATTTCAGCTAAAGAAGTGGTTGCATATCAGCCTGAGCGCTACTAGACCCTTTGCGCAAAAGACTCCAGCTCCAAATTCTGGTAATCTGATTGGCGTCGATCCTCTCATCAACCAACCATAGAAGTAGAATTTAAAGCCAGCTCTATCTGCGCAAAGGGTCTAATATCTTTACTGACAAAAACCCCTGTTCGTTGTTCAGCCAGTTTCGTCGTTGCCCCCAAGACGACTGTACCTACATGTACTCTACTCATATTGCCAACATTAAATTTGGCTTGTAACATGTTTCACCGGGCCGCGGGAAAGCAACCGAACCTCACAGAAGGGCATCATGAGTACCAAAACAATACCTATGAAGCCATATATATATAGGAGAGTTCTTTTCGGCGTTTTTGACTATTTCTTATTTTCTTATGATCGTAGTGAGTATATACTCACTACCTATTGGTAACGATCATCAGAAATGTTCGAAAGATATTTCAGGGTGGCTTTAGTGCATTTAGTTCTGTAATTCTGGGTGATTTGAATTCTCACAGCAATTTGCGATCCCACTCATGTCATGCTTGTTTGCTTTCCCGGTGCCGATTGCGTTACCGGTGAAACACGTTATATAACAAAACCCGGTCAAGTGGTTCGTGATTGAAAATACCACATGTCAGCGTATTTTAATTCTGGCGGAGTCATTTGTTTGGCTGAAAGGTGCAGGTGGGTTTAGTAAGCACGACCAAAGTTGGGAGCGGGCTGGCGCTGGCCGCATGCCTGGAAACATTTTATACTGGACTGAGATTTCGCTGTAGGCTGTAATTGAGGCAACTAATAACGGTAGTCAGACTGAGCCAGAAACAGGCCTGGGCCAGTGTTAGAACGAATTAATTGGTTGAAGACAAAGCGTTTGTAGGTTTCCATCCAGCAAAAGGTTGGTTGGAAAGCTGGGATCGAGCCAGAATAAGTACTGGAGCTGGCCAAGCACTGGAGCTGGCCATGAGAGCTGGCAATGGAACTGGGGATGGGTGACTAGCAACTACTACAGAGCTACATCATTACTACATAGATCGCTCCCCATTTCCGGGAGCTGGCTATGATCATCTGGCCATGGGCGGGAGTGGCCATGGATGGCCAATGGCAAAATTAATTAACTACTGGTGGTGGTAAACTACATGTACTATATGGAGGTGAGAGCTGGCCGTGAGATAGCTAAGAAAGATTAATTAACTACTGAGGTGAAAAATACAAAGGTGAAGAATACTACACGGAGGTGGGAGAGATCTCGCGGTCGCGAGGTGGCCCACCCCTAGTACTGATGTACTCTAATAGCGATGAAAGTAACAAATTAATATGAAGAGAAGTCAGCCATTTCTGGCCCACTACAACATTTTGGTTTACAGACGATGCTTTGTACACAAATCTCCTCTAACCTGTTGCTTTGTACACAAATCTCCTCTAAAGATTCCTCCCGCCAGTTTAAACGTTGTGCTACTACCGCATCCTTGCGAAATCCGAATAAGTTGTGCCTTGCCATCTAACCCATTTCTCGTAGGCAACCCCGTTTTAAATCCAGCCCCAGAAACCGTATATTTTTATGGGGTGCCTGTTGTAATTTCCATCTCCATGTCTTTGGCCTCTCTTTCTTTCCTCCACATAACCTTAATTGATTCCACGCAACTCTCACAAAGAACGTTTTTGCGTTTGACCCCTCCACACGCGGGACATCGGTTAAGAGCCTTGTTGTCCTGTAGGGCCTTCCCTGCCAATTGCCGCATGCGCTTCCTCGAGTGACTCTGTTTCTTTTTAGGTACGGCGCGAAGTACGGATTCCCAGAGTTCTGGAAGAAGTGAAGGGATGTTGAGGTGGATAGCTGTTGGGAGAGTGATCGCAGTGGATATGCGAGAGAGTGTGGGGAGAAGAGCCTGGAGCGAGACGAAAAGCCCGGCACGAGAGGACGATAAAGCCTGCATTGCCATTTTAGATTGAAAGTTTGGCACTTGATCAAAGCTGAGGGTGAATTTTTTGCCGAGTGATGATGATTTGCCGAACGCAGGAACCAGGAAGTGGGGATGTCGGTATCGTTGAAAACAATTTCTTTCACAAGCTCGTAGGTTTGTGGGCTAGGGTTGCTCTATCCTGATGCATAATCCGAAGGCTACTTCCCAGTGCCAAGCCAGGGAAAAGTGGCCCAAACAACCAAGACAAGCAACCGAACCCCTTTTCGTTCCTCAAAGGTTATTGTATCCCCCCTGACTGACCTCGCTCCCTCCCCAGCCCACTTACCCATCCACTATCGACACGCAAGGAGAGCTATCTCTTCTTTTTATCCTTCTTCGTGCTGAGCTCCCTTTCCATTCCTGCATTCCACTACTAGTACAACCGCCTTGTTCTCCGTTTAATACCTTGTAACCATGGCTCAAACCGCAGCGATGATGTCCCAGACTGCTACTGTATTTCCTCGTAGTCACGTCGGTTTTGACAGTATCACCTCGCAAATCGAGAGGAAGCTTCTGAAGCGCGGTTTTCAATTCAATGTTATCTGTGTTGGTATGTGACAAGCTTCTCCTGCATCCTACTCGCCTTGCTAATACCCAGCCGGAACAATCTTAGGCCAGACTGGGCTTGGGAAATCAACTCTTATCAACACAATCTTCGCGGCGCATCTTATTGATTCCAAGGGCCGCCTTGCCCCCGATGAACCTGTAAGGTCTACCACCGAGATCCAAACCGTATCCCACAGTATGTCATGCTTTACTTTGCCTCAAACTACTTGTGACCTAACTCTCCGATAGTTATTGAGGAAAACGGCGTTCGTCTCCGGCTGAACATTGTCGATACCCCGGGCTACGGTGATCAGGTTAACAACGATAGATGGTATGACCTCAGTCTTATGATCATCGGAGAGCCCTGTATCTATTGCTGACATTATTGGTAGCTGGGATCCCATTGTCAAGTATATTAAGGACCAGCATTCTGCATACCTCCGTAAAGAGCTTACTGCTCAGAGGGAACGCTATATCCAAGACACCCGCATTCACTGCTGTCTATTTTTCATCCAGCCCTCTGGACATGCGTATGTATACTAGAACAACTCAACTGTCCCATCTATCAATCGCTAAACTCACCATCACAGTCTGAAACCCATTGACATAGTTGTCTTGAAAAAATTATCTGACGTTGTCAACGTTGTCCCTGTAATTGCAAAGTCGGACTCGCTCACGCTAGAGGAGCGCGCCGCTTTTAAGGAGAGGATAAAGGAGGAATTCGCATTTCACAACCTCAAGATGTATCCTTACGACAATGATGAATTGGATGAGGAAGAGCGCGCCCTGAACGCCCAGATAAAGAACATCATTCCCTTTGCCGTTGTAGGTTCCGAGAAATCAATAATCGTCGATGGTAAGCAAGTTCGTGGAAGGCAAAACAGGTGGGGTGTCATCAATGGTATGAATCAGTCGTTCCTATTTTCTGATGCAGCTACTAATAAATTTGAGTAGTTGAGGATGAGAAGCACTGCGAATTTGTTTACTTGCGAAATTTCCTTACTCGCACTCACCTCCAGGACCTAATCGAAACCACATCTCAGATTCATTATGAAACATTCCGTGCAAAGCAGCTCTTAGCTTTAAAGGAGTCCAGTGCTGCGGGTGCTGGCAGCAGTCGACCCATTTCACCAGCCGCTGAGAGGGAATTAAGCAGAGGGTCGCAACAAAGGATGACGATGAATGGATACTAGTAAGGTAGCTTCTGCGTTTTAGGGGAGCTTAGTTTGATAGTGGATGCTTCCGCATAATGTCTCTATTGAAGAAAAAATCCCCCCCAATTGCGACCTTTTATCTTCTGGTCGACATTTTTTCTTTTTCTTCGCTACTTATTAATAACTCTTTTGTTGGGGCTTCTTTGTTTGCTGTATTTTCAATCATATTCAATTTTTAGCTCTTTTCCCTCAGTTTGTTGATTCCCGCCCTGTGGATATAATTCAAGTTGCTTTGCAAGGATACCAAGCAAGCTCACGTTCTAATCGTACCAATTGAAATTTCCTGTACACATTTCGACTTCATATATACAATCGAGGCAAAAATCGTTACTGGGACATCCGAAAGAATAGGGTATACAGAGTGAATTATCAATACTACCCTCAAAGGTCAGAATGGGGTGAGATCAATTGATTGATAAGAGAAAGTTGTTATCTAGATGCCTTCGCGGGGGTGTGGTTCACAATGGGGCATGGCGCTTTCCTTCTTTGCCACTATGCACCTTTAAACCAAAGAAGGTACTCGCAACTTCATAGCGTTTCTGAACACAACCGCTATTGCATGCCATATAAAAATGTAGTCTTGGTGGTTTTTAGTGTGTATGCAATATTGGTTGTGTTCAAAAACGCTATGAAACTGCGAGTAGATGTATTTTGGCTTGTACTAAATTTACCAACCGACCTCAAGAGCGCTCGGAAATTACGGACATTTACTAAATCATTCAACCAATCAGACCTCGAGCTAACGTTTTTCGCCCGTACTAGCGCGCCATTCGTACAGCTGTGAAGACCGTTAATCAATATATAATTATAACCTGCATATGCCTGTGCTCATTGAGGGAGGTTTTATTTCACTTGAAGCATGTAGTTTTGTATGAGCATAGGTTGTTTTGTATGAGCATAAGATGTCATGATCAGCGGTGCTGGGCTGCTAACGGGATCGATTAGTAACGACTTGGTGGTTGATATACAAAGCTCTGGGATAAAGTGAGTGTACGGATCCTCACCTGTCAACACCCCGTTTAGTTCGCTCACTTAATCCCAGAGTCTTGTACATATAGTACCGGCCGAAGGCCGGAAACCACTTGTAGAAAACTACATGTATCTATGTTAAAGACCTGATACGTACTGGCCATGATTATTATTTTCCAGATACAACCCCTGCTATTCATATCGCCAGCATTAAAATACGGCTTACATAAGAAAATCTAGTCAAAGTTGCCCGTGATTGGTGAAAATATTCTGCTAGCCTGTCCTGAAGAACCAGTCGTGATGGGTTAGCCACATAAAGTTCAACGGAACTGGTGTTCGTGGGCGGTGCAAGGGGTTCTCGTTATTTTTTTCCTCACACAAATTGCACATCTATCATTGGTTGGCTTCTACCCGCCACTGGTGGCTTATATTGCGAGCAGGGGGTGTTCTTGGTATTTATGGTGAACCTCTGTTATCTTCAGCCTATGCTTTGTTATACCCAAATATTCTCTACAATTCCGGTGGACTTTATGCGACGATGAGTTTTCCATGACCCGATAGTCCTATTGGGTGGCCCTTAAATGAGCTTTTGCAGTGAGCACGAGCCACTCTTTTTAGTTCTGACTTTCTCCTCACAAAATCCGACTACTTAATTAATGCGCGAGTACATAGGGTATATTTTTAAACTCGAATTCTACCTAACCATGCATGGATGGCATGGCAATACCACGTAAAACATATATGTAAATATGTACTTGTGACAGGTACACAGAAAAATCGATTGATCGCCGGTGGATATGGTCAATATAAAGGATGCCCACAACACCATGCACCAATATAAGTGAATACCCTCCAATTATTGCAGCCATAGTGGAAATACGTATATATACAAGAGAAATAAATCTAGATAGACTTCAGATATTCTTATAGAGATTATCACTGAACAACCGAAAGAATTAAACGCAGCTAACGACCAAGGGAAACAACAAAATGAAATTTAGAGTCCAGGCATTTGTAATTCCAAGATATACCAAACTAAATTTTCAGACTACGGCCCACCGGCTGCAGTGACAAGACTAAACGGTAGCGGTGTTAGTGTTTTATCTAGTTTGAAGTTATCAAAAGAAGAAGAACTTACGCCTGAGCTGCAAATGGCCAACCGAAAAAGACAACGTACATTGGAAGATACCTAAAAGTCCGTTGGTCGGCGGGTTTACTAAGGTAGTGCTGAAGTAACTTACATTGAAGCAGCACGTGTTAATCTTGTTGTGTAGAACTTTAGTTGAACTGGTTGTGCCTTCACTGTCTTCGGGTAGATGAAGAACGGATGTGGCTCCTCGAGCAGCCTCTTGCCGAATGGGCGCATGAGTCTCGTAGTAGCTCTAAACATGTTTATATGTATATCTTTGATGGATAGAAGGGGAGTTTTGAGCTTTGAGTTCCGGGTCGCAGGTATTGGTGGAGTGGGATGGGTTTGAGGTGTACGAGTGAGAAGAGATGATTCTGATTCCGAATATTCCAATGCAACAGGATCTAACGTTAGGTATCGCAATACTTATACACATTAATATGGGATGTTTACAGTCCAATTCATGCTTCACAGAACAAAAATGTGCCAGAACTGTGGAACGATCGATTATGGTGAGATTGTGGAAGTGAGAATAATCCATGCCTATTCCAGGCATTATCAGTGAGGAAGGAGCGAAAATCAGGCGAGTCATCATCATCATGCGCAAAAGATCAGACAATATGGACCGATGGTTTCTGTAGTTGTGGGGTGAGGTGGGATGGTCGATTAAGTACCTGGCCTAATGGTTGCGTTGCAACGGTACAGTCGTTGACGGGGTGAGGACGGACACTAGGTGTTGACGGACAGGGAAATCTCAACGAATAAGAATCCTTAGAAGGAATTATTTGTAAAGCTTGGCTGTTTCTCGCCATGCGTACCCCTGTCTGTCAACACCCAGTGTCCGTCTTCACCGATCCGCACCTGCCAGCACCATGTAGTTCCCTTAATGCCAGAGCCTTGTAGGTACAGTGCCGGACAGTCAAAATCAATCTTCATGTTCTTTTAAAGCAAGAACTACAGTCGTCTTGGGGGCAACGACGAAGCTGGTTGGGCGACGAACAGGGGTCTTTGTCGGTCAAGGCAGTGGCGCTCAGGCTGGTACGCAACCACTTGTTTGGCTGAAATTTGTGTTTTCGTCGTTGTCCCAGGTTCGTCGTTGTCCCAAAGTTGACTGTAGTCCTAATCGGGCAATAATGATTCCAAATTGGGCAATAATTATCCAATTGATCTGGCCGCCTTGGCATAATGCTATTATTCCATAAAGTCGATGGGGTGTTGCTCTGACCGGCTGGTTATGGCTGTCCGACACCGTACCTACATACATATATAGCCTAATGGTGGGATTTTCTCCTCTGAAGTTGACACGGCCACACCCACGCCTTCTCGTGCCATGCCTTCGTCTGTGCCGAAATTCACAATAGTGATTAGCAAGGATCTAGCCAAGAAGAGGAAGGGCTGGCTCACAGGCTGTGGCTTACCTGCGAAAATGGTTCACGGAGTGAGGGTTAGGTTCACTAAGAGTAAAAAACACTTGGATAGGTAAAGTCTACTACAGTGGAGTCTCGATTGTAGCATATGGTCGGGAACGGATTTTCGTGTGCCACTATCGAGAATATGCTTATATCGAGAACAACTTTGCCCGTACCGACTCGTTTGGGATTGCCCAACTATGCTACAATCGAGGATATGCTATTATCGAGAATGCTACTATCGAGACTCCACTGTACTATCATCAATACAGACGAACATCTTATCGCTGATCCGACAACCGAGAATCACGCGTTCTGTGGTTGCGGACACCTGTATCCGGAGTAGTGCGACACCGGTGTTTGAGTTTTTTCTTCTCTTTTTATATCAGTGTTTCATTTATTTCTGGGTACAAGAATATCGCATGGAGCCTAAGCTATGGCGTGAACACCCCTATTGGTGTTTGAGTTCTTCTATGCTAAAATATATCAATTACCTTGAGACATAGTAGGAATTACTTAATCGGGTGAAACTGTTACCTAAATAGGTAGCTTTGGGGGACATTTATTTGATCTCTCGCCCAAAGCTTGTATTTTTAGAAATGCAATAACACCACAACCTTAAAGGATAAAATTAATCGGGCCATTTTAGGTGTCCTCCAGTTACAGGTGTCCACAACCATATGATAGGCTATCCCTTGGACGGATGAAATCATTAAATTCGCAGCCTGGACCGTGCACGCACTGAGTTGGGTATATCCGTTGCTCTTAATTGGTGTTATATACCTGCTTAGGCTAGTATTAGCTCAAAAAGGCAAGCTGCGAATTTGGCAGTTTCATCCTCAGTGAGAAAGCAGCAGCAGCTGTAGTTAAATCTAAAAACAATATGTTTTGAGGAATTATATCTGATAGAAAGAATTGCATAAATTAAAAGCAAATCTGGAATGAAGAGGTTTGCAAGATTGGACTCTAGCTTGGATTACTCCTACAAATCTGGTTTATGGCTTCTTGCGCCATACAAGTTTGACAAAAATGGGATCCAGAGTATGTACATGTATGTACTCACAATTTCATAGCGTTTTTGTACACAACCAATATTGCATACACACTAAAAACCACCAAGACTACATTTTTGTATGGCATGCAATAGTGGTTGTGAGGGTTTAGGTGGCTGCCTCGGCCAATAGGACTCCTGCCATACTTCTACAATAATTTTCCTCATCACTGTAGGTGTGGAGCCGGTACATGTAGCACCTACCTGGAATTAGATTGCATTAGACCCTTTGCGCAGATAGATTCTACTTTTATGGTTGGTTGACGGGAGGATCGGCGCCAATCAGGTTACAAGGATTTGGAGCTGGAGTCTTTTGCGCAAATGTACAGCGAGAGGTAAAATTATTGTAGAAACAGGGGCCTAAAAACAGGGTTTGTATGTCTGATCAAGTCAATGGGGTTCCTCCCATATTTCTACAATAATCTTACCACAAGCTGTATTGGGGGTTAAGGGAAAGTACTGAGAACCCCGTTTTGGGTAATTTTTAAAAGTGAGGGTTTGAAAAGGCCTCTGATTGGACTGATATAAATATTTTTGACAGTTGGCAGCCAAGCAGGTATTTCGGTAGCGTGTCCCGCAGCTTTCAAAGCAATCTCCTCAACCTCTTTCTACTCCTATTCTTTTGATAACTTCAAATTGATACTCAGATGTGGCTGTTGGAGAGGGCTATTCAGCAGTTATTTTTGTATTTTTAGGAAAATATTTCGATTTTCAAGCTAAGATAGATAAAACGTCTCAATATTTTTTTCACTATATACAAATTTCAGGGCTAAGACCAAAATTCATTGGGGACTTTTGGTTGACATTGGCGGTTTCCATACAAAATCAACCAATCCTTCGAGGCGTCTCGGTATTTAACGTGCACGCCCGCCACATTGGCAATCCAGGCTTAACCTACAGTCACCCACCGTAGCCAGCACTACAAAATGAACCAGCTTCTCGTTGTGTCGGTATCCGCTCTTCGTCCGAAAGCATTTTAGGTTAGCATTCTTAGATTAGCTCGCCTGAGAGCATCTACGTCTTTACAATAATCGCAGGCAAAATCGCATGTCGGTGCCTTCACTTCACCAAAATATTTAGATATGGCTAGGTGGCGGCAAGTAGAGATGTCTTCGCAGTAGTTGACCAACTTTTAGGAGCGAGTCAGTAATTTCCCGACTAGAACTGATAGAATAATTAAAGAGATCGCTCGCCGTACAGCATCAAAACTTGTGGCCTTTCCAAGGCCCTTTTCACTTGGCATTCTTTTATTTTCTTCCAAGTTTACAAGATGTTGTGTTCGGTCCCGGTCCTCCCTGCTGTAATAAAGGATACACCTTGCGGCTTTACCATCTCTTCCCGCTCGTCCAGCTTCCTGGTAATAGCTTTCGAATGACTTTCCTATTTGCCAGTGCACAATGAACCGGACCTGTAGGTGAATCAAGTTAGCTTTTGCAAATAACCACCATGGCTTTCTACATACGTTTGGCTTATCAATGCCCATTCCGAAAGCCGTTGTTGCAACGATTATATCGTAACCAGGCTTGTCAAGCAACCAGCTGGTAGTAGTGTCTTCTTTTTCTTTTTCTTTGAAATTTCATGTGTCAGTGTATATCCCTGCTATTATAAAGCTCTAGATGAGCTTTGACTTACTCGCAAGCCCCGCGTGATAAGGTCTACTTTAAGGGTTAGCATAGATTGATCACGTCCTCGGAAACCTTTTCTCGACCTAGCGCCAATGCCATTATCTCGTAGAGCCTTCGCAAGATCTTCACATTTATGTCTTGCTCGGCAATAAATAATCCCACATACCGCTGAAGCACGTTGGTATTTATCGTGGTGTAGCTCTCGTCTTGTATAAATTCTTCTCAGCCAGGTTATCATATCTTTGAATGTATCGAAAGAATCGTTCGTATATCGGATCTCGTAGTGAAGATTGTTGCCTTTGTATTACTCAGTGAGTATTGACTTATGAGAAAGGAAAGTTATATTAAAGCGACTTACGTGATGTAGAGAGGAGATATATTTTTGTGGCTGGTGGGGGAAGATTGAGTATTTTAAGAATATCCAATCTTACATTTTCGGTAGCAGTAGCAGTTATTGCCATTACTGGTACCGATGGATATTCCAACTTGAAGAAAGATAATTGCTTGAATGAGGGTCGAAAATCGTGGCCCCATTCTTTAGTAGTGTCAGAATTAGTTTATAAAATGATCCCCTAGATTAAAATAGTCCTAAGCTTGTAAGCCTACCTGAGATACAATGGGCTTCATCAATTACAATGCGATTTAGCTCGCGTTGTCGGTATACCAGTGCAAGTTTATGGCGGAAGCTCTGGGTAGCACAAAGCTCTGGAGTAACTAGAATATATATATCTGAATCAACATTAGGAGCACTACAAATGGTAATAACTATGAGCAAGATTATAGCTATAGACCATATAAAAGGCGGTTTTTTGGATGTCCGCACTCAAGATCTGCAAGAACCGCTAGTCTTTCCTCGGCGGATACACTGCTGTTCAAGGTAGCTGATTTGATGCCGGCCGTTCTTAAAGCATCCACTTGGTTCGTCTATATAGAACGAATTGGGTTAGAGGAAGTATGTACGACCGACACCATTATTTACACATCGAGACTCTCACCATGATGCTGAGAAGCGGCGAAACGACAATGGTTAAACCATGATCAGCCACTACGGCCGGTAGTTGGAAGCACAACGACTTTCCAAGACCCGTTGCTGCTTGCAGATATACATCGTGACCTGCCAGTGCAGACTAATTTCCACCTGTTAGTAGAATCAAACAAGATTAGAATACCGCGTTCAAATATACCTCTATAACTTCACGTTGAACTGATCGGAATGCTTGCTTCTTGAATATGCGCTTGAGTGCAAATTCGATATCGGGTTTCCTTTTCGTGTTGGACATTACTTAGACGAGGTGTAAAAGGTTAGGGTTTCTCGGGCACTTGGTGGAGAACGGGGTTGCCAGGTCGTATCCCTTGGGCGCGAAATCTCAGGGTAAGCTGTTCGCTGTACCGGGTGTTGAGGGTAAGTGATCAGAATCTGATAATTAGATGCTGCGGTGAATACATGTATTTCTCTTATCACTTTTCGCTACTACATACAGTCGTCTTGCGGGCAACGACGAAACTGGTTCAACGACGAACAGGGGTCTTTGTCAGTCAAGCCAGTGGCGCTCAGGCTGGTACGCAACCACTTGTTTGGCTGAAATTTGTGTTTTCGTCGTTGTCCCAGGTTCGTCGTTGTCCCAAAGTTGACTGTACTTGTTTGGCTGAAACCTGTTGTTCCAGGTTCGTCGTTGCTCCAAGGTTGACTGTATGTACCGGGCGTTGAGGGTAGATACAAAGAATCTGATAAGAGAACCTTGCTGTGAAATAGGTGTATTTAACCTAGGTATTTATGTACGTCTATGCCAAAAACTTCGCCCGGGTAGCGACGCTCGCAAGTGTCTCACACGGACCTTGGTCGGCGCGAGAGACCTAACCCTGAGTGTTTAGGCTGGTATGGATTAAACAGGACCCCAATCGGAATCTCTAAAGGATCCCGGCACTCTAAACTCCCCTGATTGCAAAGATAGACCACTCTACAAGGATCTTTGTCAGTCGAGATGCTGATATGCAATCACTTGGTTAGCTGAAATCTGTGTTTTCGTTGTTGTCCTAGGTTCGTCGTTGCCCCCAAGCCGACCATCATACATACAGTCGCAAATTGCCAAAATTCGAAAGATTTCGTACAAGATACCGCAGAATCTCAGGAATAACGAATCTGACTGGGCTGGAATACCACTTACCTATTGGTCAAGACGACCAAAAGTTACGCTTTGGGTCTGCCGGATTGAGGCTCAACAAGTATTTGACCAATCCGAAGCTCAAGGTTCCAGTCCAGTTCGATTCGTTATTCCTGAGATTTTGCGGTAGCAAACACCCAAGATAGCAAATTGATTTCGCAGTAAGAAAATTAACCAGAGAATTTCGTACGACATAGAAAGGGATCCGGCGTATTGAGATCCAGCATATCGAGTTGCGACTGTACCTACATGTACCTATCTGCATCCGCTAATGATATGCTTGGTATCCGACAACGAAAACTACTACATGTAGTATAGGCCTGCACCACATAGAAAAGCAAGACCAACTCTCCCATGGTCTCGCTGAAAAAAGTTCCTCCAAGTAAAACAAGCTTACCTGGCCATAAGAATACATATGAACCGTCCTAATGTTCTGGTAGGTTGTTAGTAACATCGTTATCGGGAGTACTTGGCAAAGGAACCAGAAAATGGGTGTCGTTCTAGGAAAAGATACCTGTGTGGCAACGCAACAAGGCCTCACCAGCTTGCTACCGCACTCTACAGGCTCCAATTTATGGAACCAATGTCAGAAAAATTAATTATGGGCTCTCACCAAGGTCCTCTCAGCTTTATGAAAGTTTGGTGTTTATCGGTTTTTTGGTTCGTCGGGATAAGGATTTGGCTGTGCGGACGGTTTTCCTAGAACGACACCCAAATACAGGTGACGGAAACAAGTTATAGATGGCTTCCCTAGCCACCCGAACACCCCCCTCACCCGAACAGTTGAGTATGATTGGTACACACACCGGTTGCAACGAAGATCCTTTCTTGTTAACGTTGACTGTTCGGGTGAGGGGGGTGTTCGGGTGGCTAGGGAAGCTGTCTACCTGCCCTGAGCAACTGCATTTTCTTCTAGTAAGCAAGTATGTACAAGAACAAATTATTGTTATCGGCGCTGCTACAATAGCAGGATTCGACTGTATATTAATAATAAGTAAATATAAAAATTATATACATTTTAAACGCACACAATATGGGGGAGAATATTAGGTTTAAAGGCTTTCGTTAAAAATCATATACAAGACCAGCCCTGCTGATTTTAATCCTCGAGTTACTATTCTATGCCATTTTGAATTCATCACATTTCATTGTTATCTTCTGTTTAGCAACATCTCAATAGCCCTGAATCATATCCATAACACCCAGTTGCCAAATCCTCTATTATAGCAGTAACTATTCGTCGAATTCCCCTTTTTTAACTATAAAAGCTTCCAAAGTTGCAATTGCCGCGTAGAGCCTATTTTCCGCTTCAGGAAACACCAAACTTCTCGGGGAATAAAAGACATCATCCGTGACTTCTTCAGGCTTCCTGGGCAAGCAGTGCATGAATTTCCAATCCTTATCAGCGCCTCCTTTTTTGGCAAGCTCTGCCGTAATTTGGAATCCCTGGAACTGCTTCAATCTTTTAACTTTCTCTGATTCTTGCCCCATAGAAACCCAGGTATCCGTAACGATGATGTTGGCTCCCTTTACTGCCATCTCAGGCTCATGTGTAGTCTCAATTATAGCACCACTTTTACCGGCTGAAAGACGAGCAAGCTCAAGCATTTCAGGACCCACGGGATACATACTCGGGGTGGCTATAGAAATGTTGATCCCTATTTTCCCACAAGCTATGGCAAGGTCGTAAAGAACATTGTTTGCATCACCAACCCAGGCCACTTTGATGCCTTTGTGTTTAGGGAAGTGCTCGGTTATGGTGAGAACATCGGTGATAGCTTGAAGGGGGTGGAAGGCGTCAGAAAGTGCATTGATAACTGGAACTGTTGACGTTTTTGCGAGTTCGGCAATATCAGAATGAGGGCCAACACGGGCGACGATACCAGATGTCATGGAGGAGATGACTTTAGAGGTATCGTAGAGTGATTCGTTAACCTAGATTTAGTGTGGTTAGCAGTCAATCATGCTAGACTACCGTAACTAGGACTGACCCCAAGTTGAATATCATCCTTTCCTAAGAACATGGGATGGCCACCGAGGTATACAACTGCTGCCTCGGTGGATACTCTAGTTCTGGTAGAACGTTTGGAAAACATCATCGCAATTGTCTTCCCAGATAATGTGCCCTGAAGTGAAGTGGAGATATTACCAGTCTTAATGGCATGTTTGGCTTTGCTGGACTGGCGTACAAGAGTGGAGAGCTCAGAAACCGATAGATCTGCAATTGATAGGAAATGTCGCGGAGCGAATGGTGAGGTGAGATCAGTTGTAGATATTTTGTAGCTATGATTCCCTGATGGTGCGGTCGAGAGTTGACGGAGAAACATGTTCGTAGTTGTGACTGTGCGGGAATAGTGCCGCAAAGAGAATTTTAGAGCAGTTGAAGAAGCCATTGAGAATTGGATTCGGTCTGAATTTGGCGGATGGATATAGTGGCGTGAAGATAAGGACGCGGGTTGATTAGATGGACAGAAGAGCCATTTGTTTACTGGGTGAGAAAAACCAGCAATGATAGCGTGGGCGAGTTTATGGGAATGCCAAGACGATACATAGGAGTGGTATCTGATAAGATCTTGGGCTGGGTATGCTTGACACTACGGACTTTAGGATTAAAGATCCGGATGTGTGAATTCATGTCTTCGCAGTGAGTAAACTACAGATCGAAGGAAAATCAGACGTTGTTCTAAATAATTATTTCAGATAGAGCAAAGAGTCATCATACACACAGGTAGTTATATGGGAGAGAATCTGCTAGAGTGTCTCATATGGTCAATGTAGTATTTACATACTCGTGTTTCCGGACTGGACTGGGTCTGCATACCACCAAAATATGGTTCTCACAAATTAACCTCTAGGCGGTGCTGTGATGTTCAGCAGGCTAGCTGTGATTGAGACTGTAACGGTGTCAGGGTTAGGTGTATTATTCTGATTTCTTGTATGAATAGGTCAGCACTTGCCCTTACTTGTTCTGGAAGTCGGAGATTTACATCTTGTCTTACTATCGCAGGCGCCACAAGGATTTGATTGTGTCATCCTACGAACGACCTCCGACGACCTATACAGTGATCTATTACAGATATCCTCTTTTTGTCAAACCTCTCTGGGTTCTATTCGGTTACTCTACGCCAGTCACCGTTTTTAGACAGTCAAATAACGTTATCACGGCACATACATACACGTAAGTACATAATCATCACTTGCACGTTGCTACAAGCACACGTAACATCATCAGTCTTACTATAACAAATATATACAACAGAAACTTTATTACATTGGTTTCCCTTCTCTACCCCCACCCACCCTCCCATTTGTTTCCTTGCGGGGGATTCAATGTCTTCGCCAAAGCCGCACAGTGCGCACTCGCAACCCCCCGAAGAAACACCACTTCTCAGAAATGATTCATCTGTCCCTTCGACTATGTATAATGGTGAAATATCACCGTGCTTGCATGATGACGGTACCCCCCAAATCTCCCATACGTCAACTCGTAGGCCTGCGAGCAGGCTCGCCCTAGTTATCTTATGCACAAGCATCCTTACTATCCTATGTATCGGATTTTTCGTCCCCGCTGCTGCTTCGCAGTATGCCAAAGAGGCCGTCACTCTTGATATTTCAAGTCTCTCTATTGAGGCGTTTACAGATCGGGGGGTGAGAGCTCGTGTTCAGGCAAGAGTGACCGTGGACGCAGGTAGAGTCAGGAATAATGCAGTTCTAGCTCTTGGAAGAGTGGGAACATGGATTGTCCGGAGGGTATCGAGTGAACATTCAAAAGTGCATGTGTACCTCCCTGATTACGATGACGGTCTGTTGGGGACAGCAACAACGCCTGCCATGGAATTGGACATACGTAATGGCCAACTAACACTAATAGACTTTGTCTCCGAGGTTGAAATCGGGTCTCTTGATATTGTTCGAAGCGTTGTAAATGATTATCTCACGGGGAAAATCGGGTGGCTACGGGTTCGTGGAGAAGCAAGCCTGGGCTTGAAGGCCGGCCTGTTTAACTTGGGAACACAAAAGATATCTGAGGAACTAGTCTTTGAAGGTTCTAAATTCGAGCTATGATCATTCTCTGAGAAATAGACTGACTCAATTGTTATAAAATCAGAATTCCCATCTTTGCCTAAGTTCCAAGTCAACAAATTAAACTTTGAGGAGGTAGTTCTCCCTACACAAAGGGCTGTAAACGCCACTGCATCTATTACGCTTAAAAATCCATACCCGCTGCAGTTTGGGATTCCTTCAATATTCTTCAATATTCTCCTTCCAGGTTGCGATGAGTACAACTTAGTACATGTAGCTACAGCGAAGAGCTTGCCTCTTCATGTAGAGCCCAAGTCAAACATAGATGTGGAGATTTCCTCAATCATACACAACCTTCCTAGTACTTTCATCAATGCCTGCCCGAAATCGCAGATATCTCCGATGGATAAATTTCTAGGGGCCTATCTCCATGGGGACAACAATACTGTCTTTGTTCGGGGCAGCGATTCCTCAAGTCCGAATGTTCCCGGGTGGCTACAGGAAATCTTACAAAGTATTACCGTACTGGTTCCATTCCGAGGACACGCATTCAACGATGCAGTAAAGTCCTTCATTTTGTCAAATGTCAGCTTCCGGCTTCCGGTGCCGGATGCTGAAATTGGTTCCCCAGAGTCGTCACCACTATTAAGCGCGTTGGTGGTTGCTATTATTACAGTCCCGGAAGAAACAAACCTCTCCTTATATGTGAAACGACTTCGAGCAGTAGCAAACGTTTCGTACGAAGGTGGGGTATTTGGAGTACTCGATCTTCACAAATGGATGGTAGCGGAGTCCTCACGCTCTATTAGCAATAAACAACTCGAAATTCATGCAGAGGTTAAGGATGCCCCCTTGAACATAACTGATTATGATATATTCACGATGGTGGTTAAGAAGATGCTTTCAAGAGAGGGGAGTTCTCTTCAACTTGGTATTAGAGGAGATACTGATGTCGATGTCAAAACAAGCTTGGGTGAATTTGTCATTAGCAACATACCTGTAACGGGGAATATAACCATCGACCGCCTTCCAGGATTTGGTTCTATGCCGTCCCCAAAGGCTCGGAAGGTGGTAATTGAAGATACGGCGCCACACTCCGTTACCCTGCGCGTTGATCTGAGTATCAACAACCCCACCCCTTGGGGGGCTATAGTGCCATATATGAACGTTAACATCACACAAAACGATACGGTGTTGGGAAATGCAAGCGTCCACCACGTACATATCTTACCTGGTAATAACCTTTTAACTGTGTGGGCCATATGGGACCCAAGATCCCATGGGGGTGGTCAATCAGGAAAAATAGGGGCCCATCTTCTCGGCGAATATATTTCTGGTAAGTATAGCCCACAGCGGGTATGTTCTCTTTCATTAACTCGGCGATACCCTCCCTACCAGGCCAGAATACCACCATTACTATCCGCCCGCATGTGAGAAGCTTGCCATCTTTGCCACTATTATCGGATGTACTATCAAACTTTCAACTTACGATTCCAACTCCTCGACTTGGTGGAATTGGCGACCCTGATGGCAATACACCACCCTGTTTCATAGAATCAGCAACTGTAAGCGGCTTACCTTCCCTCGCAAGACCAAACCTCGATTTAGCTGCATTCATGCTGAGTATCTAACTTGTTTTCCTCCCTAGATTCACGTACTTTCATCGACTGCTGATTTTGTCATCGATAATCCTCTAAGAAATAACGCAATCACGATCAAGAAAATCAATGGAACCGCAAAGTACAACGGTAGTGATTTAGGGACAATATTATACGAGTGGCCTTTTGACATTTTGCCCGGTAAGCAAGGGAAGACTTTGACGCCCAAGCTACCAGTGGATTGGGGCCCAGATAATGTAGGGTACGGTGTAGTTAAGAAAGCACTACGTGGGCAACTGAAGGTGCACGCAGAGGCCTTGTGCATGATTGGAATTGGGAATTTTTCGGTGGAGCTATTTTATAACGGGAGTAGACCAATAGGGGCACATGTTGGATTTTAGGGAAAACCCGTTGAACACACAGTAGGTCATTAGTGTACTATTGGTATGATATAGGATTTTGTTTATTCATGGCGTTTAGAATACTTAAGGCCCCTTTTGATGTTGGTTGCTGTGGTTTGTGTTATCAACATTCGTTTTGTACTCTATCTCTATTGGTATCAGCTCTATCCCCCTCGTCTGTATTGATGATAGAAGACCTTACCTATTCAAGTGTTTTTACTCCTAGGGAACCTAACCCTCACTCCGTGAACCATTTTCGCAGGTAAGCAACAGCCTGTGACCCTGTCTTTCGCTTTTATGGCAGCACCAACTCCTCTTCTTGACTAGGTTTTTGTTAATCACTATTGCGAATCTCGGGCACAGACGAAGGGATAGTTGAATTAGATGTGAAGATCGTTGTGAAAGCTAATTATGATGTATCGAATTAGTTGACTAAAGATTATTCACACACTTGGCCTACTCTTGTAAGGAGAACTTATAAGATATAAAATGTACAACATATCGTTATAGCGTGGGGAGCTGTGCAGTTCAGTGAAAAGGACGCCTCGCTGAATGATGAGGTTCGCTCACAACGAGCTAAAAGCTTCTGTCTCGCGCCGGGAGCTGCGGGAGCTAAGGGCTAGGAGGTGTTCCCTAATCGGGCATTTGGCGTGCTACTCTAGACTACATGTACTTAATAGGCGACCTCCCGGACGTTTAGAAGCGGTTTGGATGGAATTTAGAGTTCAGATTTTGTGTAGCAACCGCAACCAAAAATTACCAAAACTTCTGTACCCCGACTATCCCTTGGACGGATGAAACTTGTCAAATTCGCGACCACCCTCTCTGATCTATTACTGGCCTAGTGTGGTAATTATTGGAAATTCTTATTGTCGCTCTTTACCATAAAAAGCAATACAATTCCTTTACTAAGTGGTGCACGGTCCAGGTCGCGAATTTGACAACTTTCATCCGTCTAAGGGATAACCTACTATTCTTCCTATTGTCAATTTGCACTATTACCATTGGAGAGATTTGGAATTTGAAGCGACAGATCCGTTAAGCCAGTGATGGATTAAAATCGGACTATGATAGAGTACTTTACCGTGTAACCGCTCATCACCTGGTAACCGACCAAGGAAGCGCATACACTATCAATAACTTCATTAATACATAGATAATTGAAAATAGAGGTTCTATATACCAAACAACACCCAAAACGCATTCATACTTCATTGGGGTTATATAGGGAGTTTGGTCATTTCGGTATCTACCCTGAAAATGTGCGGAAAATCATGTTTTTGGTGAACCTACGGGATCCATTAGGGGCCTTACATTGGTAATATATGTATATTATCTCTCATTATATATCTTTAATCTAAGCCAATGAGACCGCTTATCTAATAGGTTTTCACCGGTAAATCCGATAATAGAGACTTTACGCAAATGGAGCCAGCTCCATTTTCTGACAACCTGATTGGTGCCGATCACACCATTAACCAATCAGATAACCAAAATATAGATCTGGCTCTATTTGCGCAAAATATCTTATTTGAGACGGATAGTATCATTATACAGGTGGTAGCACGGATTGTGGTACCGGCTCATCCTCACGGGGAGGAGCTCCCTTTCGATATTACACTGCCTTCGACTCGGGACCCTGAACTATCACGGGCGGTACGGCAATTTTTCGCCATTTTGTTACTCTCTTCTCTCCTTCTTTTCTTTTGTCGACTTGTAGTGGGTTTTCTTGTCGTCTACCTTGTAAGAGGATGTGCGGTTGGTAGCATACCACAGTTACTGTAACGGGAAGACCGGGCGGTCAGTATAGTATAGGGGATAGGTAGAGTTCACGCCATAGGTTTTTACCTCCATGCGATATTCATGTACCTAGAATCAATTGAAACTATGATCTAAAAAAAAAAAAAAAAAAAAAGCACGGATTGTGGTTAGGAGGGCGACGGCCGCGTTGCATAGCTACATATTTCATCCACAGACTTTTTTCCACTACTACAGTCGTCTTGGGGGCAACGACGAAACTGGTTGAACGACGAACAGGGGTCTTTGTCGGTCAAGACAGTGGCGCTCAGGCTGATGCAACCACTTGTTTGGCTGAAATCTGTTCGTCGTTGCCCCAAAGTTGACTGTAGGGTCAAAAGAGAAAAACTAACGCAGGATTGGTAACTTTTCACGCTGATCTTTTCGTTCTGGTGGCTTAAGCTCTCTACTCTCTAATATCTGTCTGGTTGTAAAGAAAAAAGCAAACCTGCTGATACGCCCTCTTATTGGCCCATGAGGCCCTATTGCAGCCACAGTTGTTCCACTTCTGTATACCGCCACATCAGCTTTAAGAGTGTGCGCACTATCCCATATGATGGAAGTTGTCGAACTTGCGACCTGGACCGTGCACGACTTAGAGAAGAAATTATCTTTTTTTACGCAACAGAGCCAATCAATTTCTAAGAATTACCACACTAGGTTAGTGAAGATTGGAAAGGGAGGACAAGTTCCATCCTACCATGGGATACTTGTGAAGGCGGATCCTGTCTGATGGCGGTCAGGGATTTGAGGCCAATAGCAGAGACGCCAAGTGTAAATTACAGGATCCGTCGTCAATAGGTTAGCGACTGTAGCAGCGTGCTAAAAAAAAATTAGATCTGCTTTCAATACTCAGGCAAACACAAAAGCACAGGCCTAGAAACTGATTTTTGCTTAAAAAAAAGAAAGAAAAACGAATGGGAATGGTTTAAGGGATACCTGATTCAAGATTCCCCCTCTAAACTCTAATTCAAAAGGCGATATATAATCTTGAACGAACTCAGAAGACTAAAGGGGGAGGGGGGTGATGGAGATTATAATTCTCTGACGGTCGAGAATGTAATATAGCTATTATCTCCTGGTTGGATGATGAATCCGGTGAAAGGTGTTTAGTGCTATGTTATTGGCAAAGAATTTACTATTCGAAGTTGAGACACGATATGGTTAGAGGCTCGAGGTTATTTATATTTGCTGGCAGGGACACCACGCACAAGCTGTATTTAGCTTCTTTTTATTTTATTTTACATATGTAGCTATCTAGGGATATAATAGGAAAAAAAAATCTTAACCGGGAGGGAGAGAGCTAGCATCAACAACATCACCGGCATCTTTAACATCGAGATCCTCTGTGTGTGTGTGCAGAGGTGAGCGAGGAAGTGCCATGAGACCTGTATAAACGAAAGATGAGAATCCCGAATGGCAAAGTTGGAGGAAGTAAGGTATACCAGTTCGAGCAGATTCGAGAATACCAAAAGGAGCAATAAGCTTCATGAATGCATCAAGCCTGGATGGTTTCCCAGCACTGCCAATTTCGTATGTCAGCTTGCGACTTTCTTGTTTCTATTCTAGATAGCTTGGGCTCCAAACTGACAGTTCAACAATACAATTATTTTCAGATATGTCTGAAATCTTGCCTCCAAACTGGTGAGTCAATTGTGTGATAGCCTGAAGATGCTGATGTTTGTGCCTTAATGCCTGGGAAATTGGAAGCTTCGAAGGATGATAATCACTATCCTTGTTCGGATTTTCAGCCCTTCCAGAGTCTCCACCCTCTGCTGTAATCTCCCGGTGATGTGCAAGTAGTTCTTCGAAATACTCTGGGCCTAGGATAGAGATCTTGGCGAGCAAGAGCTCCCGCTGGACAAGAGGTGCTGCAGTGTAATCAAGCACTGCCCAGACAGGAACAAGATCTTCTAGCTGTCGTCTAGCCTGTTCAACAACACCATCAAGGCCACTAAGAACAATAGTCATGCGGGATAAGTCTGGTACTTCAGTGTTGCAGACCACCAATGAGTCAATATTGAAACCACGTGCCGCAAGGATTCCCGACACTCGAGAGAGAACACCAGGTTCATTTTGAACAAGACAATTGAGAACATGTCTTTTGGGCGGAGCAGAAGAAGGAAGGGGAGTCTCGTAAAGAATTGAGGAAACGGCAGCGGAAGCAGACCAAGCGGGGGGCTCTGAGGTTGGCAGAGGGTTTATACGGCGATGAAGAGCTTTGTAGGCCAAAGCGCCCGTTGACGACCCAGAGGAGGATGAGGATGACGAGTAACGAATTCTTACTGAGAGGCAGCGAGGGATAACGGCGAGAACATTACTGGCAACAGTGATTGCGGCATATTTTTCCAATATAGTGGTTGGCAACCTGGCTGTGCGAAGGGCAGCAGCCATTGATGAAATCGAGGCCATTTTTGATTGACAAGTTCGAGAAGGGAGGACCTAAATTTCGGGGGTGCGGATGGTAGAAAAGTGACCCTCTTTGTGGGGAGGCATGCCAAGAAAAGAAAAAATAAGTTTTCTAGGTTAAAAACGGTGTGGGGTCCCTAAAAGTTTGACCGAAAGGGGTCTATGATACAGTCAACGACGAACCTGGGACAACGACGAAAACACAGATTTCAGCCAAACAAACTGCCTTGACCGACAAAGACCCCTGTTCGTCACCCAACCAGCTTCGTCGTTGCCCCCAAGACGACTGTATCTAGAGTTTACTTTTCTGGGAATTTGAGGGGCGTTTAGGAATTAGGCTTTTGAGTCTGGATGCCTTCCTATGGCGAACAAGACTTTCTAGATTTTCAAGTATTACTTTGATTTAATGCGTAGTATCAGGACCCACCAAAACCATTCTTAACCAAGTATATTTCGCCCTTTTAAATTTTAAAGATTTGGAAATTTGAACGTACCCCTCAATTTAGATCTTGAATTTGGAGCGTTGCAATCCAAAATTTTATTACAGCTACACCTCGCTATAAGAAACGCCAAGGTGCAGGCAATTTTCGTTTCTTATAGCAATATTTCCTATAGCAAGTAACATTTTGGTGTAGAGCTGTTAGCGTGTACCCTATGCGCTGTTTCTTACAGCAAGGTTTTCTTTTCTTTTCTTTTTTTTTTATATCATTTCGATTTCTGTTTCTAGGTACACAATGATCGCATAAAGTATAAACTATGGCGACAGCAAGGTTTTCTTATAACGAGGCTTCTTATAACGAGGTGTAGCTGTACTCCTAAACGTCCACGGGAACTCATCCAATAGAACAAGTACATGTAGTACCACTATCTCGAAAATTGGCTGTGTATATGAGATCATAATTACTATTAGCGGATCTGATCTACACCCTTAAACCAATCGTTAAGGAGTCTTTGCGGTAGCTATTCATGATCCCCAGGTTGTAAATTACAGTCGTTCACCTAGTGACGGCGGATCCTGTGTAATGGCTGTGTTTGTTGTAATTTACCCTTGGAGTCCCAAACTTAACTCTGCTATTGGCCTTAAATCCCTGGCCGCCATCAGACAGGATCCGCCTTCGCCCCGTCAGGGACTGTACCATTGTTCGAGAGATAAAATTGATGTAGAAACCGGGGTGTAAGTGACTGATTCGGCCAATAAGACTCTTTCCATGTTTCTGCATCAATGAACCCCGGGCACATGCTTACATATAAGTACATGTACACAAAAATACATGTACCTACATCTGTTCATTTCACAGTAGCTATGGTGCCCACATTCTTAAAGGTAACACGAGAAAATGCCAAGGCTCTAATAACGATTGATATTGAAAATCCGTCATGATAGAAGGCTGGATACCGTGACGGAAAAGAGTTCTATCATGATGGACTTTCAATATCAATCGTAGTTGAAAAGTTATTAGAGCCTTGGCATTTTTCTCGTGTTACCTTTAAGGATGTGTGCACCATATATGTATTCTAATGACATTTGTTCATTGATTTCACTTACACCACTCACACCGCGCTAGTAGTGGTTACATGTAACCAATGGTTGGATTTATGTCTTTCGTCCTTTGACATTTCACGCTCTCCTCCTCTTCCGCCTCCACCACCACCCGCTACAACGCCCACATTCTCGATCGACGTGCTCCAAACCCACGTTTTTTCACGCCTTCTTTAACCCCCATATTTGTTCACGAGCTCTACTCAGATACTTGATACTCCTTTGCTCTACCCCCTTCTATCGTATACTTACACTTTCCCTGCAATCACGAACCGCGTTATCCACACAATCCAAAAGCTGGCTTAACTTCACTGGTACACCCCAGAAATAGTTTCAATGACAGATGATTCCTCGGACCGCAGGAAGAGAAGCAAGTGGGATGAGACTCAAAGATCCAGCTCTAGCAGGGACAGAGTCAGTCACCATGGAGACCACCGGCCAGACGAAAGGGAAAGGTCTGTAAGCGGTCGTGGGGGATCTCGCTGGGACGACAGGCGTTCCCGTTCCCCGGCCTCAAACCCTTACACCTCTCGCCGAGAGGACCGCAGAGATGAGCGTCGGCGAAGTCGCAGTCCTCCCCTCACTCGTGATGCCCCAAGCCCAAGCAGCAAATCTCCTGCTAAACCCGACCCTGCAGCTGCCGCTGGTATGCGCAGTAACTCCCAACTCGAATTAAAACCTATACTAATTTATATATGTATCTAGCTGCCGCCGCCGCTCGTATTAATGCTTCAATTCAAGCCAAGAGAGGCATTCAGCACGTTGATGTCCCTCCAATTAGATCAGTACGAGCCGGCCACGCCTTTTTCTTCCTCTTCGTCTCATGAGTTCTAACCGCGTTTACTTGAGCAGCAGAATGCTGGGAAATCGACTAGCCCTCCTAGCACAACAACCTTCAACAGTGATATGTACATTGCCGATGGAGATTATATCAAAGACATAGAGGTTAATGACTTGCGCAACCGCTATACGCTGACAAAGGGTGCTACTCAGAAAATGGTAAACACTGATCCCCCCCAGGTTGTCCATTAGCTTTCGCTACTTCTGCTCATTTCATCTCTCCTCCCCATCCATCCCCTCAGTTTTAATGGAAAGCGGTTACAGTGATGTTTTGCTTATGTATAGCTCAGCATGGAGGAATCACGCAAAGCTGAACCAAGCATTGTGCATAGCAGTTTTGTGTAAACCCTTTTGTGTCTTGCCGCTGACTGTCATCCGTGCCTGTTTAGATAAAGGAAGAAACTGGCGCGGGTACGCCCCACTATCCCATTGTTGTATATTTACATGTTATTTTAGATTTACATGCTCATATTTTGGATATTCAAGATGTCACCACCCGCGGAGCGTACTATCCGGATAAAACCATGGCTACGCCACAGGCACGTTTATTCCTTCTAAAAAATCTTCCAGTTCCCTTGCTGATGATAGCTGGGACATAGAACCCGCCCTTATATCTTCACATTACTAGCACGACAAAAGAAGGGTTGGAGAAGGCAGTCCTCAAGATTGAAGAACTAATGAAACAGGACCTTCCGAACCTTGTTGACGAGCGCCGATTTAAGAGAAGGGAACCACCAGAACCTGTTGAACGCGATGAGTACGGAAGGGTTAGTTTGGGGGTATTTCTGTTTTCTGAGAGATTTGCTGACGAAACGGGAACGGAAGCGTAAATGGCCCGAGGAAAGAATTCCTGTCGACTTAGAGCCTATTCCTGGATTTAACTTACGCGCAGCCGTCGTTGGCCACGGCGGGCAGTACGTCAAGCATATACAGCAGGAGACACGATGTCGTGTTCAAATTAAGGGTCGCGGATCTGGTTTTATGGAGCACGGCCTTGGCCAGGAGAGTGACGAACCCCTTTATCTTCATGTCACGTAAGGAAGTACTATACAATGATATATTGATAACCTGCTAACCGTACATTAGTGGTCCTGACGCCCGCGAGGTCCAAAACGCCAAGGGTCTTTGTGAAGACCTTTTAACAGCTGTAAAGCAACAGTACGAAGAGCACAAGAGCCAACCACAGCCAGCTCGTTTCCCCGGCTACGGCGGAAACAACTCGCATGTTTATGTGCCCTCTATGCCACACAACCAGGGACAAAGTCAAAATCACAGTCAAAACCAAGGTCATGGCCACGGCCACGGCCATGGTCAGAGCCACGGCCACGGCCATGGGCACGGGCAGAGTCATGGTCAGTCAGCATCACCACCTCCCGCCCAGCAATCTGCACAACCAGTAGCCGGGGTGCCAGGTGCTGCAGCAGTCGCTACAGGAGCTAATCCATACGCTTCTTACTATGGAGGCGGGGCCGATCCTTACGGTGCATATGGGGGGTATCAGGCGTATATGCAGTACTGTGAGTATTACAAACCCCGATGTTCTATACAATTACTAACATGGTTGCTACCCAAGACCAAGCGTATTATAGTCAACAGCAGCAGCAAGCCCCAGGAGCCCCTCCATATCAGGCAATGACCTCTGTAAGCTCGCCGCCACCACCGCCACCACCATCTAGCAATCCACCCCCGCCGCCTCCACCCCCGCCACCTTCTTACAATGCTGTCAGGCCCCCTGGTGTCTGAATTCTAGTTTTTGTCTACTCTCTGCCTTCTGTAAGGGGCTATTTTCGATAGAGTATTTCTCGCGCTACTCCCAAACATATCTTTTTCTTTCATCGAATCCCAGATTTCTTCGTTACAATGTCTTCTGTATACCTGATTGAAAAAATTTGCGAGAGCGAATCGTTCTATTGGTTATAGCGTTTTCTTGTTCTCATCCATCAAGTTCTTTGATACAATATCTGGTGTTAAGGGTTTGATAGTACCTCTTAGATAGGAATGGATCTGGGTACTAAATTCATTGCGGATGCATACTAATTATTCTAATGGGCATCGGTACTAGTGATTATAAATTCAGGAAGAGGGTACGTAAAGGTAAAATAGGATCAAATTGATAGTACTCCTATAGCCTCGTGTGATTTTTATGAAGAGGACGATGACGGGTTCTGGTTTAATAAAGCATGTTCAATCGCTTTGGTTCGAGGTACAGCTTCCATGCCTGCTGCGACCACTTCGGATCTCTGGCGTAGTTTGTTTGAGGCTAGCAGAAGTGTCTCTAACATTTTCTTTTTTTCATTAATCATTTAGCGTCATTATGTTATCATACGCTATAAAGTTTTGGAGGTGTGCAGCATAACAAACCTTTGTGTTTGAGCTTGTTAGGTGTTCTGCACTAGATGTACTTGTTGCCGCTTTGACAATTCTCTGGAAGTTGGTTTTGTAAGCCTTAGAGGATCGGGTCATGGAGACGCTGGGCAGATAGTTATCCTTACACCATCACCTAACTGAATGTTGACTCGCGACATGAGAAATTTCTGCCTGTGTTGAGTTGATGGCAATGGAGGTTAGTCCACAATCTAGAGGCAGGGTAACCACCTCTTGATGTTAAGCATGCCGCGCAGATATCCAAAAGAGCCCCCCGAGGGCGAACCTAACAGAAAGAACAATCAAAAAAATGCATTCGATGCAATTATGATACAGCTCAGTTATGAGTGCTGGGAATGAAAAAATACAAAGCTGAACTGTTAACGCCCAAAATTCACCGACAGGCCCTACTGTGGAAGACAATTGTGATCACAGCCACCGCCACAAAAAAGAAATAAAAGACATAAAGCAGAAGCGGAGAAACCGGAACGAACTATCCATCTTCCAAACCATACCCATAATACTCGCACGGCCTTGTAAAAAATGGCCGCAATATGGATAGCTATTCCCACTCATGTATTTGGCAGGCTCATACTAAAATATGCTCCACGGAGACAAGTATGAGATTCGCCATACCTATGGTGCAGGGTTTTCCTGAAGTATAGAGTTAGAAGAGAAAAACTATTGGATTATAGTCTGATTGGTTCGTGAACATACCCTAACGATATACTTAATTTTCTTATCGTAAGCAGCTCTATCTTTCCTAAAGAGGTTATAGGCATCTGCCTGAGCTGGGGATTCGGGATTTGGATCATCGAGAAGGTCTTGAATACCGAGGAGAATTTGTTTGATGGTGATAGCAGGCTTCCAACCTTCTTCCTCATTAAGTATGCTCAGACACACAGTGCCTGAAGGGTAGACATTTGGATGAAAAAGTGGAGGAACGAATTTACCTATATCGAATGAAAAAATTAGCAAGAGTCGCAACCGTCAGAGAGTGAGTGTATACACTTTGGTGGCTTAGTAGGATATTCTATTGCCCGAGCAATTAGTTATGGCTATCACGAGTCTCTCTTTACTACTTGACGAGCAAAACAGTACCTTCCGGGAATATCATGTCAAGCTTGAAAAGCCCTCCTTCCCATATAGTCTTCTCCTTTCCAGGCACACCACAGCTCCATTTCATGAGGTCGAGTCCGCCGTTTGGGCTTTTTGCAGGCTTGGCGAAGAACCCGAACGGATGATCCTTACGCCATTGCTTCCTGGAGGTTAAAAATCATCATGTTAATACAGGCAGTGCTGAAAAGGTTTGGGAATAAGATATGCATACCTTTCTTCTTGTAACCGATTGACACAAAGCGACATGATGGGATTGCTGAGAATTCAGGTAAAAAGCGAAGAAGTAGTATTCAAAAGTTTAGGGCTGCAATCAATACCTGCAGAATAATCTGAATGTTGTAAAGGTAATGATGGTAGTGGTAGTGGTGCCAGGGGATGCAGCTGTTGGTGTCGGAGGAGGTGCTCATTTACTCTTTCTTTCTCAAGTTCTGGACCTCAAGGGCGAGAGTTCCCCCTACTCAGGTTTTCAAAACGAAAATACATAAAATAGCGCTCTCAGCTTTCTATAATGATATAAAAGAGTACTCATGATTTTAAAGAAGCTTCAGTGCCCTTATCAAAAACATTCATACATAGATTGTATGTAATGATTGTATCCACCATAGGCACCTGAGAATTGTCCCTTCGTGTGTTTTCACGACCTGGCGCTAATGGGCAGCTTTTACTCGGTAATAAACCTAAACCTCATTCCGTGAACCATTTGCTGTGAAGTCACCTTCTGTGACCTCTCCTATACCTTTTTCAGGTGTCTCCACAGTCTGTAGGTAGCTAGATTTTTGAATAGAGACTTTGCGCAAAGTCTCTAATAGGAAGGGATGAGGTGCCGAAAAGTTCTCGGGTCATATGTGACTAAGCTAAGCAGAGATAGGAGCGAGATCAGCTATCCCATAGTCCGTCAAAAAATGCTACCCCAGAAAAAAGCAAATTATATGTGACTTTACTACTCTAGTAGATCCTCTTATCAAATAAAACATATTTCATACAAATTTAATTCCTGTCCATGGCCTGGTGAGACATGCTCAGAATCTGGTGCACTGCATATTATACAAGCCTGGCACTTAGGTTACCATATATAGTAGTAATTAAAACAAAATATCCCACGGAGCGGGGGTTAGGTTCACTAGGAGTAAAAAACACTTGAATAGGTAAGGTCTTCTATCATCAATACAGACGAAGGGATTGACGGACTATGGGATAATTGGTTTCACGTGACCCAAGGACTTTTCAGCAAGTGATACCGACGCAGTCAGAATCGTCCTTACCGACTACGTGTTTATCAATATCCTCAGCCTCTGCTAGTGCCACGCGCCACAACGTTTGCAGTCAAGCCCCAAAGGCTTATCCCTTAAACCGTCAACAAAATGCTGACCCACCAAAAAAAAGCAGATTTTGTGTGGCTTTACTAACAAATCTTCTTATCTTTCTTATCAGATAACAGATCTCCCACACAGATTCAACCCTGGGTTACAACTTTCTCGTGGGCTGTTGATTTATGTTGGAGTATCATGTAGTTATCCTCTCGTCTGGTAAAAAAATGCTGACCCCCTAAAAAAAAGTAAGTTCTTGTGTGGCTTTACTATCAAAATATCCCTCGCCTGGTGAAACACGCAGATTCGGGACCCTTTAAACATCATATGGCTGAGCTCGCCGCCACAGAGGCAAGGTCACTGGGCCACAGTCTAAACCTGCCTAGTTTGGAGAGTCTTGAATCTGTGTGTCTCACCAGGCCAAGGGATAGGTTAGCATTGCCAGACTAAGGGATAAACACAGCTCGAGTACAGCGGTGGGTAATAAGTCATCGGACAGAACGCCACTAAAATACGCGTTTGCAGGGAAAATTGTGGCTAGGTCATCCGATGACTACATGTATGTACAGCCACTCTGCAATAGTGTTCGTGATTTGGTTTAATGTCAGTGCGCAGTGTGGCGCGCCCGTAATGTTAATGTTACCTTTAATGTCAAGATTCAAAATAACAAAAATATATAATATAGTTCGTGACTATAGATAAAAGAAGGCCATTGGCCATATTCTTCATTGATTCCGGGTACCATTGATCATTTTGAAACTCCTGAGGGGTTTTTTTTAATGGTCCGCCACAATTACATAGTGAAATGTCTCACTCCGAAATCCGAATCACGAACACTTTTGCAGAGTGGCTGTAGGTACTTCGGGGGTGGGGTAAGTGAGAAGACACCCTTCACGCAATCTTGGCAGTGTGGTGTCTTCTCACTTACCCCTGATACCGAAGTACTCGTGCGGCCGGTTTGAAGCCGCTCAGGGAACTGTGGCGAGTGATCTGTCAGCCAATAAAAGCCCACATTTTTTGCAGTATTCCTTTTTTATCTGAGCG
Organism: Morchella sp. 2016-41; assembly: GCA_024713855.1. Taxonomy (NCBI): domain Eukaryota; kingdom Fungi; phylum Ascomycota; class Pezizomycetes; order Pezizales; family Morchellaceae; genus Morchella; species Morchella sp. 2016-41. Next base: position 3,060,577 of record JAMGZD010000001.1, on the reverse strand, counting down.
GCTTCAATCCGGCCGCGTGGGTACTTTTTTTTTTATATCAAGTTCAATTGTTTCTAGGTACAAGAAATCGCGGCCGCGTGGGTACTTACCCACCGCTGTACTATCCCTTCCGTCGTTTTCAGGGAACTGTATTTTAACCAAGGTAGGCGATAATATTACTACAGTAGGGTTAACGGCTTTACTATCACTACTTGGGGTATTTCTATTGCTCCTCCAAGACTAGCCTTAAGGTGCATGACCTGTATCAACCTCTTTCGGTAGTCGTCCTTTCCTTCCTGGGCCGATCACCAGCACTAAACTCTTGTCAGTTGTCGTTCGTCGTTACCCCCCACTGATCCGCATCATACAATTAGTAACCAGAAACTTGCATGTGACAAACGGCCAAGGTTTTGTAGGTACTTCAGGTCTGGTTGCTACAGTGCGCAGGAACTACAGTAGTTCCAAGGCCTTACCACATCGTTACTTGCTCCTCATCCACAAACTGTTTTCCTCGGATTCCTAATAATCATCATGGAGCCTCAAAATTCAGCCGGAGTGTCTTCTAAGAAGCCGGAACGAAGTCTTGAAAAAAAGGCTGAAATAGTCCCCCGTACTCCTACCGTGGAGGAGGATTCTGATGATGACGATGAATTGGATGGTTACCCCCAAAAAAAAAAAAAAAAAAAAAGGGACAACTTATCTCATGTGCCTTACTGTATAGATTTCCTCGACGATTTTGAAACCCCTTCTATCCCAGCGATCCCGGTTAAATCCGAAGGCCAAGGCGCGCCCCAGACCGATAGTGGACAATCATCATCCCTTGACGATGATTTTGCTCGCCAGTTACAGCTCGGAATGCAAGACTTGCTGGGCGAAATACAAGATTCAGTATGTAGACCTTCTGTGTTTGAATGTCTAATCCTGAAAGTACCTGTGTTTTTAGGTTAACATGGTGTTCTTAGAAAGAGCTACAAGACCAATTTGAACACCTTGTAAAAGAGCTTAGTGACGCCGCTACGGGAGGAAAGGCTACACCTTCGTCATCTTCCGCTCCAAAGCCGTTAAAGGCGCCTGCGAACTTTCAAGATCGCATTAAACAAACAATGGAGAGAATGAAATCTTCGGAAGCTGAAGTTGACGCTGCAGTAGCTGATTCTGAGGGAGACGATTTCCTCGCAGAGATGTTAAAGCAAATGCAAGGTGCCGGCGGAGATGGGGAAAGCGATGAGGACTTTTCAAAAATGCTGTTGACTATGATGGAACAGCTGACCAGCAAGGAGATTCTCTATGAACCTATGCGAGAGTTGGCCGACAAGTACCCAGAGTGGCTACGAAAGAATGAAGGAAAGGAACCGAGTGAAGATATCGAGCGATACAGGGATCAGTATCTAGTTGTTAAGGAAATTGTTGCCAAATTTGAAGAACCGGCGTATCGTGATGAAAATGATAAAGATAGAGACTATATTATCGACCGGATGCAGAAGGTTTGTGGTCTCGCCTTCTTTACTTTCTATCTAATGAGTTGGCTACAGATGCAAGCTGCGGGAGCGCCGCCCACGGAGCTAATGGGGGAAATGGGTCAAGGCCTTGATCTTCCCTCAGATATGGATTCAAATTGCACCATTTCATGAAGATGGTTATAGAGCACAACAAAAAAAATCAAGATGGTTGTTTGTAAATTATAAGTCGTACGTATATCAAGAAACCAGCGCGCAATATCATCAGCTTTAATATTTGTATTTTGGGAAGAAAGCGCAAGCAACAAACTTATTTGGGATCTGTTGTCCTGCACAGGTTTCGAAACCTCGTATCTCACAAAAGCATACAGGTTCTATTCGGTGATTACAACAACCGGGTCCATACACCTCAAGTAAAGAGAGAGAAAGAAAAAAGAATACAAATACTCTAAACCATCAAGTGAACCAAATTTACAGTTAATACCAGGACGCCGAACACACTCCTGTAGTTATAGTTCAAGTAACAGAGGATGGCAAGGTTACGTTAACTTGATCCTGAACTTTAATAGAATCGTCAACGGCATGGTCAAAGTCTAAATCCAACTGAGAAAGCATATCCTCGAGTTCTTCTCCTTCACGCTCAATGAGCTGGTCGAAATCATCATCCTCATCGTTACCTGTAATTTCAGATTAATACGAAGATATGGGGACCAAACTTGTTATCATAGTGGTATATACCGGAAGCGTGGTATGGGAGTTCATAATCTTGTGTCTCCTCAACTTCAAACTCCTCCTCCTCGTATATTGTTGATATCGTCGCAGCAGCTCTAGCTTGTGTCGCTTCCCATCTTTTCTGTTCAGACACAAATATCAATCGCATCATCTATGCCAAGACATATTAGAAAAGGTTCAGAAAATTGCCCGCACATAACTGAGATTTGGTATGGCAGAAGAGAGTATTACCTCATCTTCTCCGCCCCTTGATTTCATGATCTTATCCTCGCGTCCTCTTCTGACTTTCTTTAGAAACAAATCACGCCTCGTCTCACGTCCTTTCTCGCGGCAGACGAATATAGGCACCGGCTTAAAAAGCCGTTTTGGTACGAGAAAATCTGGGGATGAGGGCGGCGATGGAAGCATCTTGGGATTAAACATCTCAGTGATAGTATTCTGGGGGCATGTGGATAAGGGTGAAGATCGTGAGGGGGTAAATAAGAGTGGTGTGGCGGGGTTTTTACAAGGAGTGGTTGGTGTAAGAATTATGTTTGATCCATGAGTGAAATCCACGATAGCGGCCATTTCTTAGGTGTCTTTGATGTAGTGGCGGCGGAAATGGTAGTGGTATCAGCTTTGATTGTAGAGTACATGTACTTGTAGGTGAATATAGAGTGAAATAGTATCGAGCTCAAGGAAGGGAAGGAAGAACGCGTTAGGGGACGCGAACAACTGCTAGTCGCGTGTAAATACCATTACTAAGCGAGGGATCACTGCGCTTGAACCAAATACCTGCTTGGCTGCCAAGTGTCACTTTAATCCCCAGTCCAATCAGAGCCCTCCAAGGCCCTCATTTCCAAAATAGGGTTCTCACTAGAGTACTGGATCCTAATCACAGCCACGCGCCACTACTGTACAGCACACCATAAAAGAATCGCAAAACGCGGTAAAGGCCTTCAGCACGTCTGTGTAACTCACTCCAATTTCAACCTTTCTCCTGCTTTAACTTTGATACTTTTGTTTACGCTGTATGCTCTCTACGATCTTTATGAATCCATTCCATTCTCTCTGATATATATCATCGTCATTTCTCGGCATAGTTAAACCATCCTCATTCTCTCGGCTCGTCATAAAATGTCGCTTTTCGGAACTGCCGCGACGACGACTCCTGCCACTACCGCCAACAATACTCAGGGCGATCTGAGCAAAGATGTAGAGCTCACTTCACCTCCAGAAGACAGCATCTCGGACCTCTCGTTCTCCCCCCAGTCTGAGCATCTTGCGGTGGCTTCCTGGGACAATAAGGTTCGCATCTACGAGATATCAGAAACTGGGCAATCGATGGGAAAGGCTCTATACGAACACCAAGGCCCCGTTTTGTCAGTTCACTGGTCGAAGGTTGGCTAGCCTGCCTGGTTTGAACTCCGGCGCGCCTCAGCATCATTAATACTAACGCCTCTCTTCAGGATGGGACAAAAGTAGTCTCCGGCGGTGCTGACAAGGCTGCTCGCATGTATGACCTTACGACCGGCTCGTCTCAACAAGTTGCTGCTCATGATGAACCTGTTCGCTGTGTTCGAATGTTTCAGGCCCCGAACGCGGGTGAGATGCTCGTCACCGGATCTTGGGACAAGACCCTTAAATATTGGGATCTCCGCCAGCAGCAACCTGCTGCGACTGTGCAAATGCAAGAACGTGTATATACCCTCGATGTCTGCCAAGGCTTGTTAGTTACCGGTACTGCAGATCGACATATCAATGTCATAAATCTAGCCAGTCCCACCACAATTTTCAAAACCATTCAAAGCCCCCTCAAATGGCAGACGAGGGTTGTAAGTTGCTTCCCTGATGCTACTGGGTTCGCGGTTGGAAGTATTGAAGGAAGATGTGCAATTCAATATGTTGAAGACAAAAATGCCAAGTAAGTATTTCACAGTCATTATGTTCCTAATTGAATAATAGACTGATTTTTTGTTTGTTGCAACTAGTATGAACTTTTCATTCAAATGCCACCGAGAAACTCCGTCTACAGGAATTGCCAATGTATACAGTGTCAATGACATATCGTTTCATCCCACTTTCGGAACGTTTTCTACTGCTGGATCAGATGGAACTTTCCATTTCTGGTACGTATTATTGATGATTCTTTTTACTATCGTTGCTCTAGATGTCGATCCTGCCGGACACGCCAAATCTCACCTAACGATTATGTACAGGGATAAGGATGCCAAACATCGTCTTAAAGGGTTCCCGTCTGTCAATGGGAGCATTCCAGCGACTGGCTTTAACAGAAACGGCAACATATTCGCATACGCTATCAGCTATGACTGGAGTAAGGGGCATCAGTCCAACACTCCGCAGTATCCTACCAAGGTTATGTTACATCCCATTAAGGAAGATGAGGCAAAGCCAAGACCAGTCGTAAAGAAACGGTAATTTGTCCTTAGGCCTGAATTTTACGGGCCGACACTGGAGGTACAAAAGGGTCCTCGTAAAAATCATTATCTCCAGTTTTTCTGGCCGTTGTAGAGAGTCATTTTCTTTCTTTCAATATTGGCTATTGCAACACTGCGAATGATCTAGGCAACTCATTGGCCGCTCTAGAATGAGGGAAGTTAATAACAGAATGGAGACGAAATTCTTATATCTACATACATTTTTCAAATAGTTCAATCTCTCCTTGTCCCTATCACGTGATTTCCCTTAGGTCTTATTCGGTATTCAACAATAAGGAGGGTTAGTGATTATGAATTCTAGGCTAATGCACCCAATTTCAGTATCATGCGCTGGCGGGTTCGTTTATAAACACCTCTACAGAAGAGGGGAAGTATCATTGATGAGGTAAAATACCAATGACTTATGAATAAAAATGGAACATCTGGCGCAACTACCCATAAAGAGCTTGACATGCAGAAGGAACCCCTGTTATGTACCCCATCTTCTGTTGCAGTTCCGGGGTATCGATCTGAGCCCACATGATTGCATCTAAATGTATCTATCCCTTGGACGAATGAGACATTAGACCCTTTGCGCAGATAGAGCTGGCTCTAAGTTCTACTTGTATGATTGGTTGATGAGAGGATCGACGCCAATCAGATTACCAGTTTGGAGCTGGAGTCTTTTGCGCAAAGGGTCTATTGGAAAATCTCTCTCATGCATATATATCATGTGATCTCTATATTTTGGTGAGAAAACGTCCGGGTAAACAACTTGCTGCATTTGCCAGTCTTTATGAAACGCTGGTATGCCATATATTTCGCAGCATGCTACCTTAGGTTCAGCCGATCACTTCTTTTATGGAACACGCTAATGCATGAGAGAGATTTTCCAATGTCTCATTCGTCCAAGGGATAGGAACCAATGACTGTCCAGTCGGGCGACTATGCAGCATGTGGTGCGTGCGGTCAATGATTTTGCTTGGTTTCATTATATTCAACAATTGTAAATACCTAGAAATCCCCCACGACCAATCTCGGACACTACATGTAGTAATCAGAAAATCCGATGCATTCGAACGATGAGTATGTTGTGCAAGCATGGGTGCATACGGTACATACATGAACATATGTCATTTCTTCCATTGTACTGTACTCACTTCCTCACTTCCTCTATTGTGTAAATATATGTACTATATATGTACCCATGCTAGGATGTTCAAGCTTGTGACGGACGAAAAATATAGAGTGTATTTTCCCTTTTATGCCATTTCCTTTTGCAGACACACACCCCAATTTGGTCAAATTCGCGACAGGCTTAAAGCTTCATATCAACCAATGGTGGTATTTAGACTCGTAGAGAGGGAGTACCAGTATAGTACATGTCTTTTTTATTCAAAAAAAACCTTACCCACTCCACCCTAGCCCTCCTGTTATTTACCCTACCACCTGAATCTATAAATCAATCATTCCCTTCTTCTTCTTCTTCTTCTTCTTCTTCTTCTTCTTCTGTTTATCTTCTACAACACATATCTTCCCTTTCGCGTTTTACTTCGCTATAATAGCCTTGCCTCTCCACAATGTGTGGTAAGAATTCACCCCTCATCTGCCCCACTATGGATCGTATGTGCCTAACAAAATTCTTAAACTAAGGTATATTCGCTTGTCATAAACACCCCAATGTACACCAATTCAAGCCTCAGGCTTTGCAATTAGCCAAGGCGTATGTATTCTTTCTATTCTGAAGGGCTTGAGTACTTATGGCCTTTTGCAGAGTGCGTCATCGCGGTCCGGATTGGAGTGAGATACTTCTTTTCCCGGGATTCCTTATCGTAAAGTTCTAATTCTTATCCGCCAGGTGGAAATATCATTTCCAACGACACAAGTAAATGCTGATTATATTTCTTCACTGAATTTCCAAGAACTAACTTTCCAAAACCAGTTTTAACGCATGAGCGTTTGAGTATTGTTGGAATTGGTATGTATTCTATGTTCAAAAAAAATTCCATCATGGGGGGGGGGGGGGGGTTTTTTAACAGTCACAACAGATAGTGGAGCGCAGCCCCTTGTCAACGAGGGGGAAACCATTTTTTTGGCCGTCAATGGCGAAATTTACAACCACCGAATATTACGCAATCAGCTCGATGCAGACACAAAGTTCAAGACTCATTCCGACTGTGAAGTCATTCTACACCTGGTAAGACCATCAGCTCCAAGGGGAAACCAGGCATCTACTGACTAGCTTTGAAGTACCCTAAATATGATATCGATACTCCAAAGATGCTTGATGGAATGTTCTCTTTCGTCCTATACGATAAGGAAAGGGACCGGACCATTGCCGCACGCGACCCCATTGGCATTACTAGTTTCTATCAAGGCTGGTCTTCAAAAACTCCTGGCGCTGTATACTTCGCTTCCGAATTGAAGTGTCTCCACCCTGTCTGCGACAAGATCATTTCATTTCCCCCAGGCCATATTTACGATTCGGCCTCTGGAAAGACCACTAGATACTTTCAGCCTTCATGGCTGGACCCCACACAAATCCCATCGAATCCGGTCGACCTCGAGAAAGTTAGAACTACTTTGGAAAAGGCGGTGCGTAAGAGGCTTATGGCGGAAGTTCCTTATGGTGTTCTCTTATCTGGAGGCCTCGACTCCAGCTTGATTGCTTCAATTGCTGCTCGTGAAACCGAGAAACTGAAACTCAAGTCTGGGGTTACTAACGGTGCCGTGATACCGCATGAACTGGTTGGAATCAGTGAAGACGATGACCTTGACACGATTACTGCCTTCCCAGAGCTACACTCTTTTTCTATTGGACTTCCTGGATCACCAGATACGGTTGCTGCTAAAAAGGTAGCTGCATATCTTGGAACGGTCCACCATGAGTTCAACTTTACTTTACAGGAAGGTCTCGATGCTCTCCGTGACGTCATTTATCACCTTGAGACGTTCGATGTTACTACTATCCGTGCATCAACGCCTATGTATCTTCTTAGTAGGAAAATCAAGGCCCAGGGTGTAAAAATGGTTCTAAGCGGAGAGGGCAGTGATGAAATATTTGGAGGTTACCTTTACTTCGTCAACGCACCGAACAAGGAAGAATTTCACAAAGAAACCATTACGAGGGTCAACAACCTGCACCTTTCGGACTGTTTGAGGGCCAATAAATCGACCTCTGCCTGGGGCGTTGAGGCTCGCGTACCTTTCTTGGATAAGGAGGTGAGATTTTGTGTCCAAGTTTAGCTGGAGTAGCGATTAATTCGATCTATCTAGTTCTTAGAGGTTACAATGAACATCGACCCCCAGGACAAGCTCATTCTTAAAGGAGAGCGCCTCGAGAAATACATTCTCAGAAAGGCATTTGATACCTCAAATAAACCAGACCAGAAGCCTTACCTTCCCGACGATATTCTATGGCGCCAGAAAGAACAATTCAGCGATGGTGTTGGATATGGCTGGATTGACGTTTTGAAGGTAATGATTTCACCCTCCTCAGACGTTCAAGAAGTTACCTCCGCTGAAACATTTTCAAGGATACTGCGGAGAAAATGGTTACCGATGAACAGCTAAAGAACCCCAAACCTGAGTGGGGTGCTGATGCTCCTGATAGCAAAGAGGGATACTGGTACAGATGTATGTTCGATGAGCAATTCCCAGCACAGTGTGCGCCCACTGTCATGAGATGGAAGCCGACCTGGTCTAAGCAGACAGATCCCAGTGGACGGTTAGTATTCTTAAAGTTAAAATTACTTTTATTGGTGCGCGTGGCACTAATTTTACTGTTAAAATAGGGCCATCGATATTCATGTTGCCAAATATGACAAGAAATAGACCACAAAATAAATTCATTTCCCATTCAACACATAATTTAATAGGAGTATGCAGTTGAACCTGTGGATTTTATTTAGACGATGCAGCTTTATACACCATCTGTTATCATTGGAAGGCGATTATTTCTGTTTTAGGAATCCCCACTTTTTTTGATGAATGTAGTTGGTAAGTTAAAGAAAAATGATATCTCCTCTATAAATCCTTTAGGGGGTAAAAAAGAAGGGAGTTGTTTCAATGATTTCCATGGAACTTAATGAACCAATTATCAACCAAGCGCCCCTGACGGGATATGTAGGATATGTTTCAATACCTTCAGGAACAAATGGGGCATGTAGAAAAGAATGCGGAGAAGTGTGACTAGGTGAAGGTGGCAGGCTTAAGTGCTCGGTTGAGGTATTCCATTAGGCCCATCATGGATCGAACCCTCCACGTGAAGCTTAGAGAGGATAGTACGCCACCATAGACTACGGTCTGGATGCGAGTATGAGTTAAACAAAAAGAAAGAAAATACCTTCAGGAGCCCACACAAGGCGAGTGATATTCCATGACTGTCAAATGGTACTTTTGAAACCATATATTGATTCGATTGATTAATTCATTGACTGCATGATTGAAACCCTAGATATAAGTATGATTTGTAAAACGCACATGTTAGTTGCCATCTCCCTTGGAGCGCTGCAAATTCTCAGACATGGATAGTATTTTTAGGTCCTTTTTTTGAAAACTACACGCACGTTGATTAAAAGGTCGGAATTTTTTGTGCAGGTAAGATATGAAGCCAGCTCCATTTTCCGATAACACATTGACGCTGATTCCACCAGCTGTCAATCAGAATATAGAGCCAGCTCCATTTGCAAATACCTACGGTACTGTATTTGGTTTCAACGACTTCCAACCTTTTAAGCAACGAGTGAGCAGTCGTGCTTTCGTTAAATAGTAAATAGGATGCCGTTGCAACTAATTGCTATGTACTACATGTAGTAGATACCATTACTCGCATATCCAGAATGTAACTTGCAGGATTCTTGGTTTAATCTGCTATAAATGGCAAACTTGATATATCCTATTCAGAATAATCAACTACTGAGATTCTACAAAATTACTAGGTAAATAAATGTAATTAAGGACCTCTAAATAAGCCTATACTCGGTTGTTGGGTCTTTAAAACATCTGTGGAAATGTCTATGTGCTATTGAAAACATCGATTCCTTGGTGGTTTCGCTGGTTGCGCGGATACATTCTGGATATGCGAGTAGATATCGCAAGATTTATGTTGCCCCAGCAATGATGCCACCAGATGGCCAAACTGCTATTTAACATCGTTACCAAACTCAACATCAAGCCTGGTTATTTTGTTTGATAGTAAACCAGCTAATATTATTATTTGTTCGAGGAAAGGCGTTTTGTGGATAATTCCCAGTTGGACTTCTTCAGTAGTATAATTGGCCTATAGTGCCCCTCTCCTTGCCATCTCATTACCATGGGTTCTGACAATATCATCCATAACCTCCTTCAGTTTCCCGCATCCATCCAGCGCAACAGCTATCATACCCTCCAGCCTTTCCAGTCTGACCCTCGTCTCGAGTTGCAACAAGGTGATTTTCTCCGAGTTTCCGATTGTCGCAACCGTGACTCCTGGGAGATCGCTTTCCTCGATGTTATTCATATCCAATAGCGGATCTTCTCCATCTACTTCAAAGTTGGTGCCACTGCGAACTGAATGGGAGCCTGCTGTGCACGCCACGACATAATCACTCATTGGAATGCCGGCATCAATCAGGGCAAGTGTGCAAGCATTGATACACGTGGCGAGGACAGAGCCGTCTTGTGATAGTATGTGGAGAGTAATTAATATCTCAGACCGCGGGTGAAGGTTTGTTAGGATCGCTTCTGCGAACGTTCTCTGCAAAGCGGTTTGCATCTCTTGTACTCGTCTGCACATGATTGTTTCAGGTCAGCCACGATGCTTGTACTTGGATAAGGCAGCATATTGAAAAAAACTATGAATGATAAGAAAGGTCTCACCGATCACCTTTGGCTCTTTTCTTTCTCTCATTCCCACTGAACGCGGCAAAACAGACTTCCACTGTGACTGTAGCCCTATCCTGGTTCCTGTTCGCCCCAGACTTAGGTTCATTTGGTCCGCCTACATTACAAATAATTTTCGTATTACCCCACTCAACGTAGGATGATCCATCGGCGGCCGTGGTAGTTGACAGTCGTGCTCCAAAACGCCGCAGCTCATTCCAGCGTCGACCATCTATGCGGAGTCCTTCGGGGGAGAGGAGTTCGTGGCGAGACTATAAGCAAACATTAAAATTGGCCACTAAAGGACTGTGCAGAGATTGAAAGAGTTACCATGTTAATGTTCAAGACCTTTGGGATGCCGGGGTTTGTAGGATGAGCCAGATGTTGAAGAGCAGAGCCTCATATACAAAGAACTGATATTTAAGCTTCGGAAGTCTTGGCAGGTAGGTTTTTAGAACCTGGAGTATAAAGATACATTACCGCCATCACTCGAAAAATTGCCTAGATTGGAATTACTTTTATGGAAAACTTCTGACGCAGACCGATGTGGCTCTGCCACTCACTTACATAGTACCGTTATTCCTGGGAATCTAAGCCCATGAGCTTAAAGCAAAGTAGTGGTAGAAAAGAATGGAAAAGATGCTTGCTGATATGATTGGCCTAAGTCACGGGAATGTGCATACACCACCAGTCTTGACTTTCCCTTAAACCCATAGGCTTATTTCCCAGAAATAACGGTACTTACTAGACGGAGATAGCCAATTTTACGGGTTTTTGGTGGTAGTAAGGTAAATTGCAAAGGTGGTTGATTCCTTGTGTCTGCAAATTTTATCTCACGTGTACAAGAAAACAAAAGCACGTAAAAATGATAAAACGCCGATCCATTACATCTTGAACCATTCCACTATAGCTTCTGATACTCTGCATAGAAAGTCAGTAAGCCTGGAAATCCGAACAATAGATTATGGAGTGGAGTACTAACCTAGTTTGCCCTCTAACTTCTTCGCTTCTGCCACTTTTCGAACAGCTTTCGACATATCATCCTGGTTAATGGCATCACGATCGTCACGAATAGCAAAGAAACCGGCTTCGGTAATGACATTTCTCAAATCAGCCCCGTTGAGCTGGTCACTCATCTTGACGATACTCTCGTAGTCAATTTCACCATCCTTTTGCACACCCGCCGCATGAATCTTTAGAATCTCCATCCTCCCAACCTCATTTGGAAGGGGAATTTCGATTTTACGGTCCAATCGACCAGCTCTAAGCAACGCCGGATCGAGTGTATCGGGTCTGTTGGTTGCCATGATGATTTTGGTTTTCCCCAGGTAGTCGAAGCCATCGAGTTGATTCAGTAGCTCCATGAGTGTCCTTTGAATTTCACGATCTGCTGATGTACCCTCACTGAACCTACGGCCGCCGATAGCATCGATTTCGTCCATGAAAATGATACATGGCTCATGCTCCTTGGCATACCCAAACATCTCACGAATAAGTCGAGCAGACTCCCCGATGTACTTGTCTACGATTGCGGATGAGACGACTAAATTAATGGGATTAGTATGGGCTGTTTTGGGATAATGCTCGTTGATATTGCTCGTACCTTTCAAGAAATTGGTCTCTAAACTACTTGCCACAGCCCTTGCCAATAGTGTCTTCCCGGTACCTGGGGGGCCATATAGCAAGACACCTTTTGGAGGTTTGATGCCAACTCTTAAAAATAATTCAGGATTTTTTAAGGGTAGCTCAATGACCTCTCTCAGCTCTCGGATTTGTTCGTTGAGACCTCCAATACCACCAAACGACACCTGCCCTGGATCCTCGAGAGACATGTTATAAACCAATGGATCAACCTCCCGAGGTAGCATTCGCATAATAGTCAAAGTTGTCATATCAAGAGCTACCCGGACCCCTTGCTTGAGTTTTGTCTTGTCTACTTTTGAGCGACAACCAACCACATAGCGTGGGCCGGAAGAAGCTGTTCAATTTGTTATTATCAACGTCTTCATTATCTGATGATGGATATGATGGAATATTACCCTTTACGATAACTGTTTAATTGAGTGTTAGCTTTAGAATGATCAGAGGCTTAGAGTTCTGCCAGTTGGAAGGGTCTAACGCACATCTCTCATCGTCAAGTTGTTTTAGAACCTCCCCGATTATCTGCCCCACACTTTGCAAAGCCTTGATGTTATCTTCTGTGTGATCGAATTCTTTCCCCAAATCCTTGAGTTCTATTCGTAGGTTCTTAAGTTTCGCATCCCACTCCCTATGCTCCAATAGCTTTGCACAGGACAAACCAGTCAGTTGAATCCTTAAAAAGAAATGTTCTCCCCCAAAAAAAACCTTTATTTTGAAGTCACTAAGTGCTTTCTCTCTTTCGGGGTCGGAAGCCATTTCAGGATTTAGGAGCTTAGGTGTGCTCGAGTTCGGGGAGGTTGAAACGGTAAAAGTAGCTGCTAGAGTCGAATATTACACAGGGAAGATGATGTTGATGGATGATAACGAGAATTCTTGATGGGCGGTGATGGTAGAGATATGATTGACAGTGATGGAGGAGCCTCACACTGTATGGTGGGGAGGACTAGTTGCCGGTTCCCATATCTGCTTGTGCATTGCGCAGCTATGGTACCTCGAGCCCCAAATCTCAAATCTTGGCAATAAGCAATTCTGTCGGGGTCGCTTGGACATGCTGCTTGTGGAATAACCAGAGCGGTGTACACATGTGGTTAGCATACATAGACACAGAAATCAGTTGAGGAATCACCACACTCCCTTTATTACCTGATAATAGCTTGTAGCTTCCTCTCTCCTTTCCCCTGTCTCTTTTTGTCTTTCGCCTGAGTATTTAGAGGGTCTTCTCACTCTCCACTCCTTACCGTGAAGGACTGAACTATTCACTCATTCCCACCATGGCTTCAGTCGTTGAAACCACCACCATTGGCCTAAACAATGCCCCGAAGGATTCACTAAACGATTGGATTTGGGTATTTCACCCAACAAAAAACTAAATAAGCGAAGAAAACTAACCAAGCATTCAGACATATCAAGAGGAACCTCATAGAACCCGTAGACACCAGATTATCAAGGCCCACCCCGAGGTATGTTACGGGCAGTCAAGTACTAAACGAGATCGTTCACTAATTTTCCATTCAATTCTTACTAGGTTACTAAGCTATGTGGACCTGAACCTCTCACCAAGTATGTGGTACTTGGAGTCACATCTTTGCAAATTGGATGTGCATATCTTCTACGATCAACCCCTATCTTCTCCTGGCCTTTCTTCCTCACCGCGTACATCGTGGGGGCGACAGCAAATCAAAACACCTTCCTGGCGATTCATGAGATTTCCCATAACCTTGCTTTCAGGAGCGCATATGCAAATCGTTTATTCGCTATTTTTGCAAACTTGCCAATTGGCCTTCCTTACAGCGCTTCTTTCAGGCCTTACCATTTGACTCATCACAAAGCTCTAGGTGTCGATGGCCTCGATACTGACCTCCCCACCAAATTTGAAGCCATCTTCCTTGACTCGGTTTTAGGAAAGGCCTTTTTTTGCACTTTCCAGATCCTATTTTACGCCCTTAGGCCAATGATGGTCCTAACATTGCCATTCACGGGATTGCATTTTCTTAACCTTATTATACAGCTCGGTTTTAATGCCATCCTGGTTTGGTCCTGTGGCTGGAATTCTCTTGCCTACCTGATAATGAGCAGTTTCCTGGCAGGGAGCCTGCACCCCTGCGCAGGTCATTTTATTGCTGAACATGTGGGTTTTTCTTATTTGCTGCCTGAAACACCTGATTCTCTTGGGAAGAAGGGTAATATTTTGAATCAAACTTACGTTACAAACCTGTTTAGTATGTCTTCGAGAAACTTGCCAACCCATCTGCCAAAAACGCTGTTTCCGGGGAGGCAGTGCCAGTTGAAACGTACTCCTATTATGGCTGTTTGAACTTTTTCACTTACAATGTTGGTTTGCACAATGAACACCACGATTTTCCTGCCATTCCATGGACTCGGCTCCCAAAGCTACGTGAAATCGCCAGCGAATTTTACGAGCCCCTTCCTACCCACACCAGTTGGTCATGGGTAATCTGGCAATTTATTTGGGATAGTGACGTTTCCCTCTGGTCAAGAGTCAAGAGAGAGCAACAATTGAAAAGCGGGAAGAAGGTTGAGGCAGATTGGACGAAAGAAGAGCTGGAAGGTGACGCCAATACTAAAGGTGATAAAAAGAAGGTTTAAGGATCATATAGATGTGTAATTTGGTAATACACTTTTTGTGTTTTATAGAGTTTGTAATGGGATTTATGTGGATTTGTTTAAGGAATGATGACATTTCCAGGTAGACTATCATCTATAATAGCATGGATTGTAGGCTCAACTTGCTTGCTTGTTGGACAAAGAAATGACCAGTGTATGAGATGGCATATACCAATACAAACGCCAGAACCCTTAACTCTCCCTGGAACTACCATCGCCTTACTCTTCAATGCTGAAATGTCTCAAGTACTTGTCTTCTTGAAATACTTTATAAGCATCGCGCTCGAGGCTGTTGGTGCCGACTTTAATATCCATCTTGATATCTTCAATCAAAGCCTCCTTGCTCACATAATCATATTCTGGCCTGATAAACCCCAAAATGACTAGATTCATGCGCACGCCGTAAAAGTCCTCAGGGAAGGAGTGTACAATATGTACTTCGACTGATCGAACGGTGTTTTTATAGAACGGATTCCAGCCGATCGACATTACCATCGGGAAGACAACTCCATTCGACCCAGTGTCAGCGTTGTGCAGGTCAAGCCCTGCGAAACCGTAGTAAACGCCGCTCTCGATTGCTTCGCATCCGCCGACTTTGAGGCCTTCGATAGGAATATTGGCAGTAGGTATTTGCAATTCTTTGGAGCCTCGCCCAAAACCCTTGATGACGGGCCCCGAAAGGCGGAGTGGAAAAGGTGGCGACGGGCCCTCTTTGGGGCCGGATGTGAGGGCACGCTCAGTTGCCGGTGCCCGCATTTTGCGAAACGGGAATGTTTGTGAGTTTGAAAGGGTTTTTATGGGTTTAATGAATTGTGGTTAGGAACTCGGGGGGGGGGGTGGGGGGGCTTTATCCCAAAGAGAAGTGGGGCAATTGGAGGGGCGCTGATACGGCTCATCCCGTAAGTTAAATATGTATGGTGATATTTCCAATTTATTTATACCGCCTTCTCTCTCCCTTCTCTTTACGGCAAAATTAAACAATACCAACCCCAAGGAAAAAAAGTTTACCATCAAATCGAAATGTCCCATTTTGAAAGAAAAGATACCGGAGTGTTCAGCGCTTGAATAATAATAAAGTTGTGGGAAAAGAGCAAAAGAAAAAAAGAGCTAAGCAGACTGAAAGATACCCTTCAGGATGATATTGACTGATAGAAAGCTTAGTACCACACACGAGGTGAAGATGCATATATAGAGTGGGAAGCCTCGTCGATCTTGTAGAGTACAACGATATGGGAAAGAGAAAAAAAAGAATACCGGCAAAAACAATGGAAAAATCACCATCAGAACAAAACCAAATATCCCGCACGTTATACCTCATTGGGAGGTAAACAAATGAAATCTTTTAAGAGAATGTAGTTTTGGGGTTATCAAAGATAACACCGCAATCAAAAGAATAGATACGCCAGCAAAAAGGTTACTAAACACAGGGCAGCACAAATTTGGACGGATACACCTTCCGGTGGGTGAGTGGCCAAACCCATACCAACGGAACCTTCAGCGGTATGCGACTTAGAGTCTGAAGCGACAGCTGTGCTCTTGCGCTCCCGAAGACCCTGTTGATGCTGTTTGACCTGTTCTTGTAATCTAGTAATAGTGGCCTTCGCTTCAGCCAGTTGAGATGCCAAGTCATGGCTACTACTCCCCGAACTAGGGGATCCGTACTGGGTATTGGCGACACCTCGAATAACGTCCCCGGTAGATGAGTGCCCATCCGATTTGGGTTCGGATTTAATAGCCGGCGCAGGTAGGGTACCGGAGGTCGCTGGTTCATCCGATGGCGTGGGGGAGGTATATGGAGGAGGAGATGAGCGAGACTGGGTATCATTGAACTGCCAGTTTTGTGAGCCAATTGATACTTTTCTGGAGATTGGAGGGTGTAGGCTCAAAGCCACTAGCTCAACTTACCAAGATGTCTTGGACTATTTCCCCATTAGGCGAATTTGCCTTTTCATCGGGATCAAGAAACGTGACACGGATCTTCTTCTCTTGAATGGCAGATTTTTCGTTCTTTTCCACATGCGCCCACTGATTATCAAGTTAGGAACAAAGAGTCGACCGTGATTATAGACCATGGGGATCTCACAATCTGCTGGACACTGTTGTACTCCTTTTCTGCGGTGATGGCAACAGACTGGACAAGGAACTTATCACGACACTTGTAACCCTGTGGCGGATCTTCCTTCATCGCCTGGAGGAGGACTATACTTGTTGTTAGTGTACCTAGATCCCACTGCCGTAGGTTGGAGCTTAATCCTGATACCTTGAACCTCGACATCCTTTCCAGCTTCTATACGGCCGGAATTTGGCCTCACACAGTACCTGACCAATTACTCAGCAACTTTTACTCGAAACCCCATGTCAGAGATTTTTGACTCGTGAGCACTCACTGCTTAGGGGCGGTTGTTTTCACCTGATTGACGCTTAAGTTAATAACAACTTCACAAAAGAGCCCGAATATCAACAAACAAACCTTGAAGGCAACAGGATCATAGTTGTTGTTTTTGATGCGAAGCGTTCGAGTTACCTCGTGATTAAAAGGACCTAGTTCCAAAGCCAAAGTTATCAGCAGCTGCCGGGTGCTTCCCCCCTTCCTTTACCGTCGCCTTTACCCGCGAAGACATCAAGTAGGTGGGGAGGTGCCATACGTTCGAATCCTAACTCGGAAGGATCAAGTTCGATGCTCATATTTGGCGACTCTTCGATGATTAAAAGTAATAAGTGGAGAGAATGAGGTCGGTTCTGAGGGCACTAGTGCTCGGTTGAAACTAGTTTGTTCTGACGGGAGAAAATATCTAGAGGTTATAGGCAGCAGCAGCCGCAGTAGATTTGTAGGGAGGTATTGCGGTGGTGCTGATGGTGTGGACGAGTGTGGACGAGTGTGGACGAGTGTAGTTGTGGATACTGTGGTACTTGCGTTCACTACTATGGTTGTGGTTGTGGGTTATCTAACAAGTGCTTGTTATGGGGGTTGAAGGCTGTATGTAGAAAGTAGGTGTGCTTAAGGGGGGACGAGAAGCTGCTGGGCGAGGGAGAGAACAGTGTCAAGTTACTAGTGTGTGTGAGGTCAGCACGAGCAAGTGTCGCGATGGATGGCTATTCGGTCTTCTGGCCTCTGCGCTTGCTTGTGTCTCTGTTGGCCGTTCAACTTAAACTTGCTGCGTGTCTGAAAACTGGCGTCCGCCCATTGCACTGCCACTAGACACCCATGCATACATGTAGCTATGCCACAATTTCGTTGGAGAAAGTCTCCCCCACATCATCCACCAAGCCACACCCAACGCCATTCTCTAGGTGACGTCGACTGTCACCTCCCGCCTTTAGTGTTACAGCTCCTACCCCACCGCTGTATCTCGGTGTTAATCAAATATCTTCTTACTCTTCGGAACCAACCGACACCCATTTTATTTCTTATTCCGTTCCTTGCATCGATCTTAGCCATGGTTCAAGGAGATTATGATAGGCTCGTGGAAATGGGATTCGACGCCGGACGTGTCACTCTGGCTATCAAAGAGACTAAGCGTAGTAAGTCGCATGGCTCGTTCTAAGCTATCCTAAGCCATACTAAGGTACAATAGTTGAAGATGCTCTGACTTGGCTTGATCAGAATCAAGATATACCACTTGAGACACTCAGAACTGCAACCGAACAGGCTGGCTCGTCCTCGTCCGCTCCGGAAGGCGGGAATGATTATGATGGCGACGAAAAATCCGAGATCCCCGGTACTGCGGCCAGTATGAAATGCTCGGACTGCGGAAAGCTTTTCTCAAGTGCAGAGCGTGCACAGTATCACGCCACCAGAACGTAAGCTTTTAGATCTGTAGAGTCTACAAGTCTCATCATCTGATGTGTAGTCTTGCTGATCTCAAGTAAGCGAGCACCAGAACTTCGAGGAGTCCACCGAGATTATAAAACCTTTAACTGAGGAAGAAAAAGCAGCAAAGCTACAAGAACTCCGCGAAAGGTTAGTGGTTTCTTAACTTTCCCGGAATTCTAGATTCACGGTAGCTGACCCTCTTGGCAGGCTAGCAGAAAAAAAAGCTTCGCAAGCTATTAAAGATCGCGAGGAACAGAAAAAAAACGAGGCACGAACATCAGTAATTATTCATCTCTTTTAATGCTAATTCATTTACAGCTCATTCGCCGTAAAAAAGGACAAGATTCCGATAAAATCAAAGAGGAGCTCAGGAGGAAAGAGCAGTTGAAAGAGGTTGAGAAACGTAAGCAGGAGAAAATTGAGGATGCCGCAGCAAAGGAGAGGGTTAGGCAACAAATTAAAGAAACACAAGAATTACGAAGACAACAAGCAGAGCGAGAAAAGGCAGCACGGGAGGGAAAGATTATAGAGGAGCAGCGACCTGAATTAACCAAGCCAGCGGCGCCCAAAACCATCGCATCTCACACAGAGACACGCCTTCAGCTTCGTTTACCTTCTGGCCCGCCATTGATAAAAACTTTCTCGGTAGATACTACCCTATTTGAGGTCGCCGAGGCTGTAAGGGAAGAAAGAGGTACAACATTCATTCACATAGCCATTTGCTAAAAGAAGGTTTATAAAAAGTTTCTAATGTCATTTAGGCATTGAAGTATCCTCGATTACAACAACATTTCCTCGTAAAATTTACCAGCAAGGGATTGACTTTGGTCAAACTCTTAAAGAAGCTGGGATGGTACCCTCGTGTGCCTTGGTTGTGGCATAAGAAAGCACTCTGATCAAACTTAAATATAAAAGCTCCCAGCAGATCAACGCGTTTCTTTCCATTTCTAGTTACTAAATAGCTTCCTTCATTGAGAGGCGTAAATGGAGTTACAAATCTCTTTTTTCTTAAACGTGAATCTTGTGAAACGCTAGAAGATTTTCGCATATTATCAAGTAAATTTAGATTCATACTTCATGAGACTGGAGCTATCTGGAGTTCCATTGTTCGTTTAAAATAAGATACTATTTTACTCTATTAATCTTTGAATTTAATTTAAGGGTCAAAGTTGAAGGCATCTCACCTGTTTCTGATAACCCCTCATGCACCGAGATCCGTGGTTTCCAGTTTAATCGTTCCTTGGCTCTTGATATGTCTGGTTTCCGCATCGGTGGGTCATCAATCACTGCAGGTAGGTATACCACGTTTGATGTAGATGGTTGGTCTCTCTGTTCGTTGACAAGACCAATGACCATATTCGCAAATTCTTTGATTGTAAATTCCTGTGGATTGCCCAGGTTGACGGGTTCTGTACAATCGCTTTCCATTAATTGAACAAGCCCGTCTATCAAATCGTGCATATATTGGAAGGATCTTGTAGCGGATCCGTCCCCATAGACCGTGATATCCTCATTCCGCAAAGCTTGCAGGATAAAGTTAGATACAACCCTCCCATCGTTGAAATTCATACGTGGACCTACAACAGTTAGTAAAGGCAAGAAAACCATCTACAACAACTACTAGGAACGCATGATCCATGCACTCGGAACAAGAAGAATCTAGGTATGCAGGTTCTATACTACTTTACCCGTATGCTTCTCTTTTCTCTCTGCGTTTTGTAGCTGTGCCCAGCCAACAGAATCCTTGTTTGGGCAAAGCTCATTTTCGGTTTCTTTCCTTCCTGCCGCTAGAACATACTATAGGGAGATAGATAAAAACAAATCAGAACATACCAAAGGTGTTGAAGATGCGGGCAATCCGCACATCCACGCCGTCCTGTCGTGCATAGCTGTATGTAAGTGCCTCCGCTACGCGTTTCCCCTCGTCGTAGCAGGCGCGCGGACCAAAACAGTTGACATGGCCCCAGTACTCTTCATTTTGTGGGTGCTCTTTAGGCGAACCATAAATTTCCGAAGTGCTGGCGAGAAGGAAACGTGCCTTCACGCGTTTTGCAAGTCCAAGCATGTTGTATCTAGACCCAGAAAAAGGAAGTGTAAGCCCAGAAATAAAGGTAAATATACACCCCCTTTTATTTATTTTTTTTATTTTTTTTTGTTGGCTGACTGGCTTCATTCAATTGGATAAAACTTAGAGTGCCAGGCAACATACGTCCCAAAAAAGCTCGTCTTCAATGTCTTGACAGGATTCGACTGATAATGCACCGGACTCGCGGGGCAGGCCAAATGATAAATCCGATCAACCTCAACGAGAAGTGGATCCACAACATCATGGCTATGTCGGGTTTAAAGGTCCTAAGTGATAAGAAACGGATTATTCTCTTGATTTCATAATGGGGAGAGGGCAATTTGCTTTAAATAAGGAGAAAGTAGTTTTTCTCCTTACATACCGTATCATTTCAAAATTTGGATGGCCAATCCAATGCACGACATTCGCCTTGGAGCCGGTGAAGTAATTGTCGACACAGATAACATCGTGTCCCATGAGCATCAGGCGATCCACCAAATGAGATCCAACAAAGCCGGCGCCCTACGGTAATTCTCGAAAATAAATATAAGCTCTGCATGAAACGTTTTTTACAAAGCACAGGAATTGGACTATGGGGGGGGGTGATAAAAACGAGGTAAGGGTGATTGTGTATTATTGCATGTACTTACACCAGTTACCAAGATACGCTTCTTACTCAATGGGTTCAACTTTTTGACAGATGGGAAGTCTTCCTGAGCCCTCGTGAAGGTGACAAACGAACCTTCTGTATGACCGTTGGCAATCACATCTTTGAGATACAGCGAACGCAGAACTTCATGAGGAATTTCTCCGCCGACTAATGGATTGCTACTGGCATTTTTCTGATTCTCGGGAATATCTGAATTTGAAGGGTTGCCAAGTATAGTCGCCGACATTTTTCAAATAAATAATAGAGACAAGTGAGTCTCCGTTTTTGTTAAATGTGCCTAGTTGGTTACAGATGTGAAGAAGCGGGGCTGTCGTTAAGTTATAAGAGGTGGGGCGGGTACATGGATGTGTGTACTTTTGGGGCTGAGGCTCTTCCCGATGACGAGTGGACCGTGCACAGAGTTCGGGGCTGTGACGAGAAAACTTGTGGAGAATAAACAAAAAAGATGTGTCTGATTTGCAATAGGGCAGAGAATCAGATAAGTAATGTGTAGGCATATGTGTATGGTCAGCAAGGATGTATGTAAGGCAGGTGATCTAGAGAAGCTGAGTTCCATGTAGGTACATACAAAACGTACCACGCATGTAGCTAGCAGTTGAGCGGCGGGAAGCCACTGCAGGCGATCCGCTTGCCCACTCATGATCATTTAGTCTTTTCATCTTTTTTTTCCCTTTCCATCTGGCAAAAAGGATAAAGCAGCGCTGTTGTCGTCGTTCGTTCGTTTTACACGCAGGCGCCACACCCCATACGTGATCTATCCACCGAACGTGGATGCCACTGGAATCTGCATCGTACGCAAATCGACTCCGTCCATCCAGTGGAATCCATCCACCTTCTTTTTCTCACTCTATTTTCTTACATGCCCAAGTAAGTAGTGCACTTACACTACTTCTTCTTCTTCCTTATTTCCCTTTTATTCCTCCATTTCTCTCTTTCTCTCCCTTCCCTCCTCTCCTCTCCTCTCTCTCCCTCTCCCCTACTCTCTGTCTTCCCTTTTATTTTCCCTTTCCCTTTCTCTCCTTCTCTTGGATAGTGGATCTGCTGCGTACATACATACATACATACATACATACATACATACATACATACAAACATACATACATACATACATACATACAAACATCCAAACATCCAAACATCCAAACATCCAAACATCCAAACATCCAAACATCCAACTCCCCCTCCTTCTTCACCACCACTACGAAGTAGTACAGTACCGTAGTATCAACAGCATCAACCGACAACAGTCACAACAAAAGAGATCAAAATTACTCCCGCCTACCGCTTTCCTAACATATATCCATTAATTCTCTCCAAACGCATAATGAACAACCTTCCCGATTCACCGTCTTTTAACTCTCATCCCACAAATGTTCGTTACTCCCCGCCTCTTCGTTTTGGTAAGCCGCGTTTCCCTTTTTGAAACTATTGCTCTTTTAAATCCTATATTTGGGTTTAAAGATTTCTAATACTCTGTCAAGCCTCTCAAGGAGGTAAAAAAAGAAAGGCAGATGAACAGGATGATGGACGGTCCGGTATGCACGACGACAACCGTTACTCAGAAGATAGCCAAATGAATTCAACAAATAGTCTCCCTCGTTCTCCTGGCACCTCTCAGCGCATGATCAGTAAGCGCCAACGCAGCGACGTTACAGGTCGACCTCTACCGCTCACCCGCCTGCTTGAAACGGTCGACTCCCACACCTTAAAATCGATGCTACAAACCATTTGTGATCGACACCCAGGGCTTACCACCGAGGTTTTATCATTGGCTCCACGGCCTACGGTAAACTCAGCTCTATCAACTTTGAGCAATTATGAAAGCACAATGCGGTTAGCCTTTCCTTATGGTGGCAACTCCGGAGCAGATTATGCATTCAATCGTGTCCGACCTGCACTTAATGAGCTTCTCGACGCACTTTCCGACTACACTCCTCATTTTCTCCCTCCAAATGAGTCACAAGCCGCTACAAGCTTGACGTTTTTAGACGAAGCAACCCATATCATTCACCGCCTACCCAACTGGGACAATCCGCTTCACAATCATTCGAAAAATATGGCCTACGAAGAGATTACAAAGGCGTGGGTGTTGGTAGTACAAGAAGCAGCTAAGCGTGGAGCTGGAATCCAGTTAGAATATGGTGGTTGGGGAGCAAAGCTTGCGAAGCACGTCGAGCAGTCGCAAGGGAGGATGCAATCGGCTCTGGTACATTTAAAGCAAGCCGTGGGACACGATGATTACGGCAAAGAAACTAATAAATTCAGCGGACGAAACTTTAATATGCATTCTGCGGGTGTTCAAGTCCCTGTCCGTAGTTGGTAGATATCATTCCGCTGCTTGTGGCGGTTTTTCTGAATAATTATCCCTTGTTCTCTCCCTCTCTCTCTCTCTCTCGCTCTCGCTCTCCCCCCCTTCTCTCTTCGCTTTTCTTCTCTTCTCGCCTCCAATTGTTTCTTGCGGGTATTGTCTTTAGGTTGTTTATGACTTTCAGTTACCGTTTTCTATATTTACTCTCTTCCGTAACCAGAATTTCTTGTTCTCTTGCTTTCCTATTCGGTGTATCTCATATCCTTTCCTTCTTTTTCCTTCTCGTTCTCATTGTTTGGGGCATACACTCCCACTATTTCTTGTGCTACGATGAACTGGCGTAGACGTCGTTATGTCTTTTGAACATTATCATGTACATTCTCACTGTATAAAACACACACTAAGCTGCATCAAATTTGTAATCTAGACCTCCGGACCACCCTACTAGTAGGGTGAAGTAAGATTTACATGCTCCTTAGATAATCAGATACCTACATGTATATATCATGTGCGGTGCCGTCCACATCGCTATAAGGCGATTCAGGCCCTATCCAACGTGTGTTGTAAAGACTATCTGAAATCAAATTCTTTAGCCGGCTCTTACATTACACAAAATTGACGGGGAAGACACTACGCTCTCATGTTTGTCAAAGAAAAATCCGTGACACAATATCAAAAAGCCACCCGGGGTCTTGCCATCCTTCACCTTCATCCCTCAGTCGCCGTTGCTCCTCTCGTGCGCTCCGATCACCGGGTGTCTCAACTCTCCCTCGTTCTTTTTTACCCTTTACACACACACGTTCCTCTTCATATCCATCCAAAGATTCGTCGGAATCAGTATCATCGTCGGCAAATACCGACCACCCAATCAGTCGATCCACAAATTGCCCAACCCCAAACCCTCTGGGAATATTAATGTATTCCTTCTCTTCATCCTCCACCTGATGCTTCCATTCCTCCTCTCCTTCATGGCAATTATCTCCCCGTGTTGGACTAAAGCCTTCCTCAAGTGACTCCAATCCATTCGTGTAGAACTCGCTGCTAAAATTTCTTGATAGCCGGCGCCTTGGTGTGAGAGGCGAGAACTCGTCATCCGCACCATAGTATATGCTACTATCGTCGTCGTCCCCTTCCCTGACAAGGCTAGTTGAACTAGCACGGCTAGTTAACCAACTCTGACCTTTGCTTTCACGTGTTTCAGATGTGAGCGCTGCACCAGTCCTCTGCAGCCATTGATTAGATGTATAATGTGAACTCGATAGATGGGAGGATGATTTGGATTTGGGAAGTTCGGTATGGCAACTACGTTGCGAGGTGAAGGATTGGTTTCTGGAGAGAATTCCGGGAGTCGTTGGTGCCTATAAGATTACAAAATTATGTAAATGATTTGCTCAAGTCTGCTGAAGATCATGTATATATAGGCATGGCTCTCTTTATGCCGAAAGAAGGGATAGAAATTCCCCACTTATCGGTCTAATTCAAGAAATAAATTATACATGGGTGGGGAAACCAACCGAAAGTCCCTGAATATAAGACCCAGGCCTTCCCATTTCACTTTTGTTCTTGAAATCCCGCTCTGTTATGGAGGCCGATGTGAGTGGTGATAACGACAAATGACTGAAATTGATGTTTCCTGTTGACCTTCTCGAATGGCGCCTACTCTGAGATAAAGGTGTCCTGTTTAATGCCTCGAAATCCGCCATAGATACTGTGAAGTCCGAGTGAGATGGGGAGTGGTTGTTGTCGTCCAAACGATGGATGATGACATCCGGGGCAAAATGGGTTGGATGGGTGGTGGGTGGTGTCAATGTATTAAGTAGAATCACGTGTTAAAATTTAGCTCTCGGGTGCGACAGCATACAAGAATTAATTTCAAGAGCCAATGGACTATCGGGCCACGGAAAACCCACTTTCGCAATAATTCTCCCTATCACTGTATTTGGGCGCAGTCCATTAGATGCATGTGAAATCAAAGCTGTCGGGAAGGCTCAGATACATGTATGTACATACCTCTAATAATACTGTGCAACATATACCTACGTAGAATATATGCAAACCTACATGTAGGTCTTGGTGTAATAGAGCCTATTTGACAACTGTCGATTGACAATTGACAGTTCAGCTTTGACAGTTACAGGTCCCAAAATTGACATTGTACTTAAATTATTTTAGTAGATCTCGACCATTATTAGTGGTGACGAGATCGAGGCATATAAGGCCCTTTACGGACGGACTGACAGAGTTCCGGTACCCTGTACCGATACCCTCATCAATCAAAATTGACGATTCGGCAAACCGCTATTGCAGCCGGCGAACTGTCAATTGTCGAAATCGACAGTTGTCAAATAAGCTCTAATGAGGTTGCGCTAGTGTTCAAATGCAACAGAAAGCTGTAATCGCTGGAAAACTCACTTTTATTCAGTTTATGTTTTTTTTGAGCCTAGGAAGAGACGAATTGTTGACCATCATCCTACTCTACGGGTCTGTTGTCAAATTTCAGTGGCCGTTATCGTCTGGTCCACCGAAACCTGCTCAGAATCTGGCGCTCTGCAGCCTTGGTAACTTTACACCAAGAATTACTGTTTGTGGGTATTTCTTCTTGTAATCTCAATTCGATCATTATTACCCTATGTAGAAAATTAAGCACCAGATTCTGAGCAGGTCTCGGCCGACCAGGCGATACATGTCCCTATATGGCGCATGGTATTTATCTTCCTCTTCACGCCTCGCACAGGCTCTTCTGTGTACAGCCACTCATCAAAAGTGTTCGTGATTCGGGCTTAATGTGACATGTCCGGAATCAAAGTGCAGCAACAGTCAAGGGTGGTCAAAGACAATATTAGACATTCATGATTTTTGTTACTCACTGGATATAATTATATAGATACATTTTAGTTCCTCAATTTGAATTACCATAGACTACGGTCTGCATGTAATTAATGAAGTAAAAAAAAAAAAAAAAAAAAGCCCCTCAATTTGACCATAAAGTCTGGTAAGCCACATTACGCACGGGCCAACTTTGATGTGAATGAAGCGTTTTGGCAGCCAACTTCTGTGTCTAAATATTTAGTTCTTGGCGACCGGTTTTTGGTGTGGATAGCCCGCCAAGAGCTCGAAGTTTGAGCTCTGAATTTGGAAATCTGGGTGTTGCCAAAACGAACACTTTTGATGAGTGGCTGTAGAGTCGTTTACTGCCACTTGACGAACAGGGGTTCCAAGTAAGGCAAGCTGCTTATTGGCTCAACGCCCCTGTTCGTCAACTGGCAAGAGCCGGTAAACGACTGTACTCGTAATTTTCTAGAGTTTGGTGATATGCAGACCCAGTCCAGTTCGGAAACGTTAGAAAATTACGAGTAGGTACTTTTACTTTAGAGTCCAATCACTTCTGGCGCTGCAAGATCTTAAGACCAATATTGAGACGTAAAACCGCCCGATTCTCAATATTGCATGGCCGCTTTTTTCAATCATCTCAACACATCTGATTTGCCCTCTCTGCCAGATCTCCATGGATATGCAGGATTGTGGTTTCTTATTTTCTTTTCTACTCCACAATTGAGATCGTGATATCGCCAAAACTCGATAAATTGGCTACCTCCGGCCAGAGATTATCTCTTTAACGATTGGTTGAAAGCTATAGATCAGCCTCAGAAGTATCCATTAGTAGTAATTTGAATCGAGTTTTGGCGGTATAGGACTAACCACACCCGGACAGTCATCGAGTTACATACATGTACAGCGGTAGGTAATAAGTGATGGAAGGGCTGAGATGGAGTAATACCTGCTTTGAGTAAAACGTATCCATCACTTATTACCTACCGCTGTATAGTACCGTAGGTCCTGATTGGGTAGTAGGTATATGTATCCTTACAGCGATGGGGAAAATTATTGTAGAAGTATGGCAAGTGTCCTATTGGCCAGGGCAGCCACTTAAACCCTGTTTTTGGACCCCTGTTTCTACAATAATTTTCCCCATCGCTGTAAAATACTTGATTAATAAACATCGAGTGATAATGCATGACTGCTTTTCTCGGGCACTCTCTATCCCATGGTCTGTCAATGCTGACTATTTTTCGTGGGGCTAAAAGCCAAACGAAACCCGAGCGAGGGATTGGTCGGGGATTGATTCAGATCCGATTTGTTAGCACTAGTCACTCCTCTGGTCCCTACGAAACGGGTCAGGGACCATAGGATAGATAATCAACCCTTAGGATCTTTTTTCATTGTCCTATGGAAAATAGTTTAGAACTATTCGCATAGTCTGAGGAATTGGAATTGTATGATAAATAAGCGACAGGCCGGTATCAGAAAGTTGGTTTGAGTTGTAAAGGCCTAAGGCTATTAATAACGAGTCGCTGTAGCCGCTGAAAATCCATGTTGATTCAGCCATTTACTCTGCATAACTTGTCAGGCAAATTGCCGCGCATTGAGAGCATGCACCGTCATAGAAATTTCTAATGAGGACCATAGTTCAATTTCAGTTTTATATACGTCATTCTACATCACTCAGAGAAGCTTTAATATTTCCTAACTAAACACAGAGGAAAATTAAACGCCCTGGATAGAAAGCTATAATATGCGTTACACTTTGCCACCCGCAACGGTACTTGAGTGCTTGGGAGAGACGAATCGTTTGAACGCAGCACCGATGAAACCATCCATAGGCTTTTGATCATTGTAACCCTCCGATGCGTGGTGCCCTCTTATGGTTTCAAGGTTCTTGAACATTGGACCGCCTCGACCATCATTACCCCCGCCAAATGACTGACAACGAACATATTAGAGATTTCAATAATATTCAACAAACCAAGGGAAGGATTTATATGCAGCGTACCAATCGCTTCTTTTTCCCCTGTGCCTCCTGGTGGGGAGAATCATCAACAGATGATGTGGTAGAAACCCTGCGAAGCGGGTTCGCATTCTCATCTAGTGATTTGTATGAGTCTGCTTGTGTGTTGTATCCATCCCCTTGAGTATAAGATCCTACAGCGGGAGGGCTTGTGCTTCCTTGAGACATTGTGAGGTAGGGGGTTTTTAGTTAAGTTGTTGGAGTTGAAGTCGCCGTATTTGTAACGATGTGAGGGATAGAAAGAATCCCTAAGTTCGAGAATTAGCCCCCTTTTTATATAAGGTGACCCTCTGCGCTGAGAATTACCTACGTCATCACATAAATCAAGCAAAGTGTGGGGGAAGAAAGCCTGGCCCCGCGATCTTTGTGACAAGCTCGACTATCACTAGGTATTCCTCGATCTTGCCTGTGCGGGTGTAGATCGCTGAGATGTACCAACTCACGACCAGGTGCTAATGGGCAGCTTTTACTCGGTAATAAACCTAATCCTCATTCCGTAAACCTTTTGCTGTAAAGTCACTGTCTTTTTCTGGTGTCTCCACAGTCTGTAGTAGCTCACCACGCCGTCGCGGGCCTAATATGTCTCTGACGAACGAAGGGATAAGTACGATTAAACGAGGGCCTAGGGTGGACAAATTCTGTTTTCAGCGTGGTACATATGGGGTTCTTTATGGCTCACTGTATTTCTGACCATTCAGAAGCCCCTCCGGCCGCCGAGAGCTACCGATATTTCTGGAGTACGCCCATGGGCTTAAAGCAAAGTGGTGGTAGAAAATCGCTTGCTGATTGGCTCAAGTCACGGGAATATGCGTACACCACCAGTTTTCCTTAACTTTCCTCTTACCACTTTGCTTTAAGCCCATGGGCGTACTCGCCAGAAACATCGGTACCTCAAACTCGGTTTTTGCGGGACGTCAATACCATGGTATTTCCCTGGAATATGAAGGTGTGTAAGACAGCGTAGTATTTGCCCAAAACCATGGTATTAAAAAATACGTCTGGAGGTACATGTATGTATTCTCTCGCTACTTAACTACATGTATGTACCCGCAACACAACCACCATGGTAGCTATATGTAGCTCCATCCGAACATCTTTCTGTTTAGGTAAATCTCAGTTTTAATTTTCAGGGTAATACTACACAGTTTCCTATACCACGTTCGTCCGAACAGGCACAAAATCATATGCTACTTCATGGAAACCACCCAGTTTGGATCGCCCAAAGAACTACGGCGAGCAAAGAACTACGGCGAGTGTTTCAGAAAGCCTAGTAACTATCAATCCCGGCACCTCAGTCATCGATCTAAACTTGTCGAAACATAAAAACCATATCATCTTGATATTTTTAAGTTTATTTCCCTTCCATATTCCCGTAAAATCTTTCGTATCATACAAGAATGAAGCCTTCTGCCTCGCCACCCATGATAGCTCCTCTATTGGTAACCTTTCCATTTTTTGTGCGGGGGCTTTATCATAGGATATAGTCGTCCCAAGTGATAATTGATGTTGTTCTTCTTGATTGGAGGTCCTTTCTGTTTCACCGTACATGGTCCAGTCAGCCCACTCCTACAGATTTGGGGTGTTAGGAAAGTCATCCACCTTAGCATCCATGCAGCTCCTCAGCTGCTCTTCAATCTTTCCACACCCTTCCACAGCATATCCTTGAGACGCCCAGCAACTTAACAATGTCGCCATCACACCGATGCACGGATTTTTTGAAGCCTGGTTGGGGTTGGTGACGCGGAGATTCCGCAGAGGCGGGAGACGCATTATCTGCCACAACTATGTGTGAGTAAGTCTTGAAACATGGGGAAACCATTTTGTTACCTCTTGGACCATCTTTTCGATCTTTGGGTAGCTGTGTAAGAACTTTCGATGGATGAGCCGTTGTGTGGAGGAGAAAATTGGCATGCATTTGAGCCGCATGATCTACATACATATATCACGTGATACTCGTTACAAATTATTATAACCCTTGGCCGGACCGTGCACCGCTTAGTAGGGCAATTGTCCTGCCTTTTACGGTTGGTTTTTACGGTTGGCAACGGCATCAGAGCCAATCAAGAATTTACAACAGTTGCCACAACTTACTAGAGTAAGCTAGTGAGAGCTGAAAGAAGTATATGCAAGTAGGTGTTTCCGAATTTGGTTGGATGCGAGGTTCCAGTTATTTATAATTCGTGCAGCTTAGACTCTCTCATCGCAACAGGATACCCAGCACAGGGACATTGCACCATGGGCGGGGGTGGCCCATTAAATAGCGGCGAGATTAACCTGTTTAGGAGAACATACCTTACACCCCTTGCTCCGTCAAACCGATGTTCGCAATCGAATTTTTCACGTCAGACTAAACTTCATATAGTACAGCAAATTCTTATGATACTAAATATTGATACAAAGAATGCTTCACTGTTAAACCCTCGGCTGCGAGAAACAAGTTTTTTTATACCCTGCTGATGTAGAAAGTATGGGCACAAGTCCATGCACTAATAGTCATCTCCCCTACTAATTACCTCCTTTACTGTGGGTCTAAGAAGGATCGTCTAAAGAACGAATGTCAGCTATCAAAATTCAGAAAATTCAAGAACATATCCCCCCCAAAGCTTACATGTTCAAATTGGGCGGTGTAAGAGCCCTTGATATCGCATAATGGAGGATAGGCTTCTACGATCCCGTTTGCTACGAGGTTGTTCAACTAAACTAGGTCAGTGTGCTTCTATGAACTCAAGGACCATGGATAGCAAACCCCTAAAAGATATTTGTCTTGCCCAAGACGATCGAGATATCTCCTACAGAATGGCAGGGTACCAAAGTTTTTTTGAATGACGTTAAGGATGTTCTTCGCCGAAGATAGGCGTAACGAGGCATTAGGTGCATCCAGGTTCTTGGCATAATGTGATGTTTCAAGCTGTAAGAAGTAATCAGTAACCGCAAGCAACGAGTTGAGTAAAATAGAAAGAATATGCAAGGACTCACATCATCCCTAACATGTCCTTTACCCGTACTTCCAAAAGTTTCTATAGCAAATGTTTCTCCCTCTTCCATCTTTGTCTGGTCCCCGCCCTTGACTATAGGAACGCTCTTTCCACCATGAATCTGGAATTGGTTGATATTGTGACCATTAAGGTTACGAATAGGCTTGACTTGATGGGTCTGACCACCAATCTCTACTTCATAACTTTCCATGACCTCCTGGATCGCGGCGCCTATGTCGCACATACGGACATCAATACCAGCCTCCCTAATGCCAGTATTCGTCGCATCTTTAACTGCAGCCAGAAGATTATCGTATACAGGGTCAAATGTCATGGTGAAAGCACTGTCGACAATCCTTCCATTTACGTGAACACCAAAGTCTACTTTCATGACATCCTCCTGGTGCAAAACTATAGAAAACTGTTAGGATAAGGGTCGAAATTCATTTGTTGTGGATGGAAAACCTACCCATCTTGTTTCCAGCATTAGGTGAGTAATGGGCAGCACAATTGTTAATGCTCAAACCACAAGGAAACCCCATACCCCCTAGAAGGGAATCGCCCTCGGTAAGTCCGTCATGTCCTACTAACGCTCTCACAGAGTCTTCGATTCCCTCAGCAATTTGTGTGAGAGTCATCCCCGGCTTCACGGTTTTTTGGGCCCATTGCCTCACTTGACGATGAATCTCCGACCCTTTCCTGTACTCGGTTAAAAAGTCGTTGTTCATGCGGTCCAAATGTCGTTTTTCTTCGTCTGTCTTCCTTTTCAAGTTCTCATCCATATATTCGCACTCTTCACCTACGGGGAAGCTTCCATTTGGAAATAGTTGATCTACCGGTACTCTTGGAGGGTTGGACTGGACAGTGGCCCCTGCTTTTGTCTTCTTCTTGGGCTTCTTCTTCTTCTTCTTTTTCTTTGTAGCTCCTATATACGCCTTAGGACTAAAAAAACCTTAAGGTAACTGGTTTAACAAACCTGTCGCTCCAGCAGGTGCAGCATCTACCTCATCCTCATCTCCAGAGTCTTCGTCAGCTGCTTGATCGTTTGAAACATCTTCCTCTTTGTTTTTCTCCTCGGAAACTAAACAAAAGGAAAGGTTTAGAAGGTCAGTGGGTGGTCTCTACATCATGCGGGGTAGTTATAATAATAATAAATACTCTTAAGTCTCTGTTCCAGTTCCGCCGTAGTTGTCTCCATACTGCCCATTCTCAGCAAAGTAATTGGCGTGCCTTTAAAGAGAAGATATCTAAACCTTCAACTTCAAAAGAGACCGGTTTACCAGAGGATGAACTGGTGAAAAGAATAGGTGATGCGTGTTATTTCTTTTTCCGGGCTAGTAGTGGGTTGGGTGAGAGCGGTTGCACGGCGTTTTGCGCACCAGTCACTCAGCCGCCCAAACGTCATGTATGGTGCGCACTCTTAAAGGTGGCTGCAATAGGGCCTCATAGGCCAATAAGAGGGCATTACTGCCACGGATCAGTCAGGTTTGCTTTTCTGGGGGTATAAATGGTTCCACTTTGCTCAGTCTTGGCGCATTTTACATTGCTAGGGCTACAGATATTAAAAATCTGCAAAAATAGAACTAAACTTCATCTCTTTGACTAGAGTTCTATTTTTCCACTTTTCTTTTACCATTTTCCGTTGCAAAGCCTTAGGCTTTTGAGATTTCGTCGCGATCCGCTACCTTTAAGCGTGGGCGCACCATACATGGTACAGGAGGTGTTCTAAGTATCCCATGATATAATTCCATATACCTACCCCCAAACCAGTACTGCAATTCGGTATGACCGTAGGTGATGCTACCGCGCTCGATTTCTCGTACCCACGCCTTCCATTCCAATAGGCATATGCACACCTCTACCATATATCATTCAGAAACCGAGGGGGGCACCTATTACGAAACTCTCAATCTGCCCTCAAACTCAACGCGTGCAGAGATCAAAAGGTAAAACCATATAATATACTTGCCTTCTCTCTCTACATACACTGACCCACACATAGACGATACTTTGAATTAAGCAAAGCTCATCACCCGGACCGCAACCGTAATGACCCTCTAGCATCAAACCGCTTCATCAAGATAAGCACCGCCTATGCTATCCTTGGACATGAAAAACACCGCGCTAAATACGATTTCGAACTCGCACGGAAGCGTGGGAGCAGGCCTGCTGGCCCTGTAGGGAGTCGTCCTGCGAGTGGATTAAGCAAGAGGCGCGGCCAGTTTCACGGGCCACCACCTTCGTTTTTCAGAAATGGTGGGTGGAGTAGGTTCAAAGGGAAGTCTACACATGCAGGGCAAGAAAAGCCTGGTTCTAGCGCAGATAGCGGGTTTGGAGCGGGTGGCCCAACAAATGCAAGGACTGATGATGTCCCCCATTTCGACTACGGACAAAAGTATCGGCAACATGAGGAGCAGCAGAGCCGGTGGGCGCAAAGAGCCAAACGGCACCGATTAGAGCCCGATACCAGTATAATATATCCCTTAATTGGTGTAACAACTATATTAGTTGGAGTAGTTTCGATAGCTGTTTATGTAACCCCATAGAGCCTAGTTCTTTAATGGGATATATTCAATGGCGGGTGCTAGTGCAAAATATTGATTCATTGCTCTTTGTGTAGCCATAGATCATTGTGGCTTATTGCTGGAACAGAAGCGGCTTCCTGAATCTAACACGCTGGAACATGATCCGAGAAAGCTTATCCTAAGGGATAATTTCTAACCGAGTAGGAAGCTGTCTTGGATTGAGGAAAAATCTAGCTTGAGCTGGATATCGGCGATCATTGCCTCACAGATAGTTTGTACCAGAATTGTTCAAGAAATTTCCTGTAGCGTATATTGGATATTAAAAGGAAATTCTGGACGGAAGAACTCTAGAGAATTATGAATGAAATCTTTGTTTCTTTTTAATAACTTCAATACTCTACAAACGCCCAACTTTGGAACCCAATACGTATCAATGTACTCCCGGATTCTTATTTTGCCATGGTATCTCTAAATTTCGTTAGCCCGAATCTCATGTGAATAATGGTAGAGAGCTATTACAAAGTTCTGCCCAAATTATTCTAAAGTTTTACGTTTAAGCTTCAAAAACGAAGTTAAGCCCGACTTTGTGAGCGGCAGCAGACTCATTCAGACGCTGGGTATCAACGGATGCACCAAGACCAAGGGTTACACCAGGGCGGAGGAGCTGATTGTAAGCAAGAGCAGCGATTCCTTGGTTATTGATCTTGGCCTTAACAAAGGCGGCAGAGTCTAACTTGTATTTGGAGGCAATCTCCAGACCAACACCACCAGCGTTCCCGCTCTTTGCGTCCCAAGTTGCCTTTGCACCAGCCTCAACCTGAGTGTTAACCTTGTGATAGTAGGATGCAGCGAAAACGTTCAGGTTGTTGGTAGCTGTGATGGCAGCAGTGTATTCTGGAACGGAGTATCCGACGGCAGCAGAGTAACGGGTGATCCTGCCATTGACAACGTCGTACCCGACTTCGGCGCCAGCGAGGAATCCATCGTGCCCGAGGACAACATCGCCGTTGAAGGATGGACCCTTAAGGAGATCGAAGAAAGCGCGAGCGTGGAAAAGGGGTTGACGATAGTGTAGG
Source organism: Morchella sp. 2016-41 (assembly GCA_024713855.1). NCBI lineage: Eukaryota > Fungi > Ascomycota > Pezizomycetes > Pezizales > Morchellaceae > Morchella > Morchella sp. 2016-41. Next base: position 3,025,585 of record JAMGZD010000001.1, on the reverse strand, counting down.
TTGAGCTTAGCACCCTTTGACTTGCTGGAGGGGAAGAAATTGGTGATAACCTCGGCCTTCAGGCCTTTGGCAAGGGTGTTGTCGAGCTCAACCTTAGTGTCAAGAGCATTGGCGGTAGTCCAAGCCTGGGTCAAAGTGACACCTACGGATTCATCATCAGTTTGCGAAGGGTAGATTTAATCGCATGAAAGAAACCTACCGGTAGGCTTGTCGGTGTACTTGGCCTCAATCTGTATAGGAGCACTGAAATTAATCCTACTACCCAAATCAAATAGAATTGAATGAGACGTTGTGCATATATACCTGACCAGCGATAGCCCCGGTCTTGTGGTCGCTCTTTCCTTTGACAGTGAACGCGACGCCATTGGGTGCCTTTGATTTGACCTCAAGATTGGCTGTATTATAGGTTAGATTATAATTGAACCGGGAGGAGTACAAGCACGAAGTGCAAGATTTAAAAAAGCCACGGAAAGACCCACCAGAGGTAGTATGGTAGAAATCCCTAGAAAGGAGCTTTATATCAATGGGTTGTTAGCACAGCTGGCCCAACATTTATAGAGTCCAAGTTCAAGACAAATCGCCGCGAGCAGAAACATACATCGTTGGAAGGCTTAGCAATGTCAGCGAAAGCGGGGATAGACATTTTGATGGTATTTGCAGGGGGTACGATGAAAGTGAAGATGAAAGATTATGAAGATTATGAAGATTATGAGGTTACTTATGACGGCGGGGGGCTGAGGAGGAGAGGTTGTGCCTTTTTTTCTTCCGCTAGGATCTTTTTCGTTGTGGTCACTTCCTGATCCGTGATTCGCTGTTTCCATGGCTATTATACCGTACCGACAACCGGTAAGGAAGTAGGGTGCGTCAAGGGCTATGGGCTCGGGGCTAGGGCTTCATGATTCTACTGGGTGTATGAGACATCAGTATGCATTAGCGCAATTGGCAGTCAGGTGACCTCATATTTGGCTGTGAAAATGACTGGATATCCTTTCATTCGTCAGAGCAAAAAGGGAGACATATGTGATATTCAGAAAATCTATTTGAAGACTGTGGATACACCAGAATACCTACATGTAGGTATCCCTTGGACGACTGAGACACATGGAGAATCTCTCTCATGCATTAGCGGGAATTTGGAATCATGTGACTTAGAATTTGGCTGAGAAAGTCGGGTAAGCAGTTTGCTGCATTTATCGGTCTTCGGAATACTCAGAGATGCTAAAAACTGCGCAGGTTGCTGCTTTATTGCTTCCTAGGGCACGTTAATGCATGAGAGAGATTCTCTCAGCCGTCCAAGGGATAGAAAGGGTGAGTTCACAGCAAAAGAGATTACTGAGTGAGGGTTAGGTGTACTACCGAATAAAAGTTGCCTAGCTCCCGGTCGTGAAATGATGGTACTGTCATTCACGGGGTATTGGCGGGTACTGGGTGTTGGCGGACAAGCCTGAAAAGAGACAGCCAAGCCAACTTTTGGCTTCAATCCGCCAATACCCAGTATCCGCCAACACCCCGTGAATGACATTACTCTAGTGATTTCGCCCCGTTTTTTCATACTGTACTTTTAGCAGTATCCCCTTAGAACGAGTGGAAACAGGGGGTTGGGGACGAGCCTACCATAATATACATGTATGTAGCTGTATCTACACGTGCCACATCGGATGGGCTAGGAGCTAATAATATGTATGTTAAAGGCATAATCAACATCTGGGAAGTAAAATACATAAAATACATAAAATACTAAAGACAATTCTCCATACCGTATTCCGTTATAGATAGATAGAAGGAAAATCCAACCTTGGAGCAGTGAATTATATACACTACCCTATAGGTATCCGCTGAATGCCTTGGAACATCCATCAACCAAGATGTAGAGAACAAGAAGGAAAGAATTTCACAGCAATCATATCCGTAATAATTCACTCATAAGAACCCTTAAATCCATCGATGACATGAGAAACGGGAGAATCCTGCAGCGTTAATCTAACCTTGCAAGCATTAAAATATACAGTAGCGAAGATGCTTCCGCTACAGCTCAAAAGAGGAACCCGGGTATTAAAGGACCAATCAAAAAGGAAGCAAAGTACATCAAAAGAATCAATTTTCTAGACCCGCGGCCCCAATCGCCGAAGGTGCGGCCAGTACCTACTATTGACCTAAAAGTTGGACGAGGTGTTAACACCAGGAGGCTTGTGGTACTGATCGAGAGTAGTTTTAAATGGAGATGCCTCGGGGCTTGCAGCATGCATTTCCATCCCTGCAGCAAGTGGTGATCCATCACGACGCATCAAATCATTCTCATCAATTGGATTGACCCTCTTCCTCCTCAGACGCCACGCAACAATTGCAAGTCCACCAAACAGAAGCGCGCCGCCAACACCGACAACAACTCCAATTATAGTATTTCTCGTTGAAGTCGAGAGACCCGAGCCACCATCATTACTGCCCCCAGATGCCTGGCTGGCTGCAGTCCCAGTTGGGGTCTCAACGGTGGTACTGGACGTGACGTATGAACTGACCACACCATTCCCACTGAGGGTGGTATAAATCGTCGCTACAACTATACGAGTAGTCGGGCTAGCAGTGACTACATCCTCAGACTGGGCAGTAGTCTCCGCAGGATCTGATGAAGTAGTCTCCGCAGGAGGCCTAGGCGTTGTTGATGTCGAAGTCGGTGTTGTAGTCGTTGTGTCTGAGGAGGTGGTGGGGGTGGTGATTGTAGGAGTTGTTGTGGTTGCAGGAGTTGTCGGTGTGGTCCGGCTGCTGGTGGTGGTTGATGTTGGGGTAATTATAGAAGTAGTCCTCGAAGTAGTTGTTCTACTTGATGAGGATGAGGAAGAGGAAGAGGAGGAAATGGAAGTCGAGTTGTTGTCTTGACGCTTGTCGAGTTCGGGCAATTCCAAGTCATCAAAAAGTATTGGCGCCGGGTTGCCCAGCGAAGATCCCACTAGTAGACACAAAAGCGAGAGACAGGTGAGGATGGTTGATATTTTGGCCATGACTGATGGTCTGAAAAGTGATTAGGATAGAGGAATAAAATTTATTAGGGAGAAGCCTTAAGTTGCAAGAGGAAGAACTCAAGTAGTTGGGGAGAGGGGTATGTATGCACTAATAGGATAGGCCGCGTGACTTCCTGGGAATAAAGAGATGAAGGCCGGAAGGTGCTCTTTACACTGGGTTCTATGTAATTCCCCAGCGGTGTTTCCCTTTCAGACGTGGGGGGGGGGGGGGTATTTGATCGGAAACGAACAAAAGAGAGGTGACCGCCGATAATCGGAAGCCACAAGAAATAAACGAGCGAAATGAAGCAAAATTTATTTGCTACGATTACGTATAATATTTATGTGTGATATGTATATTTATACTGGCGCAACGAGCGAGAGCGAGAAGAGGAGTGAATTTAGGCGGGAAGAAAAAGAATACTGGCGAAGCGGGTGGGTGAGTATACGGGTGGATGGATGGTAGGATGTGAGAGTGAGGCGAGTGAGAGAGCGACAAAACAGTAGTTTTCAGAACAAAATTGAAGTATGTATGAGGGTATGTGGTGGGATTCTGTCTGAAGATGAAGGTATTGGTGCAACAGGGGGTGGAATAATAGAAGGTGGCGACGACGCTGACAACACCCCCCTCCCGGAAACGTGAAAGCCGGTTCGAACTAGTAGGGAGCGTCAACTAAGTTAAGAAGTCCCCCGGCGGTTGAAGAGCGAACAGGAAGAAGGGTCGGAGTACCCTGGATAGAAGAAGTTGCACTTATGTTGAATAGGAATCTAAGCAGGAAACAGAACAGCCCGATACCCTGGAAAGAAAGTGCAAAGGGAGGCCAGGGGCAAATGATCACAAAAAGGAAACAAAGCCGCAGGAGCAGACGTCGCGACAGCCAACCAGCTACTCCTATCGAAAGCTTCGACGGCTGTGAAACCCTGAGCAGAGTCTTTAGCTGCACAGCTAGCAGGCCGTTACCCCACCAGTGGGGCCATCACCCTCCGTGAGATCAAATTATCGATGCCAGCCAATCACTCGAGAGATACGTAAATGGACAGAGCTTACCGTAGTAGCAATGCCGACATTCTATGGGTCACGTGAGAGCTTTGCGTCAAATAAAAATCACATGACCCATAGAAATGTCAGCACCGCTATGGTGCGAGAGGCCTTGGGGGGCGAACCCATCAACCCTGTTCACACCAGTTCAGTCGGATCAAAGGTGAGGCTCCTCAATGTTTGCTTCCTGGAGCCAATGTGGTTTTACAGATCTCGTTATCTTTTTTATCAAATTCTAGATCTCTCAGGACCGACCGCTTAAGGGATACTTCGCTATAAGAAACTTTCGCAATATTTCCGCCAATATTTTTTTACAGCAAGTAAGATTTTGATGTAGAGCTGTTAGCGTGCTGTTTCTTACAGCAAGGTTTTCTTTCGTATCCCTAGATGTATGAGACATTAGGAAAATCTCTCTCATGCATTAGCGTAGCCTATCCAGGAAATGATTAACTGAGGTAATGCGGCGAACTGCGAACTTTATGGCACCGTTAAGTATTCTAAAAACCGACAAAAGCAGCAAACTCCTTACCCGGACGTTTTCTCACCTAAATTCAAGATCACATGACGTTTATGCATGAGAGAGATTTTCCCAATGTCTCATACATCCAGGGGATAGCGAGGTTCCTTATAAAAAGTCCCATAGTTATACCGAAATTGCAACAACCCAGCATAGTGTAACTTCGATCAGGAAAATTCACGCTTCAAGTTCTTAGCCTAATTGAGGTGCTGGTAAAACTGCGAATATGAGTGGATTGTGGTTGTGGCAATTGATGACTCACCACACAAAATTCACTGCCTAGCTAGAAGTGGCTGTCGGCGGTACAAATTGTCTCCACTCGTCACGCAAAAATCCTCAATCGAGTAATACTTTAAACAATCGTCGTTAGATTTTAGTTGATCAGGACGCTAATAGGCCATGATCCGCGGGAACAGACGAAGGTATCCCTTCGTCTGTAATGGACACCTAACGCTAGTGAGTAGACTTAAGCCATTCAGGAATATTTTCTGGAAAATCCCCTCAATTAGATCTAAACCTGATTCAGCGAGCTTCTTTGGTGCGTAAAGTAACGCTCGTCACCCCTCCTCCTCTCTTTTAGTAGCGTTACATTCCCAATCACAGCTAGTTTTCTGGTACAGACGAAGGGATACAGGTTCGAGGCCTTGGCACTACAAAAAGGACTAGTATTTTCATAGTTCGAATTCACGGAATAGCCTTTTATATTCCCAAGATACCTCACCCGAGGTTCCACACCTCATCTAAAAGTGTGAAGAGGTGAGAGGCCGATGAAAAGCTTAAGGGTTGTTTTGGATGGCGTACGATGAATTAGGTATGAGCTCGCGCGCTAGATTCCAGTATGGCTTGAGTACCTACCGTACTCTATGTATGGTGCGCACGGAACAATTGTGGCTGCAATAGGGCCTCAGGGGCCAATGAGAGAGCCCATTTCTAAAAATCTACTATTTCAACTTACTAAGGCTTTTCAACCCAGATAGATACTAAAATTCTGCAATGATAGAACTCAAATTTATCACGAGTACTAGAGTTCTATCATTACCCTTTTTTTTTTTACGATTTTTTGTGGCAAAGTTATCCCTTGGACGGATGAAATCGTCAAATTCGCAGCCTGGACCGTGCACGCACTGAGTTGGGTATATCCGTTGCTCTTAATGATTGAAAAAATAAGTGTTAGATAGATGGCTTCCCTAGCCACCCGAACACCCCCCTCACCCGAACAGTCAACGTTAAAAAGAAAGGATCTTCGTTGCAACCGGTGTGTGTACCAATCATACTCAACTGTTCGGGTGAGGGGGGTGTTCGGGTGGCTAGGGAAGCCTTCTACCTGCTTAGGCTGGTATTAGCTCAAAAAGGCAAGCTGCGAATTTGACAGTTTCATCCGTCCAAAGGATAAGCCATTAATTGACATTTCGCGATCCGATACCTTTAAGCGTGGGCGCAACTATACCGGGGTCAACCATAAATACCGAGAATCTGATAAGATAAACACACCTATTTAACCCTTCAAGTTATCTGATGCCGGGCGGGCTGGTAGGATCGGCAATCAGTTTATCGGAAAACACTTTTAAAAGCCCTATTATATTGTGCAGGTATACTCCATACTTATTATATATACCATACCTACAGATTCTGATAGGATTAAGGCGAAGTGGGTTTTCCGTAACCCGATAGTCCCATTGGCCCTTAAAGGAGTTTTTACAGAATTCTACCCGCAAAAAGGTCATGGAGTGAGGGTTAGGTGTACTACCGAGTAAAAGTTGCTCCCGGTCGTGAAAACACGAAGGGATATATTGAACATTCGTACCGGAACTTTGGGTGAAAGCAAACCACATGTCTATGGGATTAATTGTGTAGTAGTTTCTGTCCCTTAGATATATGTGGAGTACAATTACACCTCGCTGTCTCGTAATTTGATATCTCAGATCGCTGTTTGTCTTGTACGAATTTGCAGTACAGTCATTCGCAGACAAGAATAACTATATGTAAATAAACACGATGGGAAAGATCGCTTTGGCAGCTTTCTATGTATATTGAAAACCTAGTTTCCACCCTGTGAACGACTGTAAGACATGTACCTACAGGTACTGCTCTTCTCCACCACAACCCATTTGCTGTCGCGCTCGTATGCATGTGCTATTTGCTATCTCGTATATATAGTCGCACTTCACTATCTCGTAGTTTAATATCTCGGATCTCTTGCTGTCTCGTACGGGTTTGCGGGACAGGTACTGCCTTTCTCCGCATAAACTTGCTGTTTCGTATATTTGGTATATTTTCTAGATCCCTTCGTGTGTTTTCACGGCCAGGCGCTAATGAGCAGCTTTTACTTCCGTGAACCTTTTGTTGTGAAGTCATCTTCTGTGACCTCTCCTATACCTTTTTCAGGTGTCTCCACAGTTGTAGGTAGCTAGATTTTTTGAATATCACCACGCCGTCGCGGGCCTAATATGTCTCTGACGGGCGAAGGGATAAGCCAACCAGAGGACGTCAATATGCAAGTTCTGGTAGAGAATACCCCTGCTGCAGCGCGACGAATTTTCTCAAATACTGCGGTACCTACATGTACCTACTTAAATACCAGCTTCAGACGTCTGAAAATTTTTTCCCTCCATCTGAGCTCTCGGAACACCTCATAATGCAACACTCCCCTCTACTTTCATCCCCCGCCGACATGACCATAAGCCCTGCGTTATCAAGCGCCCTCTCTTCTGTGTACGCTTCTGCCCCACTGACTATTCGGGAAGCTCTATCTGGTATCTCGGGTACCATTTCCCTCGTTTCGTGGATTGTTCTGCTCGTGCGTTGACCTTTCGTCTCATATTGCGACCGTAACCGTGCCCGTGTTCCTGCCCGTGTCTTGACTGACTGACATCATTCTGCTGCAGGTACCACAAATTTTAGAGAACTACAAAAATCAAAGTGGTGATGGTGTATCCACAGCCTTTTTGCTCACATGGCTTTTCGGCGACATTGCAAATTTGGCTGGTCTGCTGCTCATTTCCTCGTGATTTCCAATTTCAAGTCAATCACTTGCTCACATCTAGACTCGCTGATGGGGTTATGCCGAAGCTGGGGGAATGCCGAATCACACTGAAACTCGACGCTGCAACCAACTACTACGCGTGTAGGGGTAAGTCTGTAGACAGGTGGCGGTAACACATAAGCAAATATTCAGAAATGTTCACCGCCACCTGTCTACAGACTTACCCCTACCCGAGTATTTCGGCATTGCCCAGGCATACCCCATCAGCGAGTCTACTCAAGCGGCCGGAAACATCAGGTCACGTGACTTCACTGGCTCTGCGGGTGGGAATAAGATGCTGGCCGTGACCTGAAAAGATTGTGGCCGCTTGAGTACCCACAAGCTGCATACGACCCATGTTCGCCGTTACTAAAGATTGCTGATCCCCATTTATAGGTGCCATAAAGTCCAATCTGCTCTCCACTGTGATCACTCTCGCCATCTACTTCTGCCTTGCAGATATTATCATAATATCTCAAACTTTTTATTACAAGTATGTCAATGCACGAAAGATAGCTGTCAAAGAAGCACGTCGTCAATCTCGCTCAAGCAACGGAGACGACCCCACCCAACCATTGTTTTCCCGCCGCAGAAGCTCAGGCGCAAACTCCCGTAATAGGCCTTCTGGAACCATACCTAGTAATCTTGCCCTCTATACGATCGCTGAGAAAAACGCCAGTACCATGCAGGAGATAACTCGAAATTTCTTCTCGATAATCTCAGTGATCTTTATTAGCTGCCTTGGATGGTTTCTTGCTTGGAAGAGTGGCGCATGGCTTGTTACAGTCGAGGATGGAGACAGCATCGAGATGTCCTTGATTGGTACAATCCTGGGATATATAAGCTCTGTATTATACCTTGGGTTGGCATCTATAGTCCTGATTATATAAGTATTGACAGAATCTGACATCATGAGTAGAGCTAGAATTCCTCAAATTATCAAAAATTACCGGTGCCAGTCTTGTGAAGGTACCTACTAGAAGCTTGCATACATGCATCATTCCTATTTCCCCAGAGCTAACCCCTAGTGAAGGTCTCTCGATTCTGTTTTTTATATTATCCTTGTTGGGAAATATCTCTTATGGAGCAGGAGTTAGTAACATACAGTGTTCCGCTACCTGGGTTTAACTTACTGATTTTCTAGATTCTACTTCATTCCACTGAACATGACTATGTAATCCATAACCTCCCCTGGCTGATTGGGAGCTTGGGAACCATGGCACAGGACTTTATTGTACGTTTGTGATGAGCTATTATTTGCTTCATATCCCGCTAATATTCACCTTCATAGATCTTTGGACAATTTCATTATTATAAAGGAACGAAACTCGATGGTTCAGCTATTGTCTAGAATGGTGTTATGGAGTTAAATGGTTGTTTCCTTCCTTTGGAATTGACTCAATAGAGTGTTGCATACATATGTGTACATGTATGCATAATACCGGTACTTTATTTTAAATGGGTAATGTTATAGCTACATGTTATATCTTCGTCCGTTCCCGGCAATCACGGCATTTTCGTGATTTGACAAGCCAACATTGCACCGCTTAGCTTGCCTCATAGCCAAACATGTGACAACACCAAGTTGCCGAAGAGACCAGTCTCTTTTGGCGTGGGCCGCTCAAATCTACTACCCCCCGTGTTTTCGTGACCGGGAGCTAGTAGACAACTTTTACTCGGTAGGAAACCTAGCCCTTACTATATTCTGTGAATCTCTTGCCGTGAAGTACCTTCTGTGACCACTATCCTTTTTCTGGTATCTCTACATACAGAGTCTGGTAGAATTAATGCGAAAGTCAGCGCTAAGGTGTGGATTTCTTGGTCTGTGCTCACAGCAGAAATTCCTTTAAGAGCCAATAGGACTATCGGGTCACGGAAACCCACTTTCGCAATAATGTTACCACCCTCAGTACAGCCGTATCCGCAAAGTTTTGGCACCCCAGTCTCGAAGCTCATGAGTTTAAATCGTGATATCAACAACCGGATAAGAATGACTATAAAGAAAAATTTATAGATGGATATTCCTATACTGCTGTATATCACAACACTTTGTATGACCATCTTTCGAGGAAGAGGGTCAAAATATTTTGTTTGTTGCAATCGCGGACGTTTTACAGGGTGCCAAAACTTTGCGGACGTGGCTGTACATACATCTCTTCCTGTTTTTCACGACCTGGCGCTAATGGGCAGCTTTTACTCGGTAATAAACCTAAACCTCATTCCGTGAACCACTTGCTGTGAAGTCACCTTCTGTGACCTCTTCTATACCTTTTTCAGGTGTCTCCACAGTCTGTAGGTAGCTAAATTTTTTGAATATCACCACGCCGTCGCGGGCCTAATATGTCTCCGATTTTGCTCTGACACACGAAGGGATCCCTTCGTCTGTATTGATGATAGTAGACTTTACCTATTCAAGTGTTTTTTAATCCTAGTGAACCTAACCCTCACTCCGTGAACCATTTTCGCAGGTAGCCACAGCCTGTGACCCGGCCCTTCCCTTTTATGGCAGCACCAACTCCTCTTCTTGGCTAATCACTATTGTGAATTTCGGGCACAGACGAAGGGATATAAACTGTCGGAATTTTCACTGCTTTTTAGCACTGTCGATCGCCCCAAGCAGGAAATCAGGACTCCCGGAAGAGGTTGATACAGGTCACAATGCTTCACGGGTAGATCTAGAGAGGTGCTGATGTACCCAGAGCGGCATTAGCAATAAATCAAATCTTGATGTAGTAATACTGCTGCCTACCATGGCTAAACATTCGTACCTTGGAAACAGAGGAAGGGATAATCCCACTGGCCGAATCCGTACATGGAGGCTTTTGTTGCGCTGCCACGGTATTTTTATATTTTAAGTCATGTCAATTCTGTTTCTAGGTACATAAAAAATGGTCGCATCCCTTCCGTCGTTTTCACGGGTTTATATTTTAACCAAGGTAGGCGATAGTATTACTACAGTAGGGTTAACGGCTTCACTATCACCACTTGGGGTATTTCTATTGCTCCTCCTAGGCTAGCCGTGACCTGTATCAAACTCTTTCGGTAGTCGTTCTTTCCTACCTGGGCCGATCGCCAGCACTAAATCCCCCCAAAAACCCCTGAAAATTCGGGACAAATGAGGGGATTAAGTTAATACTATGGCGTAATACGTTGTTACGGTACACTTACTCATAGTTTCCTGGCGTATTTTTGTATGGTATGCAATATCAGTCGCGTTCAAAAACGTCAGTAAAGTTTTAGACCGGGTACTGTGTCAGACCTAGAAGAGTGTCAATCCCATACAAATCTGTATGGGGATTTCTGTTGCCAAAGCTATCTCCACCATCTCTTGAGATATTTACAGCCTGATTTTTAGCACTTAAATGCACACGGATTCGGATGGTTTCCAGATGGATTATCCTCTATTATGGTATTGTGGGGTCTTCGGGCTTTGTGTCTGGTTTTGGTGCCGTTGCCATGCGACACACTTCTATGTCTGACACAGTACTGGGTCGAAAACGTTACATGTGTTCTGTCGCTTTACTTACTACACCCCAGTAGAGATTCCGTTGCTTTGGGTTACCAATCTATATGTACCTGCACCGCCGCAACTCACTCACTAAAGACGCCAGATTGTAGATAGGTTTACTGAACTCTGGCCCCTGATCCCCTGCATTCTTAACAATTACGACGATATATCATGGACACAAAATCTACTTCACCTATGACGCCAGATTCTAGTGAGTTCCGTGGGGTCGATCCTGATGACTTCGTACTAACGTAGTGTGTAGTACCTTCACACAAGAAGAAGAAAGCGAACAAGAAGAAGAAGGAACAAGATAGTAGTGAACAAGAAGTCCTATCGACATCCAGACCAACCCCCCTAAGTACTACTGAGGAGGCTGAAGACAGGGACAGTGAGCTTGGGGACGACGATGCAGAAGAAGGGGAGAAGAAAGATGGCTCGGAAATCGCGGTATTTGGCCCCGTTTGCCCTGATAAAAGAGTTTCATTACTCAAGGGATGTACAGAATTGCGCGTCTTGCGCTCCTAATGGCCGAGAGAACCAGCATTATTTAAACGGCAATAAAGATGACAGGTCTGTTGAAGACGACGAGGAAGCGCTACGGGACAATCTAGCGAAGGGGCTCCGAAGGACTCGGGAGTTGGAAGGACTGGTAGAGACCCTAAAAGAGCGGTTGGAGGAGGTCTCATCACCAGCAATGGCTAAAGCGCGGGCTAGTGAAGAGCTGCGGAAGGAAAGATTGAAATCCCAGGAGCTGGAAAAAGCCGTGCAAGGTTTGAAGGCTCAGCTTCTGGAAAAATCGGAAGCCATAGTAAAGAACACAGCTATGCATGAGGAGCTTCACGGTTTGGGTAGGGAGTCTCTGGCACAGAAGGAAATAGATACTGCCAAACTGCGACAGCAACTTGAGAAAGAGCAAGAATTTCGGGAAATGGACCGTCTTGATGCAGAGCAGAGGCTAGCGAAAGTACAGGAAGAAAAACAACAACTAGACACTCAATACAAAGCACTCCTTGGAAGGGTCGCACACATCAGAACAACTCTCAGTGATAAACTGAAATCTGACGCAGTGGGTAAACCCGTAGTAAAGTTCGAGTAAGCTAGCGAATATTAACACATCACACAGGAAGAACTCGAACGTACTCGGAATATGGTAGACAACTTAGAGGAAGAAACCCGAGCTCTCAATCAAACCATAAATAATCTTCAGGCCGGTCTAGAAAAAGCAAATAAGGAAGGCCATGATGCTTCAAAGGAACTCTCAACACTACGGAATAGATTGAATCTCTCGCAGCAGAATTGGATTAAAGAAAGGAACGACTTGATTAGTGCAGAAAAATACTCTCGTGAGGAGTATGAAGCCGCCAAACAAGCGATGCAGGAGTGGGAGATTATAGCGACAGAGGAGCGATCTGTGCGAGAATCATTAGGAGACCGTGTCATCGAATTAGAGGAACAGCTGGCTAATCAACAAGCCGCATATGACAAAGTTCTCTCGGAAAGGGATAGGGAGTCTAGCACAGTTGTCGGTCTTCAGAGAGCGTTACAGGATATACAGAATGGTATTGTAGTCTCCTGACCTATGAACTTATTCCTATTAATAATTTCTAGCACGTAGACAAGAATTACGGGAAGTTGTTGAGACCATGGAGGCGCAAATAAACCAACTAGTTTCAAAAGGAGAAGCTCTAGAGAAAAGGGCAAAGGACGCCGAGGCACAGTTAATTGCAGCTCAGCGGGACCTTGAGCGTGTCCTACCATTTGAGAAAGAGGTTAAAGAGAAGAACCTTCTTATTGGAAAACTTCGTCATGAGGGTAGGCCTTGCAATGACTTTATATACCTCAAGCATATTAAAGAAGCTAATACCACCTTCACTAAGCCGTCACTCTTAACGATCATCTTAGAAAAGCTCTTCGTATGTTGAAACGTGACAACGCTGACGACAAGATTGACAAGTACTATCCCATTATATATCGCAAACACCCTGTGTCTGTCTGATGTGCCGCTAACATAGTAACTATAGAAATCTTGTGACAAATGTTTTCCTTCAGTTTGTTAGCATACAAAGAGGAGATTCTAAGAAATATGAAATTCTTCAGCTAATTGCCTCTGTACTTGACTGGAATGATGGTTAGCACAGCTTCTCGTCTCTATATCCTCTAACCAAAAAGTATACTGATAACATTTTGGCATCCTAGAACAACGTGAGAAAGCCGGCCTTGTTCGACCAGGTACCGCCGCCAGTTCACAGAGTTCTTTCCTCAAAACGCCACCGCTGTCTCCATTCCATCGTTCACCAAGCACACCAACTCTTAGTGATGCATATGAGGGCAGCAGAGATGTATGTTGAAGCCCCAAGTGCCTGCTCTACAAGTACTGATGAGACAAAATAGATTTGGGCGTCGGTTCTAGATTCTGAGAAGCCCTAGTAGCGATTTTCTAGGCCTTCTTTTATGCTTCTGTAATTTATATATACTGGGGACAAAATCAGGAGTTATTGGATTTAGTCAGTGTTTCCCTCATTGCATGACCCTTATTCTTCATATTTATTTTGCAGCCTAGGCTTTATTTGTGCGCTTCGAATCGTCCCTGTGAAATGCACATATATATGATATCAAATTTGTTGCTCGAATTTAATGCATATAATAATTAAGTATGTAACAAATGACACGTTGCAAGTACTTACGCTCGGGTTACAACTTGAAATTCTACTGATGATTGGGTGGAAGTGTTCGAAGCCAAACACAATATCACATAAGTGGTATTCAATTCCTCAAATACGTGCTCTTGTAGGTGTGTGCTTATATGGACCGCTTAAAATAATTCGCAGTCGCGTACCCCGAAATACGCATGAGAAAATAGGCAATATCACCAACCCATCTTATTGCCCAAGATATTGACGACCAGGCGCTAATGGGGAGCTCCTACTCGGCAATACAGTGCCGGGTGTTGAGGGTAAGTGATCAGAATCTGATAAGCAAATACTGCGGCGAATGCGTGTATTTCTCTTATCAGATTCTGATCACTTTTCGCTACACCCTAGTACAATCTCCTTATAGTGGTGGAGGTTTCCGGTCCCAAATAATTCGCAGGGTAAATGACTATAAGAGTACCCTTAAGACTTCGGTGCATTACCCTATAGAAAGAACAAGGTTAGGGGTTTTTGATTGAAATTTTCGAGAGGCAGAGAATGCACCTCGTATCGAACCCTAGCCCCAACAATCAATTCCTTATACGGGCTTACGCTCTACTCGTAATTTCACAGCGTTTCCGGACTAGACTACGTCTACATATGGGCGTAAATCGTGCATAAGAACATTATTTTGGTGGTATGCGGACCCAGTCCAGTCCGGAAACGCTGTGAAATTACGAGTATAAGGGTATGACCTCACACCCCTATAAGGAGATTGTACAGTCAACTTTGGGGCAACGACAAACCTGGGACAACGACGAAAACCCAGATTTCAGCTGATCAGCCAAGCAAGTGGTTGCATGCTAGCCTGAGCGCTGCTGTCTTGACTGGCGATGACCCCTGTTCGTTGTTCAACCGTTGCCCCCAAGACAGCTGTACAGCGACAGGTAATAAGTTATGGAACGCCTCGAGATACAGTTATACCTACAAACACCGTATTCTGAGGGCGTCCTACCCAAAAAAGGCACCACTCTGTCTCAGGACGTTCCATCACTTATTACCTCCCACTGTACTGTAAATCAAAACTTCATTCCGTGAACTTTTTTAGTGTAAAGTCACCTTCTATGACCTCTCCTATACCTTTTCAGGTGTCTCCACAGTCTATAGGTAGCTCACCACGCCGTCGCGGGCCTAATATGTCTGACGAACATGTATTTATGCATGGGGGATTCAGAGTTCTCACCCGCTGTGGGCGTATATATACTATACTCTCAGTACTTCGTGATCATGCATATCGATCTAGACCTAGTCGATCAATAAATAGATTAAACAAAAAAAGAATAGACCTAGTCTATGGATCATCAAATATCACTCGATAAATATAACATCTATGTAACTACATGTACATGTAATCACCTAGAAACAGAAATTGAAATTATTTTTTAAAAAAAAGCTACATGCAATACACTAGGCATAGTTATAACTGCATGCCATGATTGTACCTAGAATCAATTCACTTGACATAAAAAAAAACTACATGTACAGTCGCACCTCGCTATCTCGTAATTCGATATCTCGGATCCCTTGCTGTCTCGTACGGGTTTGCGGGACAGGTACTGCCTTCCTCCACATAATTATATAAACCTACGAGTGGTTTCCGGCCTTCGGCCGGTACTACACGTACATCAATCAGTCCAATATACAGGCAAGCCGCGAAGCGGCTTATTTCTCTATTTGCCTGTCAGGCAAAGCTCATCACTATATCAGCTCTGGTTGATCTATATGTGTCTTTATCCCCCATATATCGGTCAGAAATACCTCCAGTTCAAGCTGCAAGTACATCCTCAATAACCACAGCCTCTAAATCCAACTATTAATCGAATTCTAGAACCGGTAGGAACCCTATCAACAATCTAACACCACTCAGCACAATACCCTATGTTATATCCAACACAACATGTTTCAAGTGAAACAAAGTCTCTCAATGAGCCAATCAGAGGACTATAAAGGCACATGCATATGCAGGTTATAATTATACTTATTAGATTTGCCATCTCGTATATTTTGGTATATTTGCTATCTCGTACGGGTTGGGCCCCCAGAATACGCTAACGACATAACGAGGTGCGACTGTAATACATGGGAATTGGAGAAAATTCCACCGTTAGGCTAGGCGCTAGTACCATTATGGGGGTAGATCTCCAAATTTCTATTGATTAGCTGCAAACGCCGAAGTTTACCTACTCACCATAGCTTCTCGAGCCATATACAGTTGCACCTCGCTATCTCGTAATTCGATATCTCGGATCTCTTGCTGTCTCGTACGGGTTTGTGGGACAGGTACTGCCTTCCTCTACATAAACCTATTTGCCATCTCGTATATTTTGGTATATTTGCTGTCTCGTACGGGTTGGGCTCCAGGATACGCTAACGACATAACGAGGTGCGACTGTATAGAGTACTCGTAGTTTTTTTACGTTTCCGAACTGGACTGGATATGCATAGAAGGCTTCCCTAGCCACCCGAACACCCCCCTCACCCGAACAGTTGAGTATGATTGGTACACACACCGGTTGCAACGAAGATCCTTTCTTTTTAACGTTGACTGTTCGGGTGAGGGGGGTGTTCGGGTGGCTAGGGAAGCCATCTATAAGCGTAAATCGTTCTTGGCAACTAGATTTTGGTGGTATGCAGACCCAGTTCAGTTCGGAAACGTTGGAAAACTGCGAGTAATTACTCGCGACCAGCAACAAGAACCCGAAAATGCACGTCCTAATCTGCAGTTCCCATTGGAGTAGAAGCCGAAAATACACCAAAGACCTGCAGCTGCATATTCGGGTTCTTGTTGCTGGTCACGAGTATAATCTGCATATGCATTGTGCTTTTATAGTCTTCTAAGGATTTGTTTCACTTGAAACATATTGTGTTGGATATTAACATAGGATATTGTGCTGAGTGGTGTTAGACTGTTAATATGATTTCTACCAGTTCTGGGAATCGATTAGTAGTTCGATTTTGGAGGCTTGGTGGCTGTTAAAGGGATATACTTGCAGCTCCAACTACATGTATCTTTTGGACGGATGAAACTGTCAAATTCGCAGCCTGCCTTTTTGAGCTAATACTAGCCCAAGCAGGTATCTTACACTTATTTTTGATTGGCTCTATGGTTATTCTCAACCATTAAGAGCAACGGATATACCTAACTCAGTGCGTGCACGGTCCAGGCTGCGAATTTGACAATTTCATCCGTCCAAGGGATAACCTATCCGCTGATATATGGGGGGTATTAGAAAAGGCATATATTGACCAGAGCAGATCTAGATATAGTGATGAATTCTGCCTGCCAGGAGGGCAGAGGGCTGCGTAGCGGCCTGAGAGCCCAATTGACAGGCAAATATTAGAGAAATAAGCCTCAAGGCGGCTTGCCTGTATATTGGACTAATAGAATATGTAGTACCCTACTACTCGTAGGTTCATAGCGTTTCCGAACAGGACCGATATTGCATGACATAAAAAAGATAGCCTTGGCGGATGTTTTCTGTGTATGCAATAGCGGTTGCGTCTGGAAACGCGAGTACAATACATGTACCACGCTGGTAAGGATAAGTCTGTTGACAGTGGCCGTGGTTGCAACAGTTCTCACTGTCAACAGACTTACCTACCGCGTAGTACATATGTATGCATGGGTACGGGAAGGTGGGGTGAAATCAGTAGTGAATACCGTAGCAATGTTGCATTACTACAGGAATAACATAGCCTTTTTGGTATTGTACGTACACATCCGGGTCTACAATGTAGGGCCCCGTGACGAACTCTGGAGTGTGAAACTGAGCCTATGACAGACAGTTTTCAACTGGCTCTCGAAAACCTGGGTGTCACTGTCATAAAACTCAACAGCCATTTTGGAAGTGGGTTAAGGTAATTTTAAGAATTTAGGGGTGGATTGGGGTAATTTTGGTGGTTAAAATTGGAAGATTGAGTCTTAAAAAGTAGTTTATGACAGGCCGAGTTTATAACGCAGTTGGTAACTCTAGCTCTGAGTTTGTCGCGGGACCCTAGTCTACATATGTACATGCATACGCATATTTTAAGACAAAATTCATTACCATACTAATACTGTCTGACAAAACACAAAGTTCATACGCGTAAAGAATTCTGTTTGGCTTAGGTTTAAAAGTTATCGACAATATAATGTGCATTAATGTTCAGTTCTGAATGTTGGATTATTCAATTGCACGAACAGCCAATAATCTAGATTATTGGGTCGTCCGAACGAGCCCCTAGTGAAGACTACCGAATTAAACTGGCATTGTAGGAAGAATACTGTACCAATACCGTATTATTATGGGAATACTGTAGTGATCATGATCCCACCCCTTTTGGTACTGTAATGCTGAGATTCCAGACAACGAAAATATAATATACATATACATACTACTTCGTGAATATATATAAGTTAGGCCATTGATATTATTCTTTATTAATTCCGGACGCCAGTCAGTGGGGGAGTCTTCTCCTGACGGGTTCTGATAGTCCGCCACGGTTACATATGGGGCAATATCTCACTCTGAATCAGAATCACGAAAACTTTGTAGGGTGAGTACTGTTCATAGAGGTATCTAGACATCGCAACTACATGTAGGTACATCTATAGTATTATATAACATGTACTCGCGACAGGCCTAAGGTACCCGAAAATGCAACTGCAAGGTTTTGGTGCATCCCTGACTTCTACTCTAATGGCAATTGCAGATTAGGACTTGCGTTTTCGGGTACTACATGTACTTATATTTAAGTGTTGTTACCTGCTGCGCGTATGTACATGTATACATACATGTATCGTACATACTCATACTTACAGTACCGTATACTTGTATACATGTAGCTACCAGTGAGGCCTACTGTGCTACACTTTGATCATTTTACTAGAATGAATTTGAGGAGCGACGCTTAAGAACACAAAGCCAGATTAGAATTATTTCCCAGGTCGTGGGCTGCTTCGAGGAGTGATTTTGATTATTAGATCAGTAATTTCGGATAGGGGAAATTTACCAAGGCGAGGGACTTGAAGATGTGCACAAAGGTTGCAAGCGCTAAGAAGCCGATTCGCTGACTGAGTCAGGAACGACAATTGCAACTGCTGTGGTTGGGAGGTATACAAATGGGGATGCTCTACGAAGGCTAGCCAAATTTATGTCCGGGGAACCAACTGACATCAGTGCGAGTCTCTTACATTCATCTGATTTGCTCGTTTGATTAGGTTACCAATGCAGGTTGTACTAAAGTGGACGAATTTGTCCCCTGGGACCTTTTGGGTTTCATGTTTATCGCGAAAATTTACTTTCCCTTCATCTTAGCTAGGACCCCTAACACTTTCACCCACTTCCCAGATACCGAATAGCCTAAGTTATGCAAATAGCTAATCCATACTAAATTGGGATAAGCAATATTTGCCAAGATAATTGTGCAAGCAATGTACCCTCCCTAATGTTAGGGCAGCTTCAATATCCCAGTCGCTGGCGGTAAACCCCTACTTCTGAGCCCCCTCCTAGGGTGAAAAGCTAATTTGCGACTGATTTCTGTGTGATGCTCCTGCCCGAACTTCCTATCAGCACATTTTCACCCTCCCTTTCCTTTTTATTCTCGTCTCCCCTCTCTCTTTTCTTTCTTTACCCATAAACCTTTGAAAGCGCAAAGTTTTTTGCCCACGTTCATTACCGTTTTTCGCCTTTCGGCTTCAATTCTTTCGGGCCATTGTCACTCTTTCAAACCTAAGTCTCCACAAGCCATCAATATCAATCTTTCATTCTCCGGTTCAACATCTAGAAAGTCTACGCATTGATTGCATCGTTTTCAGTGCTTTTCAAAGAATAAAGGTTATCATTTCTGGTCTTACGGACATCAAACAATCATAGAAACAAAAATGGTTTCTTTCAATAGCCTCATCATTTGTCTCACCGCCCTGATTTCTGCCTGCAGTGCTCATGGGCACAACCACCTACACCGCCGTGGCCATCTTGCAGCTAGGCAAAACTACAACGGGACTGAGACCTCAATTGTCTACGGAACTGGCACTGCTGCATCTTCCACTTCGCTGTACACTGTCACTGTTACTCAGACAAATACCAAGCTTGTAACTGTTACTTACACCTTGGGTGATGGTCGTATCAAGACTACTACTATTACAAAGGTAAGACATCAATCTACAAAACTTTGATCATTAACTACATATAGTTCTAATAAATCGTAGGCGGAAGAAACTGTTCAGACTATTGCGCACGTAAAGAGTACCGTCACCGTTGCTCCTATTATTGAAACTACTCCTGTTGCGGTTACTTCTACCAGCTCGGTTGAACCTGTAGCTCCTGCTGCCACCAGCTCGGAAGTGTCTGCACTTGCTGCTGCTCAAGCTGCTTCCTCAGCCAAGTCAAAGTCTACAAGCACCACCACATTGGTTGTCACAGTTCCTAACACCGCATCTACCATCACTGTCGAAGATGCCTCCGTAACTGCTGCTGCCGTCACCCCTGCCGCTGCCTGCTCAGCAGAGACTGTATATGTCCCGCACTATGTCACTTTGTACAGCACAATTGTGAGCATTCCAGTCCCTAACTCTTCTATATTTGTCTAATCTGTTTTATAGACTGTCTCTGCTACTACTTCCCCTAGTGTGGCTCATTCAACTATCGTCCCACCCTACTCCAACAGCACCATGAGCACCGTTTCATACGATAGTACCAGCACCACCACAATGAGCATCTACACTACTGTGTTCGTCACTCCTTCAGCCTATGTATCTGCTTAAATGTTTTATATGTGGCTGTGTGTGGTTTGTCCCGCCAAGTGGGTATAATTGAAGGCTGGAATCCTGTTTGAAAAATGTTCTTTTCTTTGTATCTAAATTTATCCAAAGCCTTCTTGCATGGCTTTTCCCAATGGAGAATAATTAGTCAAAACATAATTTTGTGGTCTAGTGCTCACTGCAGCTTGAAATTTAGTCTCGTAGATAAAAGAGTATCACTTGGTTTAATAATTGAGCTAGAAAACCACCCAACAAACTCGAGAGTTCAAATCAACTAGAGGAGAAACTTTGAGGTATCCAGTACCGGCCTATAATCACATGCAGTAGTACTATTAAATATGATACAGTTGTTCATAGATTCGTGGCAAGACTTTTGACCAACCAAATGGGCGTCAAACATCTAACGAACAAGGCTTGTGCGTTTTTGCTCTCTATGGTTGTATGGTTGACCGATAAAATACATGTATGGTGCGCCTAGTCTTGAAGGTGACAAGCCGCGTATGGACGTGGCTGCAATCTGACCCAAAGGCCAATAAAAAGGTTTACTTTTAAGGGTATAAATGGGTATAGTCACTCATGGGTGAAGGCGGATCCTGACCAATAGCAGAGTTAGTTTGGGACGCCAAGGATAAATTACTACTAGACCCTTTGCGCAGATAGAGGTGGCTCTAAATTCTACTTGTATGATTGGTTGATGGAGATCGGCGCCAATCAGATTACCAGAATTTGGAGCTGAAGTCTTTTGCGCAAAGGGTCTAATACTGACCCGCTAAAAAGTGTGGCTTTACTAACAGATCTTCTTATCAAATAACAGATCTCCCACACGGTTTAAGGGATGCAGTCGCTCACCTAGTGGCGGCGGATCCTGTCTGATGGTTGTGTTAGTAGAGACTTTGCGCAAATGGAGCCAGCTCTATATTTTGATTATCTGATTGGTTAATGGTGTGATTGGTACCAATTACAGCTACACCTCGCTATCCCTTAGTCTGGCAAAAAAATGCTGACCCTTTTTAGTGGGGGCCAAAAGGTGTGGCTTTGCTCAAATTCGTTATCAATTATTGGATCTGAATCAATCTCCCACCAATTAACAGTCTGCTATGAAACGTGACTTGGCTTTGCTTGAATAGGAAGTCCTGGATTCTGCGTGTCTCCCCAAGGGATAAGAAACGAAAATTGCCTGCACCTTGGCGTTTCTTATCTATCGAATAATAGAGCGTGGCTTAGTGATGAAACACCAGGCTCAGTGACTTTTCCACAAGAAATCACTACTGAGATAGGAAGTCCTGGATTCTGCGTGTCTCACCGGCCAAAAGGGATAGTAGAGCTGTTAGCGTGTACCCTATGCGTTGTTTCTTACAGCAAGGATTTCTTATAGCGAGGTTTCTTATAACGAGGTGTAGCTGTAGGTTGTTAGAAAATGGAGCTGGCTCCATTTGCGCAAAGTCTCAACAGACTTACCCTAGTCTCGTGTTTACTTCAGGGTGGTCTGCACGAAGTAAACACAGGCTGGCCACGAGACTAGACTCACCCCTACCAGCGTAGTAGGTACTGTCTTTCGGTTTCTGAAGTTTGATTGGTCGATAGCGACAGGTGATTTAGTAAGCACGACACATCAAAGTATGTACAAGACCCTGAGATTTAGTGAGTGAACGGATTCCCACCTGTCAACACCCAATTTTGTTCATTCACTTGATGCCAGACCCTTGTGCGGAGCTGGTTGAACGACGAACAGGGGTCTTTGTCAGTCAAGACAGTGGCGCTCAGGCTGGTAAGCAACCACTTATTTGGCTAAAACCTGTGTTTTCGCCGTTGTCCCAGGTTTGATGTTGTCCCAGGTTCGTCGTTGCCCCAAGACGACTGAGGTACAGCGGTGGGTAATAAGTCATCGGACCAAAATACGTGTTTGTGGCTAAGTCATCCGATGACTTATTACCCACCGCTGTACCTACTGAGCACGAGAGAGGCCGAAGGCCCTCATAATTCTAGAGGGAGAATTAATGAGAAGGTGGAATGGGGCCGAAGGCCCCCCTCTATTGAAGGCCTTCCTCAATTACCTAACCCATAATCCAAAGTCTGTCTTTCGTTTTCTGATTTCTCTGGCTCCTGATTGGTTGAGGCCGTGACCCTAACCCTGAAACAGTAACCAGCCCACCCACCAGCAATGAGGTGGATAGGGCCGAAGGCCCCTCCATGGTTGTAGAGGGAGTTGGATGGAGGTGGATGGGGGCCGAAGGCCCTTCATAATACAGTTCAAAGTATTTTCAACTCGCGGTCGCAAGGTGGTCCCCCTAGTAGATACCTTCATGTACTTTTACAACCTACATGTATGCTACCCAAAAGCAAAGAAACTCGATACAACTAATAAACACCGTATCATTTAGGGCGCGTTCGGGAGCCCCAAAGCAAGAGCTCCGTTTTTGGAAAACAACCTTAACTGTGTTGTTAACGGAGTTTTAAGGCATTCCCGAACGCGCCCTTACTAACATATACAGTCGCACCCCACTATCTCGTAATTTGATATCGCGGATCTCTTGCTGTCTCGTACGGATCTCTTGCTGTCTCGTACGGGTTTGCGGGACAGGTACTGCCTCTCTCCACATAAACCTATCCCCTGTCTCGTATATTTTTGTATATTTGCTATATCGTATGGGTTGGGCCCCCAGAATACGCTAACGACATAACGAGGTGCGGCTGTACTCGTAAATCTTACATTCTAAGGGAACTCTTTCAATATATCGTTTTGTAATATCCCATTACTACGTGTATCTTCATGGATTTTCACTCGAAGCAACATCACAGAGAAGCTTGTAGAAGATAAGTGGTTGCACTACGCATGGTTACTCAGTGGACGCTTCACCACCGACGTCAAAGCAGCCGCACACATCCGTAACCCCATGTTGCTCGTTACTTAACAACATAACTACATCTACATCCTTTGATTCACCCCATAACATCAACTTTATCTGCTCGACCAACGATCTTTTCCCTTTAGTTACCTTTCGGGATCTAGCGGATAGTCATGTCTTCAAATTTCGAATCTGAGGCCGACAAAGTGAGTAAAGTCGCTCCCACAGAAAACTTTATGTTTTCATGTCTCAAGAACGATTAACACATTATAGATTCGTAACAAGCGACTAGCAAGACTGCAGGCCCCATCGCAGCCAAAATCTCAAACTGAGGATGGTGAAAGCAGTTCCTCCCCTACAAAGGACCTTCAAACCCCGACATCCGGGCCTCAAAGCGATACTGCGCCTGACCCGTGCACCAAACCGGGGTTGAACCAGTCGTCAAGTACAACGCCAAAAAGGACAGCTACATCACCGCCCCCAGATATCCGTTCTCCGGTAAAATCAACAGAGTCTATACCGCCGTCAGAAGTCCTAGTTCCATCATCGACTTCTATGGGTAGTCTCGGTCCTATAGAGCTATGGGAGGACAAGACTTTAAAGCATATATATAAAGTGGCTCTAGAGGTTGGTGCTCCTAGTAATCTTTATGAGGACTAGATTATCCCCGAGTATTTCTAAACCGAATTTTAGCCTGGGCCACGGGTTACAGGATATTACATCTTGGATGACTTACGGGAAGATTTGAAGGTGCAAGCAGTTGAAGGAAAGCGTACGTCTGACCCCGATCGCATAGGCTCAGGAATCCGTAATGACTTTTCTAGCGGCGTATATTTCCGTAGGTACATTGGACCAATTGATACTTTCAGTATGCAAGGACTCTAGTGTTATCCCTATGGACTACTTGGTTGGTTGCTGGAGACGAGCCTCTGTTATACAGAGGACTACACCTCCGTCTAGACTAGACGAGAAAAAAATCAGTATTCTGAATACCGCTAAAACACTTTGTATCAATTATGGGGAATACTGCATCACTATGGCAGACATTTTTGAGTAAGTTGTATCTAATACAAAGTAGCGATATCCCGGTCATTCTAATATCATTCCAGGAACGACCGCGCACTAGTCAAACTAGAAAATCGTTTATTGAACGATGCAGAAGATGATTCCGGTTTGCCCCAAGAATTTTTGAACCATCTAGTGTCTCGATCAGAAGACAACCCATCTATTGTGGAGTATTTTCAGCAAGCGATACAAAATCTCAGCAGTCGACTAAGTAAGATGAACATGAGCGATAACTATAAACCATTCATATCGGCTTTGGGACGACTTTCTCAGTTAAAGCCACTTGTGGAACTTATGGTTAAACTGCCTTCATTTCTCCCTTCTCCTGAACAGACTCCGGCACATCTTATAGAAAAGGAAACCATCTTAGGCCCTTTTTTTCAACTTTCGCCCCTTCAGGTATTTACGCCTCTAAGCTATATAGCATACATAATATAGCACACAGCTTAATTGATCATTGAAATAGTCACAAGTATGTCGCACATATTTTATTGGCGCAAAGACCAAGAGCCAAACTGCTTTAAATGATGCAACCAGGGCTCTTCGGTTATCGCTCCAAACAATACAGGTAAATTCCAATATACAAGATTCCGGTCACTGGCTGACACTTTCAAGGATCAACTACATCAGATCACTATGTTAATAATTCGGGCATCGCCTGAAGCGAGGGTCAAGGTGCTCGACTTCTTTGCGTTAGCAATCAATTTGAATAAGAAGCGTGGCGCCATCCAGGTAAAAGTGTTCGATACCTAGTATATCTATATTCTAACCTTTCTGGTGAAGGTGGATCAAGCTACAGTAGCCTCTGATGGTTTTATGCTCAACATAACAGCAGTATTGAACAAGTTATGCGAGCCTTTTATGGATGCATCATTTTCGAAGGTCTGTTTTATAATATAATTCGCATTATAATATCTAACCAGTTACAGCTTGACAAAATCGACATTGACTACTTCAAACGTAATCCAAGACTGGACATCGGCGATGAGACAAAAATCAACAAAGATGAAGACACCGCATCCAAATTCTATTCTGAAAAGGTTGTAGGATCAAATAATTTCATATCTGAAGTCTTCTTCCTAAATGTTGCGGCCCACCACTATGGACTTGGCGCCACCGAAGTTAATCACGATCAACTTGCAAAAGACATTGGAGATATGGAGAAACACTTGGAAAGAATCCAAGGCGAGAGATCACGCTGGGTTAACGTAAGGGGCTTTGCTCACACAAATATGAACTTATTACTAATTGAAACCACAGACACCACAAATAGGTATTTGGGATAGAAACATAGAAAAATTGAGACAGCGTATAGACGAAGGAATTGCGTATAAGTTTGCACTCGAAGTATTCCTTTTTGACCGTTTGTCACAAACAAGATCGCTTTTGTTCATGCGGTACCTTACGACCTGGCTCCTAAGACTTGTTTCTCCTCCTGGACATAGATATCCACAAAATATGATGAGGTGATCGACTTTGGTATCCCGACTGTACAATATAAGCTAACAATTAATAGCCTACCTCTGCCTGCAGAAGCACCTCCTGAGTTTAGTGCTCTGCCGGAGTATTTTATTGAAGATATCGGGCTTTGTTTTGGATTCGTAGGGAGATATCTACCAGAGTGTATAGTGACGACCCAAGTAGACGAACTTGTCATCTTCTGCACGACTTTTCTACGTACATCAACCTATATAAAAAAGCCTAACCTTAAATCGAAACTCGTTGAGATACTCTATTATGGAATTTCCCCTTACCGTGGTAAAACAGCTGGTATGTTGGGCGATGTCATAAATGGTCACAAGTTCGTTTTACAGCACCTAATGAATGCTCTCATGAACTTTTATATTGGTAGGTTAGCCCCTTCTTTATCCAAGGATTCATACTAAATAATTACAGAAATCGAGAGGCAGTATTACGAGAAGTTTACTGTCCGTTATCACATTTCTGAAATTATCAAATCAATATGGCCAAACCCTGCATATAGAGAAAAACTGGATCAGGAGAGCAAGTATGTTTTCGGTCTCTCGTCTAAGGGATATACAAAATTAACATATTTATTAAGGCTGAACGTGGATTTTTTCATCCGTTTTGTGGCTCTTCTCCTCAACGACGTAACCTACGTGCTAGACAACTCACTCACTGCACTAGCTGAAATCAACAAATTACAGCATGAGCTTGAAGGTGATGCGGCTGCTTCCCTGAGCCCTCAAGAAAAGGCTGAAAAAGAGAAGGCGTTGGCGAAATCTGAGCGAGATGCAACTTCGTACATGTCATTAGGCAATGAAACGGTCACGATGCTGAAGCTCTTCACGTCCGCGATTCCCAATGCTTTCATCATGCCAGAAATTGTTAATCGATTGGCTGGCATGTTGGATTATAACCTTGAGGCTCTAGTCGGACCTAAATGCAACTCTCTTAGGGTTCGAAGCCCCGAGAAATACCGGTTCAATCCCAAGGCCTTGTTGTCAGAGATCACGGACGTCTATCTAAATCTTAGGCACTTCACACCATTTGTAGAAGCTGTTGCAAGAGATGGTCGTTCATACAAGCCTGAACTTTTTCAAAAATTACAGGCTGTTTTAGAAAAGAACAGTTTAAAAGGGACCCCCGATATTGCAGCATTGGCTAAATTAGCCGCAATGGTTGAGGAAACCAAACGGCGTGAAGAAGAAGGTGAGGAAGAGCTTGGAGAGATTCCTGATGACTTTTTGGGTAGGCCTCTCGTCAGATTGCTAGCTTTGAGTTCATGGCTTTAACCGCCGTTACAGATCCACTGATGGCTACCTTGATGGAAGATCCCGTGATCTTACCATCCTCGAAGGTTTCGATTGATCGACAAACCATCAAGGTTCATTTGCTCAGCGATCCGAAAGATCCATTTAATAGAGAGCCCTTGAAAATCGAAGATGTCATTCCTAGTAAGCATGGATTCTTTCTATGGCCGCCCATATGTCACACTGACAAGTATCTTAGATACGGAGCTCAAGGAGCAGATAGAGGCTTGGATAAAAGAACGACGTGCCGGAAATTCGATGAATGCAGACATAATGGATGTTGATGGTTAGTAGCCATAGTGGCGAAATGTGTATAACGGCTTTATCTTTACTTGCATCATATGTAATCTCTACATGTAGAGTAGCTATCAGAGATAAGAAAACACCCGGTTTGTTACAAATGGACACTGGTATCACTGGGTACTTGCCGAAACTGATCTTACCATTGATAATGATATTTCTTTATTCGCCAATCGGCCATTTAAATTGCTCTTAGCCCCGCTGTAAGCGAATAGCTAGGACATGTGGTGCGCGGGAATTTCACGATTGTCACAGCGAGAGAGGGTGTTGATAGATGGGCCGTACACCAGGGAGTGAGTTTAAAAAAGCACACCTGTGTTCGACGATTATCCCCCGTCCTATCGGCAGAGGGTAGAATAGAAAACAAAAAACATATTGTAAAAAGACAATACCAAACCAGGACAACTCAAATGGGGATAATAAGGAACCAACAACACAAGAAAAACCGCACCACTTCAAAAGAGATGAGAAACAGTAGAAATAGAGAAAAAGAAAAGTACATGTCCCAACAATTGTTTCCATTCCCCCCTTACTTTGCTGTCCTCATCCCACAATATCCGTAATTGCTTTCCCGGCTTTAACTCAACTGATGCTTCAATCACCCGCTTCAAAAGACGCTTGAACAGTACACTAAGTATGTGCCCTTTTACTGCACCATGTTGGGAATTTCGCAAACGGAAGGGGAAATAGCACGCCACCGTTGATTTAAAAACACCGTCGCCAAACCAGAGACAACCGACCATACTCTAAAGACTTTACCAACTTACAAGATGCTGCATGTCTTGCGATGCTTTGGCTTTTTCTGTAGTAGGGCACAGCGGGTTGCGTGCTCGAAAACTTCGCGGACACCCTCGTTGGTCTTGGCCGAACACTCAAGGTAACGGTCTGCGTGGATGACCTTCTTGACAGCATCGCCCTGTTTAAACAAGTCAGTTTAGAGTTCCTATGCGAGAATAGTAAGAACCTACCTCAGCTTCGGTTACTGGCTTCTGGGAGGTCTTGGAGAGCTCCTGCACAGTCTTCTGATCGTTCCGGAGATCCTTTTTGCATCCAACGAGAATGATTGGGAGACCTTGACAAAAGTGAAGGACCTCAGAAATCCACTGTTGGAGTAATCTTGACGTTAGAAACCAATTTGCCACTCCGTAATGAGCGTTATAATGAGGAAAGTGGCAAGATGTACCTTCTCTTGAACATTGTCGAGCGAGTCAGGTGAGTCGATCGCGAAACAGATCAGGATAACGTGGGAGTCGGGGTACGAGAGGGGGCGAAGACGATCATAATCCTCCTGGCCGGCAGTATCCCAAAGAGCGAGTTCTACATGCTTTCCATCGACCTCTACATCGGCGACATAGTTCTCGAAAACAGTGGGAACATACACCTACGCAAAATTGGGTCAGTACTATAAAACCCAGTTGAGGGAAGTTATTTAAGTAGCCGAGCATGCATACCTCAGGGAAAGTTCCCTTGGAGAACACACTGCACATTTTGGTTAGCAAGGGTTTAGAGGACATTTTAAAGCTCGCGAGAGATAGCGGGGGGCTTACATCAACAAACAGGTCTTTCCACAGGCACCGTCACCGACGATAACCAACTTGCGTCTGATTTCGGCCATTTCTGCAAAGCACAAGATGAATGGTTAGAGGACCAAAGGATAGCAAGCGACCGATAAATACAAACGAGGCATCAACAACAACGGTGTAACATTATAGATAACAAGAGAAGTAGTAGGATGTTTACAAGCTCTTTGCCATCTGTTTTGTCCTGCCCGCTCATTCTGAATAAGGGAGGAGGGGGAGCATAATATATAGGGACGAGTCTAGGCACATGTATAAACGCTGGTATAAGGATCACTACTCACCAAAGGTTGTTTATTTTGCTTAGGGGGGGTGTGAGAATAGTGGTAAATGTGTGTTTGTCGATGAAGAGGGTAAAAGAGGATTACAACGGTGGTAGTTTGGAGCAGAGCAAGCAGTAGCGTGGTAGGAGACTACGTAGAGAGCAAGAGAGAGATAGCGAGAGAGGCAACGATGCACAGGGTGTGGTGGAGAGAAGACAGAGGATGAAGAGAGAGGAAGCGCGAAGGGTAGTTGATGGCTCAGTGGTGGTGGTGTTAGGTAGTGGAGTTGGCCCAGGAGGGTTGTTGTGAAGAGAGAGAAGGGGATGGAACGGAGGGCTGGCTGGTTGGCTACATACTGGCTAGGCTGAGGTCTTGGCCGCAGCTGAACGAACGGGCTTGCCTGCCTGCCACTGCTGCTATTGATGCTACTGCTGCCTCATCCATACAAGGAAAATGTACGTGCGCCGGCGCAAGAGACAGTTTGCACTGTAGATAATATCTCTTTACCTGCGTGCATCCCGGGCAGCAGCCCCAGTCAGAGAGTCTGGTCCCATCCCCGAAGAAAACATTTGTATTCCTGCCATTTGCATACTGTAGATACATGTACATACATTTGGATCTGTGGTACTGTAATCGCCAATCCTCCCTGTAAAGTAATCGTTGCGCTCCACACACCCAAATTATTGCTATGCTTTCAGTGTCTTTTGCCTGCCGTCTTTCCGCCAGTTCATATATCCATTCTTTCCCTTTCATTATTTCATTATTTCCGCGTTC
Source organism: Morchella sp. 2016-41 (assembly GCA_024713855.1). Classification (NCBI taxonomy): domain Eukaryota; kingdom Fungi; phylum Ascomycota; class Pezizomycetes; order Pezizales; family Morchellaceae; genus Morchella; species Morchella sp. 2016-41. The sequence continues at coordinate 2,995,472 of JAMGZD010000001.1, read as the reverse complement.
ACTAAGACTCCTGTCGCGTGTGTGGCTGGGGATATACGTACTGTTCTTTTCCGCCGCCTTGAAGCTGAAACCTTACCACTCCAGTTCACAAACAGAAACCCAAACATCAACCCCTGAATCGCTTTGTCCTCCTAGAGGGAGGGAAGGCCTCGCTCGGAAACCCACCCACTATCTACTCTGTATGTAGGTACATGTATGTATAGTGTAATGTAAGTAAGTACATGTACTCTAGAGTACACACAGCTAGGGGGACCACCTCGCGACCGCGAGTTGCACTTTGGATTATGGGTATCAACCGCCGTCCTCCTTCTCTATAATTGTTCAGTCGTGGGTTTGGTGTGCTTACTAAATTACCCCTGTCTGTCGCTCTCAGTCAATGAGCGCTCAACAATTTTAGAAAACCGTATACAAGTTGCCTAGCTGCAGGACCCATATGTACCTACATGTACCCTACTCTTGTACCAGTGTGGGTTAATTACTATGAGGGCCTCAGACTTGTATCTATATCTACATGTAGCTGAAGATAAAACCCATTCTTGGGGCCAAAATAAAATCATGCTCCCAAACATACTCTGTTGCGGCAAGTCCCACAGGTCCCGCTAATGAGAATTTAAACTCCCGGCTTGCCGCAGCTCGCACAGAGAAGAGTCAGACGCATGGGCTAGTTGGGAACACTACGAGTCGGAGTTCATACACCATCTGTGCATCAATAAATGCGGCTGACATGGAGCCACGGTACTCGGGGCAGGCCAGAAGAACCTGAAAATGGCTTTTTATGGTAACGACCTCTGATTCGCGGCTGGCGAAAAGCTACACCAAATTGAGCCCCTGCTTGCAGCTTGCATTTTCAGGTTCTTATGGCCTGCCCCGAGTACCTACATCTCAGAGTTAAAAGAATTCATTTCCCTATCCCCCGAAGCTCTCAATTTAAACAATTGGGTATTACAGTAGACTCTCGCTATAAGGATACGGCCGAGACCAAGAATATGTATTCTCATATCCTTATATGAGTGGGGGCATGTTGGCCACTGGTATCCTCATAGTGAGTATATCCTTATATCAAATATCCTTATAGCGAGAGTCTACCGCACAGGGATTCAGCAGAGATAAGAACCGAAATCCTGTCCTTCTAAGACAGCGTAAGTATAAGACGTCCAACAGATAGGGTATAAGCTCTTGACTCTTGGGCGGTGGTACCTTTAACTACATGTAGAGGTCATACTACTCATGTAGGTATGTACTTTGTCTAAGCAGCACCTACTTCTTGTCAGCCCCGTACTTTTACATGGCTTAGATATAGCTTTCTTAATTTTTCGCATTGTTCCCCGAAATTGACCTGCTCTGGTGTTCAAGTTGAATTGAAACAGCCCTATCAGTGAAAAGTCCCAAGATATGATAAAACGGCGCTCCTGCTTTTGTGGAATTCCGGCACTGGGGGAGATACGCCGTAGTGTACATAAGTACATGTAGTCGACCCGGGGTAGGCCTCTATGATCACTACAGTACTAAAAAAGGGGATGTAATACGTACTGTATCAATACGGAATTGTGTAAAACTTCCGAATTAAATCGGAATCTTACTGTATGGGATACTCGTCTATTTTCTCATACCATCCATCCATGATTACATATAGTGTATGTACATAACCTTAGTAGTTCTGAGTCTGGTATTGTATCTCTAGAGAAATAGGTAAGAATACATACAGCCACTTATCAAAAGTGTTCGTGATTCACATCAAAGTTGGTCAGTGCATGATGTGGCTTACCAGACTTACGGTCAAATTGAATAACTAAAATGTATCTATATAATTGTATCCAGTGAGTGACAGAGATTAAAAATAGCATGAATGTCTAATATTGACTTTGACCATCATTGTTTGTTGTTGTGTTGAGGTTTTAAACATTTTAATGGGCACTTTGATCCCTGGATTGAGCCGGACATGTCACATTAGATCCGAATCACGAACACTTTTGATGGGTGGCTGTATATTGGATAGATACTACATGTATGTACTTAAACGAGCCATGATCACGCTTAGTTAAAAATGCCGAATAAAATCCTATTCTATCAAACACAAAACAGATGCCTGATTTAAGCACGTACTACATAACTTTAGGGGGTTGCAACCCCACCGTCCTCGATATTTCGTAGTTCTTCGCAAATCTCGAAGCATTCTGCCAATAAGGAATTAACCCTTCCTTGGCCCTCGGGGATATCTGTCCCTACCATGAATTTACCATCGACTCTCATATTGTCAATAGAGGCCAGCTATATTCAGTCATCAGTGATGTTATAAAATATGGACGGGTAATAGACATAACGTACTTTCATACTGTATGGATAGAGGTCTCTAGCGTTGCTGATACCGAATTTCTGTACTTCTTTTAAACAACGACGTACTGTTTGGAGTTGGTTGAAGACGGGTGTCAGGGCTTCACTGACGGGCTACACGTGATTTTAGATTCGGTGATGCGGAAACCGAGAAAGCTTACTTGCTTACTTCACTTGAGTTTATCAGACTGTATATATGTGCATAACACCGCCTGACCATATATAATAATATCTGTATAGAATGATTTGAATTAGTCTTAGTCTATATCTTAACTGAGGGTTTGAATGCTTTGAAAATCTTACACCTTGACCTTCTTCAGGCGCGTTTCCCTCACTATCCACAAATTTTCCGTTCACTCGTTCCTGATCCAAAGTCAAAACAAGCTTTTGAAACTCATAAAGATCTGTTTCTCTCAATGACCAAGCCTGCGTCAGTTCTAATTTTTCCAATTGGCTCTTTGCTTGAAACAATTCTTCATATGTAGTTTTCAATCCAGGTGCCACTGCGCCTTGCCTAGAGAGTTAAGAAGTATCAGCAAAGTTGCGATATTTTATGATTGATGCGTTTGTTGCCCACTTTTGCAGAGCGTTTTCCGCTACAATATAGCAACGTGTGAGCAGAGTATCCAAGATATCTTGTCCCGTCTCTGGAATACTCCCATCCTCTGCTACAAACTTCCCGTCTATTCTTGACGTATCGATATCTTTGATTTGTGATAGATATCCCTCAACCTCTGTAACCTGAAACTAGCGAGAAACTCAATATAAGCCTTTCCCGAGACTTTTCAAGTTACAACTTACCTGCTTCTTGGACTCGCAGGCCTTGATGCTCCTCCGCAGACTCACAAGTCTCTCTAATACACTCTCCAGTTCTGATGGTATCGGTCCCAACCTTTCCTTCAATTCCTTCAAGGATTTTTCAGAAGCGCAAACTTGTGATTCAAGCATAGATATAATTAGGGAATTGTAGAGGGGCCGGCCTTGTTCAATGTTCTCACGCATGTTTATTAGTGTACGCTGAAGTGGGACAAGATCCTTTCGAGAAAAATTGCCTGACTCGTTCAGGTGCTCTAAAAGCCGCTTTTGAATGTTAGTATAATATATAAGAAAAGTATTTGTAGTGAAAAAAACCTTGATAATGACGCTAGGGGCATAACTTGAGGATAGTTAGCACAGTCGATCTTTTATTAGAGTGGTTTTCATATTTGACTAAGTCGAGTCATAACATAATACAGTGTAACTTTCGAGAGAATAAAACTCCGATAGATCTACAGAGCCTTGATGTGAGGATAGCTTATTCAAATCACCATCAAGGTTGCACTGTATCTAGGTGTTACAAGCTTTGCTGTGCCTAGAACTAGGAAATTCTGCAAGCGTTTTGAACACTTATTGACTTACACTGCTGGTGGTTCGTTGTTTCTTCCGACTGTTAAGAACAACAGTGAGATTAACTCATAGCAGTCGGTCACAAGCTCGCCAACTAGGTTGCATACGTATAATTCAGTATAATAAATTCAAGACGTTCCCGGCAGAAAAATGGCATTTCCAAAGAGTTATCTCACGCTTGCTCCCACTTTCCCGTGGACCATTTAAAAGTTTACTCTCAAACTCTTGTGCTTGTCGGATATATTCGCACAATTCATCATAGAGGCGAACTACGCTACTAGACTTGACGTATGTTGTTCGATCCTGCTTGAGCTTTATCAAACTGTCTCTGAGCTTGATGAGCTTCTCGGCAACTGCCTCCGGAGTGGTGAACATGTTTTGACCGAGTATTCGATAAGGCACTTGATGTCAAAGTTTTCGGTAGGTCTTCAAAGCAGCTGTCAGTGGAATCTATGTGCTACACAAAGCAGGGATAAGATGGATGACATAGGGTCAAACAGGTGGTGTCGCCATTCTCAAAAATACGCGTTTATCGGATGTCAACCCACATGTGATGGTGGCCCACCTTCATCTTGGTAGCAGCCAACGAGCCCGGCTTAATTAACGCGTTAGTCAGGCGTAAAAACCCCAAGTGTCATTTTTCACAATTGACCCGACACTTCGAAATTGACGGTTGCAAAATACTTCCCCTCCATAGAGATATGAAATGCGCAAGCCACAAGAACAAGATGACAACCACTATCCCTTACTCTGGCAATGCTGACCCTTTTCCGTGGGGGCCAAAATCCATAGCAAATGCAGACTGTTAATTGGTGGGAGATTGATTTAGATCTAATAATTGATAACGGATTTGAGCAAAGCCACACCTTTTGGCCCCCACTAAAAAGGGTCAGCATTTTTTGCCAGACTAAGGGATAGTGTTCTCTATGGTGTTCTCTGGAGTAAGTGAATTTGTTGTATCCTTTGGGGGCATTTCACAGCCCGGCAAGTGACCCACACTTGTGGATGCCACTTTGGAGAGTGGCGAAGTGTCAATTGTCAGAATTGATGATTAGTAAATACAGCAAACTCTCACTACATCTAATAAGTATATAATTATAACCTGTATATGCAATGTGCTTTTTATAGTCCTCTGATTGGCTCATTGAGAGATTTTGTTTCACTTGAAACATGTTGTATTGGATATTAACATAGGGTATTGTGTTGGATATTAATATAGGCATTGTGCTGAGTGGTGTTATTGTTAATAGGGTTTCTACTGGTTCTGGAATTGTTGGATTTTAGAGGCTTTGTGGCTATTAAGGTATTAAGGATATACTTGCAACTTGAACTGGAGGTATTTCTGAAAAGGCACATATAGATCGACTAGAGTGGATATAGTGATGAACTTTGCCTGCCAGGCAGATAGAGAAATAAGCCGCAAGGCGGCTTGCCTGTATATTGGACTGATTGATATACGTGTAGTACCGGCCGAAGGCTGGAAACCACTTGTATACATGTAGTGATATTCTTGTTATAAGGGTGACGCCTGCCGGCCCCAACTTTTTAGTATAGGGTTTAGTGATTTTTTTATATAAGGATACATGTATCACTACATGTAGGTATTAGAGACTTTGCGCAAATGGAGCCAGCTCTATATTTTGATTATCCGATTGGTTAATGGTGTGATCGGCACCAATCAGGTTGTCAGAAAATGGGGCTGGCTCCATTTGCGCAAAGTCTCTGAATAGTAAAGATTTGTACAGGTATCATTATATATGTAATTATAACAAGAGTAATAAAATTTGGGTGTGGCGAGCGACCCAGAAAGCGGGGAGGGCCAGCATTTTACATGACGAAACTAACTTCAAAGAGGCACATGTCTATCTATACCCTAAGAGTTGCTGTCAATGGGATTGGCCAAATCTTTCTAATACGCTCTATTGACTATGGTGCGAGAGGTCTTGGGGGGTGGTGACCTTCATGAAGTCGGGTTAGAAGTGAGGCTCCTCAATGTAGCCAATGAAAGAATTGACTGAAGTGGTGTATCCTTGGGCTGGTGAGACATACAGATTCCCAGACTTCCTCGCTCAGTAGCTGTATGCGGTGGCTAAGTGACTTTGCCTCAATGGCGAAGTCACTCTGCCACACCCCAACCAAGGAAGTCAGGGAATCTGCATGTCTCACCAGCCCAAGTACAAGGTCGCCCTCTATTCCTTCTTGCACCATACAAGATTGCCGGGTTTTTTTCTTCTGTTTCTAGGTACACAATGGTCGCATAAAGTATAAACTATGGCGTAAAGAAACCTGTCCCCTTTCATAACCTATAACTCGTCCCCTTGAAAAGCAAAAACAAAATTCCAAAGTAAATATATAACAAAAGAAAGGCATTCGCATAATGGTAACACTGAACAATTTGGAGGTAGGGCGGATCGCCTTTTCCTGTGGGATCCTTCTGGCCTTTGGCCTTTGGCCCGCAGTGGGGCTTCTGTTAAGACGCGTACATTGTGGAAGATTGCCGGGTTTTGCTATATGTACTAGCGATGTCGGGTCACCTGACAGCGAGGTGTCTGAAGGGCGACGGATCGGGAAACGCCTGAGGGCCGAAAATGTGAAGTTTCGTTGAGGTCTGAAGTTTCGCCTTCAATTCAAAGTATTTCCCACTACTCGTTCTCCACTATTTTCCCTATCCATCGTCCTTCAGACACCTCGCTGTCAGGTGACCCGAGCACTTTGCGACATCGCTAGTACATACTAGTATATAATTAAGGGGTATAATATAGTTGACTTACCTAGTTGATTTAGAGCCGTCCGGATTCAGATGATTTACCTAATGATATGTGGTAGCAGTGTTGAGTTCGACTGATGCTTTTTTGATTGTAGTTGCGCAAATTGTGGTTTGCCACTTACAGCTGCGTCAAATGACAGAATGCATTGGAACAAAATATCATTTTACCCCTGTGAACTACGGCTAGATAATGGTTTGAGTGAATCCAAGCGGACCCTTTTTTTTATTTTATTTATATCATTTCAATTCTGTTTCTAGGTACACAATGATTGCATAAAGTTAAAAGCTATGGCGTAATAGAGCCTATTTGACAACTGTCGATCTCGACAATTGACAGTTCAGCTTTGACAGTTACAGGTCCCAAAATGGACATTATACTTAAATTATTTTAGTAGATCTCGACCATTATCAGTGGTGACGAGATCGAGGCATATAAGGCCCTTTACGGACTGACAGAGTTCCGGTACCCTGTGCCGATACCCTCATCAATCAAAATTGACGGTTCGGCAAACCGCTATTGCAGCCGGCGAACTGTCAATTGTCGAAATCGACAGTTGTCAAATAGGCTCTAATCCAAGCGGACCATTACATCCCTTCGTGTGTTTTCACGACCTGGCGCTAATGGGCAGCTTTTACTCGGTAATAAACCTAACCCTCATTCCGTGAACCATTTGCTGTGAAGTCACTGTGACCTCTCCTATACCCTTTTCAGGTGTCTCCACAGTCTGTAGGTAGCTAGATTTTTTGAATATCACCACGCCGTCGCGGGCCTAATATGTCTCCGATTTTGCTCTGACACACGAAGGGATGTACCTACTCTATAGTTTACAACGCAAAGTATGTATTCATCCTCACCACCGACCGACATCTCCGCCTCCACGACCAATATTCCTCCAAATATGGCCCAAGCTGCGAGATATCCAGGTATTTAACTGGTTGCCAGTAGGCCCCGAATGTTTCTGCTCTTCTTTGAAGGCTACCTGCGACTTGGACTATTGATTATAATTATAACTAATCGTGGGGTACTCAATATTGGGGTACCTGCGGCACCTGCCCCCCCCCCCTTCTCTTCTGGGATCCCTTTCACTCTTCTCCCTAATAAAAGGGACCGACTTCGAGATATATATGTGCCAAGGAATGACGGACCGACTACGCCGGAAAATGTTCCCAGGCTTGTGATGGATTTGGCTGAATAATCATTGGTTTCATCAACTTTGTAGGTACAATTCTACCCGTGACCCCTCTGTCTCCGACATTAGAGAGGTTCTGTAATGGACGTTGAACAGAGTGTGTACTAAGGCAGGGGTGAAAATACAGGCAAGGTTGCGAGAGAATAGTTTTCCGTCTTTCGGGACCCGGACTGGCGTCCTAAAGTGAGGACCTACTGGCAGTGATAGTTTTGGTTAGAAGCTTTTTGTCTGTATTTTAACCTCTGTATTTGTCGAACCCTTGAACCTGGTCGCTATAGAAACATAATACAAAATCGATTTTTGTCAGTTGCAGAACCTCTCTATTCGGGTATTTCTATTAGCAGCTCAAAGACCCCTGTTCGTCAACTGGCAGTATTCGTAGTAGTGGCCCACCTCGGGTTACTTTTGGTTCCATCATACATATCGGCAGAGATCATTAAGAAGGTACCTTACTAAGCATGCCCCCATCAAAACTATGAGGTGGTGGTGGAATGGGGGGGTCGCGAGGTGGCCCACTGCTAGTCTACTATGTACTGGGTATGTAGGTACTCGTATTTCGCTGACGTTTGTGGACGCGACTGATATTGCATGCCATACAAAAAATACGCCAAGCTCATGATTTTGAGTGTATGCAATAATGGCCCTTTTTAAAAACGTCAGCGAAATACGAGTACACGTACATACATGTATGTATTATATGATGGACGCATGCGTGTACAGTGGCAGAAACATGGGTAGAATGACTGCCGCAGTCTTTGGCAATGCCGCACCACTGCGGTAACACTACCGTATAGTTCGTTGAAATACGGAGATAAAGCGGCATATTCTCGAGGTGCCGTACTGATGCGGTATCAGTTTTACCCCAATTTCTGATACATACTGTATGTACCTACATGTAGTGATGCCGTACCCGTACATTAATCACTTTGATAGCCTACATGGTAGGCTAGTATGGTACGCACACCACACTCTTAAAGGTGATATGGTGGCATACGGAAGTGGAACAATTATGGCTACAATAGAGCCTCAAGGGCCAATAAGAGGGCCATTTGCTTTTCTAGGGTATAATACTGTTCCACTTGTTCAGTCTTGGCACATTTTACATACAAAAAATCCATCATTTCAACTTTCTAAGGCTTTTCAACCCAGACAGATATCAAAAATCTGGAAAATTAGAACTAAAGTTCATCACTATTACTATACTTCTATTTTTCCACTTTTTTGATATCTTTTTTCGTAGTGAATTTGTAGGCGATTGACTTTCCGTCATGTTTGGTTACCTTTAAGAGTGGGCGCACCATACCGAATCTGATAAGATAAACACACCTATTTCATAGCAAGGTTCTCTTCGTATTTACCCTACACCCAGTAGAATTATGGGGACCTTTGACCTCCGCCATTCAGGTTAAGCGGGCATAGTCGCTCACTCATCACTAAGTCATCATCACGCTTAGCAGCGCATGTCAAGTAGCTAAAGAATCCTGCCGTCGGCTTAATCTTCTTAGTCCTTGTAGAGAGAAGTACTACGCTGGTAGGGGTAAGTGTGTTGATAGTGGTCGTGGTTGTAACCGTAGTACTACATGTATCCTTGAGCTCCAGTACTTACTAAACACCCCTGCCTGACAGCCAATCAGACACCCTTCTGTATGTACCGGGGGTTATGGGTTAGTCTGGAGAACATCTTTTTGCGGTGCGATTGGTCGGAGTCGGGCTTGGCGCCAAAAAATCGGGCTTGGCGCCAGAAAAAGTACTTGAATAGGCTGCCCCCCATCTTTTGCAACGCGACCTCCAAGACCGCAATTTGACTGTTGTTTGCATCCAGCTCCATCAGAAAATGCCCCCCACAGGGGCCTAGAGCTCAAAATATTATTTAGGGAGAGCTGGGAGCAAGCACTATTCTGCAGTTATTTTTTTGTATTTTTAAAAAAATATTTAGATTTTTTTTAATGGGGGCATATGAAAGTTCTTGAGACTTTTTTCCCTCATACAAATTTTGTGCGCTAAGGCCCGTGTGGTTGCGCTAAGGCCAGTGTGGTTGGTAATGATTGGTTGCTGTGATTTTAATCCCTGTATTTTCCACCAATAAATCGGAGTTCTCGAGACTAAAGGTGAACACCCGGTACAGTTATCGGTAGAATTATTGCAGAGACAGGGACCGACGATCACGCCGAGAGCAGGGCGATTTTCCAACGCCACATCTCTGCAATAATTCTACCGATAACTGTATGTGCTGCGCAGGTGAGTGTAAGTCTGTAGATAGGTGGCGGTGCATACATATAGTCTCAAGGTTTTTAGACGACCTCCCGGGCCATTCGGACACCCTCCTCACTCGGGCAGTTAACGTAGAAAAGAAAAGATCAACCTCTTTTAAACCAATCACGATTGACTGTCCGAGTCAGAGGGGTGTCCGAGTGGCCCGGGAAGTCGTATCACCGCCACCTGTCTACAGACTTACCTTCACCCGCGTACTCTAGAGCGTGGCGGCCTGATACTGAAGTAGGTTCTTAAAAGACACCACGCTGCCAAAGTACTACATACATACATGTACTCTACATAAATGAAAAACTGGGGTCATATGACGATATCAGCTATTAGACCCTTTGCGCAGATAGAGCTGGCTCTAAATTCTACTTGTATGGTTGGTTGATGAAAGGATCGACGCCAATCAGGTTACCAGAATTTGGAGCTGGAGTCTTTTGCGCAAAGGGTATGGCCCAAGGACATTAGCCCAAGAAGTTACCGCGAATGATGGTTTGTTCCTTAAGATGGATAGTGGCGTCATGTGGCTGGTAAGTTCATCTGATTAGATTAGATATCGGGCAGTGATACATACTGCAGGACTGCTTTTTAGCCCACAAAGGGCTCAAACCCACCACCACTGAACGGGAAAGAGCATCCATTTCATAATTTCTCAACACCTACGTACTCACCTCTGATAATCTCACGACAGAAAACGCCGACAGACGCCCCATCCTCCTATCAGCATCTAACGAATAAGTGAGTGAGTAAACATTCCGGCAGGCCTACGTTTCAGAGCCCGAATCAGCTTTAACTCCAAATCCAGCAGATATTGAGATGTCTAACAACGAACTCGCCGTTTCCTACGCCGCCCTCATCCTGGCCGATGACGGTATTGAAATCACCGTACGTCATTGCAAAGCTTCAAAATAACACTCAACGACCTTCCGCCGACCACAAACTAACAGTTTTTGATATACTTTTAGGCCGACAAGTTGCAGTCCCTTATCAAGGCTGCTTCTTGCACCGATGTCGAGCCCATCTGGACAACATTGTTCGCTAAGGTCTGAAACCAACGGTTTAGATATTGAGGAAGGTTTAAGGAAATATTGGTTGCTGACCTTCATTTTTCCTTTACGAAATAGGCTCTCGAGGGAAAGGATGTTAAGGATATGCTTCTGAATGTCGGATCGGGCGGTGGCGCTGCTGCCGCGCCAGCTGCCGGTGGTACCGCTGCCGCTGGTGGTGCTGCTGCTGCTGAGGAGAAGGTTGAGGAGAAGGAGGAAGAGAAGGAGGAGTCAGACGAGGACATGGGTTTCGGTCTTTTCGACTAAGCGCCTTTTCCTTTCTTCTTTACCTTTCAACAATCCATAAACATCCTGCCTTTCAATGCAAAAATTCTTTCTGGGTTCTGGTTTTGATTTCTGGGTTGGGATAAGGGCCTGTAGATCAGAAACAGAAAAAAATTGAGAAAAAAAGAAAAAAAGAGAAAAAAAGCATCGGTATTTGTTGGTTGATTATTCTAGCCAAATAAGCATATATTGTGCAAGCTCTTATACATGTGGCTTTGCATGACGAATCTCATGTATTCTAAAAATATAGTTGCATCTAATATTTCTTGGATGAATGCATCTGCACAGAAAACACCTTAACAGCTGCAGTTATTCGCTAATGATAAAGCCGAGTGATCGCTCATGAACACGGTGCCTCAATCAACCAGTAAAATGCCATCAACACTTCCAAATCCTGCTGCTACCCCACCTTCCTCACTATCTCTTGCTTTCGTCCTCAATAGCCAACCAGTCTCTTCATTTAAAACAATCTCCTTTATTCCTTTGCCCCTTTCCAGGCCTTTGCCATCTCTCCAAAGTACTGCCCCGAAGATGCCTAGTTCGCAAATAACCTCACCAGTCGTGATAGTTCCATTTCTGACTATGCTATTACCTAAACCCGGCGGTTCAATCAATTCCATAAGTATGTAACTACTCCAGTGCGACTCCGGAGTTGACTTGAGGAAGTCGGGTATCTTAGATCTGTAGATATTGTTCCCCCCCCCCTCCCGCTGCGGCTTCAGAACATACTTTTCCGGGTTATGGAGTGCTAGGTCACGAGCGACTAGACCAGCCGATGAAGTATCGAGTGGATATATGGCGGCAAAGGTATTCTGAATCCGAGTTGAGATCAATGTATCTGGAAGAAACCTTTCAACAGTGCCTTCCATGGCGAGGACTTGCTGTACCTTTTTGGCTCCAGCTAACTGGGTGATGACTGATGGGCACTTGATAGCTTTTGAGCGCTCAATTGTAGTACGAGATACCCAATCAGTCTCAGAGTGGAAATCTTCTGGATCATAACATGAGCGAAAATATGCCGTAGATATCTCCATATGAACTTCATCGTCATGTGGCGGATTATATATCAACGCGCGTGTTACAGGATCCAGGGTGATGAGATCCGGGACTTGTTGTATTGTGATACGATAGCACAGAATGTCGTGATTTTCCAGGAGGTTATATTCTATCAACCTTTGATCAAAAATATTTCTTTCGTCATCTTGAATGATGAATAATATTGCCGTGTTACGCCCCGACCCTCCAAGACCATATGCCTTGTGCGCTGCTGCCAGACCGTTGGCTATTTCCTTAGCCGAGGGATCCAGTGGTATATTTTTCTGTGTTATTAAGTTGGTCGTCGACGATGGATATGCGCCCACTCGCAGTAAGTGTCTATGGAGTTCCGAAACGCGAGTCGCGAGTCCCCCAAAAGACACAGAGATGGTGTTGAATTCGACCTGATGAATGATAGGTGGTGAGGTTGAATACAAAGGGTCCACGTGAATCAGGTAGTCTGACCGGAATATGCCAAGGGAAAGATCCTGAACAAAGCCTTCTTTTTTGACATCAAGATGTACTTTGTATAAACGGGCCATGAAATCGTCCACCTCGATCAATCTGCGGATAGGAGAAAAGAAACATCTCAGTCACTTTTTATTCCCAATGTCGAATTTTCCGACTTAGTTTCAATGTAAAACTCCCGTCGTAAGAGTCAATCGAAAAAGCAAAGGATTCTACTTACTCGTCCACAATCTTCAATAACCACTCCTCGTCCGCTGCAATTTTCGCATATAACTCGTTAAACCATATTTGGACTGCTTTTGCCTCCTCAAAGCATGCTCTCGGAAAGGGACTCGGGAATAAGGTTACTGGCGCATGTACTGCAAGAGCTCTGTTTTGATTTTCCGCTTGAAGTGGACGGACGCTAAGGCCATTGGACAGCGACCAATCTATAAAAGACTTAAGCAAGTAGGAAGATTGCTCAGATGATATTGAAGGGGGGTACGAAGGGAAAATTGAGGCAGCCATCGTTGAGATTGTTGAGTATCAATACTTAGGAACGTAAAAAGAAGCGATTAAATATGGAGGGGCTGATGGTACCTAGTTTGTTTGATTGGAAATCAGCAACATCCCCGCAATGTTAACACGTGATTGGCAATGGGATTTATAATTAATCTCTAGGGCGAGCGATCCCAGGTTATGGAATAAAGGCGAGAACAAACCGATCGTTCATTGATGCTACTCCTTAAGGATATGCAGTACATATAACATAGTCAGAGGAAATTTGATAGCAGAATAAAGGCAAAAGCAAAAAAAAAAAAAAAAATCATTACAGAAAGAGGAGGTATAATAAGACAATGATATGAAAATTAAAGAAAGAAACCCAAAATATGTAATTCGCCATGGAACGTTCCAGTCTCAGAACATATCTTTATCTCCTTCAGTCCCATTCAGGCGTTTCAGTAGTAGGCGGCCCACGACTTCTTCGAGGTATATATTTATTTGAAGTCCTCAATCCCGAGCTTTGAGGCGTTCTCCTGAGAACCTTTTTCTTCTCTTGAGCAACTCTCCCAGCACTATTACCAGCGCTTAGTGGTAGATGATTCATGTCCATCTCATCTCCTGCGACGGTACCATTCACATCATAGCCCCATAGGCTAGAGACGTTCCCCCGCTGTGACGAAGAAGACAAAGCCCTCTCTCTCATAGAAAATGATGACGAGGTGCTTGACGATATGCTTCTATGTCCTCTACTGCGATAGCTCACACGTCTCTCTTTCTCCCTCTCAGCACACATCTTTATCAATTCTCCCGCAAGGTTCGAAACAAGCACAGCATTATCCTTTTGCGCCAAACGATAGATCGCACTATACATCCCATGTATTCTGATCAAGGCTTCTTTCTGTTCGCTTGCATCACAAATAGTCCGTAGTATCCTGAGAAGATTCAACCGAACAAGGGCTTTGTGGTGAGATAACTTGCTGAGAATTCGAGCGAAAAACTCCGGTTGGCCAACGGCGTGAGCAATCGGCAGGCTTAAACGCATTAATTTCTGTAAAGGGTCAAGAATATTTTCGAAGGCGTTTGTTTTCGAAGTTGTGAAGCAATTTATGATAGCTATAGTAAATGACTCGCCGAGCAGCTTTTCCTCTACTCTTGCTGTCTCTTCTTGGAGCCTGTAACGCTATCAGCCTTAAGCTAGGTATACCAACATAAAAATAAAATAAAATAAAAAGAAGAAGAAGAAGAAGAAGAAGAAGAAACTCACCAAACAAAGATGGCATCAAGTGCAGTAACCTGCCAATACGGGTCCGAGAGTAACGATATATAAAACTGAAGACCCATGTTTTGCCAGAGTATCTTTCTGCAAACTTTTCCAGAGTGGGCCATGTCACAAAGGATAGGTAACGCAAATTCTTTAAGCGGCCGCTCCGTACTAACGATACGTTTGAGCAATGGAATGATCCCATGGAGAGCAGCCTCCTCCTGTCGAGACTTGCTCAATCTACACAAGTTAAACATTGTATTCAGGACTTGGTTTGAAATTTCCTAGAATATGGTTAGAACACCCAGCAAACATATCAAGAATCAGAAACAAAACCTTAAAATGTGATACGTTCATACTGGCAGTCAAAAGATCAGTGAGGACCTCGATTGCATTGGAGTTTTGTAATGTATCCAAGGTAGACGACAACATGGACAGATTTTTGATGAATTTTAACATTACCACCTGATGAGACGGCGCCATCCGCTTCAGGTCTTTCAACACTCCTTAACAAAAGGTCAGTTTTGAGGTTGAATGAAAGATAGGAATGGTATACTTTTCAAAACTATTCTATCCGCCACCATTTCCTTGACATGGTTCTCTGCTTGGGAAAATAAGTAGAATATGTTGACTATACGTTCCACGCATAAATCCGACAACTCCCCGCCCTCATCAAGAACATGACACAATACCAATGATAATGGACGCAAAACCGAGCTTCGGGAAAATATCCGGCAAAAGTCATTCTTTGGCGTAGGGCCCTGCATTTCGAAGACGCTCCAAATGCCATTCACTCCAATGAGTACTAAATCCTTCTGGGCGTCATAATCTTCTTCCAGAAACTCTACGAGAACATTCAATCCTCCACAGCTGACAAACATCTGTAATGTCAGTGTTGAGGTTTGATACATTTGTCTTACAAATGCCGCCGCTTCCAGACGGATATGTCCTGGATATTTTTTCGATGCAAATTTCGTGATGATGGGGATCCCCCCAACAAAACACAAGTTCTCTTGAATTTCAACATCATCGAAAATGATCTGGAATACGTCAGGATAAAGCCACAAAATTAAAAGAATTTGACCTACAGCATTCACGATCTTCAACAACTTGAGGATGACTTCCCGTTTCTTACAAGTCTCCAAAACCTCTAATATTGGTAACATACCATGAGCGCCGATTATAGTATTTCTTGTTTCTGGGGATTCCAGAAGGACGTCCATCTATTAAATTAGCTGGCAGGTCTGGTTTTTGATTACTCCGAGAAAAGTCATACCAACTGGGATGAGATATCATCGAGATCTTCCTCCGACTGAGTTTCTTTTAATGAGCCAACCAAGGCTTCAACCTGTATGCAAAGTCGCGCATATTTATCTCTAGCAATATTTGCCTCGAGATCTATAAACGTGTCAGTTGTATTTCCTTAGTTCAGCTTGGTGGGGAAAATCTCACCCATTTCGTCAAACCCTTCTTCTAATTGGGCGAATGGATCATCCTCATCGGGTTCCTCGTCTCCCAGCTAAAATAAATAAAATCAGTAAGAAACAAACCGAAGATGGTATATGAACTTACCCAAGAATTATTTGAAAGCTTGGTATTTAACAACAAGCTATGGTCATCACCACTAGTCTCAGAGCCAGCCTCATCGGTTCCTCCTTCACTACCAAATATATCCGAATAATCATCCTCGCCCTCGGGCTCCGCAAATCTCTGTATCTCCATCGAAGACCGTGACCGCCGTATTGCATGTGCCTGCGTTTCCGTATCTCCCAATGCCAATGATATTTGCCGCCTTAAACTACCATGTTGAGAGGAACTTGTAGATCTTGGTAGACTTTTGAGATCACTTGGATGAAAAAGTCGCGGACTTAATGACGCATCCTTCTATTTATAAATCTAGTGAGACACAGGCATGATATAAAGCAAGGAGACAGGGTATGTTCTACCTTCATTAAGTCAACTTTCCTCGCAAATGTTGCTTCGTTAACTGGTGCAAGATCAGAATAATCCTCGAATGCATCTTCTCTGAATACTGATGGATGGCGTGACGTATTTCGAAACGGTAACATTAGCTTTCGCGGTTTCGACTTTGTAGGTGTTGTTGGCAATGGCGGGGACTCGGTAATTGGGATCATAGTGGTTGATATATCGTCACTCGGTAGGGAGGGTTCGCTTTGTCTACGAAAGTAAGGTCTTATTGTCTGCATAGGATCTGTTTCAAAATCCATGACTGTACTTTTATTAGTAAAAATCATTAGTATGGATTTGGTTCATGAAACATCACTCACTTGGCGGACTTTTAATGGTTATATCCCCTTCAAAGTCATCGCCCCAGTTCTCGTCTGTGCCATCGTTGGATGCAAAGGACTTCAACCGGTCAAAAGATTGCAGCCCTGCAATGTTTCCGTCCACAATCTTATTGCGAGGGAACTGAAGGGCAGCCGCGGATATGACAGACCCAAAATCATCGTCCCAGTTATCATCCTCCACTATTGTAGATTTAGTAATCAGAAAACTAGAAAAGGCAAGAATTGTATACTGACGGTTATTCTCTGGAGACATGAACGCCTCGGTTGGCCGAGACCTCAACGCCAATGGTCCTTTCCCAGGCTCGAGACTGTAGACATGTGTACGTCGAGGAGGATTGGGGCTAAGGACTGAAGGCCGGGTTGTTTTCGGAGCATTTGGAGACTGCAGAGCCGCATTCCATTGCTGAACACTTTTGACGGCCTCATCATACTTTGTAGTTGGTGTTCGCACCACGGAGTCTGATCTCTTCGCATTGATGATCCATGGATGTTTCAGTAGTTTACGGGCCGAAACTCGGAGATTAGGATCCTTCTGAAAACATTGCATGAGGAAATCTCGAACTGCTGGCGAAGCTCCCTCCGGGAGCGGCGGATGGTCATCATTGACAATTCTGAACAATGCTTGCATGGAAGCAAGCTTATGATATGGCGGTTTTCCATCAAGAAGTTCAACCACTGTACATCCCACACTCCTTCACCTCTATAAGCCCTAACCAAGAACTCCCGAAGTTGAAGAGGCATCTTACCAGATATCTGACGATGTAGTAGCTCCTGCGAGCTCAATAACCTCCGGCGCCATCCAATACGGAGTTCCAACGACCGACGAGTCACTAAGCCCGGTAGTTCTTGTGGCAACTCCAAAATCCGCCAGCTTGACCAAGCCTTCCTTCGTCGTTAGGATATTGGCACCCTTGATATCACGGTGTATAACACCCTGGTCATGAAGATACAGTAATCCATGGAGAACTTGCGTCATATAGAGGCCGACCAGGTTTTCGGGGAACTTTCCAAAATTTTTACAGATGCTGTGGAGGGAGCCATTTTCACAGTACCTATCGACAATTAGCCCATGCCTCCGCACTTCCTCACCCGAGATATCTACATACTCTAGAATGATGTACAAAGAGTCCGTCGTCTTAACGAAGCCATGGTACTGAACAATATTTGGGTGCTGCCTTATGGTTAGTAGGTAGTACCAGGGAGGCGGACGTGTATTCCCCATACATTCAAGTTCTTTAGAAGGTCGATTTCAAGCTATGCAACAGAACTTACTTAGTACTAGCCAACAGCCAACACAGTCGCGGAAGACTTACCATAATAACCCTCAGCTCACTCTTTGGCAAATCTGCGAGCCTCACCTGCTTTACAGCGACAGTTTCTCCAGTTCCCCAATTGAGCGCTCGATACACTGATCCAAATGCGCCCTTCCCCAGACAGTCTCCAAGGGTCTATCTTCAAAGTCAGCCAGGCATCCCTTCCCCACCAGCAGAAAGTTAACCCACGTAATTTGCCAGAGGCGCGGAATTTTTTGAGGAAGCCTCATTTTCTTTAGAAGAAGACGAGGTGCTAGGCCTGCTTGGGGTTCTCGGGCGTTCGATCTGACGGCCATTCTGTCTGACCGGGATGGAGGTGAGGGTTGGCATTTCGTGTTCACTTAGAGAAGCAGCAGAGACGACTTGTAGAGTTGAAATCGGGCGAGCGATAGTAGCAGC
Source organism: Morchella sp. 2016-41 (assembly GCA_024713855.1). Taxonomy (NCBI): domain Eukaryota; kingdom Fungi; phylum Ascomycota; class Pezizomycetes; order Pezizales; family Morchellaceae; genus Morchella; species Morchella sp. 2016-41. The sequence continues at coordinate 2,976,940 of JAMGZD010000001.1, read as the reverse complement.
GTCTTCATTGCCAGGACACAGACACAAGGAGGACGAAAGCAAGGACAATGACCAGGACAAGATGTGAGTAGAGTAGCGAGAAGCGAGCAGATAGGCCCTGGTGTAGGGGACAAACTGCGCAAAGGGTTGCGGCTTAAACACAGGTATGTTGTATGGGCTTCCTGTCCCCAGTCGAGACGGAGTTTTAACTACGCCCACCGCAGACAACGGAACCCCAAACGCAATGTAGAGCATTTCTCCTCTTCGCCCTGCCTCCCACTCTGTCTACATGTATCCTTTCTGACCTCTCTTGCGGGGTTATCTTAGGCGGTCTCGACCCTCCCCTCTCAGTGTAACATTTAGATACCTCAATTGCTTTGTCTGCTTTCCCCCACCCATCCCAATATGTATTATAAGATGCTCTCTCTATGTGAGGCAGATTAAGGGGGGGTTCTCCCGGCTCCCACGCGAATCACCCCGGACAATTCATTCAAACGAGGCCCCCTCTTCTCCCCCTTCCTTTCTCTTGAAACTTTGAGATAGAGAAATGGCAATATACCTGTCTACATGTATGTACACACATAAACATACCCACAGGCCAAAGATTGATCCCCCAACCCCTGCAGCGAACAATAACTACCATACCCATCAATAAAATTGCAACTTAGCCAATCACTTTCAAGTTCCAATCATCTGAATCATTCTCAGTAAGTTAAGCCTAGATCGAGGCTGCAGTTTCATTACGGGAGATAATACCTAGCACGAATCTAAGTCAAGGAACTCGTGGCTGGTATGTACCGACACATATCGCGGGTAGCGATGTCGCAATCTCCATGGCGGATAAGGCTGTGTGTGGCCTTTCACGTGATAGGAGCTCGCACGCATACCATAGAGTACTGCGGTAGATAAATACGCATTTGCGGTATTCGCATATCTAAGAAAAGAATTGAATATGTACCTATAGAACCCGCGCACCAGGAAACCCATAACATCGTAAAGAGAGGAGAAAGGACAGAAAAGCGAAATGAAACAAAATGAAACATTTTTGGACCCGAATTTCTCAAAACCGCTCCTTCTGCCTCGCTGCCACTGTTCGGAGATTCCCATAAACTTTGCCCTATAATCTTGTTAGCACCCCGCCAGGAATCTACACTATGGATTACACATACCGGAGGGCTTCCTAAGATCAATGAGACAATGGCTTCCCTCGCCATTCTGATATTTTGAAATCCTCCCAGGATATGGATTTTTTGGTCTGCTAAAACAACTCTGGTCTTGGTAGTGTTCTCAATCGCAAATTTTGTTTTTCCGTCCTTTCCTGCAATGCGCCCAATTGCCCTTCCCAAGTGTTCACCGGTGAGAGTCTTGACATCCTTGATTTCAAAGGTCTCAATGTACAAATCATCGAGCCTGAGCAGAGCGATAGCATCGTCCACATCAAATCCCAGGGAGAACGCTTTAACAAAATCGGCACCCTTCTGCAGCGCTCCAGTATCTGTTGTAATTGCTGAAGAGCGAAGCTCGACAGCCTTATCCTTAAGATTCATCCTGACCTGGAGCTTTAGATGCTCAACGAGTGGGGGGTAGATCTTGGCCCATGACGACTTGAGGGGCGCCATTCTGTGAGGTGGTATTCCGACCTTTCGCGACTCGGATTTTTGCCTAATTTTCTAGGGAACATGAAAGTTTAGTGCTTGAAACAAAAGCGTTGGACTGCGAGCTGGGGTATACCTTCGCTTTCGCGGGCGCAAATTTTGGGCGTCCTTCTTCGTCAATGTGCATTTCAGTATCGTCTGCCTTCAGCAGAGGGACTATAATACTGAAAGCGGGAGCTGTGGAAGCTGAAGCGTCGATAAGAACTTCGTCGTCAACGACCTCTACAGATAACCCCGCCATGGTCGTAGTTAGAATTTTCTCCTTCTCTCATTTCCCCGCTATTTTGGCTACAAAGGAAAGGGAATATATATACCCATGGTTGATTGTCCCACGGACGGGGTGATAGATTCAGGAGCTTTTATGAGAGCTGTAGGTGCAGGCATTTTTTGGTTTGCGATGGTGAAGGTAGGACCCGTGGGGTTTTTAAAGCTGAGGCGAAAGTTTAAAAAAGTTTGTGGTCAGCCACCGATGACTCAACATTTACATAGCAAACGAACCTGTCTACTCGCGGTGCCGAAAAATCCTCGAGTCATGTGACCAAACTGAGCAGAAATAGGAGCGAGTACTCACTATACTTAATTGGGGTTGATCGGCAGCATTTTAATTCTGGCACCACGAGCACAGTAATAGGTAATAGCTTGAAGTGACACCTGCAAACATCTATATTGGTGGCGTTTTACTCAAACTATGCGGTGTTTGCGCTCCATAACTTATTACCTGTCGCTGTATATATAATAGGTCATTACCTAATTGCCATTGTTTTAGCTCCAACAGCTACAGCCCAAGGGGGTACTTGGATACACGCAAATACATGTAGTTATACGGCGCCATTTTTCACCATGTGTTATTATAGAGTAACTCTACTGGAAACTGTCATTTTAGACCTTTTCCATACATGTAATATCTAATTTATATATCCTCTTAGGATCTATGTCGCAATGGTGGCGAGATATTGCTATCAAATAGCGCTAGCTATCCCATGATGAAACTTGCCAAAGTTGCGACCTGGACCGTGCACGACTTAGAGAAGAAATTATCTTGCTTTTTACGGAACAGAGCCAATCAAGAATTTTTAAGAATTACCACACTAGGCTAGTGAAGGCTGGAAAAGGGAGGTCGCAACTTTGACAATTTCATCCCACCATGGGATAGCTACATAAAAAAAACCAATTGCTCGTCCTTTCTAAGTACGGCAATCATATTTACAATGCCTTCGAATACATAAATCTACATATATACCCCTAAAGCTCAATAAATTGGCTAGCGCTCGTGAGATCAAAGTTACTTCTCTGGGAAATCTTTGATGCAAATCGATTCCATTCAACCAATCATTTGAGAGATAATCCCTGGACGGAGATAGCCGATTTTTCGAGTACAAAGGTCTGGCATTAAGTGAATGAACAAAATTGGGTGTTGACAGGTGAGAATCCGTTCACCCACTAAATCCCAGAGCCTTGTATGTTCCCAACTTAATTAGACCTCGTTAGTTTGTGGACCTCTCCGACCAAATACCTGAAAATTCGTCAGCATGTAAACGCTATCCGCTTGTTACTTTGGTAGATACTGACAAGCTACCAGCAACGACCACATTTCCACCCTTGCATGCCGTCCTCAACGCAGTGCTTATATCGCGACCAAAATTTGTAACACTCCCGCCGCTTCCCAGAACATATGCTGCTTCATTCACGATCTCCTGCGGGTCAACGGGTGAAACCCACGGCATTCCATCTATGTCTCCGAATGCAACAGCAACAACATGATCACCGTCTCTAAGAAGGCTCTGCAACATTATCCTGACTTCTTTGCCTTTAGACGCAGAGAGCACCCATGTCACTGGGCCTGGGAGCTTTCTGTTCACATACTCCGCCAGAGCGTCTGCGGCTTCGGGGTTATGGGCGCCATCCACTAACACTGAGGTTTGCTTCCCAACTACGGACGAAATGTCAATCCATTCCATCCTCCCAGGCCATGTTGTAGACTTGATGCCTGCCTGGAGCGCCGCTGGGGTGATCATTGGGAACTTTTCCGCCGCGTGAGAAAGTGTGTTCACGGCACACGCAAGATTTGAGGACTGGTAGTTTCCCTGTAGAAAACTCGTAAAGCGCTGGGTTCCAAAGGCCGGAGTCATTATTTCAGCGTACCCATCCCCCAACTCGTCCGGCTTTGAGATAGTGTAAGCCCTCGCCCCCACCTCGGACGCAATGCTTTGCAGCACGGAAAGCACCTGCCCATTGTTGGACCCATCAACCACGCATGCGGCCCCCTTCTTCATGATTCCCGCCTTCTCCTTCGCAATTTCTTCCAGTGTAAACCCCAAGAAGCCCTGGTGGTCCAGCGCAATCTTTGTGATGACGGTCGCGAGTGGAGTTTTAAACACATTTGTTGCGTCCAGCCTTCCGCCAATGCCAACCTCTACAACGGCAATATCGACTTTTTGCCTGGAGAATATCTCAAAGGCCGTAGCTGTGAGCAGTTCGAACTCGGTGGCCCCGATTCCCAGGCTTACATCTCTCTCCTTGACTGCAGCTTCGACTTCCAGGAAGACTGATTTCGAGACGGTGGTTTCGTTGAGCGTGATGCAGTCCCAGCGGTCGACTAGGTGGGGGGATGTGAAACGGCCACAAGGGATCCCAGCGGCGTAGAGGACAGATGAAATATAGGCGCATACGGAACCCTATTTCGGACAGAGACGACTTAGCTACCACCGCCTGAGAGGAATAGTGTTTCTGTTGCCTGAGAGATCACTCGCTTTTCCATTCGTTCCTGCAACCTGTGGAATTTATTATCAGTAGCAATCGCAACAACTATTGCTCCTAGTACTGGGCATTGGTACTATCGGAACATATTTGCCTGAAGTTGCACATGCACATACGTGAATAGCCTGCCAGGGGAAGCGACCTTGGTTTTGCATGAGTGCGCCGATTCTCTTCAAGCCGAGATCAATCATTTTTTGATTTTGATTTTTTTTTTTTTGGGGGGGGGGTCAGAGAGAGGAAATTTTGAAGATGAGTGGCTGGCTTGGGATGTAGATGATTATGTACATAGGAGCGGCGGGAAGGAGCCGTCTTGGCTGGCATTTTATCCCCCCTGGTGCATAACACGATAACGTTGATAGGGGATGCCGGGTATGTAGGGGGAGCGGGAGGAACGGAAAGGGGCGGGGTGCGAGGGGCTATTGCTACTGTTAGCATTGCAGGCTACCACTCCAAGTCAAACAATTCTACAGCATAAACGTCTGAATATTTAGTATGTATTATCTCATAGCCACACCCCACTTGGCACTGATTTCCATCGCCCTCCCCATCCTCATCAAGCATAGGAGTCGGATACATAATAACAAGTTCCCTAGGCCCCACATCATACACCCTCCACCAGCCTCTCTACTCTACTCGACCCCACAACCACAACTACAACTACAACTACAACTACAACTACAACTACAACTACAACTACAACCCCTTCATCAAAATGATGGAAAATATAATTGATGACCTCGTGAACGCAACAAGCAGTATGTGTATCTTTTTTCTCTCCATCACAAACACACACACACACACACACACACACACACACACATATATACATGTATATATATATATACACACAAATATATATATAAAAGTACATGTGCATATATACATGTATCTACATATATATATAACATCGCCCCCACCAAACTAAAACACCAAATGCATCAATGATATAAAATAAAAAAAAAACCTTCTCCCAGAGCTCCTCGCCGCCGCACCCCCAGCCTCCCGCGTCCTAATCAGCGTCTCTGGCATCCCCGGCAGCGGCAAGACCACGCTCGCCGGGAAGGTTGTCAACCGCCTCAACGTCCTTGACCCAAACGTCGCGGCAATGATCCCCATGGTACGCACGCACGCACGCACCAGCCGTAGCAGTAGTAGTAGTAGTAGTAGCAGTAGCATCAGGCCCTGCAGTCTGGCGTCTAGGGAGCAGCCCAAATACCCCTACACAAAAGAAAAATCTTGTTATTATAATGTGCAAATGATGATAACAATTGCTTTCTGTATATTTAAAGGACGGCTACCACCTAACCCGCGCCGCCCTCTCCGCAATGCCCAACCCGCTCGAGGCCCACGCCCGCCGCGGCGCACCCTTCACCTTCGATCCCGTGGCGCTTAAGCAGCTCGTGCTACGCCTCAGGGCACCCATCACATCCGACTCAGGGACCATCTTTGCGCCCAGCTTCGACCACGCCAAGAAGGACCCCGTCGAGGATGATATCGCCATCCTGGCCACGCAGAGAATACTTGTTTTCGAAGGTCTCTACCCCCCTCTCGTTCTGTTTCTATTGCATTTTCGGCGGGGTTGATTGTGTGTATGTGTACGTAGGTAACTATCTATCCCTCAAAACCGAGATCTGGGGCGAGATCTCGGCGCTCTTCGACGAGCTGTGGTTTGTATCTGTTGATAGGGATGTTGCGAGGAAGCGCTTGATTGCAAGGCACTTGATGGCTGGCCTGGCAGATACGGAGGAGGCAGCGGCAAAGCGGGCAGATGAGAATGATTTGGTCAATGGGGACTATATCGTGGAGAATATGTGCACGCCAAGTAGGGTGATTAGGAGTGTGGAGGATTTGGAATATGCAAATTCGGAATAGATGGATGCATAAATATGGGGGGGGGGGGGGGAGTAAGAACTAAAGGCCTGCCTGTATACAATAGTTAGGCTGGATAGAAATATGGTATTGTGATGGTCTTGAATAGATACCTGTATAGAGGGTATTGCTTTTCTTGTCTTTTCCGAGTGACCATTCAGAGTCTGTATTGATGATTAGATTGCAGTTTATTTATGTCGTCTTGAGTGATGTCTCGTGTCTAAGCACAGAGAATCACGATACATAAGATAAAATATAAACGGCCTTCCAGAGCCTTGAAATAATATCCATATATCCCCCCCCCCCCCCGAAAAAAAAACGAAACGGAAATGTACACATACATATATACCCCACATAAACTTGAGGAGTATAAAGAACATCTGGGAGAAAAAACATTGACACCCTGAGTAACAACCCAATTGCCATTCCAATCGTGGGGGGGAAATAGTAAGAAAGATTGAGGGAAAAAAGAAAAGAAAAGAAGATAAAAGGCAATAACAACACACCAAAGAATAGAAGGGGAAAAATGAAGAAACTCGTAAACGCCGATTCATTAGAGTTTTTACAATCTTTCAACCAGCCTATCAATGTCCCTGCTATGCGCTGCAAACATATTGGCCACTCTTCTCAACCTGTCCATCTCAGACCTATCCCTCTCCACCTCCCCTTCTAGGGTCCCGAGAGCGTCCATAAGGTTATGTTCATCGTCCTCGCTGTCATCGCTGTCCTGTTCACAGCCTGGGAACCCGAGTTCGGCCATGAGCTCCCACTGATTCGCGTCAGGGCTGTCATCCGCTCGCCCAGTGAGATATGTAGGGAGTGAGGGTATTGACCTGAGAGAGCGCTCCCGATCACCCAAGCCGTCAATATCGAAGCGCGGCAAGTGAATCTCGCGGGTCGCGTTTGATGAGGGCTCGGGTCGGCGGCCTTCGTCAATGAGGCTGGCGACGTATCTCTGACGCGCCGACAGCGGAAGCCCGAACCACGACACATCATCCGGTATAAACTCCTCGGCCAGGCGCGCCACCCTCTCGTGCTCCCGCTCGCGTTCCCTGTCCAGCCTTTCCAGCAGCCTGCGCTCCATCTCTTCCCTACGCTGCATTGCCAGCTCACGATCACCAGCAGGCGGGAACCATGGCGTATAAACCTCCTCGCCCGTCGCCACCGAGCGACTCAACTGAGGGCGTAGCGTCTCAGACCTGCCAAGGCCTCTTCTGCCGCCGCCACGCTGAGCCGCGAGAAAGCTCGCGTTATCGCTCCATCTGGCGGGACCCGTATTCAGGTTTTCGAGTGCGTAATCGCTGCGTAGGAGATTGAATAGGGTGCCCGAGGAACGGTCTGAGCCGCGGACTCGAGGACGAACGCCGGCAGAGCGACGGACGACGGCTTCGCGATGAGGTTCAAGGGCAGCATCGGCCGTGCGCTTTTCGGTAGGTTCGCGCCAGATTGGTCGGCCCATGGTGAGTTTGTGGTGGTGGTGGTGGTGGTGGGTGGTGGTGGTAGTGGTTAGGCGCGTGAGGAAAGGTTGGTAGGAGGTTATTGGAGTGAGTGGTATGGGGACCGTGTCACTGATACAGATTATGGGAGAGGAGTGTTTGACTTGGTTGGATGAGAGCGGACGTTGTTGGGTCGTGACAATGCAGGAGAAAGGGAACGAGCGATAAGCAGATATCCGGGTGTATGGATAATAAGGCCTAATGTAAGTATTGTTGTAGGGGGGGGGGGGGGGGCAAGTGAGTGGTGGCGAGGAAGAGTGAGAAGAGAAGGAAAAAAGGCCCTGTTGCAGGGAGGTGAGAGAATAATCCTAATTAAATATGATGAAGACTGAGGACAACCGAATGAGATGCAGGAGCAGTCGATGGATGTGATGAACGGACTGGTTGGTCTCTGGTTGGCTGCCAGTCTCTGTAATGTATGTATGTAACCTCCCAGAACTGAAGAACAACAAGACGAGGAACAAGACGAAGATGGAGAGAAGCAAGAAGAAGAGGTGGAGCAGCAGCAGCAGCGGCATCAGAGGTAAGAAGAGGAAGAAGAAGAAGATGCTGCTGGTGCAGCTGCAGCTGTCTTATCATTTGAGACCGTGTCTGAGAGAAAAGCACCGCCACCTAGAAACTCTAATGTGTCCCGTTCTCTTTTATACAGGCTGTCGTTACCAATATTACCGCATGAAAGGGCGCAATTTCCCGGGGCGACCCACAGGGAAAGAGAGAAAGAGTGAGAGGGGGGGTGGGGAGGGGGTGGGGAGGGGGGTGGGGAGGGAGGGAGAGAGACATCGTGAGAATCGGAGATTTACACAGCCAGCCCACGAGTGATCGATAATAGGACCTATTCCGAGGTTGAAGTCATGTCAGCTCTGTCTAGCTATCTCTTGCTCGACTCCAATATCAACAGACAAACCCTCCCCCAGCCCTCTTAGCATTGCCTCATTGGCACCGCGGGTCAACGACTGGTTCTTCCTCCTCCTCCTCCTCCTCCTCCGTATCATATGGTCATCGTGTGGGTGGCATGAATCTTAAACGTCGTTTGCAACACAATTGGAGATGACATATCACCGAGACGACCCCATCTCGGTCAAGTCTATAAACATGCATGTATGCAGCTACATGTAGGCACGGCCAGGCAATAGACTACATGTACCCGGGGAGGGCTCTTGGATATATCCATACCGGAGATCCCGAAGGTAGCTTCAAGCTGCCGCCGGGGTACATCCTCTCCCCTCTCCCCTCTCCCCTCTCCCCTCTCCCCTCTCCGCTCTCCGCCAGTCCGTTCCCGTACCTCATCAATCCCTACTGTGTGTAGCGTGCACTTCGATATACATACCCCCCCCCCCGCGCAGATGCAATCACAGCGCATCACTCGATGGCACTAAGCACTCGCTAAGAACAAGCGAGCCGAACCACGTGGGGAGGAGCGTTGGGGGAAGGTGTGGGGGGAGATGTTGAGGTTTTAGGCTGGTTTCCAGCCTCTCCTATCGATGGACATATCACACATGGATATGTCGAGCAGGATCGATAGGAAACGCATGTTTTACAGCCCGCAGGTTTGGGGCTGTATCTTGGCCATGGGGACCGGCGTCGCAGACTGCTCATTGACTGACGATATATAGATATATAGATACATGTATACATTGGCCCTATCACCCCCGCCTCAGTAGATGCCACTAGGACTTTGGGGGTGTTTGCCGGTGGCTGATTTGGGGGATGTAGCCGTGGTAGGGCGCAACTTCACCCCCTCAACAACATCCCTTCCCTATCTTCAATAACCCCCCTCCCGGAAATATATGGATGCTAGAACATGTCTGGTTCGCGTGTAATCACACCGGTCCTGGACGAGCACCTTTTGCGGGCCCAGGGATACTCTTATCGTTGTTGCTGCATGTATTCTTATCACCACTGCATGTAGGTAGCGACGACCGAGAGCTCCCAGGGTGTGTCTGTGTCCGGGGGGTACAATGTTTATTGAGCACAAGCTTTTGGCTCTGGGACCCGCTGTAAGCGTATTCTCGATCGAGGGTTAAGGGGCAAATGTCGTTAGTGTTGGGTACTTTAAAAATGTAGATGTAGTTTCCAGCGGGACCGCTGCAGAGTCATCCGGGTTGGAGTAACCTTCGGAGGGGAACAAAACAAATGTCTGTAACCATGTCAATGATATATTCACCCGCAAAGCCCTCAACCATTCCATCTAGCTACTGCCCGCCTGCACGCAACGAAAATTTACAAGTCCTTATTCCTATTTTTTTTTTAAAAAAAAAGAGAAGCGTAAAACGATAAAAGAAAAAAAGAAAGAAGAAAAAAAAAAAGGCTATTTACTTATCACATACAATCGGAAAGAAACAATACGAAAAAAAAAAGAAGAAAAAAGAAAAAGGACAAACCCCAGCCCAGAAAACCACGCAAAATGCAACCACCGGATCTCTCTCCCACACACCTCCCCTCTCTCTATCGTTTTTTCGGCACCACGGTGGCCTGGTTCTGGCTCTCCCGCATCGCCGCGCGCGCCTGTCTGCTCCCTCCAAGCTTTGGCCCGCGCGGCTTCTTCGTCTCGTCCCTCTTTTTGCGGCTGTCGCCGCCTCTGCGGCGGCGCCGCGACATGAGTGCGTCCAGGAACTCGCGGCGGAACTTTTCGGCGATGCGGTCGTCTGCTGCGCCTTCTGTCTCGCGCTGCTCCTCGGATGGGTCGGGCTCGGTGTACATTTCCACTGCCGCTAGTTAGTCTTTCTATATATATCTATATATTTGTATATATGCAGCGAATGTGATGAATGTGATGAATGTGATGAATGTGATGAATGTGATGAATGGATGGATGGATGGATGGATGGATGGATGGATGGATGGACAGATAGAGAGTGAACATACATCGACTCTCCTTGAGAACCTCCTCTACCAGCTTGTCCCTCTGGATATCCTGGCTGTTGCGTCTCCTGCGCCCCTTCATCTTCTTCTTTCCCCCGGGGCCCTCCTCCTCCTCCGTAGCCACCGCCGCCGAGCCATCACCCTGGAGCCGCCGCGTGGCCTCCTGCGTCCGGGCAATATTGCGCTTCTTTGTCTCCTCCCCGAGATCAACCTCGTGCAGCTTCCCCAGGGTCGCGCCACGGCCCTCGGGCACCACGGGCGTCCAGTAGGCCGACCGACTCGCGCTCTCGCCCGAGGGGGCGCTGTTCCCGCTGTCGCCGCCCGCGCGCCCAGAGGTGTCGATGCCGCGGCGCCGCTGCATCTCGCTGTCAATGTAGGCCATCATGTGCTTGTCGACGTCGAGGATCTGGCCTGTCTGGTGCGTGAACCGGTTGACGACGGCCTGGAGTTCCTCCTCCTCCTCGGCGGCCTTTGAGGCGGCGGCGTCGTCGTCCGGGGCGGCGAGGTGCGGTGCTGCCACGGCTGCCTGCGGCGCCGTGGGCTTGGGCGCAGTGACCTCGAGGCCGCGGCGGGCCGGGCGCGCGAGCTTCTTGCGGAGGCGGAGGATGGTTGGCAGGTCCGGGGTCTCGGGGTCTGTTGGGGGGGAGGGGGGAGCTACACTTTCGGCGGGAGGCGGCGGTGTTGTGGTTGTGGTTGTGGTTGTGGTTGTGGTTGTGGTGGTTGTGGAGCTGGGGATGATGACTTGTGTGCTGGGGACGGCGGAACTTGCAGCGTCGGGAGCGGTGTCATCGCCGTCGTCGTCGGGGCGGCGGCGGATAAACTTGCGCTTCTTTGGGGGGGGAGGGGCAAAGGTGGGAGCTTCGGTCATGGCGATGTCGGTGGGCTCCATGGTCATTGAGGGAGGGGAGGTACGTGCAGTGGCTTTGCAAGAGGTATTTCCGAAAAAAGGAGTGACTGGGAGAGAGAGAGAGAGAGAGAGAGAGAGTGTGTGTGTGTGTGTGTGTGTCTGTGCAAACGAGTGAACGAGCAGAGTCTGGGGGGGGGGGGGGTGAGAGGTCTGTACTTTTTGTGTTTTTTTGGCAGACGACTAGCTGGATCCTTTGCTGTCGACGGTGTTGGCGGTGTTTCTGTGCGGTGTTGTTTGTGATGGCTGGCGGAGCGAGGAAAAGCGAAAAGTGAGAAGACGAGACGCAGCTTGATGGCCGAGCGTCACGTGAGTGGCGGTTGCCTGTGCGTGTGCGTGATGAGCTGCAGGGGCGCTGCGGTGTGGCGCGGCGGGGAGGCCTGCGGTCGGGGTGGATCCATGGCCCGTGGGATTGTTATTCTGAGCTGCAGCAGGACGAGCTGGTATGTATCATCCTCGAGATGCATGGATCCCTGGATCTCTGGATCGTGATCTCTGGATCTCTGGATCTCGTCTTGTCTATTTGCCATCATTCAATGTTTGCATTTGGGCCCAGCTTGATGTGACCAGCCAGTGGGGAACGAGATGAGAGCTCTTTGGCTGGCCGCCCAACCAGCAGCAGGCAGTGGGCGTGTGTGATGAGGGACGGCTTTGGGGGTAGAGTATGTAGGTATGTAGGTATGTAGGTATGCAGGTATGTAGGTACATGTAGGCACGGATAATACACAGACGGCGACTCGAGTGCTCTCCCATGCTCTGCTCTGGCTGCTCTGGCTGCTCTGGCTGCTCTGCCCTCTGCCTCTGCCTCTGCCTCTGCCTCTGCCTCTGCCTCTGCCTCTGCCCTCTCCCCTCCACTCCCCACTCCCCACTCACTCCCCTCTCCCCACCCTCCCCTCCACTCTGCCCTCTCCCCACCACTCCCTCCCCACCACTCCCTCCCCACCACCCCTCCCTCCCTCCCTCCCTCCATCCATCCACCCATCCCCTCCCCTCAATCCCCTCCCTCCTCCACTCCCCACCCAGCTGCCTCTTCCCCGCTAATGGCCTCCCCTCTTACTAATCCCAGAGGAGGAAGAAGAAGAAGCATCCCCCTCACGTGGTGGCGTGCCTCCGTGTCCTGGCTTGTTCCCTCCTCCCTCCTCCCTCCTCCTCATCCCTCTCCCTTCCTCCCCCTCTCCCTTCCTCCCCCCAATCAATCAATCAATCTGATACCATCTCGCTCCCCCCCCCCCCACCCCCACTGCCTAGTCCCATCCTGCGTCGTCTGTCCTGCATCTCGCACCTTCCTTCCTGCTCTCTTCCATCTCTCCCACCCAATTGAACCCTCTCTCGCCGTGCCCTCACCATGTACAGAGTGGCCCCCCGTTCGGCGTGGTCAACGCTCTGCACCCGCTGCTGGCGAAAACAGCAGCTCCTGCTGCTGCAGCAACAGCAGAAGAAAAGGCATCTTGCGACCGCCGCCGTCGAGTACCCAAAGCCTGGAGCTGCTGCTGCTGCTGCTGCTGCCTTCAACCCCGCCCTGCATTCCGCCCCGGGTGCGGGCTGGGAGGACAAGACCTTGAGGGACATCTTGTAAATTACACAGCCCCTCTTCACCTTCAATTCATCGTTCTTGTTCTTGTTTCTTCTTAGAGAGAGAAAAGAAAAAAACACCCGGATATCTACGCATCTGCTTGTTGTCTAGTTTACCATGTATCCTATAAATTTAAATATACAATGCCTCTTTTCTCTTTTTTCTCTTCATTCTTCTTCTCTCTTTCCTCAAAGAAAAAAAAGAAAAAACAAACCCCCACGCAAGTGCACCAACTAAATTAAATGTGGTCATGACCTCTCCAGCGACAACCCCGCCATCTGGCGCGACTTCTCCGCAAAATCCCACAACCCCACGGCCCAGCACACCGGCCTCTTCCAGAACAAAGACCTCACATCCGCCGCCGGCTTCAAGACCTACGCGGACCGCACCCTCCAGAAGGCCAAGCGACAGGTCGACAAGATCCTCAATGCCCACACGCCCGACGAGCTCGTCCGCGTCGTGCGCGACCTCGACAGGCTAAGCGATCTGCTCTGCAGGGTCATTGACATGTCGGACTTTGTGCGGTCGACGCACCCCGACCGCAAGATTGTCGAGGCGGCCCATGAAGCTTACAGCGTCATGTACGAGTACATGAATGTTCTAAACACCACAACGGGTCTCTACGACGCCCTGAAGCGCGCCCTGGACCACCCAGAGGTTGTGGCAAAGTTCTCGGACGAGGAGAGGGCCGTTGCGACCATCCTGTACAAGGACTTTGAAAAGAGCGGCATCAATCTTCCGGCCGGGGCCAGGCGAAAGTTCGTGGAGCTGTCCAATGAGATTGCCGAGCTGGGGCCGCAGTTCATCAACGAGATGGCCCCGGAAACGTATTCTCTGACGTTTGACTCGGAGCGGTTGAGAGGGATGGATCCTATGGTTGTTCGGGAGCTCTCGAAGCGGGGGAGAGTGACGATCCCCACGGTTGGGATGGCGGCGAACCATGCCATACGATCCGTAGAAGATGAAGGTGTGAGGAGGGAGATATATATAGCCAGCCATACGAGTAGCGCCCGCCAGATTGGTGTTCTGGAAGAGCTATTAAAGCGAAGGGCAGAGCTTGCGGTTTTGGTAGGCCGTGAGACCTATGCAGAGGTCGCACTGGCAGACAAGATGGCGTCCTCTCCAGGTCCGTGATATCCCTTCACCCCCCCTGCCCTCCCATCATCAGGTCCTCCCCTCCCCAGTTTTAACATCAGCCCGGAGTCTCTAGAAGCCGTAACCAAATTCCTCAACGCCCTCGCGGACGCCAACCGCCCTGCCGCCCAGACAGAACTCGACGGTCTCGCCCTGCTCAAAAAACAGGCCGGCCAATCATTACCCCTCCAACCCTGGGACAAAGATCTCTACACCGCGCGAATGATGCATGCGATCCGCTCCCGCCGCCGCGGCTCAGACATCCTCTCATCCTACTTCTCCCTCGGCACCGTTATGCAGGGACTCTCCCGTCTCTTTAACCGCCTCTACGGCGTCCGCCTCGTCCCGCGCGAGACCCTCCCTGGCGAAACCTGGAACGACGATGTCCGCCGGCTCGACGTGATCGACGAGACCGACGGCCACATTGCCGTCGTCTACTGCGACCTCTTTGAGCGCGCGGGCAAGAACCCCAATCCCGCGCACTTTACGCTGCGCTGCTCGCGCAAGATCGGCGACGAGGAGTACCTCGCCGAGGCGCTCATAGGCGAGCGCGAGGACGACGGCATGGCCTCGGTCCGCCGCGCCGACGGCACGCTCTACCAGCTGCCCACCATCGCGCTCATCTGCGACTTTGCGCGCGGCAACCCGGCGCTGCTCAACTTCCGCGAGGTGCAGACGCTCTTCCACGAGATGGGCCACGCGCTGCACTCCATGCTCGGCCGCACGGCGCTGCACAACGTGGCGGGCACGCGCTGCGCAACAGACTGGGCCGAGCTGCCGAGCGTGCTCATGGAGCACTTTGCAAAGGCGCCCGAGGTGCTGGGGCTGTTTGCGCGGCACCACCAGACGGACCAGCCATTGCCCATGCAGCTGGTGACGGAGCGGCTGCAGCAGGATTCGCTGATGGAGGCCACCGAGACGCGCACGCAGATTCTGCTCTCGCTGCTGGACCAGCGGTACCATTCGGGGCTACCGCTACAGCGCGGGTTTAACTCCACCGCCGTGTATCACGAGGTCGAGGGCGGGTACGGGCTGCTGCCGGCGGCGCCGGGCACGTCGTGGCATGGCTTCTTCGGGCACCTGTTTGGGTATGGGGCCACGTACTATGCCTATCTGTTTGACCGTGCGATCGCGGCCAAGATCTGGGGGGACGTGTTTGAGCAGGACCCGCTGCGGCGGGGCTCGGGGGAGCGGTATAAGGAGGAGGTGCTGCGGTGGGGCGGGGCGCGGAGCGGGTGGAAGAGTTTGGCGGGGGTGCTGGGGAAGGGGGAGTTGGAGGTGGGTGGGGAGAAGGCGATGGTGGAGGTGGGCGAGTGGGGGAGGGAGCTGAAGTGAAGTGAAGTGAGGAGGGGGGGGAGTAAGATACCATGATAGATAGATAGATTACTTGGCTATAGCTAGATGTGCACATATGTGGTTCTCCTTTTTCCTTCCTTCCTTCCTTCTTTTATTCTTTCTTTGGTTATCAGATCGTTGGTAGTGTTGTGCATATAGATTGTACTTTTATGATTTAGGCTATTTATGATTCAACAGCATCATCTCTCACTCCCGTTCTCTCCATGTCTCTTCTCCATGGCGTTAGCTCAAGTTGCATATCCGATGGGCGCAGAAGTAGGGGCCCCGCGAGTGATTTCCCATGATGTGACAAATTATGCAGAACGCCCTACGGGGGGGGGACTAGCTTTCGAATGGGGGGGGGTTCATCATCGCACAAAATATGGCCCATAAAACAAAAGTCTATATATATATACATGTAGCCAAGGCAGCCAAAAAAAGCCACCAGTACCAGTGCTAGCATATGTCTGGATGTCCAGCGACAAGTACATGTCCGTGTACGTAGAGTGCACATGTAGAGTTTATAGGTAGATACACTGGCCCAATGCCCCCCCCCCCCCGCCCCCTAACTACACCACACTACCGTTACGCCATCTACTTGGGGAAGACGTATTCGGGGTGTTATGGCAGGGAGCATGTAATAGGTCAGAAACACATGACCATGTTCCAAACGCTGCCCAGAGTGCAAATCCTTGGGCGAGCTCCAAGAAACTTATTATGGCTGCAGTTTCACTCATGTGCTACATAACCAGATTCACATCTCGACGGGTTATCCATCGGTCAATCAATCGATCATGCCCATCTTTTTTTTCTTCCTCGACCGAGGCGGTCGAGTGATGCCCTGTGATCGGCGCCTTCACGGCGAGTGATAGTCTATGATCATCACAATGCTGGTGCCCTGAATACTGGGATGATTACATGTACTTGATATAGTTTTATGACCTCGTACACTTTTGTATCCAACAAAATATCTAGCTAATGCAGCTTCCATTTCGTGCAGCAGCCCATAAACCCATCCCTAATTTAGAGACACCGGAGTCCATACGAACGAAAGCAAAAGAGAAAAGGATACAAAATACCTCCCACAGACGCATAGAAAGCAAAAACCAAAACAAAAGTGAGCGTAAGCATTAAGACAAGAAGAAAAAAAAAGCAAACAAAACGAAATTAGATCCAGTCCGCATCTAATAAGACTTTTTTCCCCCGGTGCCTTCGTTCTCATCAACGATTTCATAAGACCCATCTAACTGCCCAGAGTATAAAATACTGATGAAAAATAAGCCACAGCACTGTACTAAGAGATAGGCTTTTAGTGGTATCGCTGGCCATACCCAGCCGCCTAATGCGATCTATACAGGTTACAATTTGAAACTCCAAACAAGAACATCATACTAGTGCTACATGCCGCCAACAGGCCCATGTACCCCCCCACCTCCCCCGTACCCACCTCTTCCAAATGAAGCACCCCCACCTCCCCAGGGTTGTTGTTGTTGTGGTGGTTGGTGTGCCTGATATTGCAACCCTCCGAATGATGGGGCATTCCTATCGAAACTTTGCATGCCTGGCTGAGATCTTGTCACACTCATTGGGACCCCTCCAACAGCGGGGGGGTTCCAGCCAAACCCCGACTGCGGAAAGCGGTGCTGCGTTATATTATTGTTGTTGACAGCATAGTTAGAGGGGGCATTGTAAGGATGCCTGTTCCCGGATGCAGGGACAGGAGGCGTGGGGTGGTGAGGAGAGTTGTGGGATGATTGTTGTGGTACAAAGCGGGAAGAATTAGTGAACGGGGGGTTGGCCATTGCGTTGTGTTGTTGTTGGGGGGGAGGGCCTGAGGAGTTGAAGTGATTTGGCTGATCAAAGAAATTATTACGATGCTGTTGTTGATGCTGATGCTGCTGTTGATGCTGCTGTTGATGCTGCTGTTGATGCTGCTGTTGATGCTGCTGTTGATGCTGCTGTTGATGCTGCTGTTGATGCTGCTGTTGATGCTGATGCTGTTGCTGCGATTGCGATTGCAGCTGCAGCTGCAGCTGTAATTGCTGTTGCTGCTGGTGGTGATGGTTTTGAGGCTGCTGCTGTTGTGGCTGGTGATGTGGATGTGGATGTGGCTGGGGCTGGTGGTGTGGCTGAGGATATCCAAGATGTCCCATATTTACCGGATTTTGTGCGTTGAACCTGTCATTTGGCGTTTGGAATGGACGGTGTGGCGTCGCAGGTATATAAGGCTGTGGGGCGAAATTGTTATTAGGAGGGTTGAAATTCGGCATATTCGGATTGAAACTAGGGGTATTTGGATTGAAGCGCGGCTGTATAGGCATCTGCGGGTTTTGGAACTGTAATCCTGGGTTCTCATATTGAGGGTAATAATTTGGATTGACCGCAGGAGCCGGAGGGGACAGTACAGGGAAAAACTGAGAGCGGCCCGAAAAATCATCAGGCTGTTCTTGTCTCCTCTGCTTATCGTTCTGTTTAGTAGGCGGAGGCGTCTCAGGAGGCGATACAACAAAGTCTTTGAAAATTCGTTCCCGAGCGGCCTTGTAGGCTTCCTCCCTCTCCTCTCTGCTACCTGTTCGTGCCGAACCATCTCCAGAGGAAGTTTCGGAAGATGGCTTTTTTGGTGTATTTGAGTTCCGATGTTCGGGAGGTGTATCAGACCCCTTCTCGGAACGAGTTCGCCGCATAATTTTCATGGGGGCAGCGGATCCGTTAGTTGCAGAATTGAGCTGAAGAGCCGCAGTGGGTTTGTCTCCTAATCTTATAGGAGGGCTAAAAAAACAATCCAAGTAAATAAAGGTTCCTCAAGTATCTGAATGATTGGAGCCCATACATTCTAGCGTGTTGGCCTCTGTAAAATCTGACACTAGCGCCAGTGGCATCCGCAATGTGGGTAAGTCTGTAATACTCAGCCATTTTATGGGCGAGCAGACGTTGATACGCATTGATGGGAGGCAGGTCAAAAACATCGCAGCTGCATTTGATTAGGTTTCATCTTTCCACATATGACCAAGCTGAACGTACATATTGTCTTGGATGAAATTAATGACATCATGTTCCAGTCTTATCACAAACAATCGATCACGGGGGGTTTCCAAAGCGTTTAAAAGACGCTCATCGGGTTCATCAATAAGCATTGGAACTACGGGCTTGAGCTGGTCGGCGAAAGGCTCGGGAGATTGGGACTGCGATGACACAACTATCACTGGGGAGGAGTCTGCGCAGTCGGATGTGACAGAGCT
Organism: Morchella sp. 2016-41; assembly: GCA_024713855.1. Taxonomy (NCBI): domain Eukaryota; kingdom Fungi; phylum Ascomycota; class Pezizomycetes; order Pezizales; family Morchellaceae; genus Morchella; species Morchella sp. 2016-41. The sequence goes on along the minus strand of JAMGZD010000001.1, from coordinate 2,958,137 downwards.
ATGTTCACTATCGCGTGACACGAGTCCTGGGACATGACCTTCTGACTGACTGGGAGCTATATTTTGTGACTGGGAGCTTGTAAGCAACAAAGGCATATTTTTGGGACATCTCAGAAGCAGGTATACCCACAGTAGCTGATTCAGCAGGATCCCCCTGTGTGGCCACCGAAGCATTTCCAGTGGGTTGACGCAGATCCGAGATACCTTTATGAAGAGATGGCTCTCCGCTCATGGCAGTATGACTAGTTCCTAAGTTGAGACCTCCCAGAGATTCTTGAATTAAGGAAACATCCTGGGGGCAAGAGCGAGGCTGCTGTGCGCCTTGTTCGAGTGGGGTTGAAATAGGGTAGACATCGTCTGAGATTGTGGAGGTAACAAGGCTGTTTTTATTGTTATCGTGAGCGATTTCGGCGCTGGCGTTCACTGGTATGGGAGAATCCGCCTGGGGTTCTTTCGCATCCATAAGCTGTAAATGGGAAAACAATGTTAGCACAAATTTCGGAGGCCAGCGTGGTGCAAATGAGAGAATACCTCAAGACCGCTGTCAGAAGGGTTGACGGGGATGTCAACTGCAATAGATGCTGTCGTTGTGGTTTTTGTTGAGGCGTCAGCGGTGGTGGTGGTGGTGGTGGTAGTGGTGGTGGTGATGATGGGGGTGGGTGTGGTTGTGGTGGTTGGAGCCGTAGTAGCAGATGAAGGAGCTGAAAGAACAGGAACGGGTGATGAACTAGACATCTCCGCCAAAAGCTATACAGCTGGAAAAGAACAAAAGACAAGAACTAAACCAAGAAAGCTCAAAAGGAAGTTGTTGGAAATTGCGATGCTCCCGAGACATGCTCCAACGAACACATTTGCGAAAGATCGAAGCAAAGTGGGGTGTAGCAGCAACAGGGGGAGAAGAGAGGTCCAGATGAAGGAGGAAGGCGATGAAGCCTGGGAGGAAGGTCAGGTTTTAAGTGCAAAGAGAAAGGGAGAACATGTAGTAAAGATCCGAGGGGTATCCTTTTACTTTAATATAACTACTGTAAGGAAGATAGGAAAGACCTCCTTCGAGTAAAATAGAAGAATGAGATTGTGGACCTGGGTGGGGGTGGGGAGCAGAAAGAGTGAGAAAAGACTTCAGTGTTGCCTGGCCGCCAAACTTTCAAATTGTTGATTTAGTGCTTGGCAACCGCCGCGATAGGCTGTAGATTTGATTAGTCAGCGAAATGAGGATCGAACAGTGCATTTGTGCACAAGAAACGCTGTGGAGGAGCGGCAGACTCCCGTTTTGGAAAAACGAAAGAAGCCCGATTTACGAGTTTTTGTATGCTTACAGGTGTACATACATGTAATGAAATTAATATAAGAGACCTACATCCCTTGCCTGCTGAACGGTCCTGGTGGATACAAAGGATAATACAAAGCGAAATGATATATGACCTACATGTAGTCACTGACACACATACACCTGCACCCCAGGATATCTTCCGTACACAAGTTCGCCTCGGATTATTCTGCTAAGAGGAAGTTCAAGATATTTCTTCATACTTACACCGAGACTACCTCTAAGACTTAACCTCTCCTATATTGGTACACATATACTATATTTCACACTATCAACCACGTCGCTTTCTTCATCGCCTTTCTCTTCTGTTCTTCAATCACTCACCATCTTCCACAAAGTTTCCTCCTTCTTTCCAGCCATGTATCGCTCTAGGGGCCCTTTTGCCCCTTCTGCCTCGTCATCTCGTGCTTCTGCTTCAACAAAGTGCCAGAAATGCCTTAAGCTCGGTATTTGACAACACAGCTCTTTTCTCTGTCATCTTCCCTTCACGCCAGACTATTTGCTGATCAAATTGATCACCATCTAGGTCATTACAGTTTTGAATGCAAAGCCCCAGCTAGTGAACGCCCATACGTCTCTCGCCCTTCGCGGACCCAGCAACTATTGAATCCCTCACTACGTCCAGCTCTTACAGAGTCGACACTCCCCTCTGATGCAGTCATACTCAAGAAGAAAGGGACCGCAGACGAAATATTGAAATCGAAACAGAAAGAAAGGGAGAGAGACCGTGCACTAGACCGAAGTGACCGCGGCCGCAAGCGGCGGCGAGAAAGGTTGGTCACTCCTTAATCTTGTAATGACCATCTCTAAACTCTCCAACATAGTCCATCACCTGGCGCCGCATCACGTCACCGTTCGATTTCAACAGGGTCAACATCCTCGTATTCCAGCATCTCTTCGGGCCGCTCCCCTACACCACCAAACTATTCACAAGACCACACAGTAGCCCGTAATTCTTCCAAAACTCGCCGTCGTAGTAATTCTCACGCTCGAGATCATCATGAACGATCTGTTCGCCGGAAATACCGCGATTCGCCATCTCCCGGTCGGAGAGGCCGCAAAATGAGTCCAACTGATTTCTCCAAGAAAAAGACAAGGAGCCCCTCTCCGAGACGAGCAAGACGAAGGTCATTCTCGCCAGCCGAAAAAATGTCTGTTTCGCCGCCGAGAAGAGGAAATGGTGGACCCATAGTGAAGAGACCAAGTCCGCCCAGAGAGAGAAGCTTGAGTCCATTCACGAGGAGAAAACTTCTGACAGAACAGATGCAGAGAGGGCCAGGATAGATAGACCTAAAAAATGGCTTTAGCAAGAAAAAGCTTCCCTCTCCACCTCATTTTTATTATTTGAAATATCTCTTATTCATCTTGGGCACCGTTTTTTTTATATATATTTTTATGAACTGGCCACTACTGTTATTCTTTCAGCTGGCTTCAATTACGCGTTTTAGCGCAACAAACATTATTGTACATTATACCGGTCATGCTCCTTACCCATCTGGAATCGTCCTTGTAATTTTACATCATGAAAGAAGGAGAAAGAAAAGAAGAGGTATAAAATATGAAAAGAGAAAAAAGAGAGAAAAAAACACAATAATTTCAATTTTCCCCTTCAATTACTACGTTCCCAGTCATAGTTCCTCACTATCACTGTCGCCCTCTCCCGCCGCTTCCCTTTCATTTTCGGCCTCCCTCTCCCTCTCCATAACCATCGCCCCTAAATTACCCTCTACTCCATCCATTTCATCTCGATATTCTTTATTTTCGACCTTCTTCTTCTTTGCCTCTTCAATCCTCGCCCGGATAATCTTTGCGATTGCCACATCTGTTTTCATATCCAGCTTTTCCAGCTTCTTGTCAACGTCTCGCTTTAAATCCCAATTTGGTTTTTTGGGTTGTAGGCTGAAAAGGTCGATCGCCTTATCGTTTTTTTCTTCCGCTAGCTGTTGTTCCTTTGTTTTGGTAATAATTGCTTCTACAAGGTCCTCTAGGGTGTCGACACCTTCCGTTGGGGCTTGTGCAAATCCCATCTTTGGCGCACGTGATTCTATGTCATAATTGCGCCCAGAGAGAAGGTGAGAGGTATCTTTCACCCCCGCGGGTGAAGATGATTTTGAGAGCGCTTCTGATGCGGGAGCATCGGGAATTTCTGTGTCTGTACCGGTAGAGGTCGGTTGTTTGCGCTTTAACGAATTGAGCTTTGCAAGACGTTCTTTGCGCGCTGCAGCTGCAGCATCGAGTGAAGCTATTGATGACATCTCAATTTGTTCTGGCTTATGTTTGTATTTTTGGCGGGAATTGTGGTAGTATAAGGTAAAAACTTTGAGGTTTAGAAGCTCTATGATCCTTGAGAGCGCGAGGTGAGGCTCACACACGCCAAGTCACTCGAAAACCGGGTAACATTGCAAGTTTCCCATATCGAGAAACAGAGAGAGAAAAACCCTCACGGCGAAACGGATGAAATAACTGCATGAAGACACCTCCTCTCCTATCGAACAATGCGTCAATGTCGTTGGGCCTTCTCTCGTTGTCGACCCGACGGTTATCTCCAACTTTGCCGGCGTCCCTTGCGCCGAGCTTGTTTTGGAATTCGATAACAGCGGTGGGGGTGGGGGCGGGGGTGGGGATTCATATCATGAGAAATTTTGGTCGAGGTGAATATATCTCCCAATTTTAATTGAAGGAGTGGGGGCGATTCAATTTAGTTTAAGAAACCCGGGAAAAGAAAGGCTAATGGGTTAGGCAAAAGCCTCAACATCAATATTAGGACCGCGATCATTAGAAAGACTCAAGTCAACCTCACCCCCAAGACCATTGCCACGCCGGGCTGCATGTTTTTCCCCAATACCACTGAAGAAGCCGGTTTCTCTGAGAAATCTAGTCGTTCCGAAGAAACCAGTCGCTCTGAAGAAGCCTTCTAGGAAGCCGTCAAGGGGGGGGCCAGCAAAAAAACGCAGCTCAGATGGGGTGGCTCTATGGCATCAAGCACACACGAGCCCAATGGAATTGGTGGCAGATAAGGTCTTGAGGCAAGATGTGGACGATGGATTCGCAATGCGTGGGGTATCATGCTTGGCTCGAGAAAACTCTGAGGATAGTCTTCGCAGGATTATTCCCTTGATTTTATCTGAAGGACACAGTTCGAAAGCAATGGCAAAGGGTTGGGCAAAATTAGATCCGAAAGAACGTCGTCATGGCGTTTTAATAAGTGTTGCTGGATACCTCCTCGAAAGAAAATGCCCAAAGATCTGCATGAGACTGATAGAATGCTGTATCCATGATACACATGTACCAAATCCGGAAGATATTTCATCGGTGATGGAGTATCTGGTTGCGTTGGAATTTCGGGTTCGGGAGGGAAATAAGCGAAATAAGCGGTGGTTACCACCACCGAGTGAAAGAATTGAGAAAAGGGCTTCGAGGTATATCGAGCTTCTCATGCAAATGCTACAGATAGACTACGGGGGGGCCCTTAGTATACGGCAGTCAACGATATATAGGCTTATTCAGGGTGCATCCTTGGAGGGTGTTGAACGGCTTTATGATGTCGTCGAAAAGTCTAGGGTGATTCTCACCACCGATACTATTTTACACTTCATTCATCGATTATCGGAGCCTGAGAGGTGGCCTAGAGCCTACTCAATCCTCGAAAAGCTTATTGGGGATCCGAAAAGGAATCTGAACTTCCCGCAGGTATGGAAGGGATTTCAGACGATGTTCTATAAAGCGACCTTCATTGGCGAGGAAGAGAGCAGCAAGGTTATCCGGATGATGCTCCAGTGCGGAATTGGACCTGGAATAACCTCCTACAATATACTCATGAGTAAGGCTGTTCGCGATAATGACGATAACAGCTTAACCGGAATATTTCGGCAGATGTTTAATAGCGGCCTAAGACCATCGATGGTTACATTTGGACTTCTTCACAACTTCTACAAAAATAGAAACCAGGAGCACGAACGGATAAACGTTATTCGGGATGCTATGCAGTTGGATAGTAAACTCAACCTTGTCATTGCCACAGACATCCTACACGCTAAGCTCAAGGCTACCGAGTATTACTTTCCGGTCCTGGAGGAATATCTAAACTTTTTCAACCCGGGACCTCTCATTCCCTTGGGAATTGCCCCTGCGGAACCCGGCAATATACGGCGAAAAGCCATCCAGGACAAACTTGAGCCAAACCATAAGACAATTGCCGTAATGGTCCATGCATTCACTGTCCATGAGCAAGATCCGTCGGCAGTATGGACAGCCTATAAACGCTACCGTAGTATCATCAGAAACGAACAAAGTGAATACTGCGAACTCATTCGTAAAGCTGGCTGCTATATACCCAATTCCTACATGTTTGCGCTTGGACAACATGAGAGCACTCTTCAGTATGCTGTGATGATCATGGAGGATATGCTGAAGCCCAACTCTGTTATTCACCCAAATGTTCATTCTTGGTCAATTTTAATGCATGCAATGGCGAAGAATAGAAAGGTCGAGCATGCGGAACAGGTTTTGGGTGCGATGCGGCGGAAAGGTATCCAGCCGAATGTTGTCACTTGGACTTCATTGCTGTCAGGATACGTGAGAATTCAGAGTATACGAAAGGCAGGGGATGTTTTACGAAGGATGGACGAACATAATGTGAGGCCGAGCGGCTACACTTTACGCCTATTAAAAAACATTGTTGATTCAGACGAGCTTGCAAAAGGCATGATGTTAGGTGGGGAGCCTGAGAATCTAAGGGAACAAACGTTCATGGATGATGATGCTCCAGAAATAGCGGAGGAGGGTCCTAAAGAAGATGAAATAGTTAGGAAGATGACGGAAGATGAGATCGATAGGCTCTTGATGAGGAATTGAGGTGAGGCGAGCAGAGATACGGAGCTATCACAAATTTAAAGATCGTAATACTTCATGTAAATATGATGAGATACATGGGAGGGGTTTGTTATAAAGTACATAGTAGAATGCTCTGTTTTGTTTTATACCATGGGCGAAAAAAACTTGTACATTTGTATAATTAAACTTGTATCATTTCTTCAAACGCTCTTTACACCGCTGTTGCAGTACCACAAGATCTTTCTTGTCGGCGCTCTGCATCAAATCACCAACAAGCAACGCTCTTCCAGCTAACGCATATGAGCGCACAAAGTCTCGAAAGTAATAACGCTCCTCAGCCGCAGCTTTGATCTCAAGCGCCTCCTCTTTAGAGATTGGTATGTCTGCGAGTGATGTGGAGAATTTTAATCTCCTCTCTGCCTAGTTTTTGCGCAATTCAGTGAGCTTCTATCCTTGGTACTAATAGAAAAAAAGTATATACCTGCTTGATCTGGCACACTGGGCGCCATAACCGTTTCTCTGCCTGAAACGCCTCCTCGGTTTGGTTGAGCTTTGCTTGACGGTCTTTTTGAATGGCGCTCTCTTCTTCGTCAGAAAAATCAAAGCCATAGAGAGGGTCATCCTCCATTGTTCGTTTATAACGTTGAGTAACGTAGTTATGTGCTGTGAGGTGTTACGTGTAGACGTTGCAAAGGTTTGTGCGAGTCCAGGATTGTTGCCACGCTAGCCGTCGACTAGTACCGTTCTTAATACATGTAGATACTAGCCTACGGGGGGTGAAGTTGGAACGACAAGGGTCCCCGGTGAGGCGCAACCAAATGTCTCACAGTTTTCTATGGAACGCTTGAGGAGGGTAGGATAAAAATATATTTGTAGACTATAACAAATGAAAATAAAAGAATAAACTACAATGTGATATACTTGGGGCAGGTAAAAGTACCGACACTGCAGGTTTTGTCTCGCTTTTTTAGTTCACACACACAGTACGCACGCATCCATCGAACCAAAAGCCTATAGTGTCCGGTACTTTTTACCTGCCCCAGTAGTATCTAATAGCGTGCAACCTCCATTTGCTGCCTTTATTGCTGCCACCCGGTAGGCAAGCTCGACCAAAATCTTAATATCATTATCCGCGATCACGCCTGAATCGCTTCATTTCCGGATTTTTCAGGCCAGCGACATCCTATTGATGGTTTCCTTCATTCTTAACCAAACATGTTCGATAATGTTGGCATCAGGAGAAGTTGCCGCCCAAGGGAGAATATAGTTCTTCACACCTAGCTCCTCAAAAACCGTCATGGTTGACTTCGCTCTGTGAGGAGGGGCACCGTCTTGCTGGATATAGATATAGCCTCCCCGTTCCCTACTAACTTCTTGCCAAAAAGGATATAAGACAGGACAAACAATATGTTCACAATAGCTTTGAGCATTCATAGTTTTGCCCCAGTTCTGACGGTCCCAGATTATGCTTCCTTTTTACCTCCCACAATACACCCCCATACCATAATAGTATCCAGTTTCCGAATTTGGGTATGAGACAGTCTTCAAGAAATTCTTCGCCAGCCGCTCTTGTAACCCACGTATTTCTGGGCAGCCGCCAACGCTGAAAGACACTCATCCGTAAAAATAACGCCATTCCAATCACCGATCTCCGCCTAAAATTGAATCGCCCATTCCTGCGCGCTTTTGTTTACCGTAGCGGAAAGGTATGGTTTAGCTCGAGCAATACGACGATGGTAACCTTCAGATGACATAAAGACGTCCGAATTGTTTTTCACTTGCTTCGATACCACTTATTTCGCTATTTCGCATAACGCTTTTCCGCCGATTTTCTGCTGTTGCCGCAAGAAAGAATCAACGCATACGCTCTTGAGATCCTAGTAGAGCGCACGCCCCTAGTCTTTTCTTGCGTAGTGTTTCTGGCGAGCAGATTCTGCGACGGTCCCGGCGCCACCTTAGGGCGCCGCAATTTTTCTATAAGGCCAATTTGCTTAAATTCAAGAGATCGAATCTTGGAGGCCGTTGCTGATCTCAGCTGAGAACAGTAGCTGACGTTGTTGACTACGCCAGTGGAGACACTATCACAAAGAGGCAGGTCCGAGATTTCTGGATCTTCATAATCGTCGGCTTCAAATGCTGATTGAACTTGGTCTGTCCCCAAATGACCTCGAAGAAGTAGCAGGGCATTCGCATACACTTCACAGTCCGAATCTGTGAAAATAATAGATTCTTTATCGGGATATTGAGAGCACCCAATATCAAGCTCGGCCTCCGGGTCTGTGTCGCTGAAATCTGACCCGGAGTAGGTAAGAGTTTCATTCAACATCAGCAAAAAAAAAAATCCCCCAAGACGAATTGTACGTCCAGACGTACCGATTCGTCTTTTGGGCAAAAATTGTCGTCTTTTCGGTCAAAATCAAGACCTACCGCCAAATTCCCTGCCTTTTTCCCGGATTTTGACGGCTCGCCTTTTTCCCAAAAATTCTCGCCTTTTTCCCAGATTTTGACGGCTCGCCTTTTCCCAAAAATTTCGTTTTTCCCAAGGCATTTTGAGCCTCGCCTCTCGATCAAAAATGCCCGTTTCATTTCTGGGCATTTTGAGCGCCTCGCCTCCTGATCAAAATGCCCGCCTCATCTCCGCATTTTGAGCCGCCTCGCCTCCCGATCAAAAATGCCGCCTATTTCCTAATTTTGATGGCTGCCTTTGACCAAAACGCCCATTATCTTTCACTATTCACGCTCGACACATGTAATCCGCTCAAGTATATAGCCAATATAAATTACAAATTATCAGACAAAGAAATATTCCACCAAGTAAAACTCCCAAATATTTTGTTCTAAGTTGATTTAGTTTTCTCATTTCCCAAAGAAAACTGCCCGGCCACTTTGCTCCTGGGAAGTTGACAAGGAAGGCCTCATTCATTCTCAAAATAAAGCTCCCAGTCATTTTGCCTGAAGGTGACGACGATGCAGAAGATCCTCCTCAATTCACGACTCAAAACTTCCCACAAACTGCCTGGAAAGTTGACGATGATACCTTCTCGTCATTTCGCGAAGTTAATTGCCCGTAAACCCGCCTGGGAAGTTGACGAGGAAGGCCTCTCGTCATTCCACAAAATATAGCTGTCCGCCAAATTGCCTGTTAAATGATAAGGAAGCCTTCTCGTCCACAAAGTCAAGCTCCCCGTCAAATTGGCTGGGAAGTTTACGAGGATGCTCTGCATCCTCGCCATTCCTCAAAGTCGAGGCTACAGTCAATCGGGCTGGGAAGTTGACGGCGATGCACCGCATCCTCGGCACATCAGCAAAAAATTGGGTCCACTCCGACGCACCTGGGCGTACCCAGGCGCACCCGGCGCCATTGGGCGCACCAGGCGCATGAGAAGTTTTCTTACCTGCATCCATACGCCCCGGCGCAAAACGATATCGTCGCGACGGGAACGGGAGAGAATCTCTCCTGTTCCCGTCGCGGAGTCGTCTTTTGGTCAAAAGACGAGTTCGTCTTTTGACCGAATTACGTCGTCTGTTGAACACCTGGGGAGCTTTTGCCCGGTTAACGGCTTTCGCTAGTACATTTCGCTGGCAGAATGAGGTCACTCGGCAATCGGTACATAGATTAGGACACCAGTTCCGCTCAAATGTCACGTTTATTGATCCACATGTCTACGTAATTCTATGTACATATTTGCTAGCGACCCACCTGCCTCCGCCGGCGCCCCACCTGCCTCCGCCGGCGCCCCACCTACCTCCGCATACTCCTGCCCCCCGCCGACCTCCTGCCCGTTGAGCTGTGCGCTGAGCTCGCCGCTGACCTGCCTGCGTACCCTCCTGCGCGCTGAGCTGCCTGCCCGCTGCCTCCCGCTGAGCTACCCGCTGAGCTGCCCGCTGAGCTACCCGCTGAGCTGCCCGCTGAGCTGCCCGCTGAGCTGCCCGCTACGCTGCCTGCCTGCCTCCTGCCCGCTGACCTGCCTGCTACCTGCCTCCTGCCCGCTGACCTGCCTACTGCCTGCCCTCCTGCCCGCTGACCTCCCTGCCTGTGGGTGTCCATTTGGTGCAGTATTGGTGACTGGTAGGTGTCGATTCGCTGCCTGGAGGTGTCCATTTGGTGCAGTATTCGTGACCGGTGGGTGTCGATTCGCTGCCTGGAGGTGTCCAAATCGTGCAGTATTTGGTGACTGGTAGGTGTCGATTCGCTGCCTGGGGGTGTCCAAATCGTGTAGTATTTGGTGACTGGTAGGTGTCGATTCGCTGCCTGGGGGGTGTCCAATTCGTGCAGTATTCGTGACCGGTGGGTGTCGATTCGCTGCCTGGAGGTGTCCAAATCGTGAAGTATTCGGTGACTGGTAGGTGTCCAAATCGTGCAGTATTCGGTGACTGGTAGGTGTCCAAATCGTGCAGTATTTGGTGACTGGTAGGTGTCGATTCGCTGCCTGGGGGTGTCCAAATCGTGTAGTATTCGTGACTGGTAGGTGTCGATTCGCTGCCTGGGGGTGTCCAAATCGTGCAGTATTCGGTGACAGGTAGGTGTCGATTCGCTGCCTGGGGGGTGTCCAATTCGTGCAGTATTCGGTGACAGGTAGGTGTCGATTCGGTGCCTGGGGGTGTCCAATTCGTGCAGTATTCGGTGACTGGTAGGTGTCGATTCGCTGCCTGGGGGTGTCAAATCGTGTAGTATTCGTGACTGGTAGGTGTCGATTCGCTGCCTGGGGGTGTCCAAATCGTGCAGTATTCGGTGACAGGTAGGTGTCGATTCGCTGCCTGGGGGGTGTCCAATTCGTGCAGTATTCGGTGACAGGTAGGTGTCGATTCGGTGCCTGGGGGGTGTCCAAATCGTGCAGTATTCGTGACCGGTGGGTGTCGATTCGCTGCCTGGAGGTGTCCAAATCGTGAAGTATTCGGTGACTGGTAGGTGTCCAAATCGTGCAGTATTCGGTGACTGGTAGGTGTCCAAATCGTGCAGTATTTGGTGACTGGTAGGTGTCGATTCGCTGCCTGGGGGTGTCCAAATCGTGCAGTATTCGTGACCGGTGGGTGTCGATTCGCTGCCTGGAGGTGTCCAAATCGTGAAGTATTCGGTGACTGGTAGGTGTCCAAATCGTGCAGTATTCGGTGACTGGTAGGTGTCCAAATCGTGCAGTATTTGGTGACTGGTAGGTGTCGATTCGCTGCCTAGGAGGTGTCCATTTGGTGCAGTATTCTGTGACTGGTAGGTGCAGGATTCGGTGCCTAGGAGGTGTCCAAATCGTGCAGTATTCGGTGCCTGGTAGGTGTCCAAATCGTCCAGTATTTGGAGCCTAGTAGGTGTCAGTAAAGGCGTCAAAATGCAGAGGAAGGTAAATACGTATCCAGGCGCTGATACGGGTAGGAGGTAGGCGTCAATACAGGTAGGAGGTCGGTACAGGTAGGAGGTAGGTGTCGATACAGGTAGGAGGTGATGTAGGAGGTGAGGTAGGAGGTGAGGTAGGAGGTGAGGTAGGAGGTGAGGTAGGAGGTGAGGTAGGAGGTGAGGTAGGAGGTGAGGTAGGAGGCGAGGTAGGAGGCGAGGTAGGTAGGTGTATATGTGGAGGTGGAGGTGGAGGTGGAGGTGGAGGTGTGGGTGGATCCTCACGGTGTGGAGAAAGCGTCAAATCCGACGTCATTAGCTAGCGGTATTAGCATTAGCGCCAGTACATAGGCAGAATATCACATCCGCGCGACGTCAAAGGCGTTAAAAGACGAGATGTCATATTTGAGATGCATACTAGGCGTCAAAAGACGAGATGTCACATTTGGGACGCATACTAGGCGCCAAAAGACGACATGTCACATTTCGGATCTCCGGGACGCGCGGGACGACCAAAATGCGAGTATTTGGTAGCAAAAGACGAGGTTTTGGTCGCAAAAGACGAATCCGTACGTCTGGACGTACAGTTCGTCTTGGGGGATTTTTTTTTTTGCTGATGCAGCTTCAGCCAGATTGAACCCGATTTGGATTCTTGGCGCACAATCGGCGCATATCGGCGCATGAAACGTTTCTCGGCGCTCTACCCCCTACGAGTTGATATGGTATTATCGACTGAGATAAATGAAGTGTTGAAGTTGTATGAAAACATCACTGAACTGGAACTTTGATTTTATCTGCGTCAATTCAACTGTACATTAGGCAAATATCTGAACAAACACCGACTAATGCCCATCTTCATCCTCAAATGCCCATCGTCAGATGCCCATCGTCAAATGCCCATCGTCAGATGCCCATCGTCAGATGCCCATCGTCAGATGCCCATCGTCAGATGCCCATCGTCAGATGCCCATTCTCAAATGCCCATCCTCAGATGCCCATCGTCAAATCTTGCCAGCGAGGTTAGTAAATTGGCCGTAAGTTGACAGGTCAATTGTAGTGTTGATAAACCACCGACTATTCGTGGCGAGGTAGATTCGGGAACAAGATCGCGCGGCACCCAGGATACTCTTGATATTGACCACCCATATATCGTCAAAAGCGTTGATGTGGCGTGATACCCTTATCGGCCGTGGTGGGCGTTAGGCGTACCGTTGAAGTCGGGCTTCAGCGAAATCGCCGTAACAGCCTTGCTTCTCTCCGTCCGGATCTGTCAGCTTAAACACCGCCAGTAGAGTTGCGGGCAAAGGCCCTGCAATGGCTCCAGGTCGGCGGGTTTTTGGCGGAACCGATCCAATCGTTCCTGGCCTCCTCTCCTGTAATTTGCCGTTCCGTTGTGTGGAGAGTGTGCACCGTCCTTTAAATCGTCGCGCCGTGCAAAAGGGCGGGCACCTTGAGCTGCCTGAACGTCGTCGCGCCAGGAATCGATATCGCGGGAATCTCGTCAAAATCCCGCCTGAGTTCCCTCATGAAGTATCTTTGGATGTAAAACTCGAGAGATTTGCTGCTGCCGGGATATTGGCGTTTCTGGCGACCGTCAAATCCATCGGGGTTTTGACCAGGCGCTTTCCACAGGCTCCTCCTTTGGGAAACATCCCATGGGTGCGATCAGCCCCGTCAAGTGCGGATCATCGCGGGGATTGGCGGCTTCGCCTTGCGGCGGTGCAGCCTCCTCTGTAGATTCGGCTCCAATACCTGGAGATTTCCCACAAGATCCGATGTGGAGAATCCGTCCCGGGCAATCTGCAGAAGATTCAACCCGTGCATGGCGAAGATGTAATCTCTGTTGAACGTCCGGAGTATCTGCATCGCGGGATTGACGCGATTGCTCCGACGATATGGTATCTTCAGCTGGTCCTGTCGCAGTCTCGCAGGACTCCGTCGAATAGTCGGGAATATTCCCGTACTGGCGGATGTGCTCCGTGAAGTGGCTCATCAGGTGGAGCTTAGGGAAGTTGAAGTCGGATTCTTCCCGTAAGATGTCGTCGATCTCTGCCTGGAGATTCAATCGCTGACTAGCGACAACCCGCCGTCTCTGGGTCGAGGATTCATCGAGGGCTGCTAGCTCCGCATGGTACTCTTCACGGAGCTCTTTGCGCCGTTCAGCTACGAGCCTCTCGGTTTCCGGTTTGCCCTGTATTTCCTGAAGATATCCTTCGTTCGATGGAATGCCCGGAGATATCCGTCCCGTCGGTCAATCGTCAATTCGTTGTGGGAGCGATGCTTTGGGCAGCCAGTCCCCAATCGATCAATGCCGCGCGTTGAAGCGCTTTCCTGAAAGGCTCCGCCTGACTGGCGGAGGATTCCTGGCGCGGATGCCAGCGCTGGCAGGATCATCTTCTGGAAGCCAGCGCGTCTCTTTTGCCCTGCCACTGACTGACTTGGTATGGTTTTGGCGGGAAAAGCGGGTATGGCGGCATCTTGGTCATATGAGGTTGAATCCGTCCAGGCGGTCAAATTCCTGCAGGAAATCCTCTAGCCACTGCATCAAATGCTTCAGGATTCCGAGGTAGGCGGCGTGCAGCATATCGGGCTTATGGAGCTCATACGCACGCGGACGAAGGGCAATTAAGAAGGGATTGTACAGCGGACCGCAGACGCTTCTCAAACCACTTTGCCAGCGCTTTCAACTCCCTCTTCTGGTCCCTGCTGGGATTTTCCAGGTCCTTCAGTGCAGTGGAATTGCCGATACATCCTGCGGTATTCGCCTGGTCGGGCATAAATCTTGGTAGGCTCGACCTGGTACTCTCCCAGCTTATTGGCGGAATCTGCATTTCGGGCACATGTTGAATTTAGTGCTTTCAGGAGATTGCAGTTCTCCACGTGTCGACCAGCCATTACGCCAGGATGGGCCAGCAACGCCGCCGTATCCGTCCGAGCATCCCATCAAAATCGCGCTCTGGTCAAAATGCAGGGCGGCTCAGAACGGACAGGACGCTGCGGAGTGTCTCCGCCGCCATCGGTCGACCTTTCGGCTGCATCCCCGATGACCTTGGGAGGAATGGGCAATAAAGGCGAGCAACAGGTGCGCTTTATTTGACGGCTTTGACCGTATCTTTCGGGATATTTCCTATCGTCAAATATATGGGCCAGCTCTTTTTGTCTCGGAGAAATTCGTCAAATCGTGATGTCCGAGCTGCAGATGATGGGCTGTCGTCGCGCAGAGGTAGCTTCTCCTGGGTATTCCACCACCAGTCGGCCGTGTGCATCTCGAATAGAGCTGATGCCGTCGAGTCGTAGATCTTTTCCGGCGGTATACCATTCGGTCGGAATAAGCGTGGCCCAGCAGATATCTGGCGCGTTCGACGGGATTGCGGTAATACACCTCCGTCGTTTTCCGAAGCCCGTCGCGGCGGTCATCTTGGAAGTTGGCACCGTTTGCTCTTGGAGATGTATGCGGATTGAAAGGTGCGTTCGGACGCCGAGTTTATCGCGATCGCACGTTGAAGTAAGCGTCGATTGGGTGGCCGTCAATTTGTCTTTCGATAAAGAAGCGGGCAAGCTCAGTTCAAGCTGCGTCGTGAGCGGTGCAGGGCCAGTCGTCCTTGAATGATCCCGTCTGCGGAGCAGCCGAGATTCTGCCTATTGCGCATAAACGCCGTGGTCTCTGCTCAGTATCTGAATTACCGTTGGGTTGGAACAAGCGCGTCGTCGTCAGGCTCGCGTCAAGTCGGACTCAATGGAATTTTCGCCGGTGATATCATCGTCAGGCAACGATCGATTATCGTGGTAATGTCTGCGGGACCGTCTCGTCCAGACTCTTCCAGCCGTATGGCCAGTAGTAAATGTCGCCAGAATCTGCCAGCGTAATATCTACATGGCGAGCAGAGGCGGTGTAGAATCTTGTCTTGCAGCTGTTAACTTTGTTACATATGCGCGCGGTATTTTTGCCGTCGGATTCTTTGTCTTCGTTGTTCGTAGTCATTTGGCGGCTCGGTCGCTTTTCCTGGTTCTTGGTTTGATTGCGGCGCGCCGATGATTGCCTGCGGCCGCCGGTCGTTTTCCTGCCGCCGGTCGTTTTCCTGACCCTCGTTCGAATCTTACCATTATCTCGAGTTAATTACGCTCGGTCGTTTCCGATCATTCTGGCTCGGGCAATTCAGCCTCGATGTTGCACGCCATTTCGGTCAATTCGCTCCGGTGTATCGCGTTCGGTCGATTATCTGGCGCTCTTATCTACCGTATTTCGATGCGTTTGCGCAGCGGGCGGGCAATTATCTGCCGTCGATGGCGAGAAAATGGCGTGTGTGGAAATTGGCGATCGTTTCCTGGTCCGGCAATCATTCGATACTAAAGAAAGATTAGCCGTGCCAAGTGTTATGAAGCAATGATAATGGCGTCAAATATCGCAACGTCGCGTCGTCAAATTCAGCGTATCGCTCAACCTGGCATCTACCGCTCTGCAGTCTGTTTCTGGCAAAGCATCACCGCGCAGCGTCGCGCGGCACCACGCGTACAATTAGTGATCTGGCGTGTAACCATCTGTCAGTGGGATATTTACGCGTTGAAGCGGCGTTGATCGTTGAACTTTTCTTTGTTTGCGGGATGAATGCGTTCACAGTGCCGTTTAAGCGCACCCTCGGCGATTCTTTGCGGAATCCGTACAGCTCGGGATTATTAGGTCAGCGGCTCTTTGTTCTATATAAAGCGCCGAATCCTCCGTCCTTTGCTCAAGCTCTCTCCCGTCCTTTCTCAGCCTTCGCTATTACGCCCAAAAAAGAAATTGAAGTCAAAGCCGAAGAAGTCTGCCAATTATAGCGCCCAAGTCGGCCCCATCCTCACCAAAATCATCTCCTGAAATCGGTTGAGGCGAAGAAAGCCGATGCCTGGATATTGCGTATGCGAAGGCAGAGTGCAACAGCAAGGTATGGCGATCGCTGATTCCATCTTCCTCGTCCTATTCCGTCCTTTGACCTGCGTCGTATTCCGTCCTCTTCCGTCGTCGTATTCCGTACCCTTCGTATCGTATTCCGTGCCCTTCCTGTATTCCGTCCTTTGACCTGCGTCGTATTCCGTCCTCTTCCTCGTCGTATTCCCGTACGCCGTATTCCGTACCCTTCCTCGTCGTATTCCCGTCCTTTGATCTCATCGTATTCCCGTCCTCTTCCTCGTCGTATTCCGTACCCTTCACTCGTCCTATTCCGTCCTTTGACCTCGTCGTATTCCGTCCTCTTGACGTCGTATTCCGTCTACACCACCATCAGATCCATCATGGGCTTCACGCCTGCGCAATGGGAGGCTATGAGGGATTCGGTGCACGACTTCTTCATCAACAATGGAATTGCCAGCAAGACCTCCGCAACACCGGCCCAGTGGGAAGAAGCACGAAGGCTCTTGCTCAGCCATGAGCCCTGGCCCCTATACCACCACCTCGCCGAGCAGGAAGGCGACAAGATCGCGATGCAAGGCATCTTGGTCGACGTCTCCATCAGCTCTCTGCTCTGCGATCTATGCCGTCGAAAGTCGGCAAATGAGCTAGGTTCAATCTAGCGAGGGCAAATAACGCCACAAAGACCAGAAGCAGCAGAAGGCGGCCAGCATGGCGGCGGCCAGGGCGAATACAAAGAAGAACAAGGGCAAAGGGCGAGCAGATGGGCCCTGAGCCTGCACAAAGTCCGGGGAGGAAGAGGGCGAAGATTGCCCACGACCCTTTGCCGGAGGAGGAGGAGGAGTACGACCTGGAGGAATTCCTGCCCTCGGACGATGACGAGGAATTAGCCCCGGAACCCCCAGCGGAGGAAGCGTCGGGGAGCCGCGCAGGAATAGGACGGGAAGAGAGCGGAGGAAGCAGCGAGAGAGGTGGTGGAGGAGAAGGAGGAGGAGGAGAAATTGGCGAGCTTTCTTCGCGGAGCCCGTCAAAGCAGACCTGGGAGCCGCATCAGTCGACCGCCCGTCGGCATTACCCACTGCTACCCGACATGCTACCGCTACGAGAAATTGCCCAGGTAAGGTTCGAGAAGGGTAAGGAGGTGGTGGTGGGCGATCGAGCGGAAGATGTGGGATATGCCCAATTGGGCGCCTAGGAACTTTGCTGGGCATCCCTACCTCACCTACAGCTCACTCCCGGGCCCATATCTCTCCGAGGTAGTGAGGATGGTCAAATTATCGCAGCTGGATTCGGATGTGCGCGGTACAGATGAAGATCAGGTGCATCCGGCAATTCGTCATCTGATTGGGGCACTTGTGCCTGACGAGAAATTCTCCAAAGGTCGGGCTCTCGCAGCTCATCTCGGCCCAGCACCTTGCAGGCAGTCTTCCTGCTCAGCGATAAGGGCGTCCGGGTCTGGCTAAGTTCCTGCCGAGATTTGCCCTGCCTCCGCCTCCATGTTGTCTACCACGAGAAGGATATCAGCGGAAGCAGACCCCGGGCCTGTACCCATACTTCGTGGGAGGCTGGGAGACTCTGATGGACAATCAACTGAGGATTGACCGAGGTCGTCGGGCTTTACCGAAGAAGCAGGAAATTCCTGGGCAGCGGGAAGAGAAGCGGCCGAGATCATCGAGCTCAGTGGCAGCGAGGCGAGAATGCCGAGGAAGATGACGGAGATGGGAAGATGAACTGGCAGGGCCTACTCCGTCAAAAATCTCGCGGCAATAAGAGCGAGGCTAAGCAAACCTCTGGAAGCCTGCAAAGAAAAAATGCCGGGAAGGGAAGCAGCGAGAGGAAGTGGAGGAAGAGGAAGAGGAAGAGGAGGAGGAAGAGGAGGATGAGGGCGAGGAAGATGGCGAGGAAGATGGCGAGGAAGGCGGCGAAGGCGACAACAACAGCGACAGCGGCGGCGGCGGCGGCGGCGGCGGCGGCGGACGGCGGCGGCGGCGGCGGCGGCGGCGAGGAGGAGGAGGAGGAGCTCCCCACCAAGAGATCGAGGAAGGGGAAAAGCACCACCGGCACCGCCACGGCACCCCGTCGGTGGGAAAAACCCTCGGGTCGTCAAAGTCGTCAAAGCGCCGTCAAAGTCGCCAAAGTCGCCAAAGTCCCGAAAGTCGCCAAAGTCCCTTCCCAGTCAGAAGGCTTCGGCTCCAAACATCTACGAGAAAGGCACGAAGACTCCGGCAAAACCCAGCGCAGATGGCTGCTGCTCAGGTGGAAAAAGGCGGTGTAAGTTAGAATAATTGCCCAACTAGTCAATCGTAAGGATGCCTACTAATGCCTATGAATCCTCAGACAGATGATACGGACGAGCCTGCAGAGAGCCCGGCCCCTGAGTGCAGCCTCAGGCGGCCGAGAAATTGGACCGGGATGATGAGCGGGAAGATGCCGGGCGTGGGAGGGCGAATGACGGAGGAAAGCATGATCTTTCGTCTGAGGCTTGGAGAATTTCACGCTCCCTGCAGATGGTGATTTCAGGATGGGGATATTGAGGAGGTGCATGGCCCAGATGAGAGCCTGGTTCAGAAGAGGAGGCTTGGCGGTTCTGAGGACTCTTCTGTTTCCATCGAAATCGTGGAACTTGAACCTATCGCCACACCTAAGGCCCGTCGCCTCACCTCGATCCGCGGTGCTCCACCATCTTGGCATGCGTCTCAGATCTCTTCCCTTACGGTGGGTAAGTGACCGATCATTCCGCCCACTGTGTGAATGTTTGGCTAACGAGGTATGTATCCATCCAGGCCTGGGCAATCCTCGGCCTAGCCAATCTGTGAGTCTTCAAGTTCGGTCAATTTCCTTTGTTCAATCTCTTCCGGTAATCTCCTCGGGCAATTTTTTTTGTACTCACATATCTTTGGTTCTTTTCCTTGGGCAATCTCTTTCTTTGGGCAATCTTCTCGCTGTTCTGGGTAAAACGCCGGTTTCCTATTCGTTGATGGTAATATTCCCCGTCCTTGTGCGACCAGAAGAATCCGAATATCGCTCATCTCTATTTAGATCACCCTCCGACTGTATTATTCCCGGTCCTTTACCTACTCCTGTTTTTTGACGGCTGTATTATTCCCGGTCCTTTACCTATTCCTGTTTTTTGACGGTTGTATGATTCCCGGTTCTTTACCGATTCGACGGCTGTATCATTCCCCGTCCTTTATCGATTGGTGTTTTTAACTTCCGTATTATTCCCAGTTCTCATATGGGCTTCTATGTGTTTTGGGCAATCTGTTCGGCATTTGATATCGCTCTGTGATTTTTGACCGCTGTATTATTACCGGTTCCTATCTGTATTCTGTGATCGGTATCGATATGTGATTTTTTGACGCTTGTATCATTACCGTCGGTATTTAGGACTAGTAAATCTACTTTTGGTTAGGTTCATACCATGCGGAAGGCATCTCCTGGCTTTGCTTTGCATCTCGGAATTGCGGCATTGCGATTTTTGCCCGTGTAAGGCTGCGTGAGATATTAGCACATGTATGCGGCATTACCAAGATCCGAGATATTAGCCCACATAGGATTTGCGTATCAATTACATCATTCTTCCCATTACCCCAGATGCAATGGGGTGTGATAAAGTCGGTGTGGTATCTGCATTCATTCTGCGTCTGCGATCTCCTCACCACCCTCGGCGGAATCTTACGCCATGCGCGAAAATCTTGAGCGACTCCGCGTCAAAAATCTGCGCGATTAGCGGGGCAAATGGTCATCTAGTCAGCGGCATGCGTTCATCACGGGAGGTTCCTAGCACCTTTTCCGAGTCGAGCAGGCGAAGAGCTACGCGTCAAAATCCCAGAGGCAGAACCCGATATCGGGAAGAGAACGTGCGGAGGAATTCCAGAGGCGTTCCCAGATCGATCTCCGTTCATGGCGGTCGTTGGCCAAAGACGGGAGGTTGAATGCGGCATTTCACCTCACGCTCTCAAGCCCGCGCGATTCTCAATCCCGGCAATTGTCGAAGGATCCGGTGCTCATTCAGATATTTGCCCAACTTGAAACCAAATACCGTCGTTAGCACTTTGGGCAATTGCAGGAAAGCGTTCTGACGGCCGTGGCAGTAGTCAAGTCCTCTGCCAGGCATCTTCCCAAATCACCTCGCGCGCCGTCAAAATCTAGGACCCATCAGCGGAACCCACACCCAGTAGTCAAAAATCGGTCGGATCGTCAAATTCCCGAATCGAGTCAACAAAATTCCAGTCTTCGTCACGCCAGCGGTCGATTCTACGAATCCGGCAAAGGGCGTGTTTTCAACCCGTGGGCTGAAGCGTTTGGACATGAGCTACAGGTTCATCCTGGAGAAGGCGGGCTGGGATATGACCAAGGAAACCCTCTTCGTCAATCCGCTCCCTTCCGTGATGGAAATGCCGGTAATGATCCGGAAGGCAGGATTCGCGACGGAGGGTAGTGAACATACCGAGGTTTGACCTTGGCGTGAGTCACAGATCGATACTACCATCAACGGGCGAGATCCCATATGATGGAGAAGGCAAAGAGCTTCGTCGACTTCCTCGCAGGCTTGAGGCCTATCCTCGGAAGCTGAAAGACCGGGTCGATTATCTTCTGACGGACGACCGTTTCAACTGTGATCCGGAACATTACGAGGTATGCATTCTTCGTAATATTCCCAGTGAATGGGCAATTCACTGATGCGTTCAGCCCGTCGAATGGCACTTTTCCGCACCCCAGATACCGCGCCATTGTGTGCTACTACAAGACGAATCGGCGTCGCCGTCAATCATCCGGAGTTTGAGAGCTGCATCAACCACACATTCATCTGCCTCGTCTCGACAGTGCTCTACCACGCACTGAGTGCGGCATGTCGGGGCAGTAGCTGGAAGAACGGTGTCTTCAACAAGGACTATTGCGGCGGTGAGTTTATCCTTCTCCGCTCTCCTGTCATTTTCCTACTCTACCCGTCTTTCTCTCAATGAGTGATTACCTCCCCGCCGTTGTAGCATATTCCACGCCATCCTGGCATGTTCCCAATGTACCATCTTCCCCACCGCTGTTTGGCGTATTCCTATGCCGTCCGACACTTTCCATCATCTCGACACCTCCGTAATATTCCCGGTCTTCCCTCATTCTCTGGCATTTCCGTCGTTTTGCACTGGCAGCTTTCCCGTCATTCTCCTAGCATTTCCATCGTTCTCCTAGCATTTCCGTCATTTCCGTCATTTCGGTCATTTCCGTCATTTCGGTCATTTCCGTCATTTCCGTCATCTTGCACTGTGGCGTTGACATTCTGCTGGCATTTCCGTCTTTTGCACTGGCGGCATTGCGGCATTCCTGGCATTTCCGTCATTTTGCTGGCGATGTTCCCGTTGTTTTCTGGCATTTCCATCATTTTGAACGAGCGGCGTTTCCGTCGTTCTCCCGGCATATCCGTCATTTTGCACTGGCAGCGTTCCCGTCATTTCCCGGCAAGTCTAGCAAATTGGACGGGCATGCCAGTAATCTCTGAGGCAGGTGGGTACCTGGAATCGATCCTTCCCAGACGAGAATCGTCGATCTTTGGTTTTGACCGGCGTTCGGCAGAGATAATCAGCGTGTAAAATTGACCAACTCCTGCAAGCTCCCATCGATGGAAGTAGGGAGGCCCTTGTTGACGGCGTCGGAAGTTTCCTGGCGGGTCTTAGAGCAAAGCTCAATGACGGTAATGGCGAGATGGCGTCTGCGCAACGACGCCGAATCGGGCTTTGTTAATGGCGATGATATGAGTGGCTGTGGGGAAATTGGCGATGCAGAGCGTAGTGGTGCAGAGCGAATTGACGGTGCAGAGCGTATTGACGGTGCAGAGCGTATTGGCGATGCAGAGCGTAAGCGCGGGCAATCCTCCGGCGTCAATTGGTCTTTGGAAAGATGACGAGCCAATACAGCGGTGGAGAACGCAGCGAGCCAATACAGCGGTGGAGAGCGAGGATTCCAGGACAATGTCCCTGTGCGGAGGAGAGGCAGTAGGAGAAGAGGGCGGGGGCCTTGATAGATAGACTAGGAGATGTATATAATTCGTAAATTGACCATAATTGCCGGAAATTGACGATGCCGACGAGGTGCCCAAAACACCGGACGACGTATCGTGAAATGCCGACGAGGTACCCAAAACACCGGACGACGTATCGTGAGATGCCGACGAGGTACCCAAAACACCGGACGACGTATCGTGAAATGCCGACGAGATGCCCAAAACACCGGACGACGTATCGTGAAATGCCGACGAGATGCCCAAAACACCAGACGACGTATCGTGAAATGCCGGCGATATATTCCGTCAAATAACGGGCCTACAAATCTTGAGATGTAAAATTTCGTCAAATGGCGCGAATCTTGAGATGTAGAATTCCGTCAAATGGCGGGCGCGAATGCCAGTGACAGGCGCGAGGCCCGTAGAATGCCTGGGAATAGGGCGGTCAAAGCGAACTCTTCGTAGAATCGCCAGGAATATGACGGCGTAGGGCCAGGCGTTCGTCAAATGCTGGGAATTTGTGAGCGTAAGGCGGAGCGTTTCGTCAAATGCGAAATTTGTGGCGGCGGAAAATGGCGAGGTTTTTGACGTCTTTTGAGCAACGGCAGCTCAGCGGACGAGCGGAGAGATTCTCTCGTTCCCGTCGCGACTGATATCGTTTTCTTGCGGGGCGTATGGATGCAGGTAAGAAAACTTCTCATGCGCGCAGTGCGTAATGGCGCCGGTGCGCAGATGCCAGGTGCGTCGGAGTGGGCCGATTTTTCTTGATGAAAGCCGTTGGAGATTGATCAGTTGAATAGCCATTGTAAGCAGGCGTGAAGCGAAACAAAGCGAAGCGGAAAGTATATATCTAGAGCCTGCTAGATTTAGATTTGTGAAGAATGCGTTGAGGATATCTTGATTCAATTGTAGATTCACTCATTATTTATACAAACAATTGCTACTATTTCTGTTCCTACTATTACTACCTAATGCTACCGGTTAGTGAAGTTTCAATAGTTCACTTGTATAATTATGTTAGCCATTAGCTCTTACTATCACCGAAATTTGGATCAAAAACTCTTACTTGTAGTTGGCTGTGAACTTCACCGGACCCCGTTGTGTTCACGACTTCTGTCCCTAACCCTCTGTGCCTCTTTGACCGGGGACCCCGACCGTTCCAACTTCACCCCCTACACGCTTGTACATGTAATGTATCCACCCAGGTATACGTACTCGGAATTTTGTGTTGCAATGACTTCCGACCTTTTAATTAACGAGTACAACGCGAGACTTTTCGGCGTGGCCCTAGACCACTAATTATCATGAATAATCCCCGAGAACTAGAGAAGTATATTTCTTGCATACAAGCATACCATATCATTTCCGTTGTTTCCATCCATAAACAGTTGGGTTTCCGTAAGTGCATATATGTCTGGGGTGGAAAAGGCCCGATTGGGACTCCAACTGGTTAAACCTTAATACGGAATAAACTGGAACCAACTAATATAACAACCACCATACTCGTAATTTCACAGCGTTTCCGGACTGGACTGGGTCCGCATACCACCAAAATAATGTTCTTATGCACGATTTACGCCCATATGCAGACCCAGTCCAGTCCGGAAACGCTGTGAAATTACGAGTAGTTGTGAAGGCCACCACAGCACGCCACGGTTGTACTTATGGCACCTAGATAGTACTAGAGTACATACTAAGGCCCTTATGTTAATAGGTATTAGTATCTAATAAGTATATAATTATTACCTGCATATGCAATGTACTTTTATAGTCTTCTGATTGGCTAATTGAGAGAGATTTTGTTTCACCTGTAACAAGCTGTGTTGGATATTAACATATGGTATTGTGCTGAGTGGTGTTAGATTGTTAATAGGGTTTCTACTGGTTCTGGGATTCGATTAATAGTTGTATTTTAGAGGCTTGGTGGCTGTTAAGGATATACTTGCAGCTTGAACTGGGGTAATTTCTTACTGGTATATGGGGGATATATATCAGAAAAAGCACTTATAGGTTGACCAGAGCAGATAAAGTCGCAGCAGCCCTCGACCCTCCTGACAGGCAAAATATAGAGAAATAAGCCGCAAGGCGGCTTGCCTGTATATTGGACTGATTGGTATACGTGTAGTACCGGCCGAAGGCCGGAAACCACTTGTATACATGTATATATATAACTACAAGTACATGTATGTACAGTCACTCACAGGTTTCTTTACGCCATAGTTTATACTTTATGCGATCATTGTGTACCTAGAAACAGAAATCGAAATGATATAAAAAAAAAAAAATGTACAGTCACTCATCAAAAGTGTTCTTGATTCACATCAAAGTTGGTCAGTGCGTGTGTGGCTTACCAGATTTTACGGTCAAATTAAGGAACTAAAAGGTATCTATATAATTACATGTATCTAGTGAGTGACAGAGAGTAAATATACCATGAATGTTCAATATTGACTTTGACTACCATTGACTGTTGCTGTTTGAGGTTTTGAACATTTCAATGGGCACTGTGATTCCTGACCTGAGCCGGACATGCCACATTGAATCCGAATCACGAACACTTTTGACGAGTGGCTATACATATATCTACATGTATGTGCTTATGAATACTACATGTAGTTGCGAATAGAAGTATATACCTTTAATACCACCATCAAAAACTCCAATTTGTCTGGACTCTGTAATAAAATACCCTACCGATGTAGATTTAATTGGCGAAATGGACTCGGATGTCATCCCAATTCAAATTTTTTAGGGGTGGTATATAAATGAAGGACACGTATGTACAGCAACAGTTTGGCGTTCAATAGATAGCTTCAGTGAGAACCGTGAGCTATTAATGATTTTTTGGCGGAAGAATAGTTAATCCCTACTTCCGACGCAATCATGTTCAACATGTAGGCAACCTGGGCGCAAAAAACTACCTGTCGCCGTAGTGATGGTATTTGGGTTCATTGCCGTGGGAATATATCCTCGGCAGAGGAGCCCGTTGAAAAATAATAGTACTAGTGGCATCCAAGTCCTAAAGGCCTAACACCCGTGATATATATTTAATTGAAGTATCGAATTATCTAGATCGATCTACCGTGTACATTATTTATATCATCAACATCTAGTCGGATATGTACAGTGGTAAGTAGGTAATCATCGGACCGCCTAGCCACAATTTTGCCTGCAGGTGCGTATCTCGTCAGCGCCCCGCCCGGCGACTTATTGCCCATCGCTGTACTGCAGATCAAGGTTCAGTTCTGTATCTATCTGGCACTACCTTTACCCAGTTTGAAGAAAATCGAAGAGTAGGTAGACGATAATTCCGGTATCTTTCTGGTTGTGGTATATCAATGGCCGTCTTGGGTATTAATAAATAATTCTATTTGATAGATGTGAATGGTTATCCTTAATTTTAAATCTACAGAATGAAGTTCCGCACGTTTATAATCAAGCCAAAACCAATTACAGGCTAAAGTGCCAAAAGTGCGCGTTCTTGATGGCTCTTAAGAACCGATCACCAGGTATCACTCGGCCAATCGATTCGTGAGTCGGTCTTTCACATGTATTTATCGACTTGGTTGACCCAGCTTCTATTAACTAAAAGTCCATAAATCTACAACACCAATGCCATTGTTACTATCCAGTCACCTTGATAAGAAGACTGGATAGGACGCCCCTTTGTTAGGCGGGCGTGTGTGGCTTCTAAAATTTATAGACGAGGGCCACTCTTTCGCTATTGGCAGGCAAACTAACAAACAAGAAAGCTCTCATTTTCTACACCTATACTCGCGCGTTCATTAAATCGTCGGATGTCGTTGCAACCAAATCTCCACACAAAATTCCGACCATTTAATGAACGCGTGAGTAGAAGGACCAGGAAAAAGGATGTTTGTAGCCGCCAGACAATTTATCCTTGGTGAATATCTATCCGTGATAAATTAAAATACTATTTTTTCTCAAACACCTTTGACCGGCATCTCCCACGAGGCGACCATAACATAGTGATTAGAGATACAGGTATCACGGAAAGGTTGCACTGAGAAACTCTATTACTTTGATGGGAACTTTTGCCAGACATTTCATTTATTTATCATGAAGCAAAAAAAAAAAGAAGAGGGAGAAAGAAACCAAATCCAAAACGAAAAATTGTTTAAGAACGGGGCTTCTCCTTCTTCTCCTTCCACAGACTGCAATATCAATTAGCTTTTATATCCGCACCAAAGTTAGAATCTAGGCACCTACGCGGAAAGACCGACACCTGAAACCTTGACGACCTTGAAACGAACACCGGGAATATCACCCTTAGCCTTTCCCTTACGTCCAAAACCGGCGAGCAGGACCTCGTCGTTCTCATCGACAAAGTTCAAGCAACCATCGTTGGGGACTATTACAACAGATTCCCCGTTAGCCACCAATTCCTAACCAATTACCCCGCCCATCTCCTCCGTTGTTCCTCATCCTTTCCGCAAACCGCCCCCCCCCCACCTCCCCAACCACATATTCGCCACCATGTTCGGAGTAGAGGATTTCATACCGAAAGCGGTGACTTTCTTTCCGTTCTTGATAAGCTGTACCCTGACACACTTTCGGATGGCAGAGTTAGGCTGCTTAGCCTCGACACCGACCTTCTCGAGGACGATTCCCTTGGCGTGAGAGGATCCACCGAAGGGAGAAGACTTGAAGGCAGTTCCTAAAAGTCTCTTCTTGAAAGACTGATCGGCCCAGCGACTGTAAGTTTGTTAGTAAATATCCCAGAAATTCGCGATTCCGAGCTGTAGTGAAGGAGATTCGTACTTGTCACGGCGGTGGGTGCGGAGCTTGCGCGCGGCGTTGAGACCTCTTGGTTTACCTCTAGAAAAGCGCGAAAAATCGTCAGTAATCACCTATAACATTTTAACGAATGCTCGGGTCTCTATTTAACTCACTTTCCCATCTTGAGTTATTTGGTGGTTGTTTCTGGCTGGGAGATTGTCGTAATGTCCTTGAGTTGTTGCTGGGTGTATAGAATGTTCTGTGTGGTCTGCGTTATCGGGTTGTGGGCTAAGAGCAGGGTTTAGACCCTAGCAAAGGTGGATGTCAGTCACGCTGAGTCAGGTAACAGATTACCCTGTCATGGAGTAACCTACCATTATTCCGCCGGTTGCCAATATCCACCACAAGAGCCTGAAAATGCAGGTGCCAATGACAAGGATAATTTGTATGGGCCAAAACAATTCTCCGTACAAATGGCGGGATTTTCACACCAAAATCTGTCCAAGAACAAAATATTTAGATTCAGAAGTCGTTGGCCAAATCGCTCTATTACAAGTATATTCAAAATACGGTTTCAAATCAATCACGGAAAAGAAGGGTCAAAAGCGACTGCCACCGTTACACACTATCCTTTAGGCCGTCGGGCCCAATCGTAATGTGTTACCGAACATGATATGGCTAATGTGCTCAGTTGAACGCAGTTACTGTTCATTCTCTCCCTGGCTCTAGAGCTCTCTAGTGTATGGTAGTATTCTGAAGGAGAGTAATCACTCAGAGCGTTTATCAAAGAACATTAACTATTTGTATATAAAGCTCGGTAACACATTGCGATTCGACTGACGGCCTAAATCATGTGGTGAAAGAAGCCAGTTACTTTTACCATTATCATTAGATCACCTGATTACAATTACAACGAAGCGGCTTATGCAAGTATGGTATGTGTGTGGTACATCTATCGAGTGATAGCGTGTGCATCATTTGGAATATATAGAGATACATGTAGATACCGCAGAATCTCAGGAATAACGAATCTGACTGGGCTGGAATACCACTTACCTATTGGTCAAGACGACCAAAAGTTACGCTTTGGGTCTGCCGGATTGAGGCTCAACAAGTATTTGACCAATCCGAAGCTCAAGGTTCCAGTCCAGTTCGATTCGTTATTCCTGAGATTTTGCGGTACATGTATGCCTTGCGAGTAGTTGATATCTCCTACCATTACGATCTATCAAATGTACCTAACTACAATATACCTCGTTCCTTTGGGACGTGATTTGATTGATCGACTGCAGACTTAAAGTCTCGGTCTTGATGTTGATTCACGTGTTACCGGCCAGCGCAGGCCTGTCGATTCCGGTGTCTTTCATCCGAGTTCCCGACAGTCATGTACTCTATGTAGTACATCCTAAATAGTCTCTTTGCGTTGATATGTTTAGCGGGTATATTACTTACTACATGTACTTTACTTTTTTTTTTCTTTTTTCTTTTTTTTAAATCATTTCGATTTCTGTTTCTAGGTACACAATGATCGCATAAAGTATAAACTATGGCGTAAAGAGACCTTGCACATGTACTTTACTTACTTATCGTTATAATAATATTCCACAAAAAATCATGTTCAGTTGTGGGTGGGTAATGGAGGTGATAAAATTTGAGGTAGAGTAAGGATTTAGCGGGTTACGGCGTGAAGAACGGCATAAATTTAGTAGAACAGCATACATGTACTCGCAACTTCATAGCGTTTCTGAACACAACCGCTATTGCATACCATACAAAAATGTAGTCTTGGTGGTTTTTGGTGTGTATGCAATATTGGTTGTGTTCAAAAACGCTATGAAATTGCGAGTATGTAAATGCATCTTATTAGCCCTTTTCAGCCAGACTGACGGGATCCCCGGTCTGGGTCTGTCAAAATGTGAGTACAACATAACAGCTGCATTTATCCGTGGATTAACTTAATCAAATATTCGGATCCCTCTAAAGCAGGTATGTACCCGCTGTCCACTATAAGAACCTGAAAATGCGAGTGACGGAGACAGGGATAATTTGTATGGAGAATTGTCTTGGCCCCATACAAATTACCCTTGTCATTTGCACCTGTATTTTCAGGTTCTTATGGTGGATAGCGGGTATATGAACTCCTACGATAACGTTCACCTTTATATAATTAATTATGGTACATGTATGTAAACGCTAGGTAATAGGCCCCTTATAAGCATTTCATTCTCAGCTGCAGGCACTCGCATATCCAGAACATGGACCAATTGCTGTTCATGGTTCAAACACGTGTGCAAACTTCTTAAGGAAAAGCAATTTCTATTTGGAAAATCCGGGGAGTAAGGGTACTCCCACTGGCCTGACTACATACCTCACACCCTGGATGGAGCGCATACATGTATGTAACCTCGATGGCGCCAAATAATTTTGAGAATTTACCGTTGATTTTGATACCAACTTAATCGGCACATGTCGGGATAATATTTACATGTATGGTATGGTATGGTACGGCATTAGATATTTGTTATCATAAACCGTCGATCTTGACCGACTCTACATGATTTTGGAAACACTTATCCGAAGGATTGCCGACTGATACGTACTGCATGAATTGCTGGTTGATGTCCGATGCAGCCATCTTCCAAAGAGATGAGGCGAAACACTCAGCTGTTATCTTGAGCGGGGATCTCGGCGATAAAACAGAAACCAATTTTATGCAGTGGTGGTTCGCCATGGAGGTTTCTTACCTACAGTCGCTCACCCAGTGACGGCGGATCCTGCCTGATGGTTGTGCCCGTAATAATTTACTCTTAGCGCCCCAAACCTAACTCTACTATTGGCCTCAAATCCCTGACTGCCATCAGACAGGATCCGCCCTCACCCCGTGAGAGACTGTACTAACTCATGTATAAGCGCGGGATGACGATAAGTCGTTTCTTGGCAGAGTTCTTCAGGTTTTTTTTAGTTGCCGAGATACATGGGTTTTGACTAGAGCAGGCCCCTTTATGGGCATTAGTGACCCCATAGATGGTGCTAGGGTGTTGGCGATGAGCTTCGTCTAGCGGCTCAAGCGAACAAAGAACATTATTCCTTCAAGGCCGATTTATCATGACGTTTAAGGGATCTGAGTCAAGGGGACCATCTCAACCTAATAGGCTCTAGGAGTCCAGTTTATACATTAGAATGAATGCACTAAAAATATACGCACCAGCGACGTAACAAACCAAGAACCATCAGTGCCAAGGGGGTTGGTTGGCTAGAGTACAGACGCCTGTAGAAGCTAAGTCCCTGGGAAAGCTGAAATTAAAGACATAGACGCGTTTACGTACCCGGAACAGTAAGTTGATGGCAAAGCTCGATTCGTATAGGTGTTTTTGGATTGGCGTTATGATCGAAGCTTGCCATCGACAATTACCACTTTTCTTTTGTTCTTCACGATTCAACCCCCACAATCAAAATTTTCGCAACAATCACTATCACTACCAAAGGTATTACCTATTCATTTCCCTTTCCTCTTCTTTGCGTTCTTCTTACACAAATTTCAACACCAGCTGACACTTTCCTCTCTCTGCCAAAGCCCTCGGAAGAACTCGTATATAATTAACTACAAATCTCTTTAGAAACTCAAGATTCCATCCATCAGTTTGAGGAGCAGCTGTGCAGCTGCCGGAGAGTGTCCGTTACACCCGAAGGTTCTAGACCATCCCTGTTGCTGCACGACTGTGTCTCGTTGCATCTTACACTCCCAGATTCTGCAATTGCTCCCGTGCTCTTCGAATATTTATCATCTCGCCTCTGGCACCCTTATTTTATTAATTGTGATAAGGCGACAGCCGGGCCCGCGAACAGATACTCATTAACTCCCACCTCCCACCACCTATTACACTCCTTTCCTCCGGTCGCCGCTGATTGAAGCTTATCCGGCCTTATCTACCTCCCACAGTCCTCAATTCTTCAACAAAGCTTGCAGTCTGTCTACATCCTACTACATTCACTACACATCCGATGAAATTTGGAGAGGCGCTTCCTCAGCGTTCCGTACCGGAATGGCTCCCTTGTGAGTATTTATTCACCCTTGCTCCTTTTGTCCCTTTATCAGGAGATTAATTACTGATCGGAATCTTTAGATAACCTTGATTATAGCGAAATCAAGCAGCTAATAAAACGATACACCACCGGAAAACTCCTTGTACAGGCACCGGAGCTGAAAACGGGGTTTGAAGATGAGTTCTTTGAGATTTTCATGGACCAATTGGGAAGGGTATTGAGTTCTTCATTGCATCCCCCACCAACGTCAGGAACTGATCTTTATCATAGATCGATCTATTTGTCAAAAGCAAAGCTGGTGAAATCGATCGCCGTATAGGTATGTCCGAGATTTGTTAGATAGCAACCTCCCCCCACTGACGTGCGCCAGTTCGCTGCAATAAACAAGTTGCGCCACTTCGCCGACGGGACCCAACAGACGGATTAACGCCTCGAAAAGCGAGTCGTTACGCAAAGGTTGAGCAAGAGGTTGAGCGGTAAATTCGCCCCAAATTCATCCCATACTAGTATCGGCATAACAGGTTGTGTTACAATGAACTGACTTAGGCATCTAGTGTGAGCTATGAAATCCAAAGCTTATCCCGCTTCGTGAATGTACAGCACACCGGCTTCATCAAACTTTTAAAGAAGTATAAGAAATGGACTGGTTCATCACATCTCACCACTCGTTTCCTCCCAATTCTGGAGTCGCCTACTTCCTTTCACAAGATTGATTTTGAAAAAAACGTGTTGGATCTCTCGGATCTATTGATTGTTGTGCGGAGTGGATTCGATTCTTTCAAACTTGCGGCCCTGACTGGGCAGTACAATCGTCCCCCCAAAGAGACCACATCTAAAGACAGCCAATCTTGTGATAACGGCAACTCTCACACAATAACCTCTGAAAGCCAGGCTTATATTGATACCGTCTTGGCTATGTCAGCTTCGAGTGGTGGTAACGGCGGAAAAGCAACATTCTGGGTTCACTACGACCATCTTATCGAGGTTCAAGTGCTTCTAATGAAATATTTGACATTGCAAACAACATCGCCGTCTTCTAGCATCCCATCAACGCCGCTGGCACACCGAGATCCGTGGCTTGGGCCTGTCGGGAAGGATGATGAGGTCGGTGTGGTAGTTTTGGATGATTTGGATAGCTTTTCTGATGTACAAAGCACCGCTACTATCGCCGAAGTCAACAAAGCTGGACTGCGAACTGCAGGACAGATTAGATGGTGCTCCAGAGATTCTGAAGCTGTTGTTGTAGTTTCAGATGCTTCTTCTACAATACTAAATGGCGATGATGCCCATTCTGGAGAGACACTAGAAGTCAAAATGAAGCGAAAGCACGTCCAAGGGTTACTTGAAATGGTATCTTCTGGGTCCGATTCAAATTTTGAGTTGGCGGATGCCGAAGAAGCGGCCAAATTGAAAGAAATCAAGGGATGGTTTGCCAGACACAAAAATGTTGCGCCTTTAGTCAAAATTTTGACGAAGCGTACAAGATTTGCAGATACCCCGGACGGAAGTCCAGTCTGGGCTCTCCTTGACTGGGATATCAAAATGTTCAAAATCACAAAGGGTATGCAGTGGATGAACGATCCAGAAGTAGATGACCTAGGAAGGGGTTTAAGAAACGGGACTACAATGAAATTTCCGCATGCAGTGCTTGAAGTGCAGTGGGAAGGGGAGGAGATGCCAGGGCTTGTGAGGGAACTTGAGACCAGTCATATGGTTAGTTTGCCACGTGGAGAGTTGCATTAAGTAGACACTAACTGATTTTGTTTAGGTTGAAAATGTGAGAGGATTCTCACTTGACGTGCATGCAGTTGCAGAGCTCTACCGACCAAAGAAAATGACAGCACCATTTTGGGTAATAGAGCCCTTACCCCCCTGTGTATTATGTTGAATCACTAACAGTTAAATAGGTATCGGCATTACAGAAAGATATTCGAAAAACACCAGTACACACACCGCGACACAGTCGGCGGGGTTCAGCACATCTGATATTTTCCCCAAATTCAAAAGCAGCATCAGTCGGGGGATCAACAGCGGTTCATGAACTTACTGATGGGTTTGATTCTTCAGCGACGGCGTATGAGAGTGGTTCGGGCACTGGTTACCGAAATGGAAGGAAATACAACAGAACCAAAAGTGGACTATCTGAAATCGAAAGCATCGGTGGTGAACGCTACTGGAGCGAGTTTAATGATGCTACGGACAACGAAGAGGAGCTTTATACAGTAATCGTCAGCCGTAAAGCATCCTCAGATGATGAGTTTGATGATGATGATGATACACTTGGAGAGTTTATCAAAAAAGGCTTTGTTTCTACTGGAATCAAAATACGAAGGTTTTTTATTCGGAACCCCGAGACGAGAGCAGAACGCCGACCTCTTCTCCGTAAACCAAGTATGGCAAGCTCTCTGTCTTCAGGTGAGGTTGATGTGGAAACAGGAATGTTATTGAGTACTCGCTCTGCACACCGGCGCCGCGCTGCAACTCCGCGGTTCGATATTTCACAGTCTTCGGCAGATAGAGCAGACGTTTATTGCCTTGCGGGTTCTGTTTTAATTCTTTCTGCTACAGCCATTTTGGCAATGAATTCGACCATATTAAGTCATAAGCACAAATGGCGTAAAAGAGGGTTCACGGTAGACATCGAAGTTTGCAGTGCTGTGTTGGTTGCCTTGATAATGGCAGGGACAGGTTTAGTGATGTTTTTGACGAAACGATCGAGGGTTGGGGTATTGTATCAAGCGATGGTATGGTTGGCCTTTGCTTTAGTTTGCATCGGGAGTGGTGTGATCTTTGCTATTGTGGGAGAAAGCGAAGTTTGAATGGTTGAGGCAAGGGCCAACTGCGACAAAGTGATGCTAATGACTTTTCTTTTCTTTTTATTGGGTTATTCATTTTTATTCCCTTTCTATTACACTACAGTCCGCATAGGCCGTTCGTTAGGTGGGCCTGGGGAAAGACCAAGGGCTTGATGCTCGACTAGAAAATTCGTTAGGTGTGTTCTTTTTCTTGCCGCGCTTCCTTTCGTCTCCCCGACAACTTGCAGCTACGCACTGTCTCGTTGGCTTTCTCTCTTTTTTTCATTGTACAGAGCTTGTTATTTTGCCTTCATCTGTTTTTATAATTGTTAAAGTGGCTATACATAGCGTGTTGGGGGTCACGGCGAAAAGAGATGGCATATATCGATTTATTGTAATAGTTACATATCCACACACGCATGTATATACGAGCTCCATGAAGCTGCCTGCATTGGTAGAACCTGTATCATAAAGAAATACAGTAAGCTTAGAAGGCAAACCGAAATCAACTGAAATCAGTAGCATACGCGTACATACTTAGAGTACGTAAATGCTTGTATCATCTCTACTACATGTACTCTCTGTTAAAGAAACTTGTTTCAGGCACCGGGTTAAACATGTTTTTTGACAGCGGGTAAAAATTGTTGGGCATTCCAATCTTATTTCTAGAACCTGTTAGGGCTAGGGTGCATTTTATGGTTGGGGCGTTGTGGCTGTGCCAAAAACGATGACGGATGCATTTTACCAGCCTCACCTCGCCGTTTCTTCTCGGTTAGTGTCAAGTCAAATTCCCACCAGATGAAAAAAGGCAGTCGGAGTAAGTGTGGACCGAGGAGAAGCGGAACAGATAGCTTAACTTAAAGAAAGAGGAGGAGGTATTGGTGATGCCAGAGTACTACTAGTAAATATAGAGATAGAGAGTTGTATGAGGACTCTCTGAAACCTTCCATCTATCAACCGATTAAATCGACCTGTAAGAACAGGAGCTTCAACACGTTTTACTGGTAGAGTACACATATAGCTTCCACACCGGCAAGCCTCCTTCTCTTGTCCAATCCGTTTTAAATCAGGTTTTGACCTCATCTTTTCGGCCCCCATTCAACTCGAGCCTCTAAACTCTTACCATAACGCATTATCACAAGCAACATCGCGAAAAGACTGTTGTGCTGATCGCTACGCCAGGTTTTCGCCAACAAAACCTCCGTCGAATGTTGACGTGAACCACCACCCCTTTCCCTCTCTCTCACCAAAACCCTGCTTCCGCTCCCGAATCCCGATAACAAGAAAGACAGACTTGAGGAAAAATAAAATAAAAAAGTTCAAAAAAAGGAGGTTGACCTCCAAGAAAGAACCTAGACCCGACTCTTTGGATCTCCCGGCCTGAGAAAAATAACAGACTTTCCAACCACCTTCTATTTTTCTTTGATCTCTATTATAAAAAAAATTCACTGTTACTCTCAAACTCAGCAACACCCAAAGCAGTCATGTCGTCCTCATCGAGTTCAATTGTTAACAAGCGCAAGAGGTTAAACTCAAGAACCTCCGACAATCGTCTTTCCATGGAGGGAAACCCTTCAAACCAGCAGCCAACCTCAGGTGAAGAAGCCGATGCAGAGCTCTCCTACGATTCTGCTCCTACAGCTGAAGTTGGCGCTCCGGGACCAGATTCAGTCGCGGGCGGCCACCCGGCGAAGCGAGCTAAGAGGCATTCGCTAGACCATAATGATGTTGACGAAGGTCATAAATCGTCGACAACGGAAGCCAGCAGCGCCATCCAGGGCCGTGTAAGAGATGGGAGACGTCTTTTGAGTGGTACGAGAACAAACTCGAGCGCAAGTTCCAGTAGCACTGGGAGTGTGGACGGGCCACCTGCTCCCCCACCTATGGCACCGCCCGAGAAGGGAGGTACATTGGCTCCCGCGGGATATTCCATGAATCCTCCTCCCACTGATAGACCGGTGAGGGTGTATGCTGATGGAGTATTCGACCTATTCCATCTTGGGTGAGTTTTATACTTGGGTTCCCGTTGTGCTTACCGTTTATTCGGGCATGTGGAAGAAGTGGGAAAAATAAACTTTCTAACACAGGTTATTGGGCGCCCAGGCACATGCGACAGCTCGAACAGGCGAAGAAGGCATTCCCAAATACCTATCTTCTTGTTGGAATCCCCAACGACACGGAAACCCACAAGCGCAAGGGACTCACGGTTCTCACAGACCAAGAGAGAGCGGAGACGCTTCGTCATTGCAAATGGGTAGATGAGGTCATTGAGAACGCGCCATGGATTGTTTCCCCTGAGTTTCTGGACGAGCACTCGATCGATTATGTCGCACACGACGATGAGCCGTATGCAAGCGCAGATTCCGATGACATTTACCGTCCCTGCAAAGAAGCCGGTAAATTCCTCGTGACCCAACGGACAGAGGGTATCTCGACTACCTACATTATTACAAAGTGAGATATACCGGCGCAATTGATTATCCGATTTTTCGGTAGAGTACTGACGCGTTAATGATAGGATCGTGCGTGACTACGAGAAGTACATCATTCGACAGCTCAAGCGGGGAACTAGCCGTCAAGAGCTCAATGTCTCTTGGCTCAAGAAGAACGAGCTCGATCTCAAGCGCCACGTCACTGAGCTGCGTGAAACCATCAAGAACAACTGGTCCACGACCGGGCGAGAGCTTCGGGATGAATTCCGAAACTACTGGGCGCCTGCCTCACCCAGGTCGTCTTCGCCCTATCTCTTTGGGACATATGGTGGATCAAGCGGATCAAATAGGGATATGAGCGGTGAGAAGAGCCACCTTTCACATTTGGAGCCGCCTTCCAGGCCACAATCGCCGCACACTGAGTTTGCGAATGGATATTCGCTAGGTCTCATCGGTGGAGTTAGATCTTGGGTGAGTGGATAATTGATCCCTGTCGGAAATATATTCGGGTGGGGTTTGGGATTAATGAAATCCGATTAGATGCGCGCAAGGCAGACCCCACGTGGCTCCATGGCTCAATCGGAAGCTTCCTCTGACGACGAGGATGCGCAGAGTCCTCCCAAGGAGGGGCAAGAGAAGAGATTACAGGATAGTATCCAGAACGACATTAAATCCGGAGAGGACGAGGCCGTGTCAGGCGGAAACAAAACTACAGAGACGCCAGTTATTCTAAAAACCAGTCCATAAGGGGGTCGGCGTGTTTGCGCGTCTTTTTATTTATTTCTGTCTTTAGTTTTTTTCTCTCTATTAGCAACAGATGTCGGCATGTTGTCCAAATCAAAGACTTGCCGTTCCAGTTTCATCCTTCTTGATTTACGTTTCATATCTTTCTCTCTCAACAGTTTGTGGATCGGTGTTATATTTAGATGTCATGCAGTATGACTTATTGGTTTAATGTCTGGTGGACGCGGTGCGATGCTGGAAAAAGGGAAAACTATATGCGAACGAACGAACAGGAGGAGGGTGGCCCAGTGGAGGAGGGTTTACTAGCTATATCAATCATTAAAGGCCTAATGCCGGGCAATTCGCATCAACGCTCTGCCATGCTCTATGCCATCATCGGCCCTGTCTAGTCCTGTGAATGCCCTATTATGTAAATGTGTATAACAAAAAAAAATAAGCTCGTGAAGGAGAGAGAGACTCTCGAGGCTTTACCCAAACACCATAAAACACAACAACGGAAACGAACAGAAGAAGCAAAAAGGCCAATATCTACAATCCCCAAAACTCAACTCAGAAGCGAGCTCACATCTGAGTCACTACTCCCCGCCCAAATGCCCCTACTCTCCAGCTCCACGCCCGCCATAGCCCTCGCCACATTCTCCAGCCGCCTCGTCACATCAACCACACTCATGGCCACCCTCGCGAAGTGTGCATCGTTAGCCCTCCTACGCTCACCGGCCAGCAGCAGGTCCTCGTCCTGCTCCTCCACGGCCGCGGCGGACGAGGACGCCGCAGCACCACCACCAGCACCGGAAGCGGCGGGGGCAAAAGCTTGGTGGCCAAATACGGTGTGCTTGTTGTCGAGGTCGTCCTCCTCGCTGCGCATCCAGGCCTGGGCGAGCTCGACTTGGGCGGTGCGCAGGCTGGCGAGGGACTTTGAGTGTGTGCTGCCGAAGACGTGGTCGCCAGAGAGGGAGACCTCTTCGAGCTTTTGCTGCATCTCGTGCCACATCTTTTCGTGGGCTGTTGTTGCTGCTGCTGCTGGTGTTGGGGCTGCTGCTGCTGCTGCTGCTGCTGATGCTGTAATGTTGGACGTGGGGTGGATGTTGGGGGTGGCGGTGGTGGTGGTGGGTGGCGGCATTGGTGTGGAGGTTGACGGGGAGGACGGGGCGGAGAGGAATTGGCGGGTGCGGGAGGGGGAGGGCAGGTACGGGGGGTTTTGGAGGGCGGACGTGGTGGTGGAGGAGGAGTGGGAGCGGATAAGCTGCTGGGGAGGAGGTGGGAAGAGGGCGCGGCGGGTTGAGGTTTCCCCCCCTCCTCCTCTTTGTAGGCGTAAAGAGTGAGACATTGTGCAGCTCTTCGATCTTCTCGTATTTACTTTATGGTACTGTTGTGTGCTATGCAGACGGAGGGTGTTTCATTGGCTGTGGAGGAGGGCGTTTGGGCTGCGCATGAAAGCGATATCACACAGCTGCTGTGTGAGTGTGTGAGTGTGTGAGTGTGTGTGAGTGTGTGAGTGTGTGTGAGTGTGAGTGTTACCGGTGTGTCGTGTGTGTGTCACCGCGCGCGTGTGTTGCAGGTGCTTGGGCCAAGGCCTGAGTCACGGATTGTCACTCGGTGTCTTATCTCCTAGCAAACTAACAACCATTGAGGCACTGACAGATCGAGTTCTGGATATCAATTCTGGATATTGACCGCTCTACATGCAATTACTTCTCTGCTGCCAGTGGAGCTACTGATGCGGTGGCTCTTCTCGATATCCACCGCAGGGCCTTCTTCTCGAGCACCAGCTCTTCATCTACATTGCCGGCAGTCTCTGCCTCTTGTACCCAGCCTTCCACCATCCCGATCAGCTCTTGCCGCTCAGCTTCCTTCAGCTGTAGCTTTTCGTCAACAATGACTGTCCGTACAAATATCCACACGCTCTCATGCCCTCTGCTCATACCATGCGCATAGATTGCCGCGTCCTTCGTGATGCTGAATATGTATCCACAATCGTCACCAGAAGACGCCGACTCCCGCGCTCTCCAGAACAAGAACAGCAGAAAGGACCAGAAGCTAGTATCCGACACATGCGTCCTACACAAGGCTGCATGGCTTTCCACCAACTCCCGCAGCGCCGGCGGGGGCGGAACGGCATCCCCCCCATTATCACCGCTGTAGAACTTATCGACGATAAACCGCGCATAGTTCCATGCCTAACCCCACCCCCTTCATGAGCGGCCCATTCTCCCACAGAGCAAGGTGGTTGAGTTTGTTCCTCACATAATAATTCCTCGGATGCGCCTCCCCACTCCTCCTCACTACCTCCAGCTCCCCCTTCAGCCCACAGCCCACGCCCTCATCTTCATCCTCACCCAGCACACCCACCCCACAGCGCTCCACAATCCACCGCCGATACCCCCACAGGCTCGGCGACTTGTTATGCTTCGCCAGATGGCTCGTCAGCACGCCCTGTAGTAGCGCCAGCTCCTCACGCGGCGCCACGAGCCCTAGCTGCAGGATGCGCCGCCGCGTGTTGACGGCGGTGGTGTGTTCGGCGGCCACGAGGATCAGGATCAAGGTGGCATCGAGGAGGGCCCGGGCGTCGGACGTACTCCAGGGCGCGGCGGGGTGGAGCGTGCTGAAGGTGTGGTAGGCAGGGGGGAAGGCGGCGAGGAGGTGGGACTTGGGGATGGCGATGTGGGGGCCGGAGGTGAGAAGGGGTGTGTGCGGCGGGTGAAACTCGATGGAGACGGGGGTGGAGCGGTGGGCGTGGAAGAAGGCGGTGAGCTCGGAGGCGGGGTCGGGGTCGGGGGACGCCATGTCTCGGGGATGGATGTGCTGTGATGTTACAAAAGCTGTGAGCTGAGGGGAGCTGCTGGTGCAGTTGGGAGGGTTGCCAAGACCTGTTGCAGCCCTGTTTTCCCGGTTTCGACTGTGTCTCGTCGGCCCCGGGTTTCAATATTTATGTTGATATTGAAAAGGGGAAAGAGTCCTGATCGGAGTTGGTATGCGGTGTCGGGAGTGTGGTTTCTAAAATTTGGGTATTCCAAATAGTAGCGCTGCTATCTAAAGAAGTATCAACAGGCTTTTTAGTAGAATAGGCGCATGCAGATAGGAGTCTTGCCGAAGCAACAGGGGATTTTAGTTCATGCAGCTTTATTAAAATATCTGTATTGAAATATTCTCCTTTGGCATGTTATCTAAACTTAGATACGACGACTATCATTAGCAATAGAGTATTTTAGCTGCGCGAGTTGAACAGAAAGTCGAGCAGGTTGGACAGAAAGTCTAGCTGTTTTCGGAAGAGACTTGCAGTTGTTCAGCCAATAAGATGTGCAGGACTTTTTGTCGAAGTGCTCGACTTTCTAACTCGTGCAGCTAAATACTCTAATATGTGTGAGGAAGCTGGTACATGTCTGTATTGTGTTTAAATGGTCAATCATAATAGTGCCATATTTTAGGGCATGCGTACATGTCGAGAAGATAATACTGCGGTCACTCTAGGTTATAGAACCACACAATAGATGGCAACGGCGAGGTCCAGCTATAGACAGATGAATAGGTGATAATCTTTTGCGTATCCCATTGCTTTACTATCACAGGAATGAAAAAGTGCACTGCATTGAATCCACGGCATTTCATTTTATTGTCCAAACACACCCACCACGCACCAAACAAACTAGCTATATACGAACCAGCATATCTATCTTCCCTACACGACCGCGGCCCAATTATAAAAACAAATGAAACAAAAATGAAACTTCCTAAGGAATATATATACATAGCGAGTACGTACACAAGCCTCAAGAAGCCGCACAAGAATAAGAATAGGATGAAGAAGGAGAGAGGGGGGGGGGACGAAGAGGGCGAGGATGATAAGAGGGCCCGGGAAAAAGGATTAAACTAACTGGCAATGTAACAGGGTTTTTCGAGAAGCCCGCTCCAAAAGAAGAATAATAGTAAAGCAGAATTAGATTTTATAAGGGTCTCGCCCATAATCAAATGCAAAGAAAGTCTTAATACGAAAAGAACAAAGGAAAACAAAAAAAGGTGAGCTAGCTAGCTAGCAGCAGCAGAGGAAGCAAAGGCAAGCCACCATCTACCAAGGAGCGGGAAGAGATCCTACACCGGACGAAATCAGCTATGATACACCACTCGCTCAACGAGATGAAATACCTCCGTAACCGCCATAGGCCCCAACTCCATCCCCCTGCGGGAACGCCGCAACCCCACAGAAGCACGCGCACTGGCACGAAGCACCACCCTCGTTCCACCCCGTCTGGATTGGCGCAGCACCCCCCGTGGCCGTCGCCACCACATCCGTCTGCTGGCCAGTACCCGAAGCAATCAGCGTGACGGTGCCCACGGCCGTTGTCTCGGCGGCAGTGGCACTCGCGGTCGTCGTTGTGGCAGTCCCGTTCAGCATGATGGCGGCGGCCTTGAAGGTGTCGAACGTCTTCTCAACTGTCGGGTTGATGGCAAACACCATTCCCTTCCCGCAATGTGTTCCAGTCCTCTGCTTGCAGTACCACCATGTCGGCTCCGTGCCCGTCACGGTGTACTCCCATGTTGGGGCGGGGACAATAGTGTTATTTGGGTTCGCCATGAAGCCCGAGTCGGGTGCCTCGGCCATTTTCTTATTGCAGGGCAGGGCAAAGGTCGATTCTGTAACTGTGTGGTTCTGCGACATGAACACAAACTGGACCACATCATTTACTGCTGCTACGATCTGACTGGGCGCATAGACTAATCCTGCGGTGCCGCCGACAGTAACCTACAGACAGGGTCAATGATCGTTTCTTGGGTATTAGGAGGAGGTTACACATATGCATAGCTACTTACAGTGTGTGTTGTCGGTCCACCTGAAGCTGCCGGTGCAGCCATGGAAGCTGTATATGCAGCCATAGCTGTGGTCATGGCAGCAGCACTCGTGGCCTCGGCGGCCACCGCAGAGCTTGTCATTGCTGTGTGCGCCATTGCTGCTGCGGCACTACTCGAACTAGCAACGTGCACCATGGCCGAACTGCTGGATGAGCTCGCCACCATGACTGGGGCTACAGTCGTCTCGGCGGGCGAAGCCCAGGCAAATGTGACGGCTTCTACTGCTGGGTGTGCGGCTAGAGATAGGCCGGCGGCGGAGGAGACCAGCAGGGCTGTGGTGAATCTCATATTGGGCTTTTTTTTTGCTATCGGGAAATTACCTTATGGATAGGGTAGGACCGCTCAGCGGAGGAAGCAGTACGTGGGGCAAAGAAGAAGGAAGATGAGGACTATAAGATAAAGATGTCGAGTCCCGGCCCGCAAAGAGTACAATAAAAGAGAAAGGCAAATAAAAGACGTAAAGAAGGAAACGACTCGGCCCAGGAATGAAAGAGTGCAAGTAGGATGAGGAGTAAGTAAAGCAAGAAGAGAAGAGAAAACCGAAAGGGTGACAGAGAGCTTTATGTTTATATTTCCAGCTTCCAAACTCTGCAACCCCGTATTCAGTACTATGTGGGCACACGAGATGTCATCCATATGCAGACAGTACCCAGGCCTTCTTTCAGATGCAACAATATTTTTTTTCTTCCCTGCAAGGAACTCTCCATTTAGAGATCTGTTGCAAATGCCCGAACCAAAAATGGCCGTTGGAGTTCTATAAATTCCTATAAACAGAGTAGCAGCGCCTTGGTTGTGGTGGGGCCAGGGCCCGCGTATCAGGAGCGACGTCTTGTTGGTGTCTGGAGGCGTCTGGGGGCGTGTATCAGAAAGCTTGACTGCGTTTGAGTTGGGCGCTAACAGGGTTGCGGCCCCTGGTCACTTCGCAACCACAGATCTCGGGGATCGCTTTCTGGGAATGTTCCTGCGTTTCTCTCTCCTGAGCCCTACATGACCCGTCTCGTGCCCCTGGGGGCTTAACTCTAGCGAGAATGAAGACATGTTGGGGGGGGCTAGGTTCATCACCGTCCTTCTTTCAAGTATTTGTGATTTCATCCTGGTACATCCGCGGCTGTATCTCAGAAGAATATTTGCTCTGTATCTTTACCCTTTGCTTTTGACAGTGTCTAATACTTGTATGAAACGACACTACAGAAAATACCCTTTCAATTATGGCTGATTGAATTAACCCAGAACTATCCAAATAACAAATATAGACTGTATATCCAATTTGGAGTCAACTGTAAGACTGGTTTTCTCTGAGCAATAAAGCACAGACCGGTATGCATTATTAAGGATAATTTCATACAACGTTACTAGACTTCTCTAGAATTTCTTTTATTAATGAAGCAGGGTATATATTTTACCTGCATCGATAGCCTCTCCCATGGAGATACGGTGGTTGTTGAGATTCAAAAACTAACTTTGTTACTATGGCTTCGAGAATCTTTAGATATGGGCGCGGTACAATTATTCTCTCCTTAAAATCTTTTCCCGTGCTTTGTGCTCTATTCCGCTTTCCCGAGATGATTTGGAAACAGAGCCCAAATAGGGAGAAAGCAATACTTATCAATTATTAGATCCCTGCCTACATACCTACGACAAACCTGCCTCCTATGACTGTTGGCCGCCATTCTGCTGCTGCTGTGCCTGCTGCTGCCCTTCGTACAATCCCGTGTAGTAACCGGCAAAGTACCAGGACATCATTAGATTCCTCAACGCCTCGTTATCTACATGTCTCACCTTATCAGCGACTACGCAACCACACGTAATAGTCGGAGCGGGAAGGAAGAGAAAAAAAACCAAGACACTCACCCTGACCCTTTATGTCACCCGGAAACTTCATTGGAAACGGTAGTGGCGCTGATTGGAGAGCTGCTTGCGCATCCAGATGACTTTGTATTCGTGCGTGTGCCTCGCTCTGGGCTTGGGCAGTGGCACTCAGTTCCTGGGCGGCAGCACTCAGTTCCTGGGCGGCAGCATCCTGTTCCTGGGCGGTAGCACTTTTTTCTTGGGCGGTAGCGCTCTTTTCTTGGGCGGTGGTTGTGGTGGTTGTGGGTTGCTCGTCATCCGTGCTCTTGGTAATGGTATCTGAGACC
Organism: Morchella sp. 2016-41; assembly: GCA_024713855.1. Classification (NCBI taxonomy): domain Eukaryota; kingdom Fungi; phylum Ascomycota; class Pezizomycetes; order Pezizales; family Morchellaceae; genus Morchella; species Morchella sp. 2016-41. The sequence continues at coordinate 2,914,036 of JAMGZD010000001.1, read as the reverse complement.
TGATATTGTCAGTTCCCTGCTCTACTCCGAATATCTGGCTGTCATTATACATACCTGCTCATGGTTCCCCTTATCCTGCTGTCCGTCCGTTTCAACCTCGACCTTAACGTGGGGCGCAGCAGCCTCCTCGTGCCCCATTGCGTCGTCCTCCAAATCCTCAATCGAGGGCTGGTACTCGATGACTTCCCTGGTAGAAAACATAACAGATTCTCAGCAATAGTCCTCCATGTCAATAGGCTGTAGCGTTGAGTTGACGGCTTCTTACTGGTTCATGCTCGGCGCGTCCTGCATTTCTGCCTCCTCTGCTTCGCGCAAGATTTTTGCTTTGTTCTCCCCTGTAGCATCGATGCTGTGGTATTTCTAATAGCACGTCCATGTTTAGCTACCTACCCTGTTTGATAACCCCAAATACTATATCTAAAGCTCAGCGCGAAAGTGCAAATCCAAATCCAGAAAATAAGAGAACGCTCAGGTACCAACCAACCTTATATTCGTTCAGAGCCTCATCCCAGGCATTGACCAGTGTCGAGTCGTCCCAGATCTCCTCGTGGGTGAGCAGATTCTCCGAGGTGTCCATTGGTATTAGAGGGAGCTGTATCGAAAGGTTGCTGAAGCTGTTGGTGAGAGCGGTTGTAAGTACCAAGCTCTCGAATGCCGCGTAAAGCTAACTAGGGCCCACAGGGCCTCTTCCGCCAAGTGCGGCGGCCAAATGTTCCTAGCGCCAAGTATCACGTGAGAATTACTTTAAAAGAGCCCGGGAAACGAATTTTTTCTCCCCTCGAGATGTTAACTTCAACGTCAACCTTTAACGTCAACCCGTTTTTCCCCATTAACGCTGCAGCACCATCATGTACATCAATCCAATTTAATAATTAGTCACCAGTTTCCCTTCCCTTTCTCGCTACCAATTCCCTTCGGTTTCCACTCTGGCACTTTCGAAGCTTTGACGTGCCTTTTCTCTATGGTCGTTGAAGTCAAAAAGTATATTTGAGCCTAGAATAAGCGCCTTACCTCCCCTCGAAAGAGAGGGAGGAAGGTCTCTTTAGTATCTGGTGGCGGTTTAAGCGGTTTTACTGTGTGGACCGTTGCCTCGAATTAAGAGGAACATATCTTCACCCTGTTGGTATTTTTTGTTTCCCTTAAACTTCCTGAAAGGATGAAAAATCATTTAGAACTAAAAAATAAAAATATAAAAATATAAAAATATAAAAAAACTATCTTTATTGCGCACTGAAATCTACTCCAATTCACGAGCATTCATTTATACTTTGGCTGAAAAGCGCATAGCTATTATTCTATAGAAAGATAACGATACCACTAGGACCCAAGGGCATGATAGTAGTAATGGCCCCCCAAAAATCCTGTCCCTAGACCATGCTACAAAAACTCCCGATAAAAAATACGGAAACCTCTTCATGGAGAGAGAGGAGAGGATATCAAGCAACTACTCCTCAATCCTTGTATACGGATTCCCCTTCACCTTATACTCTAACGGCGACGGCTTCGACGAATAGCTCGACTCCCCCGCCTCCGACGACCCATACGGATTCCCGTGCACCCCATACTTCGCCGCTGTCGGCGGCGGTGTCGGTCTCACCTCCGTATACTGCGACTGCGAGAATGCCTCCTCCGAGCCCTCCACCCAACTCGCCCTGTTCTCCTCGCTCGTCGGCGGCGGCGGTCGTGGCGGCGGCGTAAACGCAGTAGCATACGTAAACGCACCTCTACCACTAGATGCCACCGAGGGCCCCCTACTAACCATCTCAACATTCTGTACTGGCGGCTCCCTCTCGGGCTCATGGCCAGCTGGCGCAACCCGTGAGGCCTTGGAAAATGTGCGCTGGGGACGCTCGATATTGGGTTCGCCGTCGACGGTGACGCGGTCCAGTGTGGCGGGCTTGCGTGCTTCTTTGGCCTTCTTGGAGAACGCGCGGATGGTGCGTGCCGTGGTATGTGTCTGGGAGTTGCAGAACACAAAGTTCTGCCGCACCAGGTTATTTATTATCATGCCAGCCAGGCAGGGAGAGAAAGAAAAAATGGGGGTATCTACGGCAATGAAGACTATTGCGCCAGTGGCACAGACGAGGGAGCCGGAGGCCATGAGGATCTTGTCGAAGGAGATGAGGACGGCGGCGGGTTCCTCTTTTTTCTCGCCATGCTCATGGGGCTGGTCGTTTACCGCGCCGAGGAGCTGGAAGCCGACGATGACTTCAGCGACGCCGATGCTGACGAGGGACGAGTCGGGGCCGAAGAGGGGCCAGCGGCGTTTGTAGTAGGTGCTTAAGAGGGGAGTTTCTGAGATTAGGAGGAATACTAAGAGATTGGCATACCAGTTGTTAGCAAGCTAGCATTCCCGGGGCGTGATTTGGGGCCGACAGGCAGGGACTTACTGCAAAAGAGTGCGAGAACAAGGTTGTTTAGGACGTCAAATAGGAAATACTACAACATGAAGAATTCAGCGAGGGTTTCAGCGAATGAACAGGGTAGTGAGAATATGTTTCCTTCATACTTTTGATTGGATGAAGCTCTTGACTAGGTGTGTTATGGCTGCTATTATGGCCATGCACAGGGACACTACACTGAAGCCGCGGATAACATTCAGGGCCACAAAGCCTCTGGAGTGTCGTGCCATTCTCAGGGACTAGAAGACGGGGGTGTAGAACTCTAGTTAGTTTAGAGAGAGTATTGAAATGTAACGAAAAAAGAGACTGAGATTAAGTGGCTAGCGTGAAGGGAGGACCAAGATTTATTGAGAGAGTTTGTATCCGCAGAACAAATGATTAGAGATGAGTTATATAGCGTTGGACAGAGGAGCTGGAAGTGCCTACAGACTTGGATGTAGACATCAGACGCAGCGGCGGAATTCAATGGATCAATCACAGTACAATGGACATAGTAGCTTACACGACGCTGTATGGTCAAAGGCTCGGGTGTGTACCTTAGTGTCAATGATTCTATTGACACCTTGCCCGCTCCATTCTATACATTCCCACACATTCTCCCCAGCACCGGGCAAGCACCCCAAAACCACCCAGGCAATCATTGGCACCCACACTGCCAATCGCACCAAAGTGCACTACTATCGGCCTCTCTCCGCTCGACCCGGTAACGGATCAACAGCACGTGACACGCACAGATTAGCGAGCCACGATCGGTGAATTAACCTGGGCCGGCCGCCGCCCGGCCTCGATTGAATTGAATTGTGAGTTGTGAGGCTGAGCCTCCTCGCAACCCAACCCAACCCAACCCTAACCCCCCCGCGTCCAACACTGCCCACCTGGCAAATCCCCTTTCGGTGAGCGTCTCTCGAGTTCTTCTTCTTCTTCCTTCTTCCACGCCTTTTCTCTCCTCTCCTCTTTTCTTCTCTCCCACCCATACCGCCCGCACAGAAACCCGCGATACCCCCTCTCCCTTCGACAAGACTTTATTACAGAAACACCCCCGATCAATCAACAGCAGCCATGACCCGTGGAAACCAGGTACGATGGACATTCCCGGATTGATCAGGTGCGTTAATGCTGACGGGTGTTGTGTGGCGCGACAGCGTGAACGCGATCGCTTGAAGGCGCAGAAGGCCGCCTCGTCCCAGAAGTCCAAGAACGGCGTACGTTCCATCTCCCCCCAGAGGATCGATCAAGAACAGAAAGCTAACAACTAGTACAGAAAACGGGCTCTGAAATGCAGCGCGACAAAGAGCAGGTTGCGCAGATCATGCGCCAGAAACAGCAAGAAGGTAATTATAGATAGATAGAAAAAAAAATCACAACCAAACCCACCAACACCAACACCACCAACACCAACATCACGACTCCAAAGCCAGACAGGCCCTAGCCTCCCCTCCCCTCCCCCCCTCCCCCCCGCTTTGATGAGCTAAAAAAAAATACTACAAATTACCAAAGATGTAAAAAATCTAAATAAAAAAAACTTCCGGCGCAAAATACTGACCCACCGCTCTTCACCACAGCCGAAGAAAAAAGAAAAGCAGAAGCCGCAAAAGCAGGCTCGAGTAGTGGCGGCGGAAAATAGCCCCGGCCCCCTCCACACACACATACGGGCAATTCGAGCAACAAGGGGATACGGAGTAACTGGTTAGCTAGCTAGCTAGGGAGGGTTCCCTTTTACGAGTGTATGATGACGATGGGGGAAGAGCGCTTTTGCTTTTTAGTTTTTTTCTATTTAGTTTTTTTTTGTGTGTGTGTTACCAGCATCGATTTGACATAAAATTCAGTCTGGAGAAATATTCCTTTTTTATTATTATATAGAATTACCTAGGCGCTGTTATAAGGCCTGGGCTAGCTAGCTAGGGTCAACTGTTTTTTTCTTCTTCCTATTGTATGCTAGCTATGCTCTGGTTTTTTGGTCTTTTTTGGGGCGCCTGAGGGATATATCCAGAGATGTGTCAATCGATTATTCGTTATCTTTAAACCCCCAGAGCTGTGTCCATTGATGATTCAAGATAATCTTTAAAGCCCTGAGGTTCGAGTACTTGGGCTATCACTCGGTCAATGATCGCCCGCTAATTCGTAGCTAAGATCAGATAGAAGCTTAGCACTACTACGCGGGGATTGGGCGCCGGCCTTCTACCCCTTCCAGTCTTGTTCCCAGACGAGCTTAGGCGCACTATCAACACCATTCACCTACATGTATCTCCAGCCCATCAACTCACAATCTATATCAAACCAACACCAGAACCACAATCAATGATATCAAACAGTGTGTTTCAATTCACACTCTACCTCTATCCATTCCTCTAACCTACAGCAGCGCCACACCACACCTTAATCTAACCCGCCCCTCATTCCCTCCCCACTACCTCAGCGTCACCAGCTCCTCCGCACTCGTCGGATGTATCGCCACACACGAATCAAAGTCGGCCTTTGTCGCGCCCATCTTCACGGCGACGCCAAAGCCCTGCAGCATCTCGGCGCTGCCGAGCCCGATGATATGGAGGCCCACCACGCGCTCGTTCTTTCCCTCGCACACGAGCTTGTACGCCGTGGGTCCCTTGTGCTCGAGCATGGCGTAGTACATGGCCGTGAAGGAGGTCTTGTACACCTTGATGTTTTCGTCGCCAAACTTCTCGCGCGCCTCGGGCTCGCTGAGCCCGACGGTGCCGATCTCGGGGTGCGCGAACACTACCGAGGGGATGTTGCTGTAGTCCAGCTTGGCTGAGGCGAGGTGGGGGCCGCCGAAGAGACGGTCGGCGAGGCGGCGGCCGGCGGCGATGGCGACTGTGTGTGTGTGCATATGTTAGTTAGCTGTCTGCTTGATAGTGGGGGAGGGGATGCTAACCAGGCGTCAGTTCCATCTTCCCCGATACATCGCCGAGTGAGTATATGTTTGACACATTTGTGTTCTGGAAGTCATCGGCAATGACATGCCCCTTCTCGTTCGTCTCCACGCCCGGCTTATCTAGTGCCAAATCGCCCGTCTCCGGCGCCCTTCCAATTGCCCAGATCAGCGTATCCACATCCTCGAGCACCGCGGGCCCATTGATGTCCTCATAGTGGATCGTGAGCTTTCCCGTGGCCTCGTTCTTCTCCACTTTGGTCTGCTTTGAGCGGCGGTGGATGTTCATGCCCATGCCCTCCTCGTAGTGCTTGGTCATAACCTCTTGTACCATGGGGTCGAACTGGCGTAGGAAGGTGTCGCCGCGGATCATGAGATGGGTCTCGGAGGCGAGGGCCTGGAAGATGCCCGCAAGTTCGACGGCGATGTAGCCGGCGCCGACGAGGACGACCTTTTTGGGCTGCTGCTCGAGCTCGAAGAAGCCGTCGGAGGTGATGCCGTGCTCGGCGCCGGGGATTTGCTTTGGGATGACCGGATATCCGCCTGCGCACCTCACTCAATCAGCCAAATCCACCCCACCAACCCCACCGCCACAGCAAAAGAAGAAGGGAAAAAGAGAGCACAAGAGCATAGAAGTAGAACATACCGGTCGCAATCAAGATCTTTTCCGCACCATAGACCGTCTTTGCGCCGTCCTCGCCCGTCACCTCGACCTTGTTTTGCGATAGGAAGCGGCCGCGGCCGCGGATGTAGTCGACGCCGTCGTTGCCGAGGTTACGCTCGTAGATGCCGTTGAGACGCTTGATGTATGCGTCGCGCTTGGTCTTGAAGCGCGGCCAGTCGAAGCCCTTGACCTCGGTGTCGAAGCAGTAGTCACGCGACTCGGCGAGAGTCTCGGCCATGGTTGCGGCGTTCCACATTACCTTTTTGGGGACGCATCTAGAGTGGTGCTACTGTTAGTCTTTACTCTCTCATTCACTCTACTCTGCCTCATGAGAAGAAGAGGTGGAGGAGAAGGTGAAGGGGGGTGAGGGGGAGGGGGGCTTGGAGTGGCTGGACTACGAACCCGACATTGACACACGTCCCGCCTAGGCGGCCGCTCTCAATGATGCCCACCTTCTTCCCGTACATGGCCGCGGCGCGGCGGCCACTCGCGAGACCGCCGCTGCCACCGCCAATGACGAGGTAGTCGTAGTGCTTTGCGATGGGAGCCATGGCCGAGAAGTGCCGTGAGAGGACTGAGAGTCTGTTTGTTGATGACGCCGGGCTGGAGAGGCGCTTGAGCAGGAGCGTGGCGGACAGTTTGGGCGTGTGTGAAGGGTAGTGCACTGCTCTGGTGTGAGGAGTGCTCTAGTACTGGGAGGGGGGGGTATCTATGGGGAGGGTGGGGGGATTATTTATAATGGAGGGCTGTCTATGTGTCTACAGGTTATTGCGATATCCCAGTTCCCGTGTGTGGGTATCTGATACTCGTGGGTGGTTGTGGGTGGTTGTGGTGGTTGGTGGTGGGCTGTGGTGGTTGTGTGGGGTGTCTGTGGTGGGATGAGTATTTCGCGTGGTGGGGTTTTCTCCCTCCCCAGACGCCGATTTGTAAGAGCACGAATGATGACGAGATCGCCGGGCACACAGCAGCAGCAGCAGCAGCAGCAGCAGCAGCAGCCCTGCGTTCCGTCGGTCTGGGCGCACACGCACACGGCTCACAACCCCCGCTCTGGGGGGCCGGAATGTCACTGCTGCTCGGGTGGTGGGGCTGGCTACCCTAACCCTGGTGAGGAGAGAGCTCAAGACACAAGACATGCCTCCCTCCTGGTGGCTGGGGCACCCAGGCATTCCAGATGGGATCCCTTGATATTGTGTATCGCCGCTACCTGGCACGCTTGCAGGAGATCACTCAGCAGCCCCCGGCATTTGTCAGGATGGGGGTTGGCAGCTTCCGGAGTCTTCCACCATGTGCGACGGCTACATGTAATTATCTATGCAATTAATTGGCCCCAGATGAGATCCAATATATGTAATATACACAATATAGAGTACTCACATCACATGCAGCCAGGGGTCTGCCTGGTGTCACCACCGTCCACCGTACCGCAGAGACCAGATCAAGTGTGCTGTAGCCCGGTGCCGTGGGGAATAACCGGGAAATCGGTCATTGGCATACACATCTGGCTGTGAATAGACAGGTTTTTGGCCAGCCAGTCAGTACCCGCTATTTTCCGTCCTGAACCTTTATACTTACTGTAGGAGATCCGTTGCATCTACCTGGATGGAATAAAGGAAATATCGGCATTCACAGCAGCAGCAGCTGTAGTAACAGCTACACGCACAGACCAGGCACAATAGCAACAACAACTACAGTGTTCCATGACAGGAATCTCGACTCGCGAAACGGCCGTGTGACAGAAGTCTCGTATAAAACTAGAATCACTACTTGACTACAAGAGGTATATAATTAAATACGTGCAATCATCCTCAATGCCCAAACAACGCCTTATTACCATTTGCCTTTCCAGATCTAATGCGCACAACGGAATCCCCAGATTACAAACACAACATGGAAAAACACTCAGGTCCATAACTCATAGCTTAGATACCCGTGTCCAAATTTACATGGCCTTCTTGGCCTTCTTTTCCACGCCCGCCGCCGCCGCCGCCGGCATCGCAACCGGCGTCTTGCCGTACTTGTCAGAGAACACCGCAAAGAAATGCATGACCATGCCCGAGACCAAGTTGACTACCTGACCGACGGCAAAGCTCCACACCTGGATCGACACACTGCCGATGGGCGCCTTGGGGAACGACAGGCCCCACTCGACATACCCGGGCACCCACCCTTCGGGCATCCAGAACATCGGCTCCTTGTTGTACCAGAACAGCACAAACCAGCGTAGCCCGGAGGTGAGCGTCCACCTAACAGCCTTGGTCTTGGAGTCGAACGCAACGCGCGCAGCGGAGATTGAGGTATCTGCGACGAGCTTATAGTCAGTCCACCGCCCATTTCATTCACACACACACACATATACATATACACATATCTTCAGGCAGGTAGGCAGGTAGGTAGCCAGCTAGTGGTAGGTGGGAAGAACTTACTCAGCGTCTCTAATTCCGCAACTTTCTTTTCAAGAACCCGCGAGAGCTTCGCCCATTTTGCAAACTCGTCCTGGGAGCTTGTGGCCCGCAGCTGGGCGCGGAGCACCACGATCTCGCGCTGCAGGGCTTTCCTGTTTGCGATGCTGGTCCTGAAGCTGCTGAAGGGGAGCGAATTGTACATTGACCATAACTATTATTAATACACAGAGAATATTAGCTTTCCGTTCTGACACAGTCCATCGCATCTCACACTGCAGCAGCAGCTACGTACCAGACTATTAATCTGCTGGGCACCCAGCGTATTCACAACATGCGTTACCACCGTCAATACGACGACGAGGACCAAAAGCGAAACCATCGGAGTTGCAAACACAGAGAGAAGGGGGGGGGGGGTATGATAGGATAAAGGGGGTTGGTGAAAAAGAAGGGCTGCTTTTTTTTTGCAGGTGAAATATTTTGAGACTTATTTCCAAGAGTCGATCTGGTCGGAACTCTTTAACTGGGACGTGGCAACGACTGGGGAGGAGGCTGCCGTCTTGGCGTTGTTGATGCGGTGGGCTTGGCTTAGATCACTATCACCCCTGTCTGAGGGGCCGAGTCATGGTTTGTGATTCGAATTCATATTTTGGGAATATCTCATTTCACGTATTTAAGGTGGGTTGGGAGCGAATCTTCTTGGGAATAAACTGGAGTACTTGTACCAGAAAAGACCGGGCTACATGTCGCTCAACCCGGCTCTGCTTGCAAACTTCATAATCTTCTATCAAAGTTTAATATATAGACGACCTCCCGGGCCATTCGGACACCCCCCTCACTCGGACAGTCAATCATGATTGGTTGAAAAGAGGTATTGAAGCCACTTAAAACGTTGATCTTTTCTTTTCCACGTTAACTGTCCGAGTGAGGGGCGGTGTCCGAATGGCCCGGGAGGCCGTCTATACGATCCCCCCCTTATATTAATAAGTAATATTGGTTTAAACGTAGATGTCTATACAAAAATGGTTTGTCTCTAAAATTAAAGAATCAGTTCCCAGGAGCTAATCTCAGGTTGTAATCCTATCGGTTGGTACATAAGTTGGGTCATCGCCCAACTAGAATACACCAAACCAACTAGAATACACCAAACCAACCTTCTATTAAATTTATAAAAAAATAGCTGGTAAGCTGCATGGCCATTGCGGAAGCTTTTAAATCACACTTGAACAGCCCGGCATGCGCAGCACTCACTGGTGATGTGGTAATCTTGTATAGACACTTTGCTCTCACGCAAAAGCGCGAGTGATATATAGTGAACTCTGTGCAAATTCAGGTCAACAGTGCTAGTGGCTATAACCAATTAATAGTGTCTTTTTAGTACCTTCTTCAAGTACTGCCATATACCAACGCCTACTGCGGGTATCCATCGGCGGGCCGAACCATAGCTATGAAGCCAACCGGGTGATATCTTGTGACATATTTGGCCGGGTTTCATTAATTTATAATTTAGATTGAAGATAACAAGTCGGTAGACATCGGACTTTCACTATTTTCCTTTTCGCCACCTCACTTATTTGTGCGGCAAATACTGAGTCCAGCCCCAGAACGTAGAATTATATTAGGGTATACGATAACTAGGCTAAGTGTGTTACTACGAGACGCAACGGTGGGGATGTAACCCAACGTCTGTCTGTTCCGTATGTATATGTTTATTCAAGTACCCCACCGGGAGGGTGTCTTGTCTCCAACCACTCTAAAAAATTATTCGTGATTAATTCCGGTCCCGGAGCGAGACATTTCTCCATATTTAATCGTGACGGACCATCAAAACCCCCTCAAAAGAAGACTTCCCCACTGACTGGCGCCCTTAACCAATGAAGAATAAGATCAATGGCCTAACATATATAGTCACGAACTATATCATATCTTTTATTTGTCTTGAATCTCAACATTAATAACATCGACATTATGGGTACCGGGTGCGCTACACTACGCACTAATATTCTAAATCTCAATCACGAACACTTTTGCTGGGTAGCTGTACCTAGCTGTTGGGAGGACGCCCTCTAGCCAATGGAATCGACTCGATAAACAAGGCGCCTCATAACCCCACATCAAATTGACCAAGCATACTCCATATTACTTGGTATATTTCATGATAGCTGATTTATCGTGTTTGGGGACAGCTGTGCAGTAACCACCCACCCAGAAATCTGCTAGAGGGCGATAGTACTCCTCGGGGTGATCTCACCTATCTTCACTGGTGCTGTAAGCACCGCAGACAGCGAGAATTTCGTTTCTTGATATACGAGTGATTTTCTACGATGCCATAAATATTCTATTGTTTAGCGACCAATTCTAACCGGGCACAAACGAAATATAAACAGTGGGATACGTTTTGAGAAGCTCCAAGTACGTCATAGTCGCGGTATTCTTAGCAAAAAGAAGGAGTTTACAGGCACTACGCCCATTTGTTAAAACATGACTGGGCTGCTCGTGTGCGGATCCTGGTCCTAGCTTCTCCTTAAGTTAGGTACGGTACCTTCTTTACCTTTTTCTTTTTCTCGTCACTTACAATACATCTAACTTTCTCGTTCTCGAGGTCTCATCACTGCTAATATGATAGCGCCATCATCATCCTAGGATCCTACCTTTCACCATTTCGACATCCCTTCATTATGGACATGGGCTGGGCATGTACTAGCTGGTCAGACGGTTTTAGCTGGTCGAACTTTCTATCTCTAAATGATCCAGTCTATCTCCATTCGCGTATTTCATCAACTATCGGCCATCTGCGGAGTAACTCGCCCCTGGCTTGAGGATCACTATGTAGGTAGTCAATCGAGTAACATAAGGATTGTTTCGACTATTTTGAGGGTAAAATTTCAAGTAAACAATAATGAGCGTATGCTTCCTTAATCTCAGGTCAAGTAGCTTTCTAAACCATGGATTTATCCCGGCCCCCAACTCTCATTCCCATTGAGCCCCCCTCCCCCGCTTTCTGCCCCATAGTGCCTTCCCTCTTCAGGGCTTGTAAGTGACAAAAAATGAAATGCTCCCGGCGGGCGTGGAGATCTGGTTATCATAAATCCGGACGGATCGACCAAGGCAGCTTTCTGTAGTTGTCTCTTAACAGGCATTGCAAAAGACTGTCTCAGAGGTATGGAGGGGGGTTTCTTCACTATCCAGTAGCTTTATAGTAAAACTATGAAGCCTCTCCCTCCCCGGTTGCCCCAATTTCATTTTCTATATCCACACTCACACCGCACACATACAAGGATCAAGCCGAACCAGTCTAGGGACACAGTATTTTTTCTGAGTATATGCCTATTGGACACTTGACAACATTATACAATCAATTTATCAATCGATCAACACTCGACTACGCCTTGTTTCTACCTATAATCCTGATGAGCGAGTGACCGCCTATGAATAAGGCCAAACACATTTACTAATTGGTCACGTTGGTGGTGTTTAGCACCTGTTTCGGATACCATATATGCCAGTAGATAAAATGCAAAACCCTTGCAATGGTTATCCCAATAACTCACTGTCCTTGGTGGTACGCCCTTGAACAATCTGAAGGATTGTTGGTGGCGCAAGGTGTGGACCGCAACCCCCCTCCCGATTTTTCCCTTAGCTATATGTAGGTACATGTAGCTAGCTATACGCAAGTTCTAACATTTCTTCTCTCTTTGGAGTCGTTGGTTTACTCTCGGCAAGGACAGGAGCATCAGAAAGGTTATATACGTTATGGACTTTGTTGAGAAGAGAATCCCGAAACTTTATAATAGAGGTGTTCGTGATGATGCTAGTTTAGTATCTGTACCCCATGTAGGTTTTGCAGGAAATATATACTCAATGATACATGTGGGCAATGTTTCTTGATGATTAGTTGAACCGGTATGCTTCCGAGAAGAGATCCCCGAATCACGCCTACTCTTGGACGGTGGGTCCAAATACTAACACGAGTGAATAAATTAAACTTATGTAAACTCAACCCACATAATTCAAGTGTATAGAGCCGTTATCAGTTAATGTCGCTCACGGGGTATTGACAGATACTACATGTAGGTGTTGATGGACAGGGGCGCGACTAGTATACATTTTGACCAATAATCAAAGGCAAAACTACATGTAAGCTTGACTATTTTTTTTGGCTTGCCCGTCAGAACCCAGTGTCCATGTAACAATGGGCGACAGTAAATTTGTTTAAGCACAAAAACGGTGTGGGTGAGAAAGGTTACGTATATGTTGTAGAGGCGGCCGGGGCTTTAAAATGACGGTAACCTACATGTATCTACACCACAAAGACGCGTGCACACACATGTAACAAGATGCCACCCCCCCCAAACTACATGTAGGTACATCTATGTACATCTTGACAGAACCATCGTCTCTGATATTTTCTTTCCTTCTCATCTCCCGGGCTCCCGAGCTTGAAAGCTTCGGTTATCTTGAGCTCCAGCGAGAATCAATTGCGCTCAGACGAAGGCAACTGGATATTCCCGCGAAAAGGGTCGAGGGCGTGGTCATCTGAACCCGAGGGCCAGGAACACCCAAACGCAAGCTTCCACTACATTGACGGTACGTATTCTCGAGACTAGTGGTGTACCTATATATGGAAGCTTACTCTACAACAATATCAGAAACCAGCATCTAAAATTATAACACCCAACCCCACTAAAGCTTCAGCCCCTTTAGACGTCCGATCTCATGGTATCAAGCTCCACACACATACCCAAGGTTATATTGCCAGAAATGGTGCGTGGAAGGGGCGCCATGTACACACGATGGCATCCCGAAAGTATGGTCTCATCCGGAAACTACGAATAAGGCATACAAGTAGCAATCCATTATACTTACAAGTGGCACATCGCTGGGCGACATGGGGAAGTCTGTGCTTCCGCCACTTTTGCTCCTTCTATAGGCCCTGGGGGGGCACCAAATTTAGGTTCTTGACTCATTCTCACGCCTTCCAATAAGCGAGTGATAAGTGATGACTGAGTGCTGACCAATTAGCAAATACTTTCTCCAAGACTAATAAATACGTTATATCTATGATTCTGGGATTTGTTTATGAGGTTTACCGACAAAGAACCCATTCAATAGCAAAAAGTTAAATAGGGAAGTTATATACTACCTTCTAGAAGAAGAGATGACTACTGTTAGAGCTGCTTTAACCAATTCAGAACTTCGGATGCAACTAGCCCCCGGGTCGTGAGGCCCAAGCGAAAAGCCAAAAAATCGATCTGCCGGGTGCATATGAGACACGGTTCGGTCACCCAGTACCACGGGGAACGGGGAGCGAACCATCCGTTCCACAGAACTCCCTCTAATCATACCTCCCGAGAGTTTTATACTCCTTATCAACCTCCACAACAACCCATTGTGCCCGATTTTGGTCAATTTGCACTCTACCTATGGCCCGAGAAGCTATGGGTTGGTGTGTAAACTTCAGCGTTTGTAGCCAATCAATCTATAGAGATCGGGAGATCTACCCCCATAATAGTACTAGCACCTAGCTTAACGGTGGAATTTCCTCTACTTCCTATACTAAAAAAGTTCCTCTGGACTTGACACGCTCACCACCTATGCCTCCTCGCGCTATAGATAGGGACTTGCAACTGCATAGCGTTTTAAGATCGACTGCCCAGCTAGATTATGCAGAGTGTTCTTAGACTACTCTATACAGCCTGCAGCTGTTGATCAGGCACGGTCCCCAGTTTGTGCTTCCGACATACTACCGCATCACATGTTGGCTCCCTCTACATACATATCGGTACCTACTTCGGCTTTGCTACCAAAGACCTTTTTGTGTGTGGACACTAACTAATTACCGGTAGACTACTACTGTCTCAGGGGGGAGTACAGGCGTTCAAGCGAGAAATGACGAAAAAATGATTTCGATCGAGAGCAGAAACTGTTCCCGAGTCGAAACTCAGCCTTCAAGAAATCATATTTTATTGACGTAAGGTAAGTTACCCCCCGTCGGGTAAGCCTAGCAAGATTAAGAGGTACCTGCTCATCTCAAGATTCCACCCGCCATGCGCTGTATAAGTATTTGAAAGCTGTCGGTATGCGACTAAGTACCTGAATATCAATCTGGCTATCCGGGGGCCCGTTTCCTAAAATTGACTTTCTTGTAGGAATATAAAACGGTGTTTCTCTTACTGGGCTTGTCTCGGTGTACTTCTAAGAAAATACAGTAAAAAATTACACGTAACTCACGGTTGATCACTCGGATATGGCTAGACCCACCCTTAGCGCCTAAGCTTCATGGGGTTCATAAATACATGTACATAAGTATAAAATGACGTTATTGATGGTGGACTACAACTAGCTAGGGGTTCACCTAAAGCTATAGACTAGCCATCATCTTGTAGTCTACTCGAACTGAGGTCAATCGGGCATTTGCTTCAATTCGAACATAGGTTCTTCTTCAGGTAGAGTGTTTCTGGCCAATCAGAACTGTTGACAACAAACACTATTTTTTCTTGGGTACGATCACTGCGTCTCACTCGCTTATCATAAGTAAAGGAATTTGCAGTACTTCTTAGCTATATCCCCTCGGGTACTTTTTTTTGCGGATCCCAGGGTCTACTGATTGCAAGCGACCATTTGTGCGCGGGCTTGCCTATCTAAGTGCCTACTAGGCCTCGATAGAAGATTACTTCATTTTCACGGCAAATATTGATTCCATTCTGGGCTTCAATAAACAAATATATATTCTCATTGGTTGGCACATAGTTGCTACTTGATTCTACTAACTACTACCGCAACACACATGGGACTGCCGTGATAGGTTCACCAATAGTAGAATCTCGCCGCCAAAACAAAAACATAACTAATAGCAGCCTCCCCATGTGGAGATTCACATGGAAATTCTGAGGCTTACAATGGCCTCCTGAAAATAGGGCACGTGGTAGCAACACATGACATGGATATGTCACGTAAAAGCCCTAATGGGAGAGTCCGAACACCATTTCACATAAATAGAAATCGCCTCCTAGCGCCCAGTCCGACATCCGAGTTTTTCCGCTGATCTTCTCACCACAGGTGTAAAGAGAAAAAAAATAATTGCTATCAAGAGAAAAAACCGCTCAAGCACTTTTCGTACTCCGCTCCGCTGGTTGTTGCATTGCCCCGCTCGAGGGATACGGTTTTTGATCGTAATTGAGCTGATAAACGTCCGACCATCGACGGTGTTTTTGCTCGCCGAAACCATTGGCTGTTGAGACTCGGGCCAGCTGTCTGTGCGGACAGCATCGGGTCGGAGTACTGCGGGGTAAGCACCCGTCCATCCGCCAAACGGCAGGTCGGCGGCGAGCGGGTATTGTCACCTCATCACGTCGGGAATATTTCCCCTCTCCTTAAAAAAGAAGGATAAAATCAGGACGAGTGATTGGTTGTGACTTTAGTGTGCCAAATCGCCATAGATATGAAAAACATCCCATTCCTACGCAATACAGAGGTCTCTTGCAATCATGTATCATTTACTTCACCGCATCGGTGCCGATTCTAAATCCGCCCTGATAGGCTGATTAGGCCGGCGGGCCCGCCAATCAGAAAGCCCGCTGAGTAGCCGAGAGGAAACTCAATTGCTGTGAGGTGGCCGCATTCCAAACGCCTCCAAGGAGATGGAACTCCTATGTACGGTAGAGAGATAGAGGAAAGTAGACAAAGTATACCGGTGAGAAGGCCGTTGGTAACATGATTAACGGACGTTCATATGTGCCTGGATTTCGTATTCACCAGATGAATCGCACCAACGGTTAGAAATTCCGGCACCCAAGACTCCCGGTCCCTTCTCATCCGGAACGTCAGCGAGAGTTGGATATCGTATTTCCCCTCTGTTCAGGTAGGTATCTTGAGAATCCTGTTTTTGAGGGCAGCTGCCGCTGGTATGCCAAACGATGATTAGCTAGGTATTTGTATTTCTGGCAAGCTCAACAGATGTTGCCACGTAAAGCTTCTTGTACTCGATTTCGGTAAAGCGGTCTATGGGGGGGATGAAATGATAATATCCAAGACGTCGCTGATCCATAGCCCCTAGCAGGAGGAGAATTATTGGTAGTCAAAGAAAAGATCACTGTGTTCGCGAATCGCTGGAATTGTTCTCGGTGGGTGTGGTTCATCTGTCGATCTTGTAAAGGATCTAGAGAGAGGTACCCCCCTGCCTCTGCCTATTGGCATACCAAGGAGCCCTTCCCTGCGTCCAACACGCGATTGACACCATAGCCAGTTACTAGAAATAATCAGAATTTTTATTCCTGCGAGAGAAACTGATACTGGTCTACCTCCAAACAATATGGTTCGTGGGGTAATTAGCGTCGTAGGAAAAAAATTCTGTTCCGCTGCACCATCTCGATGAACGGTAGCCAATGCTGTCGATGATTGTTCAGCCAGGCCAGTAGGAATATAATGATTTTTCTTCTTCATATTTCGCTGAATGTATGTATGTATGTATGTATGTATGTATGTATGTATGTATGTATGTATGAATGTATGTATGTACGGTACTGTATGTATGTGTGTCGTGCTCACCAGAACTTTGCCACGCACTGACCATATCTATAGTTATGTACATAGACAGTGGCAATGCTGATTCTGGTTTGGATTACTGGAATCAACTGATGAGGATCCAGGGCGGGCATTCTTCTTATTCTTCCTTCTCTCGTTGCACCGATAGCCGGCGATTTTACTACGGGGGAGGAGCATCCCGCTGGAATGCCCTTGTCAAAAGCTGGTGATCGGTTCGCCCAGAGGTGACCGGATATTTCCCATGTGCCTGCCAGACCTTTTTTTTACCAGCATCGGGGTGTGTGAATTTTTTATTATTATTTGTCTTGTGCCCCTCCTCTTGAGCTTATAATGACTCGCGTAATACTAGACAATTTCCTGGTGTAGGATTGATTCTAGCTGATGACTGTTCGCCGCTGGTGTGCTTCCGGTGGTGGGTGCTGGTTCTGCTGCTGCTGGCTGTGGCCGCAGTGATGATACGTATGTTATGTATATGTAGGTAAGGTTTGTTGTAGGTAGGAGATGAGCTCTTCCAAGGGTGGGGGGGTTAGTGGAAGGGAAGGGATAGGAACACACATACACGACGCAAAATTAAATAACAGCGAAAACCCAGGCAGGCACTGCTGTTGGTATTTGTTGCTATTGTTGCCGTTGTTGTTGTTGGTCGGACTCTGTAGCGGACGTTGTTTCGTCTCGTTCGAGATGGGAACCCCCAATTCGTTGGTTTCGAGTGATATTTAATGCGGGTCAAACAGTCATATGGGCACATGTGGGTTAGTCTTGTCGATTGTATGTAGGCAAAGCAAGTCGAGGGGAGGGGGGAGGGGGAGAAGAAAGGCAATCCCATCACAATATGTATGCGCAGCTATCTACACCTATTTAACAAAAGCACTACCAGTACCTACCAGCATGGCCTACATATATAAGAAAGTGATATGTTATTTATTTATTTTCCCCTTCCTTCTGAGAGAAAAAAAAAAGAGTTATTCCGATAAGAATTATTATTTGGACCCACATGCCAGAGAAAGGTGGCAGTTGGCAGTTGGGTTAGTGGACGACGCGACAGCCAGACAGCAGACTGTCCAGGCAGGCAGCCAGATCAGACAGGGCCGTCCTCATCAGGAATCGCATCGACAGATCTGTGGTCTGTGCACGGGCCAGCAGTAACGCCAACTAGCCCCTTGCTACGGGTTCCTTCCCTACAGTCCCAGTCCCTGCCCATCCCCCTCCCCCCCATGCCCAGCCAGCTTGATTCTAGAACCGCGCTAGTGTTACGGCAGTTTACCTACGCGACCCTCCACTCCACTCTACCCTTCCAGTGCCATCCCACATCCCACATCCCACATCCCACACCCCCAAACCCCCCCCTTGACCCTTACCGCCATCAAATTCTGGAAGGGAGCGAGGGACCAATCGAGAACCATGTAAAATGGGTGGGGTGGAAGGGTCAAGCCCTGAACCTGAACGCGAGAACCTGAACCATGGGTCTGGTCGCGCGTCGCGTCGGGTAGTCGGTCCTCTCCCCGGTGGTCGGTCTGCAGAGCCTCCCCCCCTCGATCCCCCTCTCTCGCTTTCTCTGCGCTGCCCCTCCGAGTTTACCTATTGAGAATCGGGGAATTATTGTGCTGGCAGTACTCTAGACGCGGCGGGCGGTACCTGGATCAAGGTGCATTGTAAATCACCCTGGATGCGATGCCGTGATGTGATGTGCTATGATGCAGGTGGACACCCGTTTGGTTTGGTTTGGTTTGGTTTGGTTTGGTTTGGTTGTAACTACTCTACGGTCCAGAGTGAGCACTTCACCGACTGATGTCGATTATGATTGTGTTGGTGATGGCCCGTAACTGTTACCGTAGATGTAGCTGTAACCTAGAGCAGAGTACATACATGTACTCTCCCTCTGAGGACGCACAGAAGAAGGCAGGAAGGCACGCACAGTAGGCAGGCAGCACACATACTTAAAGTAGTGGTACAGGACACATGTCGTGTGCTGTGCTTGAGTTCCTGTGTTTCCTTTCGGCTGATCTTTGCCGGTTGCCCTTTGCGGGAGGTCGAGCCAAGATCCGTCAATGCTCTCCTGGACTTGCTCGCGGTATGGGTATACTGGACGCAGAGCAGCAGAACAGAGCGGAGGAATTCGAATCGAGTACTAATATTTCCAGAGCAGCAGCAGCAGAGACTGGGGTAATCGAAATCTGATCATGCAGGGTTCGCCCTTTGATGCGAGATTGAATCTCGGTGTCTGTAACTGGTACACTTCACTGAGGGTGAGGGGAACAATTAATCGATCGAGTGGGGGGAGGAATGAATGAATACGAGGGGGTCATGTAAATAGTTATTGCGCCGAGTGGGCGGACCGTATCCAGGAGATCTACTATCTACTATCTCCTTATCGAGAAAAACAATTGCAGGTGAATGAACCATGTACCGCCGCGACCGGTATTGAATCCTCCTGATCTTGAACAGAAGAGTGCTTTTCTGTTCGTTCTGTGGGTAGAGGGGGTACTGTATCGCGGGGGGGCGTGATCACTCTACAGATATATAGAAGCATATCAAGATAGATAGGTCCAGTGACCATTTATTTTGTTAATTTCCTGAGAGTACCTACATGTACCTACTCTTACTCGTGCATAAGCCTGCGATCCCTACTCTATCTAGCAATAGAGTACATTAGAAGCACATGTCTTGTAGCTTTTTTCCTTTTCTTTTTCATCGATCCGCCGTGCTGTACATGTAGGTAATGTCAAACCCCATACTCCACCTGCCGGACCGTACTGTGTCTAAGAGCATGTGCAAGTAGAATATATTACGCTGCTATTGACTGCACAGGGTCCATAACCCACGGCAAGTCAGCGCCTGGCGCGTAACTCTCCAGGTACCGACCGCCAACGCTAGTTTCCAAGACACCCAGGGACGAACGCCCGTTAGGTAGGGCAGGGCGCGGGTATTCTAGCTCCCCCTCGCGTACGGATTCTAGAAGGAATGGAAAAAGCCGTTGGCCGGATCGCGCGCGCGCGGCCGGTGGTGGTGGTGATGGTTTCTTCCTTCTTTTTACGCGTTCCCTTTTCTGCCGTATTTGCCGTTAGGCGAGAGCTTCTGGAAGCCCGAGAAGCTGCCTGAACAGGAAGAGCCCCATCCTCTAGCTCTGGTTAAAACGGAGCAGGCCCACGGGCTAGCTGGTTACGCACTTCTCGGTAAATTGATTGTTGCACTTCCTCTCATGGAGTTTTTTTCAAAACGCTGTTCACGTGTGCTGTGCTTCTCACTTTTCTACATAATAGCAGAAAGAAAAAAGGAAGTCAACGCCACGTTCTTTCCGGCGCCCGTGAAAGAGAAAAATTGCCCAAGGAACCCAAGAAAGACTGGCCGGGATTCGCTAGGTAGCTAATGAAGATGATTGTTTCAGGCAAAGCCAAACCAAAATGGCGGGTGTTTGAGATCCCGTAATGGGGGGGAGGCAGGGCAGGGAAAAGTGATCAACCACTTTCCTTACAAAGCGTTATGTGCTTGTGCTTGTGTGTTGAGTGGTTGTAGTTAACTTGTGTGTGTGTGGTGTGGGTGGTGGACGTGGGACGGGAAACGAACGCCCGAAGAAAAAAAGATGGGATCCAAGCTCACCCACTCCACTACCACGCCCTCCTGCCCCCAAGGGAAGGACTGGGCGGGCAGAGCCTTATTTTTGTTTATTTTTGTTTTTTGGGAGTGATGTAGATTTGTTTTTCTACTTCCTCTCGCTCGTAGAAACATCCGGACGGGCATGCATATGGGTGAAAGCTGGCTGTGGCTCCATGGATGGTGGTGTTTGGACATCATGCCTTACCTTAGCGGATAGCGTGATGCCCACGCAACACGTGTCTCGAATGTTGAAATGCACATCAAGGGGCGTCAAATAATGGGAAGGGGGTGAAGGTATTAGGTTTTTGTTGTCTAGGTGATAGTTGACAATTAGCAACCGGGGAATGGGAGGAACGTAACATCTGGTTGTCCAATTAACAGTACATACAGAGGACTCGAGGACACTCCCAAGGAGGTTTTTTCCTTTACATGTAGATTACTAGAAAGGGTACATAATCCCTCGAGTGGTACAGAAATCCTTTTTTCTTCTTGCAGGTGAGCACTCGTAAATCATCGTTGCCCTATTTTACTGGCAAGTAAGTGGTGGTGATGCATCTCGACTGCCCGCCGACAGTCATTGACTGTACCTACTAGCTACATGTAGTAGATAGGGATATCAAGGATGATGAGCTTACACCAAACCCAAACCCTCAGCTAGCTAGCTAGCTAGCTGGTGAAGAAGAGTGTTTGCTCGCCTGTCCGTTGTAGCACGGTGTAGATGCTGCTGAAAGAAACATCACCTCTCAGATCTAGGTACCGTTCCTACCTGATGTTGCGCGAGTGAGGGCGGTGTCTTACATCTAGCTCACACACACCCCCCTTTTAAAAAGGCAATCTCGGGTCACCTCCAGCTTGTTCTGCATGATGAGAAGGTTAATGCCTAGCTAGCTACCTTTTCGAGTAGTCATAGGATGCTCTAAAAGGGTAAAGATAGAAAGAATACCACCCCCATCGAGATGTCTACCCATCCCTCCCTATGTGGGATATAGTTTACCGCATCCACTCAATTGTTTGGCCGTGTGGTGATACCAGTCAGTACAGTACTGTGGTACATGTATGTACCTATATATTGACTGCAGCAGAGTACCTATTCGAGACACTTTCCACTTTCAGGCCCTCGTTACACATGGAGGGGTCTACATATAATACGATGTTGGGAATGGTTGTAATCAATATAAATACATACAGTACTCTACCTTGGACCAATACGGTTGTCTGGGAAGAGAAGGAAGGTGTAGGATGTAGGTGTGTTAATATCAGACATTTCCTCAACTTTCAACCTAGGCCTAACATCATGATACTACAAAGAGACCCGCGCTCACCGGCACCAAAACGCTTATGCCCCAAAGGATAAAAAAAAACACCCCAAGGTATTAATGGAATAGCAGCAGAAGCGGTGTCCGCATGCTGATTTGCTGCTGCTGCTCCTGTTGATGCTGTTGGCGGGTACAAAGGAAAATTAGAAGAGCATCATAGACCCCGTTCGTGACATGGTATCTATCACGATCGGGGGAGGTCGAAGGGCATCTGTTGATGCATCCCCCAGCTCTCTCTCTCTCTCTCTCTCTCTCTCTCTATGTACATACTCCCCACCGACCGAGCTGGTGCCTCTTCTTCGGCTAGCTCTTGCTGGGCCTTTGTTGTCCCTATGGGGGATGGAAGAAACCTTAACATCCACGTCCTATGATGTAAAGGGACATATGGAAAATTGTGTCAGATAAGCACCACCTGCCCGCGCTGGGTGTGGAGGAGCAGTCGTGGCGCGACAATTAACGGATGATGGGGGCTAGAGTACTAAGTACATGTAGCTGGATAGGGAGGGAGGAATCTGGGAGGAGCATCCCAGGGACTTCGCCGGCCGGGGTTATGGTGGTTTGTAGTGCGGAGGTAAGTATGTGACCACACTGACAATATGCGTGTTTACCTGGTTATACTCTACGCTACTAGCTGTGCTCATCATGTCTGCCTATCCCACTCTGTCTGGCGGGTTGTCATGGAACTTGTTCACAGATAAAGAGAGAACTTGTAGGTACTGTAGTTTACCGAGTCTCCGAGAACGTCCACCGGAAATGAGGGTATCGCAGACGTGGGTTCAGTGAGTAAAACTCCTCCGGCTGGATCGAGGTATGTGGGACTGGAGGATGGGTGGATAGGATGTATGGCGGAGAGTACATAAAGGCATTCCACACCACAGTACGTTACAGACAGCATATGTACTTTACCTAAGAAGGTTATTCCAGTCAGAAATAGAGCATTGAATGGCCACACTTATGCGCCAAGTAACCTACTTACAGGCCAGAGCTTGAAGCTGTAATATCACTGAGTGTGCAAAGTGGTAGGCAGTATCCATGGACATGCGGTAAGTACGGTACGCCAGCTGTGTATGGGGAATTAATCCTCTCTTCTAAGGACGTTCGTACTTGCATAAAGCATCACTGTCTGTGGCAAGCAGGAAAATCCGTGTTGATAATTGATTGTGGCGATAGAAAACAGTAGATGTATCATCATCATCCTTAACAGCAGCAGCAGCAGCAAGCAGCAATGGGAAGAGAGAGAAAAATTAAAAGCTGACGGGGCGAAGGGGCGGAAGGTGTGAGAGAGATGGAACCATGTATGTGTATGTATATGTACTCTACTTTTCTCTACGGCATCAGGGGTGAGGTGGAGAGAGGGGCTCATGACGACAGCGGTGTGTTTTTCTTATTCTCATTCTTCCCTCTCATGTACGTCTTTCTTTCTTTGCAGAAAAGTAAAAATAAAAATGAAATAAGTATTTAGAATCTACAAAGCACGATGACGGCAACTATCAACAGCCATATGCGTAATATCATGAAAAGCAAGTATCTTTGGGGGCAAGAAAAAAAGAGAGCAGCAGCTTGAGCGCGTGGACGAGCAAGCTTTTCTCGGTGAGAATGCCCATGGGCCATGGCAAACAAAGTAAACCACCATTTGGTGTAAGGCAAACGGCGAATGTAACGTCTTGAGTGCCAGTAGAGCTAGAGTATCTACAATTGTAAAACTAAACAGGCATGGGCCTTCCTCTACTAAAGTATTTTATGCCTGAAAAGCAGGGACTCGCTGAAGCGGTATGATATATCGAGAGGATTTGCCATTACGAACTAGGAGGTAGTGGTAGAAGTGGTGGCGAAACCAATTATTGGTGAATCTCATCAAACGAACTGCTTTAGCATCGTCTTACCCCTCCTCGTTTCTGCTCACTCGATGAGGTTTCTTTCCCACCCCTCGTCGCGTCTCTGCTGTCGGTGGGCGGTGGGCGGTGGGGGGGGTTACATATGTATGTAACTCATTGTTGTCTTCCAAAATTTGCGAACTATACCTGGTAGTTTACTCTATCTCGCGCGAAACCCCGACATTCATGCACAGTTGCTTCCGTGCGGGATTGTGAGATTTTTCTTTTTGTGCGTTGTCCGCCCACTAATTAGTGAGTCCCACGTACCCAGCTACAGAGGAAATATCATCACACCGTTTAGATTTCCTGTACCCGGGGCAAGCAATTCGCGTAACGGCCGGTGGGCCTCTTCTTGCCTCCTCGTCTTATCACCTTTTTATTTTATTTTTTATTTCACCCGTTTCGCCTGGGGTTGGGGTTGGAGGGGGGGCTTTAATAGTACTCGTAGTAGTTGCCAGACGTTTCCGGACCGGACTAGGTTTTGCATATAAGCCAAAATCTAATACTCCGGGAAAGTCATGCAAAAAAGAGTGTATCCCTCTACTAGCCCCTCCGAACTTTGATTGGTTTTAGGTTCCAGGCAAACAAAACTGGTAGCTCGGTGGATCCGGAGAAAGTTGTGGATGTAGATAGACGGGTCCGCCTTTTTTGTTTTATTTTTTTATATTTGGTTTTGCACAGTGTCGGCTAGGTCAGTCAGTAGTCAGTCAGGTCAGTCAGTCTCTTCCAATCCGGCCGGACAGCTGAGTGTTATTGTTGTTTATGCGCCAATCGTTCACCAGTAGTAGCAAAAAGGCAATTGCAAGGGAGGATGAGAAGGAGAAGGAGAAGAAGAGAGGGAGGGGATGCACCAGATTACATGTAGTTAGTGGAGGGGCAGCAACAGAAGCAACAACATGTGTGTACCTACTCTAGAGTACAGCAACATGATAATGATGTTCGAGGGCAAAGCGCAATGTACTGTGATATTTCAAATGGGGGTGATTTTTCCTTATTAATTATTTTTTTATGTCCTGCCCGCGGGGCTCCTGTCTTCAACTGAGAAGTCAGCAAAAGGGCCCAGACGCCCTTCTCAATTTTGTCCTCCCACACGCACGTCTGTACCCTAGACACGCTATGGGCCAGCAAAGAGAAAGAAGAAAAAAAAAGAAAAGAGGGCCTGGTGGTCTATCGAGTGAAAGTTACTAGCCCCCATGCTCACGGCTCTCCCTTACCAAAGTTCTACCTTGCCGATTGATGCAGTGATGCAGGTCCCTTTATTTAAAATGAACTGGTCCCCCTCCCCTCGCCCGGCCTCTGTCCCCAATATTCTCAGTCAGATCAGCTTGCCTCGGCTTCTCAACTTTCCTAAATTGCCTGGCCCTCGACTTCAACATATATACAGCAGGTTGACCCAGCTTCTTCAGAGTTCAAGCTACTGAATTGTTACTCCCAGCTACATTATCTAGTGTCCATAAGAGATCGACACCCCATACAACCATATCACACTACAACAGTACAATAGCCCAAAATGGATTCCAGCCCTGGCCCTCACCATAGCCACAGCCAGCCGTTCCATCTACAAACATCGGATGGTGACTATGACACAGCTACTACACCCCCACAGAGCATAGAGCTTCCAGAGTCAAGCTCCCACAGTGTTAGCTCTGAGGTTTCTACACCTGGATACGAATACCAGTCCTCCCCAAATGCCCCAGCAAAGCGCTCGAATGAATCAGCCCCCCCATTTCCCAAACGCCCACGGGTAGAAGACGCAGGCCCATGCTCAGACCCCGTATTACCAGCATCACCCACACCATCAGAGCCAGCAACAGCGCCAGATTCAGATGTTGAAAGATCCTCAAGGAACAGATCCAGCCATCAAAACAAACCCTACAGATCACTATCACTACCCCCCACTCTTCGCCGCAAACGACGACCAGTTGAGAACATGCATCAGCACATTCCACCGGTCACTTTGAGCACATTAAGAGAGCTCGATTTGCACGAAATCTATCGCAACCCCAAGCTTCGTCACGATGTAGTCTTTGATTCACAGCTTCATTTCAGACCTAACCTTGATGGAACCCGGGGGAAGAGAAAGAAGGAGATGGCGGATATGTACTGGCAGATGGTATTGCACGAGTGCGAGGTGTTGCTTGGGCCTTCCAGGTGGAAGCGAAACAGCTCTCTGGCACCCATACCGATGAAACTGCCAATTCTCTTCCAGACAATGCGTGATATTCTCCTTACTTTGGTTCCTAAGACCGACCGGATGGACGTCGACTCTATCCTCGATGCACCATTGCTCATGCAACAGCTCAAGCACAATGTTTTGGACTTCAAAGGACTTGCGTTGTGGTTGTCGGGCGTTTTGAAGGCTCACTGCGCGCCAATGAGGGATCAATGGGTAGAGCAGATGGTTGCAAAGGTGACATACGGGGTGGACAATGGAAAGGTCTCAGCTTTAGTTGAAGGACTACAGATGGTTTTCGGGATTTTGGAGGCAATGAAACTGGTATGTTCTATCTGTATTGGGCGGTTCCGGAAAATTATGAGTCATACTAACCTTTCTTAGGATGTTGCAAACCACCAAATCCGAACACTCAGACCCCACCTCATTTCCACGGCGATCAGCTTCGAGCAAGGATACTTCCAAGAGAGGATAGAGCAGGGTCGCTTAGACATGAGGGAACCAAGGGAGTGGTTCAACAAGTCTGTTTCGGCGTGCAAAACCGAAAACACCGACAATCTCACCACCTTCACTAGCGCCGTTGTAGACATGGTCACGCCCTCACACTATGCCAAGTACCCTGCCACGTTCGTGTTCGACTATGAGCGACTCGAGAGCCTTCGCGATGACATTCGCGAAGCTACTTGTCTCAAGCTAGCAATTCTGTTCTTCCGCCAACTCACTCTCTCGTCACGACGCGACGTCAACTCTGCCACTACAGACAAGTTGAGGACCTCTATCTTGGCGATTTTGGGAGAAGAGGACGGTGTTCACCGATGGCTGCGACACAGCAACGCCGTGGCTCTGCACATCACGCAAGCCGCTAACGAGTTCAATGGCTCCACCGGCATTGCCGATGCATCTTTGGTGAAGATGGCCGAGAACTGGTTTGCGAAGCACTTGCAGACTAACTCGCCCATTTACACCCGCGTTGAGAAAGGCATCACCGAAGAATTAACCGGGATGGTACTGAGAGTAATGAAGGGGTGGCATTCGCTGTCCACTTTTTCGATCATGTCAACTGTTGACGTGACAGGATCATCTATGGAGTTAGCCTCAATAGCCCAGAGGGCCTCACACATCACCTTCATGCACTGGCAGATCTTTGGAAAGATGTATTTGGCAGCTTGATGCGTCTATTCGCTGATCTGTTTTCCTTTTTGTCGTTTTTCCTTTTGATTATTACCTCGTTCTACTGCGAGCATTATAATAGCTGTTTTGAGTATCATTGGCTGGGCCGCCTTTCAATCTCCTTTGTTTTTATTTCCCCTGCTTTTTCCTTCGGTATAAACGGTTTTGGGCGGGTTTTTTTGTTTTTTTGTTTTTATTTGCGGTCACAAGGGGTTTACTGGCTTTTGATTTTTTGACCTTTTTTTATATCTAATTCCGTTATATCTGAAAGAAGAGTTGGTTTTTGTTTTGGTGGGCGGGTTGGGGTGTTTATTTTGGTTTCTTTAATTTCACGAAATTGGGTTTCCTTTTAACTTTCACTCTTCTTTTTCCTTAATTGTCTTGTCTTTTTTCACAAGGGGCGTATCAAAGCATAATACCACACATAGAGAGAGCGGAAAGAAAAACATAGATGTGCACATCATAAATACCCTGTATCTTAATACTTTGGTGTATCTAGAAAGCTGTTATGAAATTACAGTTTCTTGAAAATTCCCAAAACCTCGCTTGAATACTGGCTTCGCATTACTTCCGGATCCCGCTATTGGAAACTTTAGGCTTGCCCCGAGGTTTCCTTTCTTTTTCATTCTTCTGCGGTTACCTTACTTAAATTGTAACCTCCACTGTTTGGGTTTGTCGTGCTTTCTTCAAGTACCGGTCCTTTTCGGAAATTCGGTTTCGACATTAGTTTTTCCGGGCCGGGGTCCCCCCCTCCAACGACGACTCGACCCGAGACGGATTTTCCCTTAATACCGGAGCTCCTCTTTGTTCCCTCTAAGCCTTCTTTATTTACTGCCTGAGCTAATTTGCTGTCTATAGAATGATTATAAGGCTTACTACTCGTAATTTCGTAGCGTTTCCGAATTCGACCAATATTGCATAACATACAAAAAGGTGGAAATATATTTTTCACTCACGTGTGCAGATGCATGCCAATTATGTGGGGTAAGGGTCCTTCCTGCATGAGGTATCAATCTACCGGGGGAGGGGGAATATGCAAGAGATAGACGGCATGCTGACTACAACGTCTAGAGTAGTTTTAAAACAAAGGGAGCGGGGGAGGTGTAAATTATTTTTTCCCTTTCTTTATTTCTTACTTACCTGAGTCTCTGACGTCTTCATACATGAGCCACCACAAATCACGAGCAGGATCACATCAGCTAAAAAGAAAGGAGGGAGAAAATTGCAATATACCTAGAGTACATATACCTACACGTGCCACCGACGACACTGCCTGGCCCATGCTTCTAGATGTATGTACATACGCACTAGGTACCATCATCGTCTGCGGAGATTTTTTCTTTCAAATTGTGACACACTTCGCAAAGATCTGTGGACCGGTAATCTATGGTTACCATGGGTACGGCGGCACGGGTGGGGGGGGGGATATAACGACATTTTTTTTTTGAGTACCCCGCGATTCAAATATGGGCCGGTATCTTTTAGTTACCGGAGGTCTGGGACAGCATATTACTTGCTGACTGGACTGGAAAGAGAACGGGTGTTGCTTTGTTCGCGTGCTGCTACTGAAGACTTTTCAAAATTTAGTTGCTTTTTAAAGATGTCAGAAGATTTGCCAGGCCATTGTTGAACTGAACTGAGTTGAACTGTACTTTACATTGAACATGCGAGTGCAAGTGATGCTTTGCCTCGCATGCCACACACGCACGAGAAATGAAATTCGGTAGGTAGACAGAGGCATGCCCAAGGCATGATGTTGCAGGTGTGGGGGAAATTGTCGGAAACCCCGGCTATCCCGAGGAGTCGGTAAATCACCAGTGTATTTTATGCCTTTTGTTTTCTCGATACAGATTTGGACTATCTACTGTTCGTTAGCCATGGGGTTTGCGGTGTGTTTCCTTTGCACCGTCGCCACCACCATTGGATGTGTGCCGTAGCCGTAAGGGGACTTCGAGGACTTTTTCTGCAGTCAACCATTACGGCCAAGAAACAGAAAAGCAAAAAAGAAATCATTACCCCACACACGTGGGAGATTTGAGGGGTTGTAGCGCGGTAGAGGCTCAACCCAACCTTTGATGGATTTAAGTTTCGTTAAAGCTTCTTGGCTTTTGTTGTGCGACAGGGTTCCATTGCGTGATCCAAATATACTTTTTTGCTACACCAAATGCTGCGGGATGGGGTTCCGAACTTCCATTTGATTGGAGTTTGTTCCTTTTTCGAGGGGCACATTTATATCATCCATTTTAGGGAAATCGCTGCAGCTAGCGGTAGCGAGAGGGTTTGGTCTGTGAAAAGGCTCTGGTAATAAGCAACAGGACTGGTTTTCAGAGGAACTGCGTACCTAGGTCGTGGTTATAGCGTTAAAAGACGCTTGACTAGTAGTATAATTATTATAGATATATGCCCGTTATTTTTTTGCGTTTCCGGGCTGAACTGGGTCGTAAATCGTGCATAACAACAATATTTTGGTAGTACACAGACCCAGTTCAGTCCGGAAACATTAAAAAACTACGAGTATGCTTCAAGATTGATCAATCTTTATATTAGAAACAAACGTATGAGCTCAAGAAGGTACCGTATTGAGTCAATTTGGATGGCGGGGTGATTATCAGAAAAGTACATGTAAGCAATTCGATTAGAAGATCAGTCCCCGTGGTGTCTTAGATGATGCGTATATGCATCTACTTGATATACGTCACAATTCTATCTGGCTACTTGTATCTTTAATTAGCGCCGTATATTTCAGCAAAATTCTCATAGATTGTCACTCGATCTGTATCCACACAGAACAGGGGTTAAAATACAAAGTACTTCGAGGTACAATGATTACATACAACAATTATTATAGCTGGTGTCTCCGGTTCCCATAGATACTTATGCTGTGTGTAAGACTGAGTGTTGTCATATATATCGATGTCTACAGCGAGTCCATTTGATCTGCCGTTCTTAAATTATGTAGTTCACCAACCCAACCTCCAGGATCCAGCCGTGATACCCGATACTGTATCCGTGTCTTGAAACGAAAGTAATAAACTTATCAAAGCACCACCTGTCTTGGGCTACCTCTCACCTACACGTATGGGCTGATATTGGACCATGTACGACGCCCGATCACCGATCTCTTGCGCTGGAGTTTCATAGCTTTACACAACTAATGTTAGCACAGGATACAGATGATTGATACCATTAAGTATGTACACTCATCTTCCTGTGGGTTACTCTCCGTATACCCATTGCCTTTAATTGATGTATATATCGTCCCTCCTCCCTCATACTCATGGGCTATCACTCGGCCTCCTTCCGAGGTAAATTTTGTAAATTGTATGCAGACCGTAGTCTATGGCATATCACACTAGCCCCTCTGAGCTACCGTTCTCCTCCTCATCCTCCGCCTGAAGTAATTAAAACTGACGTCGTGGGTCGTAGATTTTGGAGGGGAGGGTAGCATTCATTAATACCTGTGTCTTACCCAGGAAATTAAGCAGGGAAAAAATACTTAAATTTGTGACAAATGGGGCTTGAACCCACGCTCGTTCCCGAATCAGGAATCAATGTTGATAGTAAGACCTTAACCTGGCAATTTTGTCAGCAATTGATATTTATCATCTGACTATAGACACATGCAGTTGAATTACCACCTATTACAGCTTTAGATCGTTTCGGTGTAGGTGTTCGCGCAATCTAGTATCTGGATATGGGCCGGGGAGAGTGTTAAATCCGATACCACATCAGCACGGAATTGCGAGAATGTATCAGTGTTATCCCAGCTCTATGGTATTGCCGAAGACAGTTGTAGTAACTTTGCCCACATTCTTGCCACTCTAGTTGCAATATGTAGCTCTTTAAATTAAAGCAGCAATTAACAAGTATAGGGATTAGTTTGGGAGGGGGGGGGGTATCACATCAGCTAAACATTGTGGCTTCATTAAAGAAAGGACAGGAATTTACTTGTGAGAATTACCTGTGAATAAATCTAGTGGACATTCCCTACTTTTATCAAGAAAAGACCCCAAATAGGAGTGGAGGCATCGTAAGATGCACTTATATCTATTATGTGTAAGTACATACTAAATATGTAGTACATATAAGTATATACTTTAGAAACATAAAAAGGGGAAAAGGAGGAAAAAAAATTGGAGACACATCTCAGTCACACAAAGCAATGATGTCCTCGAAACCTGAGCTATTTTTACGCGCACGTGTTGGCCCGGAGACTGCAGTGCATGCACACGTTCTGGTATTTCTTACATGACTTGTACAAGGTCATACCAGACTATAAGTTGGGGTTCCTGCCTACACTAAACTCCCGACTTCACCAGAACTTAATTTTCTCAGTCCACCTAATGAATCAATCAATCAATCAATGAATTTTCTCAGCCCGAAAAGTCACCCAAGATTAGAGCGGGATACAGATCTTAGCTTTAAGGCCACCAGGGATGGATGAGGTACCAACCTTGCGAGTCATCATGCCTCAATTTCTACTTAATCAACATGCAGACGTGCCAGATTGATCAAAACTTCCGTATGTCTGTCCTTGCTGATAGTGTCTTGCTAACTAATGTATGTTTATGTATAGTTCTACCATAGGTTATATTTACAGAGCAGAATGAATGCATGGCCAGTGTTTTTTTTTAAACTCAATGAAACGACACAACCTAACGAAAAACTGGTTACTGTATAGAAGAAACGATAGCCTACACCAAGGGATATTACCAAACTAGGATTGTCTTTACTTTCCGAGGAAGTATGCGGTATGCTTGGTACAATTACGGAATCAGTCGTCGAGCGGAGACTACCATATGTCAATGATAGACGGTAAAGTCAATGCGAGATAATCGGGCCAACGAGGAAGATCAATGGTAGGGGAAGAATATAAGGGGTAAATATCAGTAGGCAGTTACAGAAAAAATAGTAATAATTTGAGGCAACCTCTCGGTACTTTATAACTCCTCCGATCTTCTGCGTTTATGGAAAATGCTAACTTTCGAGCCTTTAGATGTTCTGGTTGATATAACTAAGATTCTCCTCTGCACCGCACTAACCGGATGCGTTGAATCTTAGACATCTCCCCTCCTAAAAAAATAAAAAAAAATAAAAAAAAAATAAAAAAATTCATGCCCCCGAATATAATAATTTCCCGTTAACCCCCAGTACATTTTGTCCGGAAGAAAAGGTCCGGACTGGAAAAACAAATAAACAAAGCAACCGACCATAGCAATATTACAACAATAATTCAAAGAACGCTTGCACAACAATGCCATATGGTCACGCTCATAAAAATGGTGAGGAAGACATTGCAGTAATCACAAAGTGGTACAAATGTAAGAAAATAAAATCAAGCAAGATGACTATCACACCGGACACCCTTTCCAAAAAAAAATATGTAGTAGACAGGAACTCAGGATACAGAAGGAAATGATGTGAAAAGGAACTAAAGCGTTGGAGTACATGAAGTAGCAAACATTAAAACCCAATATATAGCCGCAAAGACAAAACAACTACTCCAATTTTTTCTTCTTTACTTCCCATTGATCTGCAGGGTTGGCATATGCAACCTCTTCGTTTTGCGTTTTTCCGCCTTTTCAGTAGGAGCCTGAATCACAGGAACTTCATGCTGCTGCAACTGCTGTTGCATTCTGGGCCTAGCTGGCTCCTTCATAAGTGTTGGATCGAGCTTAGCAGGTGCTAAAATTGTGATTTTATTATCAGCGTGTTACAATAAGAAGGATTGAAATCAAAAGGGCATACTTCTATTGCTCGCAACTGTCGGATGCCTTGAGCTTTGTGATCCACTAGTGATAGTACGCCATACATGCTCGGACGTGTCTTGAAGATAGTTCGTCGCTGTAACCTGAGTGTGAGATACCAGACTCCTGCCGGCGGGGATGGGATGCAATTTAAACATACTGGACTTCGAAAAGAAACCAGACTTTCCACGGTTCTTCTTGGACAAGATTACTTCATCAAATAGTTTGATTGACGGGTCCGAGGGCTTTTTCGCCTCCCTGTCATGAATGAACTCGCTAAAGGCCTGCGTCTGCTCAAGCATCTGGATGAAGAGCGAGTTTTCTTGTGGCATGCTTTTGAGAAAGCCCTCCATGTTGAAACGATAAATATTTCCGGCTTTCTTTCCATCACCAGTGGCCGGTAGTAGAAATTTACGGTATGTGTAAAACAAGCTTGCAAAGCACCTGACGAATGCCGCACGTATTTGATCCGGATGGAAAGCTACAGGGCATGGGAGACCAATTTGAGAAGAACACCGGGCGTGTGCAGCAACACGACAGTCTATTTTATATTAGCATGAATCATCGTACCATAGTTTCAATAGATAGAACACCCACTTGCGCAGCAGTAAATCCCCTCATCTGATTTTTCATCACAAATTGAGCAAACAGATTCAAGATTGTGAATCTTCCATTGTAAACAATGACCTTCAACCCATTTTGTGGTGTCCGTATTCCTTACCGGCTGCACTAACATGTTCGGCATGACTGTCGATGCTGCAATGGTGGATGGAGCAAATACGGAAGGGGGATAAGCGTTGAACACTGATTGATTGTCAGCACCCAGAGAACTAGTTGACGGAGATGGCGAATGATTCGCAAAGGGCAGGCTAGGCCGGCGCAGAGTTGGCGTACGCTCAAACCCAAATGAAGAGCTCCTACGAGAGGCAGCATCGAAATTTCCAGACCTCTTGCCTCGCAAAGTCGCAGTCAAAGTGAATCCGGTTTCATTCCTGGAGAGACTCGTTCCTTGTGGCGGGTAATTCTGGGACTTTGGAGAGTGGGGGGAGGGCGGGGATTGCCCTCTAACTGTGCCACTTGTTCCCGGCCTTTCGTACCTGGTCTCACCTTTTGACTGTAAAAATGCGTTAAATACCAAAGGTCGTGGAGCAAAGTCCGAAACCACAGCGTCGCCGAATGAGGTTGAGTTCAAATTGACTAGTTTCGCAAGTGTACTAGGCTGAGGCGTAGGGGTGAATATGCCGGAATTTTCGGACATGAAAGAATTGTGAGGGAAGGTCTCAATGGCGTACTGAGGAGGACCTACTGGCACACCATAACGGTTATGATGGGGCGCGGCAAGCTGTAATAATGAAAGTAACTTCCTTCTCTGTTGCCTTGGAAGGAGTACTGGTGGTGTAGATGAGATGATCACGTCAGAATCGAGGTCCACACAGACAAAATCCTCTTCAGGGAGTTCAAGTTTGTCATAACGACGCTCTATACCCACGATATAGGGGCATGGTGCCTCAAGAGCAGAAAGAAGACGAGCTGGAAGAACAGGAATGTAGATCCCAAGCCATTGTAAAGGATACATCAAGCTGATCAGAGCACGTGTTGCAATATGCAACATAGATGTGTGGGATGACAAGAGTATGATCCGGGACTCGGCAAGCGCAAACTACCGAGGTTTAGTAAGTTTCAACGAAGGATTACAGATAGGAACTCACCTCAAACATTGTTACAATGTTGGGAAGAGACAATGCCCTGAACAGGGCATAAAGATCGGTCTATATCTATATCAGCAAAGATTCTAGGATCAAACACATAAGCACCTACAGTGCGGCTTCCTGGAATCTCATTCCCAGCCTCTTTCCTGGCAAACATCCTCAACTCACGAATTGCCAACTCGATTTGTGTTCTTGAGGAGTTGGGTGCTGGAGCTTCGGAACAGAGATTGACAACATATCTACTTCTCGTTAATCATGCATGATAATAAAAATATTGAGTAGCTCATACCTCTCCAAGGGCTGCCACATCCCGATCTTTGGTGAAGAAAGAGGAACCCTAAGAATTGATCCATTTATCATGGGCACAACAATTGCCTTCAACCACTCCTTCCAAAAGTTCACCAAAGAAGAATCTTTTCCCAGAATACCATAAGCTCGAGGAATCCACAATCCAGTCTCGCCATCGGTCAGCCCTTCAATTTTCGAAGCTGCGCCATGACGCACAGGACGCAAGAGATCTGCCATAAGCCCAATTTTCTCCTCTGTGGCAATTATCTGATCATCCAATTCCTCTCTTGCCTCAGGGTTGTTCACCACGGACGGAAGTTTTGCCAGAAGCTTAGACAGCTTTGTACGTTCCGCCGCCAGCCTATTAATTACGTTAATAGTGCTTACAATGGTACCGAATACAAAGTTGGTGCAGGCTATACCTTTCGCCTAAACTAGTAGCAAGCTCTCTCTCTTCATCTGTCATGTTATCCCTTCTCCATTCTTCACACCTTCTCTCAAGATCTTCCGCAGCCCTGGGGTTAAGTGGGATCCAAATGATGATACATATTCCATGAAGGCGTGCATTATCACCACCAGTCATTGTCTGTACTGGATGTAAGTATAATACAGAGTATGGCGCACCGAACAGATGAACTTACAAATCCATGCCATGTGGATCTAGGCCTCTCGTCACACGAGACAATATTTACATCGTTAGGAAATGCAAACATTGGGACGTAATCCGGGAATGGTCCACGTCGTTTGGTCTCTTCCGTCAAATGCTTTGGTGGATATCTGTCTAAAAGTACAGGTTCGAACTTGCGTTTCAAGGGATGCATATTTGGAGAGGAATTTAGAGGCTGTGGGGTAGGAATGACAGAATTGTAATTTGACATTCTTCTGGCTGTACGAACAGATGCTGTAGCTAATGGAAGTAGTCAGCGTACCGAACCAACGTCCGTCTCGTATTAGACAGCGCAGAGTAACAAAATCTTAATTCTTACAAGATCTATTCACAGACGGAGCTCTCCGCATGGATGTCAGGTCCCTCAAGGAAATTCTCCGTCTCAACGAGGGGGCTTTCTGAAGGGCAGCCAGATCCTCACTGACAACTCTCTGAGCGCGGGGATGCATGACAGGCTTATGGGGCACAATGGTACCCGCACTGAATGAAAGATCATCTAAAAAGCTGTCTCGCTCAGCAGCAAACTTCAAAAGCGCGTTGTCGAAGTCATCGTCTGTCATTCCTTTGAATGTTCTCACTCGGCCGTCGTTATTAAGGTTGCCACTGCCACTAACAGTGCTATTGTTGTTTGTGATTGTAGAACTGCTTGAGGTTGATGAATTGCGGATCAGATTGTTGGAAGAGTTAGCTTGTACTGGAGAAGTTGCCTCTACAGCATCACCGACGTCACCGATTGGAGACAATGGATCAATGGTCACGGTGCTATCCGGTGAGGGCATTCCATGTGAAGAGGGGCCATTTCTCGGAACGTGAAGACTCTCTTGCACTTCTTCCTCTGCCTCGATAGCCTCCAGCAACTGTTCTGTGAAGCTTCGCCTAGCTGGCTTCGAGTCCTGGGCCAGATGTTCTCCATAAGAGATGGAGTCTATTCCGGCTATCCAGAAGTAGTCTGCCAGGGGAGGGTCAAGTCCGGGAGGGTTGTTCATGGCGTTTGGATTTATGCGGGTTCTGAATGTATTGTTTTATATCAGAGAGATTATTGGAGATGCGTACGGTGAATGGCTGTTTGAGATGACTAGAGTGTGTGGAGGGGGATCAACAGGGTTTAAGGAAAGAAAAAGAAGTTAAAGAAAAGGGGGAGATTAAAACAAAGAGGATTCGTTCATGACATTCGAAAAGTTTCCGAAGTATGGAGAGTGAGAGGAAACGAGATGGGGGACAAATAGCAACAACAGTAGAAACAACTACAGCGCGGAGGTGTATTTTGTGGTGGTGAACGTCGTTGCTTGCTGGGCGTCGTTGAGGTAAAGGGGCAGCAGTTCCTGAGTAAGGCTCAAACACCGTTGTAGGGCTCACGCTACTCGATCAGGAACGCAACGCTAAAAAAAAAAAAAGTATGGTATGCAACTAGATACTGTATCGATCCCTTCCAGATAATCTTCTCTCCGGGAAAGCCACACGAAGAAGGAAAAGAGTAGAAGGATGAAAAAGAAAAAGAAACAAACAATTATCTCAAGGATGAAATCCAGAAAGGATGATAAAGAAGGGAAAGATCAAGACAGCCTAGAAAGTCCATAAACCCAAAACAAGAAGAACCCTTTGCTCAGTGCTGCAGACTCTGCACAGACTGGACGCCGGACTAGGGATAGACACACAGACAGGTCTAGCCAACTAACTATAGACGCACAGACAGGGGAGCCGGCAAACATTGTGCCTTACCCTTACCGACTTGGACTGCTCTCCAGTTTTTGACATTTCCCCATCCTTCGAAACAACGATAGGCTTGACCTGCGATTTGCACTTCGCGAGCTCCCTCGTGCAGGATAGGAGCAGCTGGGGCAGCTGGGGAAGGTCTCCCGTGTCTCTCGTTGCTGTTCTGGGCGGGAGTCTACCACCCAGTTTACCTGTTCTAGTCTCCTTGCAGTTCCCATCCATAAGCAGCGTCGACTGCGAGATGGTATATCTGCTGGTGTGAACCCTCTGTGGAGGGGTGCTAGAAAGGTGCAGGGGCAGCGGCGATCTCTCCTCCCAAGAGCTGGTTCAAAGGAGCAGGGTCTAACCTGGCCACTGGTCAGGATGATACGGTATCTTCCACTTTGCTGTTCTCGGTCTTCCGCAGCTCAATTCAATTGTTCGTGTGGTCGCTCTCTCCCCACCTCGACGTTACTTTGCGCAATCCTTCGACACAAGCGAGATCATGCTTGATATGCGTTGAGGAGGAGAGCCGAGAGGGCTTTAAACTCGAGAACCGGTAATTACGGCAGGTACATGTACATGTACATACCATAATACCGTACCACCTACGTGCTTGATACTTGTGTTGATCTATTGCCTCTTGGGAGATATAGACATAAACACAGACAGAACCATATTGGGCATGTGGTCGTATTGCGGCAAGTGTCACTATAAGTTTGCAGCAAAGGACAGCAATACATCGCCGTAGGCACCCGCACACACGGGGGTGAGGTAGGTAAATACATGTACATGTAGTATTAGTTACTCGCGGCAGGCATGAAGAACCTGAACATAAAAACGCGCTAGTAGGGGTCAAAGTGGTGGTTACCAGAAAAACGATATTCAGGTTCTTCATGCCTGCCGCGAGTAGGTAGAGTAGAGTACATGTATGCTGTAACTACATGTACGTACCTACATGTACATGTAACGTGCAGTTATTATCTTAGTACTCTACATGTAGGTATATGTACTTTCTACCCCGCCACCACCCGATATCACAAAGTTTTAGTAACTGACAGTTCAATTCGAAACCGACTATAATCAGCGGGAGTCTCGGGAGGGGAATTTTGGAGGTTGGAACCGGGAGTGCATCATCATCTCTCCATCGTCTAGTCCACCCATTAATTGTGATGCCAGGACACGCAATAGTCCCACAAGGTCTTGTATCTGTTAGGTTGATGATTCCATGTATGAGAGGCTACAGCTACATGTACATGTAGTTACTGGGGTCGCTATCTAAGCATCGATAGCAACAATGGTATCGAATGTTAATCGTCTCTTGGGCTTACTTGGATCCATTAGGTACATGTATGTACTTGATATGTAGGCCGGTACGGTATGTGCATTTTTTACTCTTAGGTATCGGCTAGCTAGGCTTTGTTTCGGTACTGATCCGAGTAATATATAGCCATCTATATAAAACATAAATGATACTATTCAAAGGGCGCTCCGTTGAATTGATTACCAACACAAGCAATTTTGAAGATTAGGATTAAGATTTTCGAAGTCAAATCCGAGCTGAAAAGTTGCCCAGGTAGGCATACCATCCGTGTTACGATCTGGACTGCAGTTATTTCCTACATATCGAAGCGGTGTACCTACATATAGTCATTGTATGTAGGCACTCTACGAGCCTAGTAGAGTAGAATAGTAGAATAACATGTACCTAGCTGCAGCACAATAAAACAATTAAAAAAAACCTAGCTGCAGCACATTTCCAACAAAGATTGATCTCCAAGGCGTTATATTATGGTTCGCAGCGAATATATAGTGCGTTGAATGGATAGGTACACTGGCCATGGGTGGGGGTTGACGAGATGGTACTCACTATAGTACCTACTCTTCCCCGCGAGTTATGCACGATGAGCATCGGATATCACAGTAGTTAACCACGTGAACACGCGCTGATCAGCTCTGACTTGTTCACGTTACCTAAATTTCACAATATCTCTATCCAAGGATCATTACAGGGTTAGAGGACTGTAGTCCCAATACTCTGCTAAAAAAAAGCCGCAAACCAATGTTTTCATATAAATTACAAGGGCGGACCAAAACGATCTATCACCCTCAATGGCTGGTTAATGGTTGCAGAAAGATAAAGTTGTGATGGGATGGTATCACGACCAACATCTGGGAATTGTGAGGATGAACTACTGCAGCTGATCAGGGTTACACGGAGCTAGACAAGCCACAAGGCTTGAGCACAACGTTGTAACGTCTTTTATGTAGGTACATACTCCTGAATTTTGAAAATCCCATTTATCCCAGTTAGGAACCGTTATTTTTAGAAGAAATATCGCATTTTTAAAGCACACCAAGAGCTTGGGTTTAGCAAAAACATTGTTACCGGCTTCGATTATTAGCATTGAACGCAACTGCCGCTTCTTAATGCCTATACTGTACTTTAACTTGCCGTAGTCTAAATATATGTAGATATCTAAATGTTTCATCAGCGCAGGTTTTATTAGAGAGGAATGGCCCCTGCGCCCCTCGATTTTCTGAAATAGAAGGTCTTAATTCATTATTGGGAATATTACTTGTCATTGTGTCATCCCAGTAACTATTCTATTTGCAACCTGCACAAGACGCCATATCCACCGTACTCCATACACCATACCAAACGCAACAACACGATCTACACTTGCAACCCCAATCGACCTGTAGAAAGAACACCTCGATCTCCACATGCAGACCTCCATTCAATGCTCAATTGCCCCAGCACAACCTTCTCTGTGCCTGGATCATCGTCCTTCTTTTCTACTGTGCAATCGGGCTCCACTAAAAACGCCACCTGCATCACATCTCGGGATCGAAGAAGAGGCGTATCCCTAGGGTCCTGCCCTGGAAAACCTACTCCAGTAGATCCTGGCCAATTGAGAGAAATGGATTTCCACCCCCTCTTGGTACCTAAATTCACCATCTCCAATGATATTGAGCCATCCCCCATGTTTTCTAATTGAGCTTCCAAAATTGCTCTTCCACCTGGGAGAGGTCCTGTTTTGGTTCGAATAGTTAAGCATTGTTGTGCAACAAATTGATAGAGTTTCCGGAATGTTCGAGTTCGACCGGGCATTGTTTCATCGTCATCAAGCTTCTTAGGTGCCTCTGTGTATGTTACCGTGACTGCTAAAACGTGATTTCCCTCTTCTTTCAGATCGTAGCGAACAATTTTTTGAGTAGTGCGCCCAACCTCTAGGTCCACACTTTGCCGCTCGTCACCGCCAAGCTCCAGGTTCAGTGTCTGTGAGGGTGTCTGCATTTCAGCGCTTATGCGAACATTCGTGGTAGTATTGGGCTTCTCATTATTGGCTGAGAGGCAGCAACTAAAATTTTCGCCGATATAGGCATTTCCAAAAGCTGGTGGAAGGGTAAGCTTGGAGGTGTCAGTTTTTTCTTATCGTTATCTGCACATCTGGGCAAGGAGCGTACCAATGGACTGAGTATAAAGGGGTTCGAGAGTGAGTGGGAAGGATAGGCTTGGGATTGCTTAGACAAGGCCCCAAGTTCTAGAGCTCCAGAGGCTGTGTCGACAGGTAGTGGATGCTGCTCTGCTAGGGAGGGTCGGGAGAGCCTACAAAGGTTAGCAATGAGATATGCGCTCTAAGATACTACGAAAGGGGAGCTCACCGGAGCACCTTAAGGGAGATCGAGTGAGGCTCCTTGACTTCTGAGACTGCCCGTTCACGAGGCATAGCTAACTATAAGATCTGAGTGGTACTAATTGTCGTTTATCAAAGCAGATGTTGACGTTGCACTCGAACTCTTCATCAGCCGCGCCAAGCTTCCGTCACTCGCACCCCTGACCGATCTAGGAACATATGTACATGTATTTTTATTTCAACCCCACTTAAATTACGTAGGTTCTCTGTATACATAGTTCCCTGCATCACCACCACCCAGAGCATTGTATTGAAGTAACCATTTCTTATTTACTCGAGTTTGAAATGTCAGTACCTTTGCAGCGCATTGACTGCTTAAAGCTCATCCTTGACACCCCAAAAGGTAAGCATATGGCCGCTGTTCTATCTAGGGGGGAGTTAGAAGATTTAAGTCATGCATTCCAGGACGCGGGGTCTTTGCGGCAAAGAGAATCGAGGCCGGAACCATAATTGACACGGCGCCGGTGATAATCCTTACCGTGGAAGAATTCGATAAATATATTCGGCATTCAAAACTCCTGAACTACAGCTAGTAATCACCCTCTCATGCACAAATCTCTTCTCCCCGCATTTTAATTTCCTTTTTACTGCCTAATCGCTTGTCATTATCATTTTGATTTCAATGGGTCGTGAAACTAATTCACTTTTCCTATTCTCCTACTGTCTGTGCAGTAACTGGCCAAAGAGGTGTGAGTCTTCAGGAAAGTCAGTGACGCATCAGGCTATTGTCCTGGGGTTGGGATCGATGTTTAACCACTCGTCAATCCACCAAAATGTGGGATGGAAGCGTAATCTAGACACGGAATTAGTCGTGTACTCCACGTTACGTGACATTGAGGAGGGAGAGGAACTACTGATATCGTATGGAGCTTGTTTGACATTCGAGAATGTAGAGGCAGAAGAAGCCAGGAGTGATGATGAGGATGGGCAAGATATATTAAGTCGAATCAATGTTTAAATCTCGTAGTTTATAGATGGGTTATTATACTCAAAAAGTAGAGATTGATTATGATTACGGGTTACAGTACGGTAGTACTTACTACATGTATAGCCACTCATCAAAAGTGTTCGTGATTCGGGTTTAATGTGACATGTTCAGCTCAAGTCAGGAATCAAAGTACCCATTCAAAACCTCAACACAGCAACAGTCAATGGTGGCCAAAGTCAATATTAGACATTCATGGTAACGTATTTTACCGGGTAACCGACCATGATCGGGTAACCGCTCACTTTTGCGCTGAGCTCTTAGAGGTATAAGATACAAATAATAAAAATATAGAACAAGTACTAGCAAAATTCTAACCTTATTTATTGCTTTTTATAGGCTATTTCCGCTACTAACAGGATCGATATACTCACTGTAGTTTAATCTACTAACAAGACCGATATACTCACTGTAGTTTAATCCCACTGGCCGGTTAGGGAACCCTATAACAGGTATCAAAACACATATTATAGAAGTCACTACTTTTCAAAATACTCTTATACACTCTTCTGTTCATGCACATTATCAATTCATTTATTATATAATTTCTTCCCTCATACAATTTGATTCGTGTATGGCCGATGTCTTGCTTGGGCGGTATCCCGGTACTGGGCGGTTGCGCCGTAATATACGTTATTTTTATTCTCTGTCACCCACTGGATACGATTATATAGATACATTTTAGTTCCTCGATTTGACCGTAAAATCTAGTAAGCCACATCACGCACTGACCAACTTTGATGTGAATCACGAACACTTTTGATGAGTGGCTGTATGTACTGGGGTCAACCATAAATACCAAGAATCTGATAAGATAAAAACACCTATTTCACAGCAAGATTCCCTTATCAGATTCTTCGTATTTACCCTTAATGCCCGGTACATGTAATTTTACAACTTTTATATGGGTTGTCCCTGCAGACAGCTGCATGCCAAGATACTTACATGTAGCTATCAGGGCTAAGATTATGTAGTACTCCACTGCCCGGGAACGTCACCATTACTCCACACGCGACTGCTCACAACATCAATTCTTATTATTTCACCCATCTCTACCAATTTTGGGGGCACCATCCAACATATATTTACCGAGAACCTGCATAATGACCCCTAGGAAAAGCAATCCTCCGCTGCGTGTAATCGATCTCACCGAAGAATCCCCGAACATGGAACTGCAGCCTGTGCATACAGCTCCAGTTCCAGCGCCGAAAAGAGCAGGTCGCAAACGAAAGATTGACCTAGCAGATACCGACAATAATCCCATACCTATCCCTTCACCGCAGCAAGCTAGGTACGAGCCTAGAGCAGACATTGAGATAATCGAGTCCAAGTCCACATCAGCAAAGCCGAGAGGTGCGGGAAAAGAAAAAGAAGGTGCAGAACCAAGCTCTGCGAAGGAACCGAGCATAAAGAAGGCAAAACACACACCTGCAGCAGGAGAAGAGAAGAGACTCGGCAGATGGCGTTCACAGCCAACCCATCAGCTGAGAGATAGGATACATAGATGTCTTACTCAACGGATGGTTGTGCTGGATAGACGTAGGAATATGGAGGTTTATCCTCCTGAAGAGATCTTCCAAATTGCTGGGAGTACAGGGAATGTATATCAAGTCCATATTAAACGCAAATCGACTTGTAGTTGTCCAGATGGTATTCAGGTGAGGGTTCCAGTCTGTAATGCGACAATAACCATTGTACTGATCTGAGTAGAATGGGCTTTGTAAGCATATACTCTATGTTATGATGAAGGTTCTAAAGGCTCGTGATGAGCTCGTTTATCAGCCAGCTCTTCTCTCAACTGTAAGAACCGCATTATTCTCAATTTTAGAAGAGTATAATCGAGAAGTATTCTTATATATATAGGAGCTCGAACAAATTTTTCTCAAAGCTCCTGCCGCCCCTGCAAGTGATTTATCGAATAATGGCCCTAGCAACAGAAAGCCACTTGAAGATGACGACTGCCCTATCTGCTATTCCGAATTTGATAACGAAGACAGCACTGTATACTGCAAGTCTCAATGCGGAACCAATATTCACGAAGTGCGTAAAACTTCCCTATTTGAGATTATATGTGGTTCTTGTGGCTTATTTGGTTACAGGCGTGTTTTCGGCAATGGGCCGCCACAAAAGGCCCCGGTAAAGTAACCTGCGTTATGTGCCGCCAACCCTGGCAAAGTGAAAACGTGGAGTCTGCTCTCGTGAATGGAAGGATTGGAGAGGAAGGTTACGTGAATGTAGCTGATCAACTGGGTATGAGTCTTGAGCGTGGTATGTATGGACTATAATTCTAGGAAGGGGTTATGCCCTACTCACGACTTAAAACAGATACATCAACGTATGCTCCGGGCTTTGGAGCCTACGGGCATGGATATAGGAGAAGGGGCTATTGGTAGTTTCTTCTCTTTTCATCTAAACGAGCGATTTATCTCTTGGGGATATATTCTAACCACTTCTTTTGTATCTTTCTTTTTTTATGACGGCTGATTTATTTGAAGGGTATATAATCTGCTGAACGACCCAAATATCTTTCCTTTGTTAATTCGTTTATACAGCTACTCCGTTTACCTGCTCAGGAGGCTCCCTGTCGAGCGAGGCTTCACATAAATATTCCTTGGCTACATGTTTGGCGGCCAGTATCACGTGGTAAGTCTTGATTGCCGAGGAACTCGCTGAGCAGGGAAACTGAGTCCGGCTTCTGAGTACGATGTCAGCAATGGTGATACAATAAGATCCGAGCTAGTATTTTATTTATGTATGGTATTAATCTATCACCAGTATAAATAAAGATGAAATTCTCTTATATTTCTCAATTTCACCTGCCGAT
Organism: Morchella sp. 2016-41; assembly: GCA_024713855.1. Classification (NCBI taxonomy): domain Eukaryota; kingdom Fungi; phylum Ascomycota; class Pezizomycetes; order Pezizales; family Morchellaceae; genus Morchella; species Morchella sp. 2016-41. The sequence continues at coordinate 2,869,400 of JAMGZD010000001.1, read as the reverse complement.
TCCCTTTTTTTTTGTTGTTTAAATCATTAATTACCTACCGATTCCTTGAATATCATCGAATTATCTATATATCAGCCATCACATCACGTACTGTTGTAATTACATGTAATATAATTCCGCCACTGCCACTGTTTTTTTAGGCCCATTTTTTTTATGAGCCCCCCCCCCCCCCTCCCTCTCTCAAAAAATAAAATAAAATAAAATAAAACTTACATCAAGCCCAAGCTAGCCTTCAAGAACGTCCGTACCTCTTGGCCTGAAATTGGCAGTTAGCTAGTCATCGCGGAAAACATATTCATCGAGCCTCATATGCATGCAGTAGGCGGGGCAAGAAAAGGTACAATATAATATCCTTACTTACCTATCCTCTAAACCCCTAAACTATATAGTCTTCCTCATTGTCACCAGGAACGTTTTCTATTGGTTGCTTACTATTTCTGTTTTTTTGTTTTTTTTTGTTTAATTCATTAATTACTATTTCTAATATTGATTGCATATCACTCATTACACAAATAACTACTCCCGAGATGGAAGGGAACTGGCATTAAAAGGCGTGTAGCCAGCTATTGCAATGAATAAATACTGTATACCAGAACAAACACCGACAGAACTACAGCTGTACTCTTATATATCAAGGTTGAATTTCCCTGATAGCATTTTATCATCAACTACACGTACTTATATCATTAACGCTACCCATATTTGGATGACTTAGAGTGCATACTAGAGCTAATAAATCACGAATTATCTATAAGGAGACGGAAATGAGGTTTAGTGCGTGTCTGTACGTTTGGATGACCCAACAATCCAGAATGACAATAATAATCTAAGAAATTACTATCGCAGTATCGCCCATACCTTCATTTCCTCACTATATTTTGGCGGCTGGAGGCCGCACTCCGCTTGTACCCATAATTATATGTGTATAAGGGTTCGTGACCAGGTTATAAAGGTATTTATTTGTCTTATAAGGGTGCACGCCCTATAAAAGTAAAGCATCTTTGAACCATTTTTGTATTCTTATAAGGAGATGATACCGTAGGCCTATTTACACGATAAACCTCTAGTTTAAATTAAGGATGGTGCAGAGTACTTGCGTGAAATTAACTTGAAGTGTTATCCCAACTGCGCTGGCAACCACCCAACCACACCAAACTTGAGACCCTATAAAACCACAACCAATAGCTAAAATCAAGTATAGTTATTTTATACTCAAAATTGATTATCTCCTGCTTTTATTAGCTATATATATGGTGGTGGTTGGTGGGCCGAAGGGAATTGTGAGGTTGGTGGTTGCTAATATCGCGAGAGACGTAAGCATATACTAAAAAGATTATTCTGTGTACATTATGGGTAAGAGTCGCGGCGGGAGGATGTACTGGGAGTATCTTAAAATAGATGGTTTAAGTGGGTGATCTTTTAGTACAGTACTAAAAAAGGGGATGTAATATGTACGGAATTGTGATTCTGCTAGGTGCGGCACTGGTTCCACCCGTTTTTTTGGTATACGTACTGTATAACAGAAAGTAGATTTTGATCACTACATGTACCCGTGCACGTGGGATAGCTTCAACTTGAGGAAAATGCAAATTCTTTAATAATTACCTATCCGCTAATAAATATATGTAGTCAGCGTATATGAGTACTGGCCTGCTGGCTTACACAGTTCATTGCACTAAGGCGAAAAAAAAGTGATGACGTTTCCGTATAATGAGGATCGACCACCAAATCTCGGTTATCATCAGAAATCACTCGATCATATTTATATACATGGTGTTACGTACATATACAGCCGCGTTCGCAAAGTTTTGGCACCCTCAGTCTCGAAGCTCATGAGTTTAAATTATGATATCAATAACTGGATAAGAACGACTGCAAAGTAAAATTTATAGATAGGTATTTCTATACTGCTGTATATCACAACACTTTGTATGATCATTCGAGGAAGAGGACCAAAGTATTTTGTTAGCTGCAACCGCGGACGTTTTTACAGGGTGCCAAAACTTTGCGGACGTAGCTATACATGTATGTGTCCCCCCCCCCCCCCAGTGATAGCATCAATGGAATCGTAGTAGATCTCTATTGGTGCAGACATGGTGATAGGCCGGTTTTCGGACGCGCGGTTATACTATGTAGGTACATGTAGTGTTTGCTCGGTCCTAGACCACACATATAAGTATTTCCACCCAAGTTACATGTAGCTTCCACGCCCGCAAACCAAAATAAATCTTTCTACCTTTGCTTACATGTACTTATGTAGGGTCTCTCTGCCACTACTTTAATTTTTGCAAAGATAGTAACAAACTCGAATGATTCAATCAAAATCTTTCAAAACATCTTCAAGTGAGCTTCACTTATGTAGAGAAACGACAGATAATGCATGAGAGAGATTTTCCAATGTCTCATTCGTCCAAGGGATATGGCCATCAAACGATACATTGAGGAATCATGCAACAAAATCTGGCATAAACATAAATACAAATCCCGCAAATTCGGAATTCATAAATCGGCTAATTGCTATAATAGACGCAGTGGGTCCGTTTTCATTCATTGGTGGTCTATCTTTGAAGTATAGCTCATTACCGCCATAGATGACGAATTCAGTTGAGGTTGATTTAAAGTTCTTAGCGTGTACTAGTACACCTCCCCGTTTAATTTAGTGGCTTGTCAAGTTAAGCAATAACTTAAGCGATTTTAAGCCTCACTCCCAACACCAAACGCCCAACATCTATATATTCGGAAAACCAACCCCTCGAGACCTCAAATCATGGCGCGCCCCCAACAGCCCCAATTTCAAAACTCTCACCAGGAGCTTTCCCTTTACTCTCACATCACTTCATTGCGACAGCCTCAGATTCTCCGCATCATCTCCGGCATCACTGGCATGCTTCCCGACACTTCACTGCACCACACCCTCGTCTTCAAGCCCAAACGGCCCAAACAACTTGGACCCGGTGGAAGCACAGAGCTGTACTACGTGCACCTTGTTTCCAGGATTGACGAGACACAGGAGGCAGAGGGGAAGAGCTATGATGTGCGGAAACAGAAGTGGACGATGACGCTGGAGGATATACCGGAGCCGACACGGAAGCCGGTGACTAGTAGGAGTGTGTTGAGCTCAGACATCAGCGAGGGTGATGCTGTTGCTTTTATGGAGAGTTTGGGATATACGTGAGTTTAGGTACCTGTAGGCGAGGTGTGCTTCAATCAAGATATTAATAGAAGTGGACTATAGATTCCAGGCAGCGTATTTCACGAAGTCAGAACGGCTGGTTCACAATAACGTCATTATTAAGTTGACACAGATATTAATTCCACCAAACCCTCCGGCTCAGGACAATACAGTCACGCCTTCGGCAGATGAGATGTTAGGAAACCCATTCCCGGTCTCAGCTCTAACGCCGCTCGACCCGGCCAAATCGTGGATTTTGAAGGCGAGTGTACGAGTTCAGAGTAACCAAGACGTAGAGAATCTCAATGTTGGAGCGAATGAGCTGAAGGGGTTCAAAGAACTCATGAAGGGGATGTGTGACTTGGAGGCTGCAGAGAGGTTGGCTTTAGATACCAGGGTGAGGTAATCAATTAGAGACTAGTAATTCACTTTTTATGCATTAAAACGATCGAAGTCACCAACAATAACATTTGTATAATATCTTGAGATGATGGGCCCTATACACTTAATAGCCCACATGCAGTGTGGTAGATTGCCTATAAAAACCTACCAGAAAGTGCATCTACTATATATGTTTATACCTGAAGGGTTCCTAGTAAGCATGCCGCCCCATACCGAGGTAGTTTACAGATATTTCCAGATAATTGTGGGTAATTTGCTATATCGGTAGAGAGTTGGTGGAAGATCCTAGCTAAAGACTTGGCATCGGTTTCCTATGTATGTAGTTGAAACCGCAATGCCTCATCATTCGTCTCGCCTATTGCTCCACTAATCTACCCTAAATTCACTGGCCAGATACGATTGCCAAAGATCATTGAGATATAAAGTTTGAAAAAAAGTCTAGAATTACAACAAAGACTAAAGACTCTGGTATAGTAGCCCTAACAAGCCCCACTCGCTCCCTCTATCCCCTAGGTTATAAAAAACCAATCTTAACACGTCCCCCCCTCCGTTCCCCCCTTTAAAATTTTCAAAAAGCTCTGCACGACAGATATTGCCATAACGCAGACCCCAAAGACGACTGTTGCACCAGCAACATACGTCTTCCAGCTCCTTGTCGCGAGCTTCATATAGCACAGCGGTGGCAGTATATACGCTAGTGCACATGCGCTCGTGGCACCAATCAACTCAAACACAACACCCAGATCGCATGTAAGAAGCGACAGTACCATCGCAGAGACAACGTGTGAGGTCCCGAAGATGAGATGACGCTTCATACTGAAGTGAGCGTCGGGGAAAAAATAGGTTTCTACTACTTCTCGACATACAAAGGCTTCCAGCGGGAGCGTGGTTAGCATGTTGAGCCCAAAACAGCTATGTTTTCATTGTTAGTATAGGCTCATATAAACCTTTATATCAGTGAGGGAGACAGACAAACGCGCAATGTTAACCATGACGTTGTTGGAAGGGAAGTTGTTGAGGACATTGCCTTGGGTTTTGTCACCGAATGTGAGGAAGCCGCAGACAGCCATAAGAAGACAGGCAACCATGGAGATTCCCGTGGAGTAGTGGGTTACTTGCGCAAAACGATCCAGAGTAGGTGTTTTGAGAGATCCATAGATCAGGAGCGAGTTATGGTGGCATACAAATGCTGGGTGGACCATCTGTTAGATATGACTCATTTGACTCGGGGGAATGGTGGAGAACAAACCGAATGAAATGACACCAATGGCTTGGAATACCCCATCATTGATTAGAAGCATGTCTTTCCCAAGCTTGCCTTTCATATCTTCGGGTACGGTGAAACCTTGTGTTATCACTGTCAAGACAATGATGAGCATTGATATGAGTGCTAGAGTCGACGCTTTCGCAAGCTTTGCAATATCGCGGTACCAGCTCAATGGGTAGGATACTGTAAGTATAAAGATCACAATACATGCTCTTCGATTCGTGAATATACTGAGTATAACATTGGAATCTGCAGATGGGAAGAGCGCATATATAACGTGTGGAATTGTGTCGCCAACTATTATACAGAAGGCTATCATGCCTCCAAAGGCGCTAATAAGAATTATTAGAGGTTGGACTTGAATTTAGGCAGTAAGCCCGGAACTTAGGTGGGAACATGTTTTGCAGTAGATGCAGGTACTTACAACGCCCACTGTGCAACCTAAAGGAGAGAATTAGCTTTGTGCTTATTACATGTCCTGTACCACACTACAATTATTACTAGGAAACTACATGTAAAACTTACAGAAATCGCAATCAAGCCGGGTCTTCCAAAACAAGCACTGACGGTAGCTTGAAATGACTTTGTGCCACTGAGTTTGGAGTTTATTACTATTAAGTTGATTGTCCAATCGACCTATGCATATCGTCAGCTGCAGCCCTATCGCCTGTGCGGAGAAACCAATGCAATGCAAGATTCTAGCGTAGGCGCCATAGTGTACCTACCGTTATCGTCAATCCCACTAACAAGAATATACCCATTCCAAGCCCAGCTTGCCGAAATGCATATGGTTGTCCTATATCCCGGAGTATTTGTTAGTACGCGCGTCCCAAGTTCCTGGCATTGCGCGCGCGCGGGTGCCAATAGATGTAAGCTTGCCTACCAATGATACCCGCGCCAATGATACTATTGGCCATATTCATGAACGCCATCTTCATACCGCTCTTTGGGCGTGCATCCTCCAGAAGCTCCCCGAACTCAAACTGCGAAGTTGGCCTGCGACCTAGCAATCCTTCGTCCTCATCGTCACTGTGGAGATAATCCTCCTCTGCCGTCCAGTGATCTCCTGTCGCCTCATCCTGGTCATCACCAGGAGTCTCATCTAGAGCAAACCGGACCGTCCGGTTAGGTGTACGCGGGACTGGCTGCAGTGGCGGCACTGGTGAACGACTAGGCGCGGGAGCTTCGGGGGTGACAATTAAATCGTCCGACGAGTGATCCGATGATAGAGCAGAAGAGAGAATTGAGTCATTGGAGCTACGCCTTGCGGGGCGGGAGCTATTGGCAGTGGTAGTGCTAATTAGTGTGGAGGGAGTGGACATTTCAGGTTTAAGGCATAGTTAGTTGTTCAGATGGGGGGTGGGAACTCTGGTTTGGTTCCTTTGATCGGCAGCCGCCGTCCCGTCACCGGATCTGCAGGGTTCTTTGGTTTCCGGGAAAGCCACAAAAGCCTCAACTACAAACATAGAAGATCACTCGCTTGAAAGAATGCTCTTCTGCGAGGAGGGGGAAGATTGACCTCGTTGTCAATTAAAACCAGAAACTAGAAGGGCCTCACTAGTATATTTTGCACGGTCGACAAAGTACCAGATAAGGGAAATGTCTACATAGCGTTTGAATGAAGTGAGGAAAACAGAAATGTATGTAACCAGGGTGTCGGAAAATGATGAATATTCACACGAGGACATCCCAAGGTCAACTTGAGCGCGTAGATTCTCTTGCTGGTGAAAGAATAAAAAGAATGTCTGTCATTAATGTTTTCTGGTTTTTTTTATACTATATATTCTCGTCTTGGAAGTGGATATTTTATTTCCAAACACAGGCCAATCTGGGTGCGGGTGAGAGCATGATCGATCTTCCAGGTTGGTGGTTTACCGTTAGCTCGAAAAAATAATGTAGGCCATTCTGACCCGGTTCCTACTGTAGATATGATGTATGTGCACCTGGGGGAGCATATTGCGAATTTCAAAATTAACCGGACACTCTGTATTAAAACCTGGGGTAATATGTACAAGCATAGAGAGAATCACAGATATAACACCTCATGGCCTTTTTCAGCTGTGGTTGTGTCCGTTCTGCTTAACCAGCCATACAAACCATGTTTTTACACCAATGGGTTTACAGTACGAACACAGAACAACAATAACGTCCCCCAACTCCCGAGGCCGCTTTCTAAACAATCATAAGGTAATCACGAGATCTCTAGGGATGGCAGAATTCTAAAATATAAACGTTTTAGCGCAGTGTCGTTGGTAAATACTACGCAAGGACACTTATGGGAAAAGCTTCTAATTGGATGATAAGTCTCGTTTCCGGCCAAGGAAGTAACCTCAAGGATCGTTAACAGCATACCGCGCGTGAGGCGGACAGTCGCCTCACGCGCGGTATGGCCTCACGCTACGAATACTGCCACTTAACGAACAGGGGACTTTGGGCCAATAGAAATTAAAAGGACTAGAGATCTCTTAGCTTAGCGGTTGCATGACTGTTTGTTTCCATACTTGGAATCCTTGTTCGTCAAGTGGCAGTATTCGTCAAGAGACTATAAAAGACTATCCCCTGGATGTATGAGACATTGGGGAAATCTCTCTCATGCATTAGCATGGCCTATCCAGGAAATGATTAACTGAGGTAATGCGGCGAACTGCGAACTTTATGGCACCGTTAAGTATTCTAAAAACCGACAAAAGCAGCAAACTCCTTACCCGGACGTTTTCTCACCCAAATTCAAGATCACATGACGTTTATGCATGAGAGAGACTTTCCCAATGTCTCATACATCCAGGGGATACATGTATGTGTGTACCTACAGAGTCTGGTAGAATTAATGCGAAAGTCAGCGCTAAAGGTGTGGATTTCTTGGTCAGTGCTCACAGCAGAAATCCCTTTAAGGGCCAATAGGACTATCGGGCCACGGAAACCCACTTTCGCAATAATGTTACCACCCTCTGTATATATAAAGCCCGAATCCGTAAATTTCATCGGTTTAACTTTAGACATATATATATTTCTCTATAGTAAAGCGCCAATAGTCAGCAGCTTCCTAAATTGTTCCATCCATTGATTTACGGGGCTACATGCAATTCGTGGGTTGATGATGATGGGTGCGTAAATGAGTAGTTCATGAATTTCCGTTTTTTTATTTTTTGAATTCTACACAATACTTTTTGTTGGCCCAACAAAGCACATACAAACCAAAAGGAAATCAATATAAAGGAAGGAAGAAGAAGAAGTAAAAGGACTACATAATAATGCAAAAAAAAAAAAAGTAGATCAAGAAATAAGAGACAAACCACATGAAGAGAGGGAGAGAAAAAAATGAAAAGAGAAAAACCAAGATACAGTTCGAGAGTATACTACAAGAGCAAGCCATCCAGCACCACCTGAGAAATTTTAACTCCTTCCACTCGCCGGTCCGTTCGTGCTTCTTATATTTATTCCGACTTGCTCTTCTTCTTCCCATCTTTGTCTTTCTTACTCTTCTTCTTGTCGACTTCGCCATCGGTCTCAGCTTCTTTCCGTCTCTTCTTGCTGGACTTGTCTTCTTTCTTCTCCTTCTTCGCCTTCTTCTCCTCCTTCTTTGCCTTTTTCTCGGCCTTTTTCTCGGCCTTCTTCTTTGCCTCCTCGTCCGTCTCCTTGTCTTCCGATGACTCGGCAGCAGGGGTAGGTGCCGAAGGAAGAACGGCAACGATCGTCTCCCACTTCTTCCCCTTCTTCTTGCTCTTACTTGTTTCGGCCTCATCCTCGGAGTCCTCGGAGTCAGTGTCCATCTCTACATCGTCTTTAATGGCCTTGACAGCAGCCTCGGCGACAGCCTGTGCGGCAGATGGTGCATCCTCCATAACGGCATCAGCATCAGGGTTGTACTTCTTAGCCTCTTTGATCTCCCACTTGCCAGGTTGCCTAGCGCCACCGACAGGAGTGGCATTGGCATTCGCACCACGAGGAACAAGCGGCTTGCCCTCAAGTTTGCGGACACGATTCTCAACCTGGGCGCGCATGGCAAGACCAAGGGCAGCAGACTCATCCTTGTCCTCAGTGAGAGCGTCAACTCTCAAACCAAGAGTGGTCTTAGTTGCGAGCATACGGGCGATCTTGCCCTTGTTCTTCCCAGTCGATTGACCAATGAGGGAAGCGTGGTAGATCAAACCATACTTAGGAGTATCGTGCTTGGTTTTCAACGCTCTGAAGAGCGCCTTCTCGGCGCCAAGAATCTGGACAGTTGAGGCGGGTGATTTTGCAAGGTTCATCAGAGAACCAGCGTGGGCAATGAGACGAGCCCCGACAAGTTCTCCGACAAGAACAGTCAAATTAGGTGCAATAGCTGACATACGGGCTGACAAGTAGGATGACAATTGCTGTCTGTACTCGGTGAATGAGATGACCTGCTCAGCAAGAAGGGTAATATTGTTCAAATCCTCATTGGTGATCTCAGTGCCCATAGAAACCTCGGCTGCAGCCTTGAGGGCGGTTTCAATCTCCTCGGGGAGAATTTCCGAGAGGTCGGTCGTAGAAGCCGAGGATCTCATGCCCATGGTCTTGATTACTTTGGCGTATGCCAAGTTGTCGTTGATGATTTTGCCCATTTCTGGGAAATGCCATCCGTACCATTCCTTGACACGCATAGCGTAGATGTTGAGCTCTTTATCGAGATCATCGAGAAGGGCGATCGCCTGAACGATCATGGTGTCGACCTTATCAGGACTAAACTTGAGCTTGTGGCGTGACAGGGAGTGGGAGAGACCCAGTGACATGGTGGAGATATCTGAGGGTGTGAGACCGGGAATGAGCGCGGTGAGGTGCTCGCGGATCGCTCGGTACAGGTCATGGGTGCTGGAATCAGATATGATGGTGAATGAAAGACCGGGGAGCTTATTGATAGCAATTCCTGCAACATGTTAGGATACTGCCAAAATTACAGATCGAAATGAAACCAAAAGTGGAAAGGTGGAAAGGTGGGGTGGGGGATGGTAAAACATACCCAATTTAGGGTCAGCGACAACGAGTGAAGCCTTTTTCTCATCCTTGACCGATTCCAAAAGGTTTGAGAGCATAGGTGAAACTTTGTTCTCTACAATTGCAGTTACTTCTTCTAGCGCAGTAGCAGCACTATCGAACTTTGCGAATTGCTTCAACTTCAACCTTTAGATAAATTGAGACGTCAGCCATTGTTCTCGCCTTAATTGGTCCTCATATGCATTGAGAGTATATATACTCCCATATCATAAAGCCAAACAGCAGAGAGAAACATACAGTCCAGCAGCACCCTCAGGTGTGCTCATCTCGCCGGCAAGGTCATTCTTCTTTAACAATTTCTTGTCCTTAGCCTTGAAAAGAGCATAACCAGCACTGGTTTCGGTAAGAATTAAGAAAGTCATTGTCTCGTCTGCCCTCGTGGGTGGGGTGATTGATTAACACGAGGTTTGAGCGTTGTGATTGAAGTTAATTGGAAGAGGTTGAGGAAGGGACTTTGCAGGTGTAGACGGGCACACTTTTTTTTTTTTGCAGAAGAACTTTTTTCCTAGGTTGTTGTTGAGCACCTAACAATAGCTTTGTTTGTGCGGCTGTCGTGCGTCGATCTTGGCAGGGCACGACAATCCCTGGGTCACGTCCCCCGGACCTGGAAACAAAGATACACGGAGAGTTGGATGCCCACGGGGAATGTAGGTACGGGAATATTCATACTCACGCGCTTGTTTCTTACCGAGTAAATACGAAGATCTGCCAGCTCCCGTCGGGACCTAGAATCCCAACCCACGGAAACAAAACAAAACATTATAGTTCATTTCCCCAGGCCCCATATGTGCGGAACCATCAGCCGCGAGAGGCACCAGGACGGAGCCGATTACCATGGTTGACTTGATTTACAATGCACCGAATGCACCGTACCGGGATGACAATATATACAATGGAGGAAACTAAGGTTTAATCGTCTCATCCCTGGTAACTACAACTCCAACCCGAAAACCAAAATGGATTCCCATATGTCGGGTTCGTCCCGGCCCTTAAGTTTTTAAGATGGTTGTCTGAGACACTTTCCCCTAGTTCATTGTGAGAATGGGCGGTGACTACATGTATGTATGTACATACCAGGGTCTGGGGGGGGGGGGGGGTTGTCCATTTCAGGGACTAGGAACGCATGCGCTCAGTGCACATCAAACATTTGCACATCCCACTGAAGTTTACTCAAGACGTCAAATACCTATACCAGATACATGTATCAATTCGAGTGATGCAACTTGACCGAGTCTGCTTGCCAGAATTGGTTGGTCGGAGGTCCTGGATCAGATTTTGAAAAAACCATTCGGAGACCATTCCAACATAGGGTAAAGGTTCGGCAAGAAGATAAAATCAGCACAGACATATCAGATGAGCCATGAATGGACTAAATATTGTGGAAACGTCTACGACTTGACAACGACAATATAGATGGCGTACAAATCTGAATCACCAACTAAGGAGTTTGGATCTGTGCGGTTATACGGTAAGACCGGAGCTGTCATCCGTCCAGTTGACATGTCTGGTTTGAAATTACCAGCTTGGGCTCCATGTGTAACGTTAAGGCTTTTCTCATATCGCCCTTTCTTTCATAGGCTGGGGAGCCTGAACTGGGTGTGCTCTGAGCTCATCGGTAAAGACGCCGCGAGATAAACGAATGTTCCATGTCCGACATTAAGACATGTGGGAGATAGTAGACATGGGACCGCTCTTGGACCTCTGTTTGGCTTCATTGAGACTCACCACCTCAACCATGGCCCTCACCATTTCTGTGATATTCCATTTCTACTAGTAAAGGGTTCACTCGGACCCATTGATGACCTTTGAAGGATCCGCTATTGCCGAGCCAGAGATGTAGACAGTTCGTCCCTAGTCTCATGATATTCTAAGGCATTATAACCGGTGATGTGGTTCATCTATACTGCCTGAGATCTAAGTTCTATCTATCCGTTCCGGCAGGCTTTTCTTTCTTTCACGGGGCCCCGGAAGCCCTAAATCGCCTCATGAGAATGCGAATACATGTAGTGGCATCTCCAGATATATGCTCGCCCAGACTCGTTAATGACCTTCTATATCGAGCCTAGAGTACTCTTTTAGACGATATCTAGTATTGACAATATAATAGAAATTATCAAATAGATGGACTCGATAATTTGAAGCCCTGATCTCGACAGATCAACCTGAATTTAATATGGCGCCAACGGTCGATCTCATAGAGTGGGGTCCGAGGAGCAAATCTTGTTCCAGGGACACGAGTATCGCGTGCTGTTGCGACATGAAAACACTGGGTCACATACCAAGTAACAGGACTTCCATTACTCAGAATCAGTCACCCGGACCAATTAACGACCTAGGCTAATAAGTCAAGCGGTTCCTCCTATGTACCAGTTTCTCGGCACATGAAGCGTCCGTTGAATGATTGGCTAAGAAACAAATATATACGTCTCAGTTACTCAAGAGCTCAGCTAGCTGTAGAAAATTAGCTTAGACCACAATGATAGGCTAACCCGGATCTTTATATTGTACCGGTGGGATATCTTGAGAATCATGCTAGAAGGTACATATTGCTTATTTGATGCACTGGGCGTGGGCTAGGTGGATGTCTGGGTTGCGTGTACTCCAAGAAGATTTGCCGAGTGATATAATGTGACCCAGTATTGCAATAATAATATCAGGTCGTGTTCACGGCCACCGAAAGTATTTTAGCATGTGAAGCTGTGCTCTAGGTACCTAGAATGACAGGCATGCCATAGCGCGTAAATATTGTGCTCTGGGATCTAACCTTTCCTGGGAAAGAGGCTGGGTGCAACAGAATCATCAAATACAGCTCTATAGGCAAGCCAGTGTTACGAAGTCAATGGAAAACCCGCGAAAATGCATTTTTATACAGACAGTAAAAACCAAGGCTAGCAAAGATTTGACGAAACGAACTCCCCCATTTTCTTGGTATATTTAGGTTGATGATGAGAAGGCGAGATTGATCTGGGCGACCCAACCAGGTGGAAAACGAGAACCCAATTATCTATTTTCCATAGCTGAACAGAAGAAGAACCCCAACCACGCAACCTTCCCACCACACCCGAGAACCAAACCCAACTTTTGAATTGTAGTTTATTTTAATTTGCGTTCCAGACCGTTTATTTCTTATCCTTGCTGACCTTCTTTCCGTGGGTTCCCCGTACCTCCTTGGCCTTGTTCTTGCGCTGCTTGCCTGTGTTTTGAAAACGCCATCGATCAGCACCCTCACCACATACAACATGGAAATAAAAGGAACATACGTTGCTGACGAGACGGCTTCTCGATCTTGGTGGCATCACCGTAACGGACAAGGCGGTAGTGGGGCTCGAATTTCTTCAGAGCGTCGTGGGAGTCGTAGATCAAGGCGAAGCCAGTGGACTTTCCGCCACCGAACTGGGTGCGGAATCCGAAGACGGAGACCTGGTTCTTCTCGGCCTTGTAGAGCTCAGCAAGCTTAGAGCGAAGATCATCTTTGGAGACATTGGGTCGGTTGGGGTGGAGAACATCACTATTGAGTAAGTGGCTAGGTCAGTTTCAATCTCAATATTTCGCGATGTCTAAAAAATCCTTCAATATCTCGGCCCAAGCCAATTTCCAGCTTCACATCCACCCGATGACCGTTCCAATCTTTCATTTCCTTTCTTCCCGCTCTTTACCGATAACGCTTTCCCGGCACGCAAACAAAGGTAGTAAGTGGGATAACATACACCACCATCTGTTTCCTTCCCAGAAGGGCGTTCCTCAGGAACTTGCGGGTCCTCAAAGTGACAGGGTCGGCCATGTTAAATTTTCGGAAATTTACTGAACTTCGTTGAAACCGGCTTGGTTATCGGGAAGGGCGTCGAGGGATATTGTCGTGGTCGTCGTCGGTGCAGAAATTTGGTGGTATTCACAAACCAATTCGCCTAGCTGGACAAGTTGCCAGTGCATAATTTGTGTGAGCTAGTGACTGCTGTCTTTGATTTGTGGTTACCCGGCATGCTAGGTTTCTACCCTAAGAAAACCTGACCCTGATCCGTCCTGCCCGAAATAGCAGCCCAAATGCAGCCCCTAACCTTGCATTTAGATGATAATGGTGGTCTTAAACTTTGCGAACACACCCGCCTTTTCAGGTTCTGTATTATTATCGTGTATAATAATCTCTTTTGGGGATTTGGGTCCGAAGGGCTTTTGGTTACATCTCCATCCACCGCTTGGGGATTTCTGTTGGTTCGACGATCGACGTGGGGTGATTTTTCACTCCATCCATCTGAATCAAATTTGTAGAGTAGAGGTGTTCGACGGTGGAGTTATAGTTACTGAATCACCATTCAGCTCTCTTTCCTCTGTTGACCCATGTGATAGGAAGGTAGAGAAGTGCCTAAATAGGATTTTCTCTTTAGGACTGGGTCATAGATACGAAAAGGAGACCGAAAAAACAAAAGTAGGTACGTCCGTCCCATCGGTAATTGTCCACATCTCGATCTCGATCCTAGCATAGGTGGTTTTCAGGGTTATTGATAGTAGAAACAAGGGCCTACCCGCTCGCTCGGCAATCCTTCTCAGATACTGTGCTTGTTGCTGCAGGCAGGCTGAGGCTTGTGTACGGAAGGACATAGGGTTATGTTCAACAGATGAGCCATTAAAAGAAATAGATACATGTACCTACTCTAGAGTAGGTACTCTACATAGAACCCCCCCCACCCCCGGCTGCTGCGGCGCACAATTATCTGGATCCGTCAAGGGCGCTGAGGCCTCTCATCTGAAAAATTGTCGTTCGTAGGGCAAAATAATCCCTGTCAACACCTCATATACATACGCGACGAATCCAGCGACAATACTGTGCAGCATCTGCCATCTGTCCCCTCCACCCCGGTTCTAAATAATAACCCATCTTCCCCCACAGAGAAGCTCATCACCTAATTACAGTAGTTGAGCCAACACCACCATACAATGGCCGAACCTCCACCATCACCTGCCCCAACACTCTTCCGCGAGTCTTTCCAATCTCCAGCTGATCTTCCAAGCGGCTGTAAGTATCCCTCTGGTCTACTCGAGCCCCATCTCCAACTTGCCTCTTCTAAGACCAAGTCTTCCGCAGACAATTCTTCCAACGACGACCATTTCTCAGACGCGCAAGAGGGCCGCGAGTCAGAAATGAGCGACTCAGATACCACGCCATCTCCCACGATACCCACACCGCCTACGTATATGTCCAAGTTAGGCGAAGCTCTTGGGACAGAACCTTTCGAAGATCTCTCGGACGAGGACACAAGAGTGCCTGATGGGGCCGAGACCCCCAAGAAGCGTAGATCAATGAGCATCACCATACCCGGAGCATTCGGTGGAAGTGACTGCGATGCCGATGACGACAACGTGGAATCAACTCCCGAAACGCCAAGATCAGGTGTTCCGATCACTACTTTAGAAAGAACCGATAACATTTCCGGTGACGGGAAAGTAACAGTGGCGGAAACGATGAAGGAGAGATTAGCCGATTTACAACCCCATGTGGACCGGTCTCCTAGTCCGATACCTACAATGGTCGTACAAAGAATCGAGGAGGATAAGCCATATCATGGGGAGGTCCCCGGCACAGAAGCATACGAGAAACGAGCAGCGGATGCTCAACCGGATATTATTGTACGATGGAACGAAGAGGAAGATCGGATCACAAGAAGAGTACAGACCCAACGTGAGAAAATCGAGAAGATGGTCCAGGATGGCGGGACGCCAGTTGTGGTCCCTTTACATGGAAGGGCAAGAAGTATGAGCCCAGGTGTGGATAAGGTTGAAGAGGCACTATCGAGCCCAGTATATCCACGAGCACGAAGTGCAAGCTCGGGTTTTGGGAATATGGATTCAATGGGAGAAAGAGAAGCAATGACTGGCGATGAAAGCACTGTTGTTGTGAGTGGTGGCTTTTTGGAGATGCCAGTATCCAAAACCTCACTTACAGTCGACCTCGATGCAGCTGAGAACGACATTCCTAATACATCTGCACTCTCCCCTACATTTTCTACGGGCTTTGAGGAGCATGCTCCTCCTCTACGGCGAAAATCGTCTGCGGCCTCACGTAAGAGTCGAAAGTCTACCCTGCCATCTCCAGCCACTCCTTCTGCAGACTTTGGGGATTTCCGAGAGAATGAAGGAGCAGATGATGATTTTGGAGATGATGACTTCGATGATTTCGGCGAAGTGGTAGAGGGGGAGGAGTTTGACGATTTTGAGGGGTTTGGCGAAACTACAACCGATTTTGGGTCTGTACCTATAGAAACTCCGCAGCCCACCCAGAAACCCCCCGCACCGGCAAATTCAGTGCTTTCCGTTCCAGTACTGGACCACAAAGAGCTCGGCGGAGCGGAAGCAATTATCAAAGCTGTTTCCGAGTCATTGGAGATCATGTTCCCGACAGGCAAGAAAACCAAGCTCGCGCCAGTAGAGGATAGCTGTTTCCTCACGGAAAGAAGGTAAAATCTATTAATCTTACATGTCCTTATATGAGCACACATACTAATTTGTGTCACAGTTTATCACTTTGGAACCAACTTGTCGCCCCACCACCTTTACAACCCCCTAACTGGAAAATCTCTCGTATCCGTCGTCTCTTCCTCGTCTCACTCGGTGTGCCTGTCGATCTTGATGAAATTCTCCCTGCAGAAACGAAACAGAAAAAGCTTGTCCTCCCATCCATCAATACTCTCCGTCGCTCCTCGGGTGACGATGGTCACAGGTCTCGTTCGAGCTCTCAGTCAAGATCATCACGTCCTTCTTCGCGTGCAAGGAAGGCTGCGGCGGATGATAAGAGTAAAAACGGAGGGATTGGACCTGAATCTCTTGACGTTCCGAGTGCCAGGATATTATGTAGTACGAGCGACGTAGCATTGAGTGGATTGACAGTGGAAGAGCTTCATGAGCATTTGAAGGAATTGGAGAAAGTCACACAGGTTGCCGGCGATGTGCTTACATATTGGCTCAGGAAGCGCGAGAGTGCAATTGGCGACAAGGAGACTTTTGAAACGGTCATTGAGAGTCTTGTGGGATATGCGAGGAAGAAGAGGCAGAATGGTTAAGTGCCTTCTCAAAAGGCTATCATTATCATGCATTTAATCATCTACATAATTTTTTTGGGGGGGGGATTGTTTGCTTTATTTTCTGTCTTTTTGCGGGTGTGCTCTAGGGGAAGGAAGGGAAGTATACTGGGCTAGGAGTTTTATTTTTATTTTAAAAATGGGTTCAAGGGCGCAGGATACTATATGATATGGGAAGATTTCTAGATTCCTTCATTTAAGT
This sequence comes from Morchella sp. 2016-41, assembly GCA_024713855.1. NCBI lineage: Eukaryota > Fungi > Ascomycota > Pezizomycetes > Pezizales > Morchellaceae > Morchella > Morchella sp. 2016-41. The sequence continues at coordinate 2,852,271 of JAMGZD010000001.1, read as the reverse complement.
TGGGAAGGCTTTTTGTTTGTCTGTTTTTGGAGGGGACTTTGGGTAATGATGCTGCTGGTGCCCCTGACTACTATCAGTGGACTTGGCATAGCAAGAGGTGGGACTTGATTATGAGGTCATAGCCCTAATATATTTACATGTATGTAACTTAATAACTATCAATTATGGAGAAGATCCGCTTCGTCCTACAGTAGCTTGTGGTCTTTACCGAGGTACTTAACCAAGTCTATACCAAAACCCCCCTCCCCCCCCCAAGTTTCCAGGAATAACCTTAATAGATCATGTCGACACCAACTAGAGTTATCCCTCCCGCTCCAGAGATCTCAGAGGACCCGTTGGCATCGCAGACCATTTGCAGATTGCTTCCGGATGTCCATAAGATAGAGACAAGCTCTGGAGCAACTGTAGTTGCGAGAACCAGGAGTTTGGATAATGCAGAACTACCAGTATTGGTGATGATTCACGGCTATCCGCAATCGTACGTTAATCAAAAGTTCTATAAAGTATAAAACTTATGGAAGGATTATGCTGATACAATAATGGTAGAATGAACATGTAAATATCTTACCCGAGTGTTATGACGGGAACAGAAAGTCTCACTGGTGCAGGTTTCGTTACATAGTAGATCGTCTACCAGAACGGATTCCATTGTTCATACCAGATGTATGTGTGTTCTTCTTTGTATTTTAATCTGCTGATAGTTTTATGAAGATTCCTGGATATGGAGAATCCATTCATTCTTCTTCACCCTTAAACACAGCGGCTTATTCAAAGCGTGCAATCGGAAATATCATTCTCGAAGCTCTCAAAAAGCTCCTCAACACCTCAGAGAGGAAAATTATACTACTTGGACATGACAGGGGTGCAAGGATCATTCATCGTCTAGCTGTTGATGCAGCAGAGGGCTTCCTCCAAGAGAAATATGGATTTGATCTACTAGGAGTCGCTTTATTGGACATCGTTCCGACCATAGTTCAATTTGCATCATTTACGGATCCTGCAGTTGCGGCGGCAACTTTTCACTGGTATTTATTTAGTAGCTGCTGGTACTTATTATTTAAGTTAGAAACAATCTAACCCCTTGGAAACACAGGTCCTTCCTAGCAGCCCCTTCACCGTTGCCCGAGAATATGATCGAGGCGATCGGAGGAGATGTATTCGTTGATAATTTGATAAGAAAATGGACAGGAGTCTCGGGAGAACCGCAGGTATCACTTGGTATTCCTATATACGCTGCATATTTCAAACGACCCTCCGTAATCGCGGCGTCCTGCGCCGACTACCGTGCTGGTGCACTTGTGGACGCACCAGAGCAGGTTATCGATCAGAAGGAGGGTCGGAAGATTAATTGCCCGACATATGTTTTATATAGCGAGGGTTACTTGGGGAGTCGGTATGAAGTAGAGAAAGTATGGAATGATTGGGTTAACGGAAGTAAGGGGTTATTGAGTACAAAAGGGGTCGGGAATGGGGTGGGCCATTTTTTGTGCGAAGAGGCACCAGAAGAGGTGACGAATGGCTTATTGGGATGGATCAAGAAATACCTAGGAGTAAAAGTTTAGGCTGAGAGCGAGAGGCGTGGTTCATGAAATGTCACTCAATTTCTATGTATGTACAGAATAAGAGACGATTGAACGGGCGTTTATTTTTTTTTACTCATAATGTACCTATATGCTCTATATTAATACGTGTTCGGCCAATAAGGAAGGGGTGGGACTACAAGAATATGTTTTCTCGAGTGTAAGTTTCATGGTCTGTGTCATGTTGGGCGTATTCAGGCTCGTCCTTGATTTCACGGACATTCAGTCTCTTCTTTATCGCTTTCATGAATGCCAAATCCGCCTATTAAACAGTTTCTTAGCATCACAAAAGATCAAAGGTATCGAGAGGTTACTTGCCCGTCTTCTCTTCTTGAAGCAGAAGAATACAATTGTATCATCTCCCACTAAATCTACTCTAATCACCAATAAGCATTTGTGTTTGACGACCTATCTATATTATAGGATATCCACTTACAAGGTTTTTTCTAACAGAGGGAACGCAGGTTCGTAATAAACCTAAATAATACAAAAAGTGTTAACCACAGCTAGAAGCTAGGTTACACAGTTTCATGAGATCATACGTACGCAGTCTGCTGCGAGAACAATGTCCACAGGCTTGTTTGCTATTGCCTCGGGCATGGGTTCGCTCCTGGTACAATAGAATTTAAATCCGCAACTTTGCGTTAGAGGATCCAACTGGCTTACCAGTCTAGTAATTCTACTTTGACTCTGTTCTCGAATCCGTTAAGTTCAACGTTCTTGTGGATTAAATCAATCATAGCATCCATATCCGTGATGAATAATTCGCTATCGTGAAGATCGCATGCAGCTGCAACACCAAGGCTAATAAATTAGTCAGACTTTGCCGGAATTTCTAGTAACAAGTTTAGTGGAGACTGGTGCATGCCTTGTCAATCCACCTCCGGCACCCAGCTCTACAATCCTCTTGCTCCTCAAACCACCATTATCTTTGTATCTTCTCAGAATATATTTCGTTAAGGTTTCTCCCGCGGGCCATATCTGTCCGCCGCATCCCTTTGCAAGATCTTCGTGCAGTTTGATAGGTGAATCAAGGAGGCCGCCAAATGTGGTCTCTGTGATACGAGCTTTTAGCATTGGAGCTGGAGCGACAAGATCTGTCCCAAAGGGCTCAACCTCACTGTCGCTATTGTCGCCGAAGAGATCCATAATAAAGCGGTTGGGTAGAGTGACGGCTGGTGAAGGAGGCGGGGTCAAGAGGACCCCACTAGAGCCTCACCAGAGCCGCAAAGCTTGGCGAGTCTAACATACAGCGAGCGTACAGCTGCGTACTACATGTATGTACCCGGGGGTGCGGAAAGTGATCAATGTCATGAGCGATGACTAAGTGCTTATCGCATCCCTAACCCTACCACTTTGACTACATACATACATGGCGGGGTCAATGCAAGCTCGATCACCGACAGGAGGATTAAACGTAGTTCGAACCACATATTAACAATGGCTGATATAGAACTTTCGAAGCTCGCATTTATTAAGCTACCCTCTAAACAATTAGGCTCGGGCTCGGACATTCTTCTCAACAGAATCAAACAAGTCGAAAAACGGTCGTTCCCATCAAACGAAGCGTTTGATTTCAATACAGAACTCCAGAAAAGGACTACAAATCTATACTGCGCGTTTACCAAAACCGAGAATGAGCCCGAACTGTGCGGCTATATTGTTTACGTGCGTTCTAAGCTAGTCACAAGGATTCATAAGGCCTGTGTTGTGGAAAAGAAAAGAGGTCAGGGTATCGGGAGATGGATGATGGATCTTGTTCTGGTGGACTTGAAGAAGGGTGGGGCCGGAACCGTTGACCTCTGGGTGGATAAAAACAGAGAAATCGCACGAAGGTTATATGAAGCGTGTGGATTTGAGAAAAGAGAGACCGTTGAAGATTATTATTCCGGTGGACGTGATGCTCTCAGAATGGAAATAAACCTATGTGATTGTTAATGATCACAAAATTAAAGTATAATTTAAAATTCCTGTTTTAGAAGTGATCCTCCCTTCAACGTTGATTGTAGAGTACTACATAGTACTACAAAATCGTCTCATCTGTGCTTTGATGCGTAAACACTTAAGTTTTCCTTATGAATTCATCCTTTACCGCATGTTAAAAGTTTCCATTCACAAAATATCATCTACTTTAGAAGCCCAGAAGTCACGGTTTTTTATTTAATTACAAATCATCTCACTATTAAAAATGCATGTGATCAACCCCTTTCTGGTATTGTTAGTCATATATTTGAAGTTATTAAGTTGATGTCCCCATCCGTCAACTACCCCTTGCATCCGCTTATACAACTTCCTCATACCATTCCAACGTCAACATGCCAAATATGCCAATTCTTGAGAATCCATGATTTAGTACCCTTTCTAAATATCAGGTGTAATTTGAAAAGTTAGCGCTCCAGCAATGCGGATCTACTAACGTAAGGGAGATACTGGGTGTCCCTTCGAAAAAACCGTAGTCACTGACAGTCTTGGTTGAAGATTTCTTCGTCCATGAGTTTCTGAATTCTTTCCTGGAACCTATAGTACACTGCCATTCTTTCCTTGTCTTTCAGACCGCCCGCTGGTGCACAATCCAGCGAATTCTTTCTCATATCGAAATACGGATCTCTTGAGTTAGTCTATGAACTCGTGAGATATTTTGACTGGTAGTACATGAGCCCAACATATGCTAACGAGAAGTTAGGATTCTCGTCAATCTCTATAATGGTGGCTTTTGCTATTATCATTCTTTCATACGCCTCTCTTATTGCAGGAGCACCATCAGTTTCCTTCCCAATAAATTCACAAGTACCACCAGTAGCTCGAGTATTGGAAGCGTTTGAGTTCGTGTTCTCACCATGGACCTTTACCTCAAGCGTAAAGCCTATATCATACAATATCACCAACGGGCCTTCATGGCTGATGCTCGACAGCAATTCACGAAGTCTATATGGTACGCCGAAACAAGATAACATTGGATCTTTTGAAGTAGTTATAACTGCGACAGACCTGACAGGGTCAACATCACACCCAGCAACACTCGTTGTGTCGTCGGAGCCGGGTCCAATGCTAGAAAAAAGCATTGATTCTCAACTAAAGAATGCCGGCATGAGAGATGGAAGGGGCGGAATCGTTTTTTTCCCTGGCCAACCGTATGAGTTCTCGTTCTCAATGGATACCTTTGGCCCTCCTGGATCTGTAAAACAATACGAAGCGGTTTCGACAGGAAATACACCTTTGCCGTCGTGGATTAATTTCGATCAAGGACGCCTAAAGTTTTCTGGGGTCACACCTGATTTAACGTCTTTGATTGCCCCGCCACAGTCTTTCGATGTTACTCTAATAGCAACCGACTATCCAGGATTTGCCGGGCCATCCGTATCATTTCAGATGGTTGTTGGGCCCCACCGCATCTATTTCAAAGATACACTGTTTACTGCCAATGCAACTTCCGGAAACCTGTTTAATTATAAGGTACCACGAAATGCTATCTTACTAGACAATGAGCCAATTGGGCTTGAGAACTTGAGTTCGTTATCTGTGACTGGGCCTGATTGGCTTTCATTCGACGCGGCTACCTTCTTGCTTAGTGGAACACCCCCAAAGGGCACGGAATCCGCAACAGTTAATCTCGTGGCTCACGATGTTTTCGGGGGCGAGGCACAAGCAAAGCTCCAAATCAGTGTTACCTCAACGAGAACAACTGATACTATATTTAAGGGACAAATTCCCGATTTCAACACCACCGTCGGAGAGAATTTTGTGTACTCGATTGACCCAAAATCTCTCTCTACCAAAAATATCAAGCTCAGTGTGGAGTATAATCCGGACGTGAACTGGATTACTCTTGATGCTGGAAAATTGCGATTCCAGGGCACAGCGCCGAAAGAACCTATCAAGGTTCAGGTCATCATATCTGCTCAAGTAATTGGAAAACCTTCAGAGTCTCGCAGTTTTTCGTTAAATGTTGACGGAGATGTCGGCGTGGAACCAGTTCCAGCTACTCCAACTAGTATGCCAACTGGAACTACTGCAAGTCAAACAGAAGCCAAAGCGACTTCAAGCTCAGTGGCCCGTACAGGAACACCTAAGGCTAAACCTCCCAAGGGAAAGGCGGATATCAGTTCTGAGGTTTCCGCGAAGCGTAGCCGCAAAAGAACCCTAATAATTGTCCTTGCAACCGTGCTACCTCTTATTGTAGTTTGTAGTTTCCTCTTTATATGGTATTTTGCCACCCGTCGGTCTACAGACTCGAATTCATATTACAGCCGCTCAACAACCCCCATAGGTTCAGAAATCTCTAGGCCCTTTGTACAGCTTCCCCAACCATGGGCGGTCACTTCGAACAACCAAAAAGAATTGGAGACGCCGAGGCGCTTATCGGCCTTTGGATACTTCACGACTGATGGAAGTGGGCGAATATCGAACGGGTTCATGAGTTCAATGATGGGTAATGATGGGACGATCCTGCGCCTGCCTTCGCCACCTATACATACAGCCTTAATCCCTTCCACACCAGAGACACCCGGCGATAGTGGTACAGTTGGAGCCATTAATTTTTCTCAACATCCCGTGAATTGTATCTCGTTCCCCACAGGACCACTATATTCCCTATATCCCGCAGTCGGCCGCTCAAATTCTCGAGGGAAGGGCACACATCCTGCGATTGCAAGATCTAATTCTCGAAGAGAAAACATTGCTCTAGGGAACCACCGAGGATCTAGTTCACGCCCTTGGGGAGCCGATAGCAATGTCCTTAGACGTCGTTCAGGCACATGCGTCAAAGGGAATACCATTGGTCACGGTAAATCCTCATTTGGAGGGCCGCCGGGATATGGTGTCCCGAAACGATCTTGGAAAATGGCAGTAGTTTCGCCTAGCCGCTGGCCTGGAGGTAAAAGATTCAGAGAGAGTAAAGAGACTTTTGAGACTATTTCGACCGAAATTTTCAATCAGGCGCCACAGGTTAGTCAGAAAAATGAAGTTGATCAACCCAGTGTTAGGCTAGTTGATGGATCTCCCGAGGGAGCTGAAAAGGCGAGCCAAGTACGAGCGAGAGGTTCTTCGCCTTTCTTCGCGGGGTCTTCAACAGCATGGAGAAGGGGTTCAAAGGTGCACTCGTCAACTGGAGCTGAGTCGAACGATGGTGACCAAGATGTCATCGATGATGTCATCAAAACAATGATTCGGGAGAATAGCTATACAAAGACTATTGGGACATATTCATCGCTCAATCTCCCGGAGACGCCATTACGAAGATATAACAGTGCTCTCCCATCTCATTTTACGGGCTCATCGTTTATGAATCATCCTAGTAGGGGCTTGACTGCTGAAGAAGATGGCGCTTTCTCCAATGTGGTTGATGAAAGTGGACAAAGGGTCTGGTATCCGAAGCACTCTACTAGAGAAAGCGGTGTTACATCATACAGCCGTGGAGGGTCATCATATTATCCTTATGAGCCATTTGAGTACGGCGTTGCGGTGACCTCTACACGAGCACAGGGGCCAGCCATGCGAAGACCTAGTATTGAAGAAGACCGGCCAACTCGTGTAGTGGGGGAGATGTCTATACCTCCTCTGGTCACACAGCGAGCAAAATTAGTGGACTTCACGAAGAAAAGACCAGTCGGTATCAGTGAAGAGGGGAGTGAGGAGGAAATAAAAGGAAGCTTTCCTGTGGACATGACTTATCTGTAGTATGATCTGGGGTTTATTGTTGGAGTTTTACGTTCTTCCAAATCTCATCCATTCGTTTGAAGTTAACTTACATATATAATGTAAATATTTAGGATTAGGCTGTTTTAGAATGATTTTCTGTAATGATCATGATATCATTCTAATATTTATCTCTAGATATTCTAGAAAATCAAACAACCCTTGAATTTCCGAAAAACGAAAGGGAGCCTTGTATAAAGAAAAGTGATCATCGGTGGATGGAATAAAGAGGCAGTCGACGTTGGGCCGATTTTTGAACTTCTGTATACTAATTTAAGTTTGAGTATACGTAGAGTACATGTACCTACATATTACATGTATGTGTACTTACCAAAAGACCTTGGCGGAACCTTACTAGTATAGGGTTAGGGCTGTCCTTTCCCTCATCTTCCTAATAGGGTTCGAAGACACTTTTTTTTTTAACTCATATCAATTGATTCTAGGTACAATTACTGCATGCAGGCAAAGCCTATGGCATAGGGGTCCGAAGAAACTAACTACATGTATAATGTATATACATGTCATATGTCCCTTAAGCTGTCAATGCTGACCCCCTATAATATGTAGATTTGTACGAAAGATCTATTATTTGATAAGAAAGATAACGGGATCTGTTAGTTAAGCCATACCAAATTTGCTTTTTCTTAGGGATCAGCATTTTCGCGACAGCTTAAGGGATACTCGCGCGGCCACTCAAAGAACTGTGGCGAGCGATCTGGCAGCCAATAAAAGCTTATGTTTTCCAGTATTCAGATCAATTACCTTTTTGTCTGAGCGGCTTCAGCGCGAGTAGGTACGTACAAATACAATCAGAGAATCCCTTATTGTTTCTAATCCTAAACTGTCGTATTTAGCGCGGGGCTTAATTGTATACATAGTAGACTACCGAGGACCGGGGCGTTTGTCGGATCTAATCATATTAAGATGTTGCTCGCTTCGGATCATTGGCGCGCGGATGTCAAATATTAAAGTTGGTAAAGATAGCTGACACAAAGAAACGCCTCCCAGCACTTCGTCAATTTTTACAGGTGAGTGCCGTATGCACATGTACTGTTAGGTTCTGCTATACCTTGTAATACCACTACCATTTCCCGTGCGAGAGTACCAGCACGGCATGGTAGAGACATACCTACATGTACCGGGTGCTTTAGGTACCTCGATATTCTAGGCAGCCATGCGCGGTTTGTGAATCAAGTTTGTTTGAGCTAGAATGGAGCTTTCCCGGCTGATAATGTTAGAGTGAGTTGGTGATAATGTGAATTTGTCTTTGTAGAGGGATCTGGAGCTTGGGATCAATATCGTACCTCCTAGTGTTCTGTAGCCCTATTCTGACTCGTTTTCGAATATCGGGTGCCATATTCTGGACATGAATAGGACGAGTTTTTCTGGCGTCATCGGGAGTTTCATTTGCCCCTCTTTCCGGGTGAACGCTTTTCACTTCTCGTCTCCCCGCGTCACTGATAAGATTATCTCCGCAACAGACCTTTGGTATAGGACTATAAAATTACAGAAGTACACGTACATGTCATTACAGGAGATTAGAATAAATGAATTAGCTTCGCCTTCTTCGACCATTATTGCCTTATCAGCTTTGTCCAGCAGTGCCTTCTTCCTGTATCGCCCCTCTAAGAAGCACGCGACCGAAAAAGAAGTTAAACCCTGAAAATCAGGATCTTCGGGCTTCTTTTTCATACGGTGCCTATGTAGTTTTGTGGCATGCGCACATTGAGGTCTTGTTTTAATTAGCTCGTTACCCGAAAGTTCTTGTTTTCTCTCATTTTTTCGTTGCCTTTCAGACTGGGCGAGGGTCTTTCTGTAGCCGCAGCACAGACTTTGACAAGGCACTCTACCCCTTCTTTCCCCTCCCCCACCATCAACAACCACACAGCGCAACTCGAGGAAAAAGAATAAAGAGCGATTCCATCATCTCTTTAGCCACTACTTCTCTGTTTCACCCACAGGAGGTTTATCATCCATCATATACAGGTTCCTCACACATTGAAAATTACTACCAGCCTTTTCGGGGACCTGGATTGAATCTTTTACTTATCTAAAATTTAAACGAACGACATCATGGGTCAGACTCTTTCGGAGCCAGTAGTAGAGAAGGTACGTCATTTCTAGAGAACGGGGCGAAGGGAGAAAGGATGGATGAGGATGAGACGGACGGAGCTATTTCACTATCCGTTTGGATCTCTAGCGAAGTTTTTAGGAGGATATGATCAAGTACCTGACTCAAATTAGCTATCCGACAGCGGTGAAGATGATCGTTTGGCCTTCGGACTATCCAGCATGCAGGGCTGGCGTATCTCTATGGAGGATGCTCACGCTGCGGTTCTCGATCTCCATAAACCTGACGTTGCGGGCACTGCCGGAAAAGAGGGAAGGTTGAGTTTCTTCGGTGTCTACGATGGGCATGGAGGCGAGAAGGTTGCTGCATTCAGTGGGGATAACGTTCATAAGATCGTGGTGAAGCAGTCTTCTTTCGAGGCTGGCGATTACGGAAAGGCCCTGCAGGATGGGTTTCTTGCTACAGATAGAGCTATCTTGCAGGGTAATAAATTACCTTTCCTAGTGTTTGTGAAGAGTTGGCTCGGATTCATTCTAGGGCAGGATGCTGATGAGTCAACCGGTTCCCTAGATCCCCGCTATGGCGACGAGGTATCTGGATGTACTGCCACTGCCGCCCTTATCTCAGACACAAAAATCTATGTTGTAAGTTATTTCCCATAGTAAATCAAGGATATACTAAGAGACTCAATAGGCAAACGCCGGCGATTCACGTACAGTTTTGGGGGTAAAGGGGAGAGCTAAGCCCTTGTCTTTCGACCATAAGCCACAGAATGAAGGTTGGCCTTCCTTCCCGTGCGTAACTAGCACGTGATCAGAACATTAATGTTGTCAAAATAGCCGAGAAGGCCAGGATACAGGCCGCCGGTGGTTTCGTCGATTTTGGAAGAGTTAACGGCAACCTTGCGTTGTCAAGGGCTATCGGTGATTTCGAGTTCAAGAAGAGCGCCGACCTCCCACCAGAACAGCAAATCGTTACCGCCTTCCCAGATATCAACATACACGAAATCTCAGATGATGATGAGTTCCTGGTTCTTGCCTGTGACGGTAAATAATTCCTGTAGCCTCAATTTTGCCTCTATTACTGATACTGTAACTAGGAATCTGGGACTGCCAGTCATCTCAGGCCGTTATCGAATTCGTTCGACGTGGCATAGCTGCCAAGCAAGAGCTTCATCGTATTTGCGAAAATATGATGGATAACTGCCTTGCCTCTAGCAGTGATACTGGTGGTGTAGGATGCGATAATATGACCATCGCTATCGTTGCCCTACTCCGTGGCAAGACCAAGGAAGAATGGTATGATATGATCGTGAAGCGTGTTGCTGACGGCGATGGCCCCTGTGCTCCGCCCGAGTACGGCAAGTCTCTTTTCATTTTAATTCAACTGTCTACCCTTCCATTCTGCCAAGAAAGAAAGAAAGAAAACCCCCATACGTAGCCCATTTGCATGATTTTCAGATTTGTTCATTATTATCAAACTAACATATATATCAGCTGAGTTCCGCGGGCCGGGAGTACATAACGACTTTGATGATAGTCCAGACGAGTTTGATGCGCAGAATCAGTCGGGTGCGGGCCGCATCATCATGCTTGGTGATGGAACAGAAGTTTTGACTGATTATGATGACGCAGACATGTTTGACGACGCAGAGGATAAAGAGGATGATGAGGCACTACGAAAGGTAGCTGCAAGAGAAAATCGAGGGGAGGACGAAGAGATGAAAGACATTACAAAGTCGGACAAGGACAAGGAGAACGCAAAGGTCGATTCTTCTCCTGCGAAATCCGCTACCTCCACAGACGGAGGGCCCAAAAAGCAAGCTTCAAATTAGCCCAAAGATCAAAAAGTAATTCGGAGAAGGGAAAAGATTTGTTTCCTGAAATTTACAACTCCAACCCCTAAGCTTTTTATTTTTTTGTCTTTGTGATTTTTTCAGAGAAATGATATGGTTGACACCAATTTTTCCGTCGCATTTGTATAACCCGAGGAGCATCATTAGGCAGAAGCGATTTATGTTCTATCCGGGGAACTTACGAGGGCAGAGCATACCGGATTTCTTCATAAGAAAACATGGGGTTATGAAGAATCTAAACCTCCCAGTGTTGTGTTTTGCTAGCCACTGTTTGTGTTATTTTCATGTTTTCGTTATTTCAGACTCATTTGCAATTTTCATCTGTTTCTATTATGTTTTTCTTTTCGTGTGGGATTACTACTAGCTGGGTCATGGACCAATGGTTACTAGGTCTGTCGAGTTTCTGCTATTATTACTACATTACTATGGGCAATGGGGAATTACCGATCGGGGGCAATGAATTAACGAAATTTTTAGGAGGGGTATTCAAGTGGCTTTATGCCTCTTTCTTGCTTATGTGAGGTTGAAGTCATTTTGAGACTATAATTTCTTTTGTTTTCTCTTTCTGCATTGCTTGCGGATGGATTAGACGGACGCGGGTTTCTTCTGTTTGTCACCTCTAAAGCAGTTTCTTTATCTCTTGCGGTTTGTCCAGTTGTAGATATAGATTCGGCTAAAGGTAATGAGTTTCCACGGGCCCAAGCGCGCGGCTAATCTCGCTACTGCGAGTGATGTTCTGTGAAGCAGCAGGTTACATGTAGTTACGTCTGCTAAGGATGCCCATCGCTTACTTCCTTACCAAAACTGTATTTCCGATCATTATACGGAAAGTTGACCACAGAAGGCAATAGGGAATTGATCTATCTACTGTAAATCTTACCTAGGTCTATACACATTCGCACCATGGCGCCTTTATCTTCTACTCGGCTGTCTTGACGCCTAGCCCAAAGACATGTACAGTATTCTTCCACGCAGCTTCGCAAACCTCCTCTACACTTATGCCCTTCACATTCGCGATGACATACGCCACCTGGGATATACACACGGGCTCATTCCTGCCCTTTATTAATTGATTAGCACCAGCAACAAAGCGCTCCTTCTTGACTGCTTTTGGCAGCACCGGTGCATATTTGAGGTACTTCGAAGATGCGTGAGTAGGGCGGATCTCACACCATGGGCCCTATTATACCAGGTCAGCTACGCCGCAAACTCGCCCAGGTAGCAAGACATTTCACATGGGAATGCACACACATCAGTCTCAATCATAAGCCTGTCCAACGGTATCTCCTTCATAACCGCCAGGTTCTCTTCCGTCTTCAAACTGCACCCATTAACACCCACATACAGCCCAGCGCCCACAATTCTCTTCATCTCGTCCATAGACCCCGTAAAACTATGCACCAGGCCTCCCTTCAGCTTCGGCAGCCTTGGGAACAAGATAGCTTCGAAATCCTCAGCGGCAGCACGTGAGTGCAGGAATAGCGGCAGCCCAAGCTCCTCCGCGAGGTCCAGCTGCATCGTGAACGCAATCTTCTGCTCCTCGACAGAGGCGTGGTAGAGGCGGTCATAGTCCAGGCCGATCTCGCCGAATGCGGCGACGAGGGGAGAGGAAAGAGCGAGGGTCCGCAGGGAGTCGATGTAGGCGGCGTGGCCAGCGCAGTGGTTTGTGAGGTCTTTGGCACTGCAGGGATGCACGCCGACAGTGGTGTACATATATCCAGCTTTAGAGTAGTGTCAGGACTATCTATCCATTGTTATTTTTGGGAGGATAAAGGAAGGGCTTACGGTAGCTTTGGGCGATCTTAAGTGCCGCTTTAGATTCTTTGAGACAGGAGCCGGTGAGCATGAGCCTTTCCACACCACCTAGTCTGCCGCGCCGGACTACATCGTCGATGTCGGATTGGTGGACCTGTGTAGTTAGGGGTTTGTCAACTATGGTGCGCGGAGCGGTTTCTGTAATAAGGCGTTGAGCATCATACCTGCTTCCCGTGATATTCGCCATGGAATTGGCGGTCCGTTAGGTTGATGCCTATGTCTATATACCGGGGGGCATATGGAGATGATTGAGGAAGCACCAAATCAGACTGCGAAGAAGCTGCTGTTGTATCTGCAGATGAAGTAGCTGTGGAGTTCATAGCCGTCGAGGGAGCGCTGCCGGCTGTAGACATTTTCCTGGCTGACTGTGGAGTGATGGTGAACTGGGTATATTGGCTATGGGTGTTCAAGAACCTCTTCTGTTTTGGGAAACTAAAGGCAGAAAGGCGAGCGCAGGTGTGGGTATGGAAGGTCATATTACGGACAGCAGCTGGGGGGAGGCGTATTCGCACGTTTAAGTACATGAATGACTAAGGTGGAGAAATTGAGATTTGTATTGAGTCACTTTCTTCTGCACTTTCGAGGGTTTTCAAAAGAAATTCTCAACAATTCCGCACCAAGAACAACATTTTGATCATTGAGGATTTCGAATGATGGACGGGTGTGGGGGTCATGTTGCGGCTCAACTGGCGGTAGGGTAATGTAGAACATATAATTCTGTGTGCTTAGTTTCATCACAGGGTGTCACTCGAAGTGCTTCTGGGAAACATTGTTCGCTGGTTTTCTACGAAAGTCTGTCTGCCAGGAGCTTTGTAGATATCTTGCTCACACTCTCCTCTTTAACAGTATGGATCGAAGGTAGAATTACCTAGTTCTAATATCAAATGTTCTCTAACTAGCTATAGCTAGGCCTACCGTGCTGTGCGCATTAAGCATGCATTGCTATTAGAGGCACACTCCACTCATAGATAAAGTCCCCCCAACACCGACAAGCATGCCAACCAACATCCAAGCCCCACTAGAACACCTCCCAGTCGTCCAACGAGAGATTGAAGAAACACTGTTTACGTCATGCCCCACAGACAGATTAACCTCCATTCAAACCTGTTCGTGATGAGGTTCTTTGTACATACCATTCTCGTCACCACCGAAGCTATAAACGTGTCTGGTTTTTGCCTTCGTCTTTGTCTTTATGTCTGTGTTTACCACTGCTGGTTTGGGCCCGCCAAAAGCCGCTTCTGTGATCAATAGGGGGAAGGTTTTATTCGTGGCGCCGCAAGTACTCGTGGTAGCCGTGGACGGCAGGACGGTTAAAGACATCAAGAGGAGAAGAAGAAGGAGGGGGGATATAATGATAATATTCGATGAGGACTTCATGGTTGCCAGGACTGGTGAGGACGTATAGGAGCTCATTGTAAACTTATACCACGATCGTTTCATCAAAGGCCAGATTCGACTCCATTGTCTTTTTTATGAATGTTGGGACCAACAGCGAAGAAGCTATAGGCGCGCGTCTCGAATTGTTTGCGTGGTGCAAGATTCCCTTTGTTCCGAGATGCATCGAAACGTGTGTCGAGTCTACTACCTACTACTAGCTCTGGAATTGGTGTTGCTAAGCGCACCCTGGTGATCAAACCAATTGCTGGGCAACCATTCAACCCCACCAAACCTGAGACCCTATAAAGCCATACTCAAAGGTAATTACCTTCTGCTTTAATTATCATGGTTACTCTACATGTATACAGCTATGGTGGTGCTCGGTGGGCCTAAGGAAATGGTGGCAATATTGATACTTGATTTCAAGTATTGCTCAACTTCGGATAACTTTTTTTGTAGGTCTTAGGTTGATTCCAGCTTTCGACGAAGTTTACGCCCGCGCGTAAGAAGAAGCGCCGCGGTAGAAAAAGAAAAGAAACCTACTCCTTCCAAACTGTAAATACTCTCGATCCAGGCTAGCGTATTCATAGAATATCACTCGCGTCCTGAGGGCGCTGTCACGAATTGAGCTGGAGCCCACGTACATACATGTATACATACATGTATACATACAACATACATACATGTATACATACAACATACATACATGTATACATACAACATACATACATGTATACATACAACATACATACATGTATACATACAACATACATACATGTATACATACAACATACATACATGTATACATACAACATACATACATAAAATGGACACCTATATCAAAGCATGCTCGCGCTGATTCGTGGTGTAACCTTGCTGTTTGGATTCCCAGCTTAATAGTCAATTTCATCGCAGTGCAGCCCACCTTGATGATGATGCTGTTAGGTGTTTTTGAGGACTTTACATCCTGCAGCTGGCCCAATAGATTAAAATCCCTCCGCACTCAATTTCGCTCGAATATCGCATCGACACCTGACCCACCTATCCATGTCTCCCAGAACACGTACATACTCACATCCAGGAGAGTTAAAATTGTCTCGTGCCAGTTCGATACCTGCGCATGCTGTGCACCAAACAGCCGGGACGGGGTCAAGCCCAAAACGGAAGTATATCAAATCCCTCACAACATGGGCCCACACTATTCGTCAAATATAATTCTGAAATTTTTCATCCTACTCTTTTTGAGCAAGTCAGGAAGAAAAGAAAATCTTTAGTAAGTTCTAAACCAATTATTTCCTTCGGCGTAAATACATGTAGCTCTAATCTCATACGAAACATGGAATCGGGAAAGAAACTTATAACTTTGGAGTAATACCAAACAAATGCTTTTCATTGCTTTAAAAGCCTCCCAGCTCCAAGAATCCAAGTGGTTGCGACTAATTCATTGTATTCGCCTTTCGCCTACTAATTCTTAACTGGTCCTGGAGGAGTAAAAGAAAGAACAAAAAAAGGAAAGTAACTGAAAGAAACGCAAAATTCCCAGCCCAAACTAGAAATGAATCTTCACATTAAATTAAACCACTAGTGACTTGGTTTTCCATACGCCGGTGGTCCACCCGCCTGATACTGTATCGGCGGAGGAGAAGTAGCCTGATAAGTTCCACCGGAGGGCCCATGAGCTCCTCCCGCTGAAGGCGGAGGAGATTGATAGCCACCAGGACCACCATGACCACCATGACCGCCATGACCACCATGACCGCCATGACCGCCAGGACCGCCAGGACCGCCAACTGGCGGTTGGGGTTGGTAGCCACCGGGGCCGCCAGGACCACCAGGACCACCAGGACCACCAGGACCACCAGGACCACCAATTGGTGGTTGGGATTGGTAGCCACCGGGGCCGCCGGCCGAAGGATGGGGCTGATAGCCACCTGGGCCACCTGGGCCACCGCTGGTTGAGGGCGAAGGTTGGTACCCGCCTGGACCACTAGTGGGGGGCGCGTGATAGCCCGGTGCACCTCCGGCTGGGGAGTAGGCGGATGGTGGGGGAGAGTTATAGCCCTGGTATTGACTTTGAGGTGGAGCACCATACTGTCCCTGCTGCGGAGGGGCACCATATTGACCCTGCTGAGGAGGGACTCCATATTGACCTTGTTGAGGGGGGGCACCATATTGGCCTTGAATAGGTGGAGCACCGTACTGGCCCTGGGGACCTTGAGGGCTTTGAGGACCATGTGGACCCTGTGGACCCTGTGGACCCTGTGGACCCTGTGGACCCTGTGGACCCTGTGGACCCTGAGGGCCCTGAGGGCCCTGGTAACCGCCCTGGGGAGCCTGGCCGCCGTATTGGTGCTGTTGTCCAACGGGACCGGAAAACTGCTGCCCTTGAGCGCCGGGTGAGGGGTAGGACTGCTGAGGATGCCCATAGGGAGGGTTGGCGTTATATGGGGGGTTTGGAGATGGAGAGCCGTGTGAGCCGTATTGTTGGGGTTGTTGGGATTGCTGGTGGGTGCCATAACCGTAGCTTTGTTGCTGTCCCGGTTTCTATCAACATGATCGACCGTTAGTATTTATTTCGAGATACTCTATGGGCTCCAAAGGCGGGGAAATGTTGTACATACCGGTTGACCATGACTTCCACCCCCTAGCACGCCACCAATTAGCCCACCAAGGCCACCAAATCCTCCCGACATCCCACCACTGGAACCATGCCCGCCACTGGAACCATGCCCGCCACTGGAACCATGCCCGCCACTGGAACCATGTCCACTATGCGCGCCATGTCCACCTTGTCCAGTCTGTCCATAGCCACCCTGCGAACCTTGGGTGTTATGCTTGTTTTTCCCTCCACCCAACAATCCACCGGCAATTCCAGCAGCTTGTCCAAACAAGCTGCTGCTCCCGCTGCTGCCATGGCCACCATGGCCACTGCTGCTTTGCTTTCCGCCACCCAACAACCCAGATGCCAATCCTCCCAATCCACCACCACCACCACCTGATGAATGGCCGCTGCTGGAATGCTTACCACCTCCTAGCACCCCTTGAGCAAGGGTGCCGACGAGGCCAGAGCTACTTGAGTGCCCGCTGCTCGAGTGCTTACCACCTCCTAGCATTCCCTGTGCGAGACTGCCGGCAATACCGCCGAACCCACCAGCGCGAGTAGCAGTCTGGCCTTCTGACTGAGGACTATACTGTGGTTGGCTATAAGCTGGCTGTTGTTGCTGCTGTTGCTGATCTACATAGCCTGAGTGCGAGGGTTGGCTCTGCTGGTTGTAGTTGTCTGTGGGTGCTGGATATGGAGATGGAGTGGGAGGACCGGGTGTGTTGGAAGCTTCCTGAGTTGGAACCTCCCAGGTTGTTTTTCCGTTTGCTGTTTGAACGTAGTAATAACGCTGCGTTGTCGGATCCCATTGAGCGATCCTAGAGAGCAGAAAATGTTAGATCCCGGACTACTCAATTTAAGATAAGGGTAGGCGAGACACATACCAGCCGATAGGTAGGCTTGGGGGAGCAACACTTGGGCCGTTCGCGTTCGGGGACGCGATAGGGTTTGGTGGGGTTACCATGGTCGTTACGAGGGGGGGGGGGGATGCGGGGTATTCACGCTATGAAAAGTGGGAAACAAACGAATAGGGAGTAAAATGCAGGAATACGTTGTAAGAGGCGTAAAGAAGGAATATTATGCAGAGTCAAGCTTCTTGAGAAAGTGATTTGGAGTGGTTGGGGTAAAGAAATAGAAGGGAAGAGGGAGAAACCAGAGAATAAGAGATGGGTGGAAGCGCCTCAGCGAGTAAGAAGAGGTGGGGTTGGATGGATAAGTGAATGAGCGGAGGGGTTCCACGGCGTGCATGTGCATCAGTGTGGAAGCAAAACCGGCCAAAACTGGTGGGCTGTGCTCATCTCGGCCATCATCACCGCTCGCCAGGTACCTCACTGCAGCAGTACCCGCGCATGGCCCAGTAACAGCCGCCACTCCTACGCACCATCTGCTATTATTATTTTCATTTTCCCTTTACTTCTGTCTGGTGTGGCTGAGCCTGTTATTTTATTCTTCGCTCTGCTTCCTTTTCTACGAAGTACGAACGCTCTGGCTTGGATACCGTTGGACAAAGCTGAAAGTGAGGGAATATCACGTCAACAACTAACCCACCCAAGCCACCACCACCACCACCACCACCACCCCTCGTCATCCTCCTCAGTCGAATCCCACGATAATGACGGAAGCATTTTTCATCTATGCCGTAGCATGTAATGTACACGCGTCTGCATTCCTTGCTCAAATCCTACACCTTTTGGTCAGCTTATGGAAATTGTGAAGAATGGTACTTCATGGATGCGCGTCTGGGTGGCGGCCCACAGTACTACGTACAGCCGGCCCATCTATATCTTCTTATAAATTGGGGGGGGGCTGTTGAACGAATGTACCTACTTACGGTTTCTTACGGTTTCGACCGTGGGGTTACATATCAGCGGCGGTACGATTGGTCTACAATACTATCATGTCGGGATCCGGCGGTAAGGCAAGGCACATGGAAGTTACCCTACCGGCCTGGGCCTGTTTGTGGCCGCGCGCCAACGGAAAGCTAAATTGGGGGGGGTCCTTGAACGTTGAACTTTGAACCGCGAGAAAAAAAAACTAGAGCTCACTTTGGAGGCTATGTAGGGTTGTATTGGTTACTTAGGCCCTGGGACAAAATGCAAGGGTTGGGGTAAGTACTTGTTAATGTGGGTAGTCACGGATAGTCACTCGGTTCATCTCTTTGTTGTCATTATTGAGTTATATTCTCTAATGACTTTGTTTTGGTGGCGTGCAGCGCAGAACTGACTTTAAAAGGTAACTGGATTGTAGATATCGCTCACGAGAACGCTTAGATTGCTTTATCT
This sequence comes from Morchella sp. 2016-41, assembly GCA_024713855.1. Classification (NCBI taxonomy): domain Eukaryota; kingdom Fungi; phylum Ascomycota; class Pezizomycetes; order Pezizales; family Morchellaceae; genus Morchella; species Morchella sp. 2016-41. The sequence continues at coordinate 2,832,995 of JAMGZD010000001.1, read as the reverse complement.
TGTGAACTGCGTTAGCCATCGCCGGTGTCGAGTGAGAGTTCATGATACAACACGCGAACTATCTATAAACCGAAATAATCAAGACCCCGGAGCAACGCAAACCGAACCTTCATATCCTCTGAAATCGTCTGAATTATATTAATAGGTATTATACTACAGACAATACGAGGATTGAACAACAAAAAAAAAAGAAGGAAAGGAAACGCCCAAATAATGCCCTCGCTCCGCCCATGCCCCCCCCCCCCCCCTAAAAAATGCTTTCCCTACGACCAACCCTAAACTCATTCTCAACTAGACGCATGATATCTTGTAAGCCTGGATGCGTGTCTTTTGTTGCATTGGTCTAGAAACATCCTGAGCTTTGGCATGCGTATGAGGTTCTGGTATCCCGCAGGAGTCATAAGCTCCATGCATCTCTTAGTTATTTCTTCCTCCGGAGATTGATTAAGGCCGACCTCTACACGTAGGGGATCAACTCTATATATTTTTTACATTATCTGAATTAGTACATTATCACCAAAAGAAAGAAAAGGGGCAGCCGAATGTTACTTACTCATAAGTCGGTCGGAGGTCAAGAGAGATGTGATACGGGAACCGTGGTCTTCTTGGTTTTGACTGCCCATGCTCAGAGGCGGCGTAGTCGATCACGGAGTTCTTGGGGCTCGTAGCCTGGTTGAGAACACCGGATCCCCCCACGGCTATAGTCCCCTCCTCCTCCTCCTCCTTGGGCTCCGTTGCCTTCCGGAGAGGTGTCTCATCAACCATCTCATGTCCCGTCTCACCACTTTGATACAAGTCATAGCGACCCTGATCCACGTTTCTGAAAACTGCTCTGTGCGCATCCATGGCAGCCCTACTTGCCTTAATTGGAGATATGATTTCCTTTTCATCTGAGCTCCCGTCATCCGTCCCGGGTATTTTTGGCTTGCCCATCTTTCGGCGGCTCTCTTCATGTTTTACTCGCTCCAGATGCTCTTTTATCAGGCGTTTGATCTCTAGTCGCTCTTTTTCGGCTTGCTGGAAGGCTTCGATTTCAGCTGCGCGTTCCTGGGCCCTGAGATCAGCCACGAGTATTTTCTCGGCGTTGTCCATGCCAGACTGAGTTTTAAAGCTTCCAGATGCATCGGATTCCTGAGTTGTTTCAGACTTCTGTTCTTGAGATCTTGCCTCGACCAATGGTATGTTCTCAGTGGTTTTTTGTGCAGATCTATCATCACGAGGGATGTCCTGAGACTCATGTGACTCGATTGATTTATCAGCAGCGGTCTCGACTTTGGGTTCAATGGGTAGCTGAGTTGCGGATTCTGCTTGGGAGTTAATCCTGGCCACCGGTTCGTTAATCTTGGGGAGTTTGGTTTCTTTGGTTTCTTGGACTGAATATTTTTCATCCTTTCCATGACTTTTTACGAGAGATTCATCTGTCTGGGCTTCACTTGCAGCCTCAACTTGTTCCTCGACTTCAGAATATTCCTCCTCGATAGACTCATTATCGGAAGGCATTTCTGATGTTGACTGCTCCTGAGGGCCTTTTGTTTCCGAGCTGTCCTCCTGTTGCGCAAAACCCTGGGAAATATCTTCTGCGAAATCTTCCATTTCGACGTCAGGTCTCCTCATCTCTAAGCTTTCGTTAACAGTGACCGGTGGTTCCGCTTCAGCTACAACATTTTCAGTTTTTAGTGTCAAAGCTGCCACAGCCTTCTTGAGAGTATCACGCTTCGTTTTGATGTTCTGCAATTCACGCTCAATTTGAGACATTGTCACTTCCTTGGTCTCAATTTCCCGGAGAATCCCCTCCTTTAGTAACATCATTGTGGCAATACGGGTCTGTAGGGACTGTTCAAAGCCATCAATGCTAGATACCTCAGTCTTGAGATTGTTAACGGATTCCCTAAGTGCGCTGATATCGTTATGGAGTGATTCAACTGTTGTGTCATCTTCTTCAGAGCTATTTTCTGGGTCGGAAGGGGTTATATTAGCATGCACTTCTAGGCTGCCCTCCACTCCTCTAGCGACTGACTCATTATTGATGACAATGCTGTTAAGTTCCAGAAATTGAAGGGGAGGTGTTCTAGTGGCCTCAGACTGTGGTTTGGTGGAGGATAAATTATGTGGAGTAGGAGTAGTACCAGCACTATCACCACCTGCAGCCCCACCTAGCTCGAAGACAAACGGCGCTCCAGGACCAGTTAAAGGTGCAGTGGGGGCTGCAGAAGCTGGAAGCTTGAAGATAAATGACGAAGCAGGCTCAATAGTGGCTTTATGCCTAGGAATTGGTCCAGTCTTTGGAGGAAAGATAGTTCCCGGAAAAACAGAAGATTTTGCAGTTTCAGGAGTCTTTTGAACAAAGGGAAAGAGAACTGGGCCAGGTGCAACTACAGGGTATGTTTGTGAAGAAGCAAGTTCATGGCTCCTCTTCCTAGGAGCATCGGGTATAGTGGAACCACCTGAAACGATTGGTAAGTCGGTCCTTTCCTGGCTTGGTAATTGAAACGAGTTTTCGGAGGAAGGGGCGGTGTCTGCCCTTGCCGCTCCCGGGAATCGGAAAAATCTTCCAGAGGATGAAGCTATGTCGGCGGTTTCCTGGTCTGCTGGTAGAAAAAAGCTCCCAGAGGAAGGGACGTGGTCGAGCTTTACCGGTGCCGGGCTTTGGAATAGACTAGAAGCGGGCTTTGGTGGGTTTGGCAGATAGTCATAATCGACACTGTTTGTTACAAGTTTACCCGTATTCCACCTGGTTTCGTGTACATCTTAGCAAATACGTTCCAAACATCAAAAGAGGCTTGAATAAACTTACTGGCTAACCTCCGGATTCCTAACAGCCCTCGCAGAGAGATGAGGTGGTAAGGGAGATGGCCTTTTGGGAGGAAGGGCAAAGACCTCCATAGAACTTTGTCCATTGGGTGTATTGATTGGTGGGGTATTGATTGGTGGGGTATTGGGCGGCGCATCCCTCCTCTGCAGAGCGGCCTGTGCTCGTAGGGGAATGCGAGCATTTCCGGCAAGATGGTGTTTGACGATATTATGGACTCCCCTAGAGCCAAGAGATCTTTTCCGCCCCGCAACTAGCTCGGGTACCCGTAGTGGGGCGAGAGGGTCGCCTGGCGGCCCTTCGGGACTGTGCATGCTACTGTTGGTTATTTAGTATTCGTAGTCCCACCAAAAAAAAAAAAAAAAAAAAAAAAAAGGCAGCCGTACAGAAAATAAAAACACATCAGCAAGGAAAAATCAAAAACAAACCTCATCTCAGCCCTCAATGCCGCCCTCCTCTGTAGCAACGCCGACCCGCTCATAGTCCTGACGCTTTCCAGCGGGCCGCGTGTGAAGAACGGTATCTCGGGTGGCAGCTTGCTAAGCTCAAAGAGCGACCTCGCGTGTCGCAGCGTCCGGCCACCAATCGGCGGCGAGCTGTTGCGCCCCCCTCTCGACGCCTGGCCTGCAGGGTAGTGGCCGCTGCGGTGCGGGCCCCTACGGTGATTGTCGTCGTTGTGGTTGCTGTGGTTTTTGTTGTTGTTGTTGTAGGGCTGGTAGTTGGGGCCGCTGCGGTGCATTTGGCCTTCTCCTAGGCCGTCGTCACGCTCTTCGACGAGCTTGGGGTCGAAGAGTGCTTATGCGGGGCATTAGTTTACTGCTGCTGCTGCTGCTGCTGGGAGGGGAGGTGAAACTTACAAGCCCAGGCATTGGGGATGTCTGGATAGTCTTCGGCGAGCTTTGCAACGCGTGGGCTGTGTTTTGAGATGTCTGGTGGGGGTGGAGGGAGGATTGTTGTGCTGCCAGAGAGGGGGAGGGCGGCGCGGCGGTGGGTTCCGAGGTCCGCCTGTGGGGGGGGGGGTTAGAGAGTGTTTATGGAGGAGGAGGGGAGGAGACTTGCCATCATTTCGGCGACGCCATAGGTGTCGAAGCTGGCTGCGGGGGAGGGCATGAAGCGGGAGTCTTGGGGGCTGAAGGATGACATGGCTAGATGGATGGGCGGATGGATGGAGGGGGTGAGTGGGATGATTATTCTTATAGTGTGGGGGTGTGAGGGGAATGCAATGAAAGCAGTGAGGGGAATGCAATGAAAGCAGTGAGGGGAATGCAATGAAAGCAGCAGACGGGGAAGAAGGTTGGAGCCTATACTTATAGCAAGCTATTTGATTGATAGCTGAGGAGGGGGGAGGAAGAGGAGGAGGAGAAAGAGAAGGGGAGCTATCTACAATTGATGATGGTGGTGGATGGTAGAAAGGGGGAGGGCTGGATTGGATTGGACTGGATTGTATGGGGGGGAAACGAGCGAACGTGGGTGTTTGTGGGAGAAGGTTGTGGTCGGCGGTGGTGGTTGTGATTGTGGTCGTTGTGGTCGTGGTCGTGGCCGTGGCCGTGGCCGTGGTCGTCGTGCAGCCAGATGCACCGAGCGAGAATCCATGACGCAGCCACTCCACCAGGCAGGGCTGGTGGCACAGCACACAGCCACAGACAGCCACAGGCCAATCAGCGGGCGCGTATCCCTGCTCAGTCAGCGGGGCAGCGGGGCAGCGGGGCAGCGAGCGAGCAGACCGGGCTAGCAGCAGGAGGGAAAAAAATGTCTGTCTGCACCCGCTGTAGAGCCCGGGACATAAAGTGCGCGCGGCAGCGGTAGTGGGGGCAGAAGAGACATTCCCCAGGCTCTCTCCTCGTCCTCCTCCTCCTCCTCCTCGTCCTCCCCCTCGTCCTCCCCCTCCTCCCCCCCCTCCTCCTCCTCCGCACATCACATTCACATTCGAGCAGAGTGTCAAGCATCAGAGTGAGAACTCACACACACAATGCTGTCTGCAAGGATTTCGCGACTGGTCCGTGCAGGGAACACCAAGGTAAATATTATACACAATTCTCACCCCGTCTGGTGCCTGTGGATTGCTTCAATTGCAATTGCTAGACATCTGCTGCGCCCATAATATTGTCATTGCTCCCTCCCCAAAAGTCTTCCCTCTTCTGCTTCTTCTACTCCCTCCTCCTCCCCGAAAGCTCAAGAACCACACCCCCCCAGCTGATAGATAGCAGTGGAAGCCCGCCCGCCAGCCCCTCACCCGCACGCTCGCAACCCCCGCCAGCCCGCACATAAACTTCTCCGTCCACCCCGAGATCGCCTCCCGCACGCCCCCCTACAGCAAGCTCATCAAGAACCTCGCCGAGGTGCGCCGCGTGCTGGGTTCCGCCACGGGCCTCACCCTCGCCGAGAAGATCGTCTACTCGCATCTCGCCAACCCAGAAGAGTCCCTCGGCGGCCGCCCCAATGGCAGCATCCGCGGCGACGCCTACCTCAAGCTCAAGGTCGACCGCGTGGCCATGCAGGACGCCAGCGCGCAGATGGCGCTCCTGCAGTTCATGACGTGCGGCCTGGCCAAGACGGCCGTGCCGGCGAGCATCCACTGCGACCACATGATTGTGGGCGAGAAGGGCGCGGACGTGGACCTGCCAAAGAGCATCGCGGGCAACAAGGAGGTCTTTGACTTTCTCGAGAGCGCGGCAAAAAAGTACGGTATCCAGTTCTGGGCCCCCGGGTCGGGCATCATCCACCAGATTGTGCTGGAGAACTATGCGGCCCCCGGCCTGATGATGCTGGGCACGGACTCACGTATGCATAATTTCTCTTCTTCTTTTCTTTCCTACACGCTGGCTTTGCGCGGAGGGCGGGCGGGCATGCGGGCTGACAGGTGAAATGATTAGACACCCCTAACGGAGGAGGGCTCGGAGCTATCGCCATTGGTGTCGGCGGTGCCGATGCCGTCGAGCCGCTGGTCGACGCGCCCTGGGAGCTCAAGGCGCCCAAGATCCTCGGTGTGCGCCTCGAGGGTCAGCTCGGCGGCTGGGCCACGCCCAAGGACGTGATCCTCAATCTCGCCGGCCAGCTCACCGTCCGCGGCGGTACCGGCTACATCATCGAGTACTTTGGCCCCGGCGTCGAGACGCTCAGCTGCACGGGCATGGCTACCATCTGCAACATGGGCGCGGAGGTTGGCGCCACCACGTCTCTCTTCCCCTACACCGCGTCCATGACCTCGTACCTGAACTCCACCCGCCGCGCGCCCATCGCAGAGGCCGCCACAGAGGTCAACAAGTCGCACAGCTTCCTGCGCGCGGACGAGAACGCAAAGTACGACGAGATCATCACCATCAACCTCTCCGAGCTCGAGCCGCACATCAACGGCCCGTTCACGCCAGACCTGTCCACCCCGCTGTCAAAGTTCAAGGACGTGGCCAAGGAGAACGACTGGCCCGCCAAGCTCTCGGCAGGCCTTATCGGGTCGTGCACAAACTCGTCGTACCAGGACATGCTGCGCGCCGAGCACCTGGTCAAGCAGGCCGAGGAGGCCGGCCTAAAGCCCAAGATTGACTTCTTTGTGACTCCCGGAAGCGAGCAGATCAGGGCCACCCTCGAGCGGGACGAGACCCTGAACGTGTTTGAGAAGGCCGGCGGTACCGTTCTGGCAAACGCCTGCGGGCCTTGGTAAGTTTCTATCTTCACAGCCCATCACTCGGTGCCATTTCACTGACGGATGCAGCATCGGCCAATGGAAGCGCAGCGACATCTCCAAGGGCGACTCCAACGCCATCCTCACCTCCTACAACCGCAACTTCCGCGCGCGCAACGACGGCAACTCGCAGACCATGAACTTCCTCGCCTCGCCCGAGATTGTCACCGCAATGATCTACTCTGGCTCCATGTCCTTCAACCCCATGACCGACAGCCTGCCCACGCCCTCCGGCAAGCCGTTCAAGTTCTCGCCCCCTACAGGCCCCGAACTCCCCTCACAGGGCTTCGAGCTCGGCAACCTCGCCTTTGTCCCCTCCAACTCTGCCCCCTCGCCCTCCACGCAGGTCGTCGTCTCACCCACCTCGGACCGCCTCGCGCTCCTCGACCCCTTTGAGCCCTTTGGCGACAGCGACCTCAAGGGCCTCAAGGTGCTCTTCAAGGTCAAGGGCAAGTGCACCACCGACCACATCTCGGCCGCCGGTGCGTGGCTCAAGTACAAGGGCCACCTCGAGAACATCTCCAACAACACACTGATTGGCGCACAGAACGCCGAGACGGGCGAGGTCAACCGCGCATACGACGACGACGGCGCGGGCTCGGGCATCCCCGAGCTCGCGCGCAAGTGGAAGGCGCGCGGCCAGCAGTGGCTCGTCGTCGCCGAGAGCAACTACGGCGAGGGCTCGGCGCGGGAGCATGCGGCGCTGCAGCCGCGCTACCTGGGCGGGCGCGTGATCCTGTGCAAGAGCTTTGCGAGGATCCATGAGACGAACCTGAAGAAGCAGGGGATTGTGCCGCTGACGTTTGCGGACGAGGCGGACTATGAGAGGATTGGGGCGTGCGATGTGGTGGATACCGTGGGGCTGTATGAGATGCTGAAGAGCGGCGGCAAGGGCGAGGTCTCGTTGGATGTGACGAGGAAGAGCGGCGAGAGGCTGAGTATCAAGGTGAAGCACACTATGAGCGAGGACCAGTGTGGGTTTGTGCTGGCGGGGAGCGCGCTGAATCTCTTGTCGAAGAGGAGCCAGGCGTAGAGGGGGGGAGGTGGGGGAAGAGTATAGCTAAGATACCTGTTTGGGCTTTGTGTTTGGTGTTGGTTGGCCTTTATATATAGTTATTTAAAACAAAAGTTCTGGCTTGAGGCTTTCCTCTGGTCTCGTGCTGTGTGCTGTTCCTGTTTGATGATGTCTTCTCATTTTGGTTTTGGGTGTGGTGTGGGGGAGATACCAATGATCAATCTGCCGCCAAACACGCTCTATCATTGACCCTGAACAGCCGCTGTGTGCATGTGTGCTGGCGATCATTGACCCCTTTCTGTGCACGGGCTGCAGGGATTCCCCGGCTGTCTGCAGACATGCTGCTCTGAACGCGCCGGTGGGGGAGGCGTGGGAATGGCCCCCCGAACCACGACCCTGGCCCGGCTCCATGCCAACTGAAACCTAACCACCACCACCGCCGCCCACCTCCCGCCCCCGCCCCCGCAGGCCCGCCCCCGCAGCATGACCTCCTCCGCCCCGCCCCACCACCCCCACCACCACCACCACCGCGCCCCCCCCCGACACCCCCGCCGCCATGGCCTCCGCCCTCCTCCCCGGCTTCCGCGCCGCCCTCCGTGCCTTCACCGTCTCGCCCGCGGCGTCGTTCCAGCACATCCGCTCCACCGCGGCCGCGGCCCCGCCCTCCACCGCGAGCCAGCTCTTTGTCCTCGACTCGTCGTTCAACCCGCCGACGAGGGCGCACTTCCGCATTGCGCTCAGCGCGTTCAGCGATCGCGATGCTGCTACCCCCGCGGCGGAGAAGAGGCTGCTGCTGCTGCTGGCGACGAATAATGCCGATAAAGGTCTCTTCTCCCTCCCTCTCCCCGCCTTGCCTGCCTGCCTGCCTTCCTGTCTGTCTGTACCTATATTTAGCCAGCTGGGCTGGACTGGCGTGAGCTGATATCGTCTACCATGACTGCACCGGCCACAGCGCCTAAGCCAGCCCCCTTCGACGACCGCCTCGCCATGATGACCATCCTCTCGTCCGAGATCTCTGCCGCCGCCTCCTCCTCCTGCTCGTCCCGCGGCACAGGCGCACCACCACCAGCAGTGGTCGACATAGCACTCACCAAGCACGCCCGCTTCCTCGACAAGGCGCACGCCCTGCGCACGCACTACCCGGGCGCCCGCGAGCTCGTCTTCCTGACGGGCTTCGACACGCTCGTGCGCATCTTTGACCCGCGGTACTACCCCGAGGCCGGCGGCAACCGCCTCGACGCGCTGGCGGCGTTCTTTGAGCGCGGCGTCGTGTGGTGCATGTTCCGCGAGGGCGAGGCGGCGTACGGAGGGAGGGCGGAGCAGGAGGCGTGGCTGGACGCGCTGGGCGCGGGCGCGCTGGAGGGGGTGGGCGGGAGGAGGGAGTGGGCGCGGAGGGTGAGGTTTATTGTGAGTGGATATCCCCCCCTGGGTGTTGTACTGGGTACATAGGTGGTGTGCGGAATAATGTTAGGGGGAGTGCTGACGGGACGGGATGGGGCGCGGTAGGAGAATGATGCGGCGGAGAATGATGCGGCGGAGAATGATGCGGCGGAGAATGATGCGGCGGAGAAGGTGGTGGTGAGTTCGACGAGGGTGAGGGAGGCGGTGAAGGCGGGCGGGGGGGAGGTGTTGGAGGCGCTGCTGACGGAGGGGGTGAGGGGGTATGTGTTGGAGAGGGGGCTGTATGTGGATTGATGGTGAAAAAGAAAAGAAAAGGTGCGGTCGATCATTGACCTTGTGGGGGGAAATCTTTATGTCTTTGCGTTTTGGATACCTCCTCTATAGCTTAGATCGCGACTTGCAGATAGATGTAAGGTTTGAGAAATCGACCATTAACTATGTGCTATAGACAGTCAAATGCAGGAAGCACAGCCTCTCTCTATCAGGATAGATGTACCGGCCCAGTCTGTATATATGTACAGTCAACTAGCTTTTTAATATCTACATGTAGTCCTGAGCCTTCCTTCTATATGACTCTCTACAAGAATATAGATTCTGGCCCCCGGGTGCACGTATATGCATACACACGTATTCAGCCCTTCAGGACAGGAGTATTTAGACCAAGCCCGGCCGGTACCAGGTGCATACATTAGTGCTATACTTATGTATACGCTCTATGCAAAGTCTATCATGTACCTGGTGCCGATCGAACTCGGTCCAAACACTCTTGCCATGCAGGGGCAGTACATGTATGTACATACATGTATGTACGTGTATCTAGTTTGAATCTGCAATCTTTCAGGTCAGGCAGTCAAGATCGGTCTCGAAAGGTACAGTACGAAAAAACCGGTACTACTGAGTAGATGAAAAGACGGTAAGGGTACAGTAATCAGGGGTGCAATTTATTTCATGGATTACGCATTCTATAGAATATGCATTCTGTGAAAGACAGTATTCCTCCCGCATTCTGATACAGTAGTACTAGCGCATTTCTTGAAATATAGAATGATTGAATTAAATTAATATGGTATTTAACCTGCTTCAGGATTAATACAGTATTGCTTAAACGCCATACCCCTAACCCTAATTGATATTATTTTGAGTATGAAGCATCTCACAATTTACTATCCCCAGATTTCAAATCATCGACAAATACCTCAAAGTTGATCTCTAGACTATGGGCTTTCTACAATTGGGATATACTTTTTGAAAATAGTTTTTTGATCTGTACTGAATCATAATTAGGCTCGTCCTCAACCCATCCGAGTCTACTTCCATTCTTCATACGAAGCTCATGATGGAATTCTGATCATATCAACTGCCAGTGTATCCGTGGTTACAGGAGTGTGGCAGGCACAGTGCTAGTGGTCCCCGCTCGAAGTCTGTAGATTACTAGTACTATGCTGCTAGTGGCCTGTACTAGTAGGTTATGCACTGGCATTTAGTGGCTGGCTCGTAGGTCCGAGTCACGGTTATGCATTTAGTGGCTCGTAGGTTATGCAGCCGGGGTAGATTAGCCTTCAAAAGTACTGGACTACTATGGTATCACTAAAATCAGACTACTGCACTATTACAGTATCCCTACAGCATTTGAGAACAAAAGTATTCTACAGATTACTGTATTGCAGCTACAATATAGCATTCTATAGAATTCTTATTCAAAGTAATGCCGTTATAAATCAGTATTGCATGCCTCTTTAGATTGTACCAAATCGAAGCATTACTACCGTAGTAATACCACCCTGTTTTTTCGTACTGTAGATATTCTTGGGGTCACCCGGCCGGATACGTATGTACGTCTGAGTGATGAAGGAGTCTATCTCCCGGCCTCTGATATGTATGGGCTGGGCTGAATCATGGATGAGCACTCGTCTTCGCCTTGGAACCGTCAAGGTGTTTTATTTTGTAAATAAGTTGGTTCTTGCCCATAAGGTTTGATTAACTCAACCAGTCAATTAGCCATACATGTAGGTTTAGGTGTCTATTGCTCTACTACGTACTATTACTACAGCTGATCGACAAGTACGGCTGTATACTATACTTCTAAACATCTTGTATAATATAACGAATTCTTACAGCGTTATTTGGCTGTAGCACCCAACAACGGCATAGTAACATAATCCTAATGATTCGACCGATTGATCATCAAGGATCCTCTACAGCGCCGTTCCGGTACCGGGTAGTCACCACCTACGCAACTCCCTTTTCAATTCCCCTCCACCCCCCTTCTATACATTCTCAGCCGTTTGGCCATCGGGTTCGCCCGTAAATCTGGTCAGCCCCGAGATGCAGAAAGCAGGGCCCCCCCCACTGGAATTCCAGCCAAACACGGACACATAGTTGTTCCTGACAGTTATTTATAATTATACGTCAACGCAACCCCCTCCCCCACCCCCCCGGAGGCCTCCGTTTCAGCAATAGTCGATGGCACAAGTGCAGATTCATGAGCGATCACTCGCACGCTCAAGTGGATACAGAATGTGGCAACCCTTTTGGTTTCCGGTGAGTGGGGCGCGTGTGTGTGAGAACGGCTTGGTTTAAAACTCGTGGGGGTGGGGGGGGGGGCTCGCGAAATATGGTAAATTGAATAAAGGCCTGACTGTCTAGCGGCGTGCTATGGCCTGATTTATGCGGGCGTAAGGTCCATACATTTTGTATTAATCAGTATGAGCTACGTATACAACATTATAAGTACTTGAGTGATATAGGCCGGACAAACATGTTTGTTTTTTGGGGGGTTTTTTTTTGGCGCTTATAGTATTTTGATACCGACTACGTACGAGATGGACATTCGTAAATCTCGGCTTTTTCAAGGTTGAGGTACATACATGTATGTAGGCGCTTAGATAAGATGGACTGGTTTCGTGAAACCTTCCGTCTTTTCTTCTAAATCTAAAGGTATTTGTCTTTCGAATTTCCCTCCCCCCCACTCGATCACGTTCAATTGGTGCCACATGACGTGACGGAATTGCAGAATCTCACGAGTTATTTCTCAAATTCACATCGCACTAACGCAGGCATAATAAGAGTTAAGGTTTTGAATTGATTTCATTACGAGCATCTTCTCAACACAACTAAACATCTTCAATCGGACATACACACATGTACACTCGAAAAGAAAAGAAAGAAGGAAAAAAAAGCTATACACAAACCCCGCCGGTCCAAAAACCATTTGCAAGGGGAGTCCATATAGCAGAAGAGCAAAACAAAGTAAAATAAATAAAAATAAAAGGAAGTCCTCTCATACCCACCTATTTCTCCGGCAATCCCTGCGGCATGAAATCATCTTCGTCGTCAAATGCGGCCCATTTATCCACTGTAGCTGCGTACTTCGCAGTGGCCTCATTAGCAGCCCTGGCCTTCCGCTCCTCCGCCTCGGTCTCTTCCTGCTCCAGCAGCTCGCGGTACTCGCGGTCACTAAGGAGACGGGGTAGGGCAGGGTTTTTTACATTCTTCTTCTTCTTCTGGGAATTAGTGGTAGAGGTGGTCTGGGGTGCTGGTGAGGGGACGAAGGGCTTGCTGAGGGGGTTCAGCTTGGAGTTTCTTTGTGGGTTAGACATCACTTTTAAGTAATTTGATTATTAATATATCGGGTAGTTTGGTGTTAAAGCTGGAATTGTGTTTTTGAAGTGGTAGTTGGATATTGGTGAAGTCTGAGCTGGTGCAACTAAAGCGGTATATATACAGGTTTGGTGTAGAGTTTCTCGTGCTTATAAAATCTTAATGGAGTCTTTCAAGTCATTCTATGGGCTTGAAAAAACAGTATTTAGAGACGGCGAGTGATGGGTTGTGAAGAGAATACAGGGGGGGGGGGGAATAGAAGGTTATCATATAGGACTAGGCTCCCACATCGTAGTATCAGCTGTTTCATCCTAGAAAAGGGAAACCTTATTTCTTTCGGATGGTACTGTAACACATTCTATTCTCGGCACTGATGTTATGGGGAGGAAACAAACTGCCTCCTCGTCGGTTTGTCTGGTTTCTAACTAAATATAGATATCGTGGTGCTGGTGATTGATTTTTAGTTAATTTTTCAAAACCAGGGGCGGTCTTGCGTATCCGGAGAGAGTTATAATTATAATTATCAGTTTTCTTGAAATATATCTCCTTATAGAATAAATTTAGTTCCAAATTCTGTAAAATGACCGAGGTAGGCAGTATGATTTGTGGGAAGCAACTCATAGTACGTAAAGAATATCCAAGACTTGTTGTGTTTGAATTCATTACTATTCGGCTTTCTCTAGCTTTGGGTTGTTTCAAGCCCACTCTCTCTCCAGCCCATGAAAAAGAGCCTCAGGGCAATCTGTGTACAAACAGTTTTCAAGTTTGGTTCCACAAGCGAGCTGATAGCGCACTTGTACAGCTCCTGCGCATGTAATCATCTTACAGCTCGACAGATCCACCCCAACTTCCGCGTGCAGTAGGTCAGGTGACTGACAGACTTTAGGCCAAATCCATGGATCTTCTGTACATACAGTCCAATGAGGACACAGTGCTAAAGTGTCACTGCTCATCGCATGAGGTAGGTACATGTAGATTATCATATAAATTGCCCCTATCAGCAATACCGAGACAGCCACGCCCTAGAGATCCGATAAGATTGCAGACTTTGTGGGGGGTAGTGGCTAATCTTATCAGATGTAGAGAGCATTTCAACCCTTTTCTAGTACATACTTCCCAAAAGGTAATATCAGTGATCACAGATATGGGCTGACCCCTATCTTCAGCCCTAAGGGCCGAGTCCCAGCCCATTATCAGTCGCTAGAATGTTTCCGGAGTGTTCGAACAACAGCTCGATAGAGAACTCCCGAAATCAACCCCGGCTCATTCCACCGGAGAGCTGCAGTCACTAGCTAGCCCATTCTTAAACCAAACTTGCCCTGGCTGGTGCCGGGGTGGTCATGGTATTCCCGGGATCGGATCTCTGCGCGCGAGCCGCATGCCATGCTGGGCCAACGTCACGTCACACAGCTAACAATGATCCAATATTCCCGATCGTCGAGGCCCCGAGTGGCTTTCTCGGGGCTTCCGCCTCGAGAAGGCTAACCAAGAGTCAAAAGTGAAGTGATGTATCCCGGGGACTGTGTCTCATCGAGGGGAGCGGTGCAGGAGACCGAATCACCATCCATCACTCGACCGATTATAGCCTCGAAAACAGATCGAGATCGCACGCCGGGTGTCAACGTCAACAACACACGCCAAAAGCCAAATGTGCTGCTTTAAAGATAGGTCCGCATCAACTCGCGATAATAACGGCTTGTGGGGTTTTCCGACGATAGATTGAGACACGGCTCTGAGGGGGAAACAAGGAAATTCCATCGCCGATGTGGAGGAAACAAAAGACTCTCCACGGTGCAGCAGCACCAGAGGAGAGAAATGAGACAGGAGGTCAACGTCGTTGAGCTGCAGTATGTACTGGTTCGTGTGAGAGAGTATGGAGGGTGTCACCAAAATATGGATAAGCATTTAAAAGTTGCTGGCAACATACGTCACCCGTTTGGGACCGGACCACCTGCTGCACCACGATCAATGCTCAGGCACGCACCCTTTTCAGAATCTCGCTCTGATTAACATTTACTGGCATGTGCAAATTGTTGCGTGCTGCTGTTGGGAGTCATGATGGATTTATTCTTATTAACGCCCTATTATTGCTTCGCAGCGACATACAGACGTACCTGGCCAGCTAGGTGGATAAGGTACTCGGCCGCAGATAGATAATCAGAACATCGGTAAATATTAACATCGCAATTCACGTGACCAACCACGTTTATCATAAGTCATCTTAATTGGTATCAACTAATTACTATAATTGGGCGCCGGCACAGACAGTACTCATACTATTGGGCCTCTGCTGTGTAAGGGGGAAATTATTCATTCGGTACTACTACACCATGGAGCTAATACGAGGAGGCCAAATCACTCACAAAATACAAAGTAGATATCCACAGCCTGGCTAGTTGGTTGGTATCTAAGGTTGGGATTAATGTCGTTAGCAGCTGCTAAGAGGGCAGCTCATTGCATGTTTATGAAATTTCAAAAAGCCCATAGTGATCCGATTCTTAACAATTACTACGATCCGAACACTCTTCCCCAATCATATATATATATATCTATCTAGGTGTTCCGGGGAGTACAAGATCACGGAGTAATGTACCGTACTGGAGAGAAGTAGCTAAGAATGAGCTCAAATTAAGGATGTGTGCGTTATTATGATTCTCTTCTCCAAGGAAGGTCTCCGAGACACTGGCGCAATGCCCAATTTCCTTCCTCCGTAGTCCAACAACATGACAAAAACATCTCAGCCTTGATATCTAGATACAGATTTTTTTTTTTTTTTACAGTTACAGAAAACAACAAACATGAGCTGCCGGGAGAAACGGAATCAGCTCAATAGCATGGCCGGAAGAAACTCCGCGAACAACCAACATCGCATTGCATCTCCCAACGAAATGAAAAGCTCAAAGAAGAATCACAAGATCCACAGGGTGAGATATGAGATACAGTACAGAAAGTAGAGTACTATTGGTTTGCGGTAAGCAAGTTCTAACACCGCGCCGTACGTTCAAGAGATAAACGAGAAGGTAATTCGGATAGACATGTCTTAATCAAGCCCGCTACAGTAGGCATATTCTCACCGGCGAACAAGGCGGTTTTGATCGGATCGGAGTTCTACAATAGCTAGGAACAAACTAGTTTATTATCAAGAGGTTGCGTTTCGTTGGCTACTGCTGCCAACTGTCTGCGCTGTAATGTATGTATACAGTACAGTACATGAGTAAGAGAGATAAAAGGTTTCCATGAAATGGCAGTATGTAAGCAAAGGTATCGAGAAACCTCAAATATTTCAAAAGGGGCTGAAGATAGCAAATTGTTGGTAGAAAGAAGCAAGTACAGGCTCGTACGGGGTGTGGGAGCGGGAAATAATAGGTGGCATGGGCATTTGTGGCGAGTATTCTATAAAATAGAAAGCTACTTCCTCGCTACCTGCGGATTCTGCAAGTACTTGTAGTAGAGTTTTAAATTGCACTACTATTTTTTCACAAAACAGGAAAAACTAACTATATGTAAGGCCAGAAACACTTTTTAAAAAGCCGGTAGAAACGTGGGGTCGTGGGAAAAGAAAAAAGAGTGCTGTACTAGCATGTACATATGTTCCTACATACAAATGAGCTGACTGGGGTCCGCCATTGGAACGACAACTCTGCGAGTCTCTCCGCGGCTACGGCATCCTTTATTTTGGCTGCATATCATGAGGCGACAGACAGTAGCAGAACCTCTGTTCGTGGTAGCTACATGTAGCTACATATCAGAGACAGCTCAGAGAGCTCCTACATAGACTACACAGCAGCAGCAGAGCTAAGGTCCAATGCAGACCGCACCGCCTTGCACAATTGCTACCTACTCCTACTGTCCGTGCTTTTTTTTTCGTTCTAGCACTCCTGCTTTGCTGAGCTCTGACAGGTCCAATTTAGAAAAAGTCACACATTTCACATGTATTCTAAACTTCTGCTGAGCAAGCTGCGAGTGTGCTCTGCATAAGGCGCACGTTCGTTATGTCTCCAACTGCCTATCTTCTCGGGCTCGTGTATCTATCTCTTAGCCCACTCCCCCAGGGAACTAGAACCACTCGTTTACAAAACCTAATCCTCACGGGATAACCGAGAGTACAATCAATCCCACAATGCCAGGGGTTGATGGTACAATTGAAAGTCAACAACAGCGAATGAAAGACCTTCAACTGATGTCCTGACACATCCCACCACACCAATATCCAGAGTATTATCGGTACACTTTGTCGAGTATCAAACTTGCCCTTTCCCGGGCCCTACCTAGATCTGTCCGATTCGAAGCAGACAGTTAGCTAACACCCCCCTTCGATCGGTGTTGCCCACAAGGGTACGGCACCAAGTGAGTTTGCTTTAGTACCGGCAGCACAGCACGAATCATGGATCCGGGATGAGCGTCAATATGTGGATTTATTAGGAAACCCTCTCGGTTTTTTCTTTTTTGTTCGAGAAGTAATCTTTAAGACCGAAGGGGCAAGTAGGGAAACGACAAAAAAAAAGTAGGCAAAGAGATTAGGCAGCCTCTCCCAGTAATAATTGATCAAAGAACCAGATATGGCCAACTCCTTTGATATCTATAAGCTTCATAGGTACGTGAGTCTCGTTTCAAGGTCCCAAAAGGTGCGGCTTTGGATCCCGGTAACAGCTTAGCTAAGTACCTTACTTGAGATAAGAGATCTACCTTCCACTGGGGAGTCGCCTTTCACTTGTTAGATTGTTTACCGGTAATTAAACAACCGTTTTTTTTTAAAACCCTTCCCTACTAGTTCTGGTTTGGGATGGGAACGCGCCGCTGTGCAGCGGAACGGAATAGCCATGTTTAAGAAAAGAAAGGGTCCTTATTTTTCCGGTGGCTTGGTTCGGAGCCCTGCCTTATCGTTGATGTTTTATTCTTTGGCATATGCCCGAGAAGGTACATACGGGTTAGTGTAGTCTCGATTGTGCGCAACGAATTGCAACAACAAAAACAGTCTAGGAATGGGACTAGGGTTAGTGTATGAAAGGATAGCCTTGTTAGTCGTATCGTATTCCGCTTTTGGGGTGGATGCGGTGCGCATTTCGCTCGACCTCCCACGCTGTTGACAATTACATGTAATTACTTTTGACAATTTATTTTCTTGTGGTGTTTTGTTTGGTGCAGGAGACACAATAGCACGGAAGGTAAAGCTGAGTACCGAAAGGTGTATAGCTAACTACATGTAGGAGGCCTATGATAGACTTTCTGCCCTAATTACTTTTATTTTCATCGCAAACAATTTGTTGGAGGGTAATCAGTGCATTGGATACATGTTCCGCGCAAACAATATGTTGATAGTGTCTTCACGTTTGAGGATAGCGGCAGGGGATCCGTTTGCATGTGTTGTGCGTGAATATTTGATCGTCTTCGTGGGGAGCTCACTTGTTACCTCGAAGGACCGGTCCGGACAACTGTGTGTCAAAGGGGTTTCGTTGGGCGCAAGTCACTATCAATCAGCAGTACATACTCAAGAAGGGTTTGGGACCGGCTGATAACAAAGCAGGAAGGAAAGATTTTCGGCCAAAACAGATTGTGGTTTCCGCTGCTCCGTGCAGCAGCAGCAGTGAGAGATGCTGCTGTCGCTACTGCAATTATCAGTCCGTTCCCAGCTCCTTGGACACGAGCGGGGAGGTCAACAGGATGCTTTAAATCGGACAATTCAGTCGGAATCGAAGGAGGTGCACGAAACTGGGTGGCGGGTAATCTGCATCGAATTGGGCAGGCAGGCAATGCAGTCTTTTGCTTGGATGGGCGTGCTGCAGGCGTAGAGGAGACCTGCGGGGGTGGACTACTCTACCCTACCTACTCTACGAGGCTTGGATGCAGTGTCACGTCATTGTCGAGGGACCTGAAGGGATGGGCTTTTACAGGGATTACAGGTCCGTTCATTCTCTGTTCTATCTATATGTATCTTGTGGGGGGTGGTGGTGGTGGTGGTGGGGGGGGGGTTGTGGAGGGGAGAGAGAGATGGTGTGAAGCATTTTTTTAAGTGCAGCGCAGGAGAGAGTTGCAGGAGATGGTGGTGGGTTGCTGTGCTGTGGCCTGTTCTGCTGCAGTCTATTTGGAGGGGATAGAACTGTAGGGGGCAGCAGAGAGTGGGTGTGAAGAGCTTAGAGTATGGGTTGAGTTGGGGCCATGGGGGGTTGTTGGGTTGGGTTGGTTGAGCTTACGGGCTGAGTATGAGACTACATGTAGGTGTGTGTGTATCACTGTCAGTGATGTGCCAAAAGATCTAATCTTATCTAAGGGGCCGTGATGGGTAAAGGTTAGGTTTGGTGGGCCTCTCGCCGCACTAACATGGGTACAGGCACCACACCCACGCCTGCTCTGCCCACCCACGCCCGACCGCCCCCCCCCATTCCCTTCCATCCACTCAGTTATTTTCAAGCCCTCCACCCTATTCCACTACCCTCCACTACCCACTCGAATACTACTTCCCCCCCCCCCCCCCTGTCTGCCCTGTGGACACTGTCTTGGCCTATTGCTCTTCAGTATCCGAGTCCGCGCTTTCAATATCCGAGTCCGCACTTTCAATAGAGTAACACGTACCAGCCATAGTAACATCTACTCACTCATTTACACCACTCAGAGAATACTCAGGATTTAGCACTCCATAGTCGAGTTTTTTTTTGTCTTTATCTTGTGCTCGCGCCCCCCCTCGCTTTCTTCTTCTACCTCTCCCCAACAGTCAGCCATCCAGCCTTCTTTCTTATCTTCTGTTGCCTGCCCATCGACATTAGCCCTGAATCTTTTGTTTTAACATCACCTCACCGCCCTCTTTCGATTCTTCTCATCCTCGCCATCTGAGAATCAACCAGTCCACTTCAAGACTACATACAATACATCAACCCACATTCCCAAATATGCTTCTTCCTCCTACTGAACGCCGCGAGTCGGGAGCTATCATCCCCTCCGCATCGCAAACACAAACAAATGCACAGCCTTCCACCCCCAGGCCAGTTCGTGTCCCTGATGGAACCCTCAGACTCAGAGGAGGTCCTGTCGAAGACCGCCGTGTTAGATGGGGCGCCGATGTCATTGACAACGAAGGATTAGGAAGAAAGAAGTCTAAAGGTTTGTTACTACAATAAATTCCTCGATTCATGGTCGTTTGGCTGCTTTGCCACCAGACTTCAACCCTTAACTAGCGAATATCAATTAACATGTGATTTCCCCTCCAATAGTATGCTGCATCTACCATCGCCCAAGAGCCTATGATGAGTCCTCAAGCGATGATAGCGACTCCTCATCCGATGATGATAGCGACGCTAGCGATCACCGACACGGAAAGGACTGCGGTTCGATGAGGAATTCCCGCTCAAAGGGCAAGGGAAAGCCCAGCAAGAGAGGACCAAGCCCAAATGCCTACGAGAAGATGCCCAAGACAAAGAAGAAGGCGTAAATGACTGGTTCATCGGCTTGTAGATTGGGTTTTGGGTTTTCAACATAGAGAGGGAAAACAGGATTCGTCCTGAGGTGTTTATTTTTTTAACTTGATTTCTTCTTCTTCTTCTTCTTCTTCTTTTCTTCTCACGAGGCGTAAAGTTTTATGGATCTTGCTTGCAGTTCCTCTTCAATTCTTTTAGTCTCTATATTATTTTTTAGTCTTTTTTGTTTCATTTGTTTCCGGAGAACAATGGAAAGAAAAAAAAAAGCTGGCTGGTTGGGTTAACAGTTGGCATCTGGGTTATTTTTCTTACTTCTTCTCCTGGGCCATGTGGAGTTTTACGGAACACAATTGTTGTAGCTGCGAGTTTCTATACCCTCATCGTCATAATGATGAAACTACACATTTAGGTACATGTACTTAAGTCTCTGGAATTTACATGGGGGGGATTCTCTGGTGGAGAGAAAAAAACAACTTCTTCTTGGTAATAATTGCTTCTTGTACCTTGCCAAGTGCGTGCTGCTAGCACAGGGTCGTAGTTAACGGCTTCATGGTCCGTGCGGCTGCATGTAGAGTAAATGCGGCTCAATGCCGTGACAACGTTGCATTCAACGTCGACAACAATTACTTTACTTATACAGTCACGCGTACGTCACCAGCTCATAACTATTGAAATCTGACCTTCTTGCCATTCTTCCCATCGCTCCACCAATATTTACATCAAAACATGGCCTCCGCTGACCGTTCCACTGAAACTGAGGAATACCTTCCAAGTCTTTATCGCCCTTCAACAGTTCTCCCCATATCTCGACACCGAAATGCTCTTCTGTACCTTATCGAAAACCATCCAGTGACTGTCGTAGTGGGCCAAACCGGGTCAGGAAAAACCACACAGCTACCCCAATATCTAAACGAGGCGGGATGGGCACGAGATGACAAGATTATCGCGTGTACGCAGCCCAGGAGGGTTGCAGCCACCACAGTCGCAACAAGGGTGGCCGAAGAAATGGGTGTGAGGCTGGGTGAAGAGGTTTTGTGAGCCCCTGTCCATTTTTATACCTTACCTCAGCTAGCTACGGATAATAATAAAAATCCTACTGTTGTTGGAGCATTATGTGCTGCTCGAATATAACACTCTTTTTATATATATATATATATTGTTTTTTTTTTTCTTGTCCATGGCTACATGACTATAACTATCAATAGCGACATGTGTTATTTTTACTGGGCTGACGGTTTTTGCGGGGTTTCCGCGAAATAATATTACTTTTAGGTGGGTTACTCCATACGTTTTGAAGACATGACATCCCCGCGCACACGGATAAAATACATGACGGATGGAATGCTGCTCCGAGAAGCGCTGGTGGATCCTTTGCTATCCAGGTATTCTGTTGTCATGATCGACGAGGCGCATGAGCGTAGCTTAAGCACGGATATATTGCTTGGGATATTGAAAAAAATTAGGAGGAAGCGAGAAGAGCTAAGGATTGTGATTAGTTCTGCTACTCTCCAGGCGGAGGAATTTGTCAGGTTTTTCGAAGGCGACGAGACGCCCGACCAGGGCAAGGGCAAGGGGAAAGAGGTGGACAAGAAGGAATTGGTAAAAATCATCTCGCTGGAGGGAAGATGCTATCCGGTGGATGTACTCTATTTAGAGGAGCCTACGGAAAATTACGTAGAAAAGGCTGTGCAAACAGTTTTTGATATACATCTCAAGGTAAGTTTTTGTTACTATGATTCATTTGGGATGTTTTTTCCCCTACAATTGTTCCAAATCTTCAATCGCTGTGGTTCTAGAATGGGGAAGGAATCGGCTCCTCCTTCAATCAATGATTTCTGATATATCTGAGACATGCAGGAAGGCGAGGGCGACATCCTACTCTTTCTCACAGGCCGGGATGAGATCGAAAATACTGTTTCTGCGATCTATTCGCGTTCCCAAGATCTCCACCCACGGGCCCCACAGCTCTTACCCCTGCCCTTATATGCAGGTCTACCGCAGGACGCCCAACTTGCCGTTTTTGAGCCTGCACCTGAAAACCATCGTAAGGTGATAGTATCTACCAACATTGCCGAAGCATCAGTCACAATCGAAAAAATTTGCTTTGTTATAGATTGCGGGTTTGTCAAGCTGCGAGCTTTTAACCCGCATACGGGGATCGAGTCATTAACTGCAGTCCCGATCTCAAAGGCCTCTGCTACACAGCGGGCGGGAAGAGCAGGGAGGACAAGGGCGGGAAAGTGTTTTAGATTATACACTGAGAGTGCGTTTCAAGAGGAGATGGCTGATATGGGCACACCAGAGATCCAGAGGAGCAATCTAGCCCCAGTGATTTTGCAGCTAAAGGCACTTGGGATTGATAACGTTGCTCGTTTTGCTTTTATCACACCACCACCGAGTGAGTTAATGGTGAGGGGCTTGGAGCTGTTGTACAGTCTTGGGGCCTTGGACGAATATGCAAAACTTACAAAGCCACTGGGTCTGAGGATGGCAGAAATACCGTTGGAACCCATGACGGCAAAGATTGTGAGCGGCATTTTCTCAAGTCTAACCCTGGAGGGCACAAAGGTAGCAGATACTAACCCCAGAAATAGCTACTCAATTCTGTGGAATTTGGGTGCACTGAGCAGATTCTTAGTATTGCTGCAATGACGAGCGTTCAAAACGTCTTTATCAGTCATGAAGGCGAAAAGAAGCCCGCTGAGTCGGCCAAGCGACGCTTTGCGGTCGAAGAGGGAGATCACCTGACTTTACTGAACGTCTACCAAGCATTTACAACTAAAGGTGGCCAGAAATCATCGTGGTGCAGAGATCATTACCTGAATTTCAAGTCACTATCTAGGGCCGTATCGGTACGCGCACAGCTAAAAAAACACTTGGAAAGATTCACTGTGGATGTGGAAATGGAAAAATCCCGGTCACAAACGGCTACTGGTGAAAGTATCAGGAGATGTCTCACTACAGGTTATTTCGCCCACGCCGCTAGAATGCAGCCGGATGGGAGCTTTAGAAATGTCAGTGGTGATACAGTGCTCTGGGCGCATCCTAGTAGTGTCATGTTTAATAGGAAGGCAGATTGGGTGATATTCCACGAAGTTGTGGAAACTGGAAATAAGACTTTTATCAGAGATGTATGGCAAGCCCCCAACTCCCACCCGATCCTGCAAGCTAGGTACGTTTTATTTCAACATACACTAACCATCCGATTTCATCGGGATTTTAGGTTACGTCTGTACAGAAAGACTGGTTGTTGGAGTATGCGCCAGAGTTTTACCAAGTGCGCAAGTAGATATTTAATACATCTGGGCGGTGGTCGTAGATTAGTGTTGCATGTGTAAAATACC
This sequence comes from Morchella sp. 2016-41, assembly GCA_024713855.1. Lineage (NCBI taxonomy): Eukaryota > Fungi > Ascomycota > Pezizomycetes > Pezizales > Morchellaceae > Morchella > Morchella sp. 2016-41. The sequence goes on along the minus strand of JAMGZD010000001.1, from coordinate 2,809,738 downwards.
AAAAGATCTAGCGGGAATTGCCGAAAACAAACATTTCCAGGGGCGAGGTTGCTGGGGGGGCTTGGCAAAACACCTTTGCGGGTGGATACAACGTTGTTCTCGGAACTTATTAGCCACATGTAGTAACTGAATACAACTCCAACGTCGCAGTAGATGTTCAATCATTTGACCTCAGAGCTTTACCAGGCCATGGCTCGCAATACCAATGGTCAAGGTAATAGAACCAGCATAATACTTCTTCTCACTATCTTTGTTATTCTAGCGGCTATACAGTACCCATTTGTGTTCTCGTGGCTACAAAAGATCTCAGGTCAACAAGCTTCCTCAAACCCAATGAGCTCTAGCTACGAGCCCGGGCTATTCAATATGGCTTCAGCCCATAGGCCACAGACAATCAATCTTTCTGACGGATCGAGCCGACAAGGAGCTCGACAGCGTATATTGAGGCAATTGACGAAGACCAAGGGCTGGGAGCGCGATACAAGTCATCCCAGGCGGAGAGTATTAAGTGCACTTGTGGGGTTCCTAGAGTACAGGGAGAAGATGGAAGAAGCCGTTCGAAAGAAGAGAAATGGGTGGAACAAATTGACTGTTAGACAGAAGGAGGTTTGTTGTAGCTTTTTTTTCACCATTTCTTTCCGTTTCTATATCGTGTCGTCATCTTCATAGTGGGGTTTTGGAGCCCATCGTGTTTGTTTAACCACACTTCTCGCCCGTCAGATTTTACATCAAATGTAGATCATGGCTTGTTCTGTCTTTGAAGTCTGCATCAATTAACCCGGAGCGCAAATTCAGACATGACGTACTAGGGAGAAACCGAGATTGTGGGAAGACACTATCGAGATTATTTTCTGAAAATCCTATTTTATCTCTTTCTATGTTCCTGGGCTAATATGCGTATCGTTGATCCCAACAGCTTATGTCTATAGTGCCTTACGATGAAAAGCTGGAAAAGACATCCGCTCTCATTCGCGAGAACGACATCCTGGTGCAGAAAATCGTCGATCATGGGCTTTCATACTACGATCTGACATTTACCGAGCTATTGTCCTTCAGATCTGCGCACAAGAACGACACCAGGTCTGTGGCGGACCACAGTTCAGTGATACAGTCTTTGAAGCACTTTATCCGCGACTGGTCCGCCGCGGGAAGCCATGAGAGAGATGCGACCTTCCCGCAAATTCTCACTACCCTGGAATCACTCTATCCCGACCATGTAGAACGAGGGCAAAGGAAAGTCCTTGTTCCTGGCGCGGGGTTGGGGAGGTTATCGTACGAGATCGCTGCCATGGGGTTCCAAACTGTTGCGAATGAATACAGTTTCTATCAGAACCTGGCACACCTTTGGATACTTTCCCTCCCCAACACAACACAAAGGGAGTCGTTCAAGCTGCACCCATTCATTAACTGGTGGTCACACCAGCGTACAACCACCTCGCTGCTTCGCAGTGTCTCATTCCCGGACACGGAGCTGTCGGCTTTGGCACTCGAGAAACTCTGTCTGATCGACGGTGATTTCACGACAGCATTTTATGCAGAGGCCAGTAGTTATGACGTTGTCGTGACACTGTTTTTCATTGATACGGCGCGTAACATTGTTGATTACCTAGACAAGATACACGCCGCTTTGAAACCCGGGGGAGTGTGGATCAACCTCGGACCGCTACTATATGGGACGGGCCCGTGGTTAGAGCCATCACTTGACGAAGTCTTGGCAATTGCGGAGAACATTGGGTTTGAGTTAGTGCCGACAGAGGAGAGGTGGGGGACGGATTCCTTTGCAGATGTGGAAGCTTGGAGGGGCAAGGTGAGGGGTGCGTTTGCGGGGTACGGTTGGGATCAAGACAGCCTTAGTCGCAACGCCTATTCGGCGCAGTTTTGGGTGGCGGTGAAGAAATAGCTACTTTCTGCAGATAGGTAGCATGAAATAGATATCATATCAGTTTATATCACGACAGAGGGGATGTTGGAAGGGATTTTGTGGTTGTGATGGTTACCAGATTCATTTCCATAGGCATTCTTATCATGAAATGTAGTCAGCCGAAGATTTGAATAGGAATCCATTGGATAACTAAGAAACAGATACCTATCTACTACCATGAGAAGCCATGATAGTGGGAAAGGAGGTTCCTATTCCGAGATCAGTCCGGGCGTGTGGGGCTGTTCGGTGCAGCAACTCAGTTCAAAACCGAATAACCGCCCAAAAGTGCGTCCTTGTTGTGGTTAGGTTAAAAACACGTTTTTAGGAGAACGTAGTTTAGAACCCTCGGTTATCAAAAGATGTAGGCAGATCTTTAAATTAAAGGCTCCACTCGGCATACACCATACCATGCGTTACACACGTGCGAGAGATTCATCTGGTTCTTAAAGTGGAATAATCTATATCGTAATTCCCAAATGTGAAAAGTATAATGTATAACTATCCGTTTGGGAGGAAGAAACCCAGGGCCGAACCAGAACGAGGGAAAGAGAATGCCAGGGACCGGCCAATGCTCACAACCCATGCCCATCGATTGTTAGGGGGATACGGGATCTTTACCGCCATAGGATCGCTAATCGAACATCGGTAACTATTCGACCTAGTTGCTTTGTGACGAACATCACCTGTTGTCACTCGGTAGGATGCTGAGGTGAAGTTTTTCCGAAATGCCGTTATGAATGGGGGCATACATGGGAAAGAGAAAAGCCCCTTTGGAGAATCACAGATAAATTAGGTGTGTGTAGGAGAAGACACGTTCCCCGCCCCGCATAGTTCGGGCAAGACTTTTCTTCATAAAAATCATCAGCCGAGTGCTATGCTGTGAAAAGGACAGTAGCACCATAACAGTTTCATAAGGGCGCTTTAACTTACCCATGGATGGCGCATACAGGTTTAATCCCGCACATATGTGTCGTTATTAATATCGGTTTTCCGATCGATCGATCGATCGCATCTCCCTGAATAAATATGCGCATAAAATGTCGCAAAAACGCCTGACAAACATTGGTAACCTTGTGAGTTTTTAGTGGCCAGATATCAATTAGTTCAAGAAAGATATTTGATTGGCTATACCGTAGAAATGTTTCAATGCCAACTTTCTGGTTTTTGAGCGTCAATAGATAAGTATGTTGGTAGGTTAGTTGTAAACCTTTGTTTGAAAAAAAGAAAAATTTGCACTTCCCCTCTTTCTTTCTTTCTTTCTTTCTTTCTTTCCTTCGGCCGCATCTCCCACTTTCATCTCGTTTCGTTTCAATGTTCTGTTTCGTTTTTGTTTCTGTTGTACCTTTTTTGGGCCAGGCCGCAGCGCCAACAGCGAGTAATGAATGACTGCAGGACCTGAGTTTCGCCGGTTCGCCAGTTCGCCCAACTTCACTTTGGCAAAGTAAGTACATATGTTGTCTATTCCCAGAATCTCACACGGTCCTTTTTTCTGCTTTATTGTATCCACTTTTCTATCCACTTCTACTCACCGCCTATGATGATTTATAGTTAGCGGTTTGCAAGTTAGCTAGCTATCAATTCAGCCCTCCAGGGTTGGAGCCTACCCGGTTTACCGCCTTTTCCACTCTAAAAATCGAACTCTGATTCCATATGTACTATCCTCATATAGTAGAAACACGTGCTGGAAATTAGGATGGGACCTTTCGTATCTGGGGAAAGAGCCGGCATATTACATTCAAGAGCCCAATTTCGAATAATTAAAGAACTCCAAAAGACTACCTAGCCTCGAGGGATATGGTCGTTATTGCGTTATCAATTGGATCGGAAAGCCGAATTGATGCCCGTCCCCAGATATTGACGCGGGACAGCCAGCCGGAATTGAGTGGAACTCTATAAATCATCAACAGGGTGCGGTCTGAGCTAATTGGAAGCAATTTTTGATAACCAAAGGACCGGAAGCTAGTGTTGAAACCATCTTTTAGGTATGCGAGACTATGCCTGAAGCGCGTGCATCTGCTTCGCCGCAACGCGCATCCTCGACCTGCATATGTGCCAATTGCTATTTATCCACGCATTCTACTTCAGTACTCCAGACCTGGGAACCTAAGCGGGCGAGAAAAAGAAGTATGAAACCGCTCGGTACTAATTCGGGTGACTGGAAGACTTTTCGGTTCCGGTTGTTTTTGGTATTTTACGTTTCGTATATTTTTTGATTCGTTTCAACGGTTTTGTAGTGGGCGCCGGCAATCCCTCATCCCACTCTGTCAATGCTACTCGGTAGACGGCAGATGGATCTACAACTTTCTTTTTGTTAGCTAGAGTAGATGGTCAGGAGGCTAGCAGCGGCAGTCAAAAAAGAAAATTCGTAGTCAGTAAATAGGCCCCACGAGGCAGAAAAATGGAATAAACCCCACGCGAACAGTACAGCATGTACGTACTTCGTGGGATATGTACTGAGATCAAAATACTTGCCAGCCAATAAGACTTACTTTGAAAACTCAGACATGGTGGGGAAATTTCAATCCTCAGTGTTGATGATGTTCCCGGGGCTGGTACTTATTACAATAAGCATTACGTTGGGCTAGTTAATAATGTAAGCCTCAAGCTTTTAGGGGGACCCACGTATGTTTCATGTTTGCTTTTTGATTTCAGCTACTATCGCATGTCGTGCATCTCGCGGTTAGCTAATCACAGGAAATCACTCGTTCTATATATACGATCAATCACTTCGTGGCCAGGGCTCAATCATGTGCCCACGGAAGGCTCGATTCATAAGACTTTGTAGATCATACGGTTCTAAAAGGAACGGATAGTCCCTCATTGAGTGGGGGTCTTATAAAACGTAGTGAGTTTAAAAGAAGAAAGCAATTATTGGTAGATCATCCGTCTTTACTCGTACCGGGAACTGAAAAGTTTATTTAATGCACGTACCAGGGGATTTTAGCATCCAGTCCTGTTCCCCGCAAATATCACCTCCGTGCCGTTTTGAGACCTGTCAGGTACGCAGATCTGCCGAATACCAGCGGCAGAAGACTGAATGCCTCAAGAAAAGTAATAACGCCGAAGGCCCAGAAAGCCGGTCTTAAAGATGCTACCGACGTTGGCAGAATAACGAATTCTGTCTTCGGTATGTACTCGTGATTGCAAAACAATTCCAAATACGGCTGGGTTTGCATACCACCAAAAGACATACGCAACGCAATATTTCCCTATATGTAATCCAGCTGTGACCGGAAACGTCTGACAAAAAGTACACACACGTATGTATATATATAGCGGTGGGTAATAAGTCACCGGACGACCTAGCCACAATTTTACCTGCAAACGCGTATTTTGTGGCGTTCCGTCTGATGACTTATTACCCATCGCTGTACTTACCTTTATATTAGTGCTTTGAGAAGGCATAGGCCGTAAGGTAAATTTATGCGGCGTTAGTAGGATTAGATATAGCCCAGTATAAGCACTGGATTATACGTAGGTACATGTATCGCACGGTGTTGAATCACATGATTTGACCTAGTATCGTACGAACAGCATGCTCCCGGTAGCGATTGGACCCATATGGGCTATGGAATCCTAATATCTAATCTGATATCATGTGCAGTTAGATACCTATAGGCCAGATCAGATCCGATATCATATCTACAAAACATATTTTATATAACTTTCTGATACATGATGATCTGATCGTGATCAGGACAGTTCACATGGCCAAGATGAGAACTCGGGATGCATTCTCTTGTGTATGACCGCAAAAAAATTCTCAACAACTCACCGGCTATTAGTAGAATGAGGCCACTACCCAAGATGACTATGCAGGGTGAGTCCAATTCCTGATTCTTAGGATCTCCAGAACATATGTGCCATAGCTGATGATTGGTGGGCACTGAATCGGAATCGTGATTTCATCGATGATCTATCCGATGGAGGTAACACCGAAACTCACAGCCAACGTCTATTAGATACCCCATCTAGTCTAATCATTTACTTATTCCAAGTGCAGATAGTGTAGCTACTGAGAAGGTAGGTAGTTAAAGGGTATACCCTTCAATTCCTGGCGTTCTGAAGATATAGTATATTCTTCTTCATAATGGTTATGTAGTAAAAATTCCCATTGGTCATGGTTAGATTCGACCATTTAGTGGGTTGGGTGTCAAACCTGGAGAAGTTTATGTTCTAACGCTGTGCTAAATAACAACCCTAGGCGGCTCTCTTCCAAAACCCCGATGGGCCTGACTTGTAGATATCGCGCTTGCGGAGTATAGACTGGACTGCTGTTACTATGCCGCCATCGCCGGTAGTGTAATGCATGGGACCGCTCCTCTCTTTATGGAGAATCCACCTCGACTTTAACACTAATTGAACTTTATGTCCAGGCCCTTGTGACTTGAGGCAAATGGCGGTAGTGTCTGTGCTGAATAGTCTGATACTCATGAACCTTTTGGATGATGCCTAATAGACTGACCATACTATGATCGCTTCAAGGACCCAGGCCGCAGTATAACGTGGAACACCTCTGTAGTGAATGTACATAGTACTTTAGGGTTGAAGTAAAGAGGTAGTGCCCCTCTTCACCGGACGACCACCTTTAGCGATATCTAGTAACGTCTGGCCATGTGATATAGGTAGCCATTAAACAACCCACGCCATATAGCAATACTTCTAAGTAAACCCAACGGAGTCGTCTGGCTGATCGGGAAACGGGTATATTGATCTAGCTCTTTTCTCCATGAGATCTTTCAGTATAAATCCGAACCAGCTTTGACATATGTCGAATATAAACTATCGAGGTTAGCGACATTGTCATAAGCCGACCGTATATATCAGAAGGTAATCAGATTTGATGTCCCCTATTGTATTTTCAGCCAGAGGCTTCTCATCTGTAAGTATGTTTATATGTGCCTCTGTGCAAGCCTGATTGCGTTCTTCATAAGACCGACCGGTTGGTTTGTTATCTTGATATAGGCCATAATTACCAGCGAAAGTGAGAAATTTAAATTACGGGGAGGCTCCGTATCAGACCGAATGCTAAACCTGGAACTGGACATTTGTCGTATTATATATACGAGTTCAATCATGGAATATCACTCGGTCATTATCAATCTATTTTCCGCCCTAAGATATAATATGGTGCACTACAGGTAGTCCAAGCCTTAAATGTCTTTACCACACCTTCAAAATATTCTTAGTAAATATTGTAACGATACAACCTGGTTGGTCTTTTCCCTAATATAAGACAGGCCCGACGGAACCATAATCACTTAGTCTTTACAGGTATTCCCTACTATTTATCGCCCACCTTTGTCGTTTGCAAATCTAATCTCTGTGGTAGAATTCCCGTTCCAGAGTCCTGGGGCCGGCAACGCAACCGTTCTCGGAACTGGCGCAGGTAATGGAGTGCCTGTCACCGATGGCCTATTCTGCAACGGCGGTACTGCGATCGGTGGTATCTGCTGCTGTGGGTGTGAATCTCGCGCTGGCCTCTGTGGTTGCAGCACAGGTGTTTGCGAGAGGCATATAGCTCGCATTGCGTTCGTTATCTCACTGGTGCAAATCATCAGTTGTCACTCGCCTCTAAAAAGAAGGGAATCAAGATGTACACACTCCTCAAACTGCCCTGCCTCCATTCTTCTCCTATATGTAAAACTTTTACACCCGTCTCTCCATTTTACCAGTAGTTTGTTGAAGTCGTTATAGAATTTCCGGCCGACATCAAGGTGGTTCATGACTTCGCGGTATCTTAGGTAGGCGTTTTCAAGATCTTGCAGAGCCTTTTCTCGGTCCTTATTTACGTTTTCTCCTTTACGGCAAGATAGGAATGAGCTGTTTGCCTCGCGTAGTTGCTCTATCAGATCTTGCTGGGCTTCGGATTCTTCAGCTAGGAGGGAGCGCTCTGTTGAGTAGTGAGAGGATAGACGTGACTCAAAAAGGGGCTCAAAGTGGGCAGGCTCGAGTTTGCAGAGTGGATTGGCACGTTCAATGGAGGACGCTTCGTTAAGAATTGCGGATGCTGAGAGAGGTTAGTTGAGTGACAGAGGTATACATAAAAAAAAACAGAGCGAACTACTAATGTCATCTGCTTTGGCCTTCTCACGAAGGCTCTCAATTTTCCGACGTCTTCTAGACTCAAGTCTAGATACTTCGTTGAGGCATTGCCTTAACCTTCCAACTTCACGATCCATCTTTGGCGTGAGGGTAGCCCTTGCGGAGTTTGGCACAAAGTCTTGAAGGGCCCGCTAACCATGGAATGTCAGCTAGCACATACTACACAAAGCGCACCAGGAAAAACTCACACTATCCCCTCCTCCTAATAACCTCAACAATACCTCATTCTCTTCCATCTTATTCTTGACCACCCGGTCACTATTCCCCGCACTCTTCAATATTCCGTTATACTCGTCCACATGCTCCCAGCATCCCGCGCCTGCAGACTTACTCGGTTCTCTAGACCATCGATCGGTCCCATGCTTCGCTCTGAGTTTATCATCCTCCTTTTCCTCAGCCTCCAGCATCTCTACCGCTTCTTGATATACCGCATGATCGGTCGCCTTCAACTTTGCGACATCATCCATACTTCTTAACAGGGTACCGATCCCCCCTTGTTGGTGCATCTCTTCCGCATGAGCAATAATACCAGGGGGAAGACCTAGTGGCTTTTCAAGAGCCTGAAGGGAACCAGGGAGACCGAGAGATTGAAGCAGGTCATGAAGCTTCGTGGTCAAAGACGAGAGTTCCTCAATTAAAGTGGTATTGACAAGTCTGTCACGACGTTCCGCGTAGATGCTGGCCGCTACGTGAACAGCAAAGGGCACGAGTTTCACAAATAGCGGGGCACCATATGGGCCTCCCTCTACGAGTAATGTCTGAGATTCTGAGATTTCCTTTGGAATTTTGCTATTCACCATTGGCGCGCGTTGAATCTGTGTCAATTCGCTTGCTGGCGGAACTAGATTGAGATAAATCAAGTCGTTATCCTTCTCCGCGCCCCTCAGAGTGTCTGTGACTTTCTCTTTCAATCCCTGGAGATCACCTAGGACAGTCTTATTGAGGTATCGTGCTTCTTTCAAAGCATTGTTAACCGCATCCAGAGCATCCTTTAAGCGGGCGACCTCCTCTCCGTATTTACTCTTCTCCAAGCAATCACACGCAGCCCTATACTGCGCTGCAGCGGCAAAGTGGTGGTGCTTGGCGCTCATATGGTGAATCCACTCGCTGGAGATACTTGCGCTTTTAAGTGCGAGCTCCCCAGCCGCGTCATAAAAATCGGATACTTTGGCGGCAAGCTTGGATACTAGACTGTCTTTATGCCCGTCGACGACGGCCTTAAGCCAGAAACATTCCTGTGCCTGTGCGAGCATGAGTTGCTCTACGCACTCGAGGGTAATGGCATCCATATCTTCTGGCGGAGTGGAGCGAAGCTCGGGCAGTACTGAGTTTTTGAGGTACGACATGATCCCAGCGGCCGTGCAGAAGTAATTACAAGCTACCTTGAGCCCATGTTGAGTATCACGAGGAGAAGAGGTGGCGAGCTGGGAGTAGAGAGACGCGAGATTATAGAGGATATTTGCACGCTCAAATTGGATGTTATTTTGCGTCACTGGCGGCGACAATCAGAAACAAACCCAGAGTTGCTCGCAAACAAGCGGCAAATGAAAAAGAGGTCACCTACCAGGTTTATGGGTATTGTACCCTAAAGCTGGATACCATGCAAAGTCCGTTCCAATCTTCCACCCCACCATATCTGTCAGTATTCTCAACCAGCTAAATAGCTTTCGAAAGACATACATCGATAGGAAATTTCCCACTAATCCACTGTAGCTGAGCTGCGTAGGCCGATATCTTGGCTATGCCACTAACGTGCGCTTCCTGAACATGGACGGCGTCGGTACGTAGCTTATCGATTGCGGTAAGGTCCGCAGCGAACATGTCGGGATGTTGATCATATTTTGTTGATATGTACTGTTTGATCGCATCGGAAAGGCTAAGAAGTACAGACTTCCGAAAGGGTAACTGCAGAGTTCAGTAGAGGTTTAATCAGGCGATTTGGAGGCGGGGGTGCACATGAATGGTGGGGGAGGTACGTCGAGTATGTTTGAGCTAGTGGGAAAACCTGGTTAGACTCGATGGAATTAAGGCGGAAGCGGAGGTTTAGGTAGCTTACGAAGCCATTTTCAACACGTAGAAGATGCTAAAGTGGAAGTAATATGAAGGGCCGGACTCTTTGAGTGAGAACACCCAGGGATATTAGTGAGTGCGAGAGGAGAGTCCCGGTGGTGGGGTTGAACGAGATATGAAGATTCTGGTTGAGGTGCGTAGTTGTAACAGGGCTCGCTGGTGGAACATGCACTGGGGTTGTAGCCAAGCAGGGGTACAGGGGCAACCAATGACGTGTTGTTGTTGCATGAGAGACCTAGCTGGGCACATTATATGTGGGTACCTACATGTACCTTGAGATGTTCGCTCAGCTCCACAAAAATTGCATTACAATGTCTATTGCCTCCTGGAGCCACTATAGAGATCTTGTTGTTCATAATTAACTCTATGTCCGGCGCTCGCACTGCGGAGAGCGGTTGACATAACCTGATACTGTGTTAAACTGGGAAATTGGTCGTTGGCATACAAATTGGGCTGTGAACAATTTTGTTATGATTATTGCCGAGCTATCTCGCCTCCAAAGTTTGTGTGTAGGTTTTTAAAGTGGTTAATTGTCATACAACTCATTCCTAGATCCATCACAGTACTGGGTCAAATGCGTTACTGGTAGTAGTGGCATTTGGTCCATAACTTTAGAAAAGGGTTTGATTGTAGATTTGCAGATTATAGCTTACGTTCCTCCCCTTCATTTATACTTAGTAGTACATGTAGTTCCTGCGCGGTTGTAGAGGTTGACTTGTGTTCTGTGGGTTCATTGGGCTTTCAGTATCATATTATTCCGCTAGTTTTCTCTCTTCTTTACTATAAACTACACTTAGTAATTCTATTATCTATATTTTATATACTACAAGGGCCCGTTCGGTTACACCCAGATATCGAGGGTCTTGGCATATCTGGTAACGAATATTCCTTTTTAGGTCAAATATCAACTTAACCCTGCACCGGTATCCTCACCATCTAATGAATACAGCTAGTAGGTATCAATCTCATAATTAACATCAAAAGAATAGATAAAATATGTAGTCTCGGAGCTGGTAGGAAGTTCCGCCTGGCTGTGGGAGACGCCGAGACAGCGTGACCTTTGCTCCTATCGCCTGGTCGACCGAAACCTGCTCAAAATCTGGCGCTCTGCATATTATACAGATCTGGTGCTTGGCCTTCCATATAAGGCACTGATCAAACTGGAGTTAAAACAAGAAATACCTACAAACAGTAAATTTTGGTGTAAGATTGCCAAAGCTGCAGAGCACCAGTATCCTATTTAACGATTAGAATGTCGTCATCCTCAATGCGATATAGACGTTTTTAGGTGGACTGGCTTAGAGTCAGTTGGTGCAGGCCAACTTTCGAGAGCTCCACCGACCCTGATATACATAATCTACATAAGTGCATAAGTACATAGTCTTTGTGTTTAGACCCCCCCTCTACTAGCTAATAAAAAGAATATTTCTGTGAGGGTGATCGGGTTGAATAGTTGGTTCTGTAAGGCACCTAACCGTACATAGGATAATACACGGTGTTTCTCTATAGCCAGAGTCCTGTATTTCTTCATCTCAGTGGATCTAGAGCTAAAAAAGAATTACACTGCCATCCTTTCTTATATACGCCAAGACTGTGTCTAGTACTACATGTATGTAGATTTCCTTACCAATTACACATACTTGATCCAAATCAATCTTTCAATAACCTTTCATTGCTTTCGCGCTATCACACCCTATGAAATAATTTCAGCATGCCCGTTTGTTGGGTTATCAGTTCATGTATGTTTATGAATATGTCGAGTGATAGTTCATGGATCAAGTGTATGGAACCTATCACCTCCCCCAGAGGTTTAACCTGATCAGAACATACTAGTCTGGCGTCTATAAATGGTCAATTCTATGGTCTTTCCCCTGAGGGATTCGCAGTTTCTTTGGTCCTATAGCTATCTCTCTTTACCTAAACTTTCTCCAGGGTATCCCAAAGGAGTTAAGACTCAATATCCGGAACATCCTTCTACATGGATATATCATTCTGATAAATTATAAAACAATATCCTGATCTCTTGATTTAGTTGGGGGGCCCTACTTTCGAGAAGCTAACGTCCCAGACATACATGTAAACCGGGGGGCTTGATTATAGTTGGTTTTTCCCAAGAGCTGAAGCGCCCGAATTCGCTGGAAGTACGCGGGCGGAAAATGAAGATAGGTACATGTATTTGTTCAACCTCTACAAGAACGCCTACTCTAGGCAACTATCTAACATGCACTCAAAGATATAAAACTACAAATGGCACAAAAGAACGAAAAAAGAGAAAGTAGAAAAAAAGTAAATATACCCCGCTGCTCCGTTTCCACAAGCGCAGAACTCGCCTCCCCAACTAGCTCCTCACCTTTTTTTCTTCAACTCCTCATTCAGCATCTTAACCCCCTCCTCAACCACCACACCCCCACCAATCCTACACTTATTCCACACCTCCCACTCCCATCGCACCACATCAACCTGTGTACATAGATCCTTCACACACGCCCACTGCCCCACCCACAATATCCACTCCAACAGCCTCCTCCCACCCGTCAGCTTCTCCAGCCCCCAACTCCCTTCCTCCCCCACCCTCGTTTCCCTCAACCACGCCGTCACAAGAAACCACCCAACCGCAAACACAACCCCAACCGAATACCCGCACGCCACCTGCATCGGCGTATGGTAGCTCAAATACACTCGACTGCCACTCACCGCCGCAGACCCCGCAATACACACAATCGTCAGCAGCACCTTTTGGTACCGCGGGAGATGGTGGCTCGCGCGAAGATGCAGCCACAGACTCAAGTACACGGCGAAGAAGGCGACGAACTGGGCGTGCGAGGAGGGCATGCCGTAACCTTTGCCGTACATCTCTGTAGTAAGACACAAGTCAGAACATGTATACATATATATTGCCTCGGACAGAGGGGAAAGGAAGAGGAGAGCTACGCTTAGGACGCTGCTGCTTAAAGCACCGCTTCAACACCCAGTTCAACCCCTCGCACGCAAGCTGCCCCGCAAGCATAAGTAGCACCTCTAGCTCGCGCTGCGCGACCGACAGCGTCGCGTACGAGACCATGAGTGCCTGCGGCACGAGCGCGAGCCATGCGCACAGGAGCGATGCCGGATCATCTGGATTCTAGGACATTCACGGAATTGTTAGCTAGCTATCTTTTTGGTATATAGCAGCAATGGGAGATATACGTAGTAGACGTGTGTAAGGCTCAATGAAGCGAGCGGAGGTTCGAAATGGCCGTCCCCCATGGTGTGCTTCTTCGGGAGTATTGAGCTGTAGATGCTGCGGGATTCGTGGTTTCTCCTGGTGCCCCGGGGTGTGCAGTCGCTTATATGCGCGCCTTGGCAGGATGATCGTCATAGGGCTGCCCTCCCATTGGCTGGGACAATGGGGACAATGGGAGTGAGCTGCGGGCGATAAAGAATGAAAGGGTTCGCAGCTTGTGATCAGGTGGATTGTGGGGGGAGAAGGAGCTCTATTGCTTCAGTATAATTGCAGTCACAAGTAGGTAATGGGGCCGGGGGGTTTGGGCTCTAAGTAGCTACATTTACATGTATTGTACTAACTACATGTAACCAGCAAGTCACTTATAAACTCAGCTGAAACACTCATAAGGATATTGGATATGTACCACGGACTTCTCAAAACTCATAAAACCTTGATTCAAACAGCACACATCACAATTGCGCCACATTTTCATAATAATGTACAGAAAGTAACTAGCTCACGCCTTACTCGAAGATAAAGATAGAAAGAAACGAGAAAGAGGAGAAGAATAGCAAAGAAGAAAAAGAAGAAACCTAATACGCGTGAATCCGTGAAAAATTACTTTTTTCTTCCCTCAACCTTCACTAGGTACTACTTGTTGTAATTCAAACAAATCATTGCAGACATATAAAAACCCAATCAAACACTATTAAGAAAACCAACTACCAAGGAGGAGAGGACTGGCTATGAGTTGCTGACCCTGACTAAATCTGAACCTGTTCCACCTCGGTAGTTAAGTTTTCTAGCTTTTTCCTGGTGGATTTTACAAGTACATCTCTGCAAATCATAAATTGTTAGCCACTGAGCACTTCTACTGCAAGAGCAAGGGAAAGAGGGAATGCATACTCTCTATCTAGCAGTTCTCTCAAGACTCTCAATTTCTCCTCCCTGATACTCTCCGGTACATTGTCCTTACGGCCCAGCAGCCCACTCCCCTTCCCGCCCTCCACCAGCGGCTTCAACTCCTCCATCATCCTCGCCACCATCTCCTTACGCGCCGTGAGCGCAACCCTCCCTTCTCCAACAACCCTCTCCTCAATCTTCCCAACCTCCTTGAACCACTTCTTCTCCGCATCACTTAGCCCAGTCTCACTCTTAACAATGAGCAACTTCAGCACCTCATCCGCACGAGACTGCAGCTCCTCTTGCCTCTTAAGATACCGCCCGAGCCGCTCGCGCACATCCTTGCTTTGGATCTTAGCCAGCTGCTCATCGGCCCGGTGAATCGTCTCGATCTGCTTCCGGTACTCGATGCGCTGCAGCGCCGCACGGTCATACATCTCCTGCGCAGCCTCCATGATGCCGTCGTACTCGAGCTTTAGCGCGTCCCTTGCTTTCCTCAAGAACTCGTTGCTCTCCGTCGAGAAGACGACGGGGCTGCGGACAAGGCGCGGATTCTGCTCCAGTACCTGCTGGAGCAGCTGCGCCAGCTGGCCGCGTTGTCGGAACTGCACAGAGGGGTTATACGGCGGGAGCAGAATGTTCATTTTGCGCTGGGTGCTGGTGCTAAGTGTGTTGCTGCGCTGCGAGGTAGACGTGGACATGCGGAGTTGCTCGGCTTTGGCGATCGTTTCGGAGGACCGGGAGCCGGCGGCGAGGACTTCGTCGAATTCGGCGGCGGCAACACCCTTAAGTGTCGCTGCGACGAAGATGTAGCCTAGGTAAGCTTCATAAATGACGACGCTGCCGACGGCGGGATTAGGGTGGAGGCTTTTGCCGCGGTTGTCGAGAACGACGCTTACGGTGCTCTGTGGGCTTTTTTCCAGCGTGAATGTCATAAAGTCGGGGTCCTCCTCACGATCGAGGACGGCAGAAAGTTTGCTGAGCCAGCCCTTCATACTGAAAGAGACGACGCCGGAGTTGTGATTGACGAACCAGACTTGCTCGCTACGTGGGTCCGGGACAAATACGGGCCAGTTTGTGATTGCATTATCTCTGCCAGCGTTGAGACCGAGATCGATACTCTCGAAGGCGGCGATGACTGGGAGGTCGGCAAGTTGTTCTTGGTGCCGCTTCTTCTTGTCGACCCATTTGGCGCGGAGGAGCTCAAATTCGAGACAGATATCAACCTTGCCGTTGGAATAGAGAATTCCAATGACGCCAAGGGAGCCAGCTTCCATGTGGAAGATGTCACAGGCGTAGTAGTCGCCTGGGAATTCTACTGGCGGTGGTTGAAAGAGGAAAGGGCCTTGAAGGTGCGGTAGTAGGTCCTCCTTTGAGCGCACATCTAGCCCCGGACGTGTGAGGTAAGTCTGGTTCTTCTTCCACGGCGTGCTCTGTGATGCTCCAAAAGAGTTCTCAAGGTTTGTTTCTTGGGTCAATATGTCATTGATCCATTTGGTCTGCTGTCTCAATATAAGCTTTTCCTGCAGACTTGCGTCCTGGTCGATGGATTCCAGGTCTGCAGTGATGCTGAGGGATAATTTCTGGAGGCATTCCCGACTTGCCATCCAACGTGACGGAACGAGCGGAGTAAGTGCATAGATATCACCGCCACGCATAAGAATATATAGTGTGAATTGACGCCAGCCTTCTGCGCCTTCCCCGAAGCAGCAGGACGCAGGCTCCATCTCGGACTCGTCGGCAGAGAAACCGTTAGAGTAGCGAGCCCGCCCAGAGAGCAAATATAGGTCAATTTCTTGGTCGGCAATGCTGAAGGTGATATCGCGACCGACCTTGAAGTCGTAGGATCTGTAGATAACATATTAGCGCCTTCGACCTAGCCTCGAGAGAGAAGAAAACTGACCTGATCATGCCATCCTTGGATAGTACTACCAGCGAAGCGTCGTCGACCCCCAGCGGATGCCATAGCACACGTACGATCGGGAAGGTTGCTTTGTTGTAGACGTTCTCGCCAACCTTATGGAACCTGCCTCTCAGTCAGTAAGTAACCTGGGGTCTAGAGCAGAGTGTGCAAACTTACGCAGGTACCCTCAACTTTGGGTTCTCCATTTTCGACAATCCTTCAGCGGGTAGCACACAAACTGCGAGCTCATTCTCGCCGATAATCGCGAGGAACACACCATCTTTGCTGATCTCAAGTTGGCAGATGTCGAAATCCAGCTCTGGCAGATCCAACCTCTAGACCACCAATCTATTAGCCCTTCCATCCACTGCCAAAAACCAACAGCACCTCCCCCGCAAAGAATAAGAGAAGCTGCACACCTTGTACTCTCTATACCCCTCCACGCTGTGTTGCGCCGGTTGCCTGGCCTTCAGGTCCTGTAGGTCTGCCACCCGCACCTCGTTACCCCGCGCCACAAAGATCTCGGTGCCTCTGCTCGCGATGGCCCTGCGTGGGCCTACTGTGGGGTCGTCATCATTCGCTTCGCTGATATGTGGGTATGATGTGGGCTTCTCTGGCGGCTTTGAGAAGAGGTCCCAGCCGGTGGAGGGTTTCGCGAGGAAGGGCAGGCTGGTGGACGTGATTGTTAACGTCATCGGATGGTCTGTCAGTTTATGGATATGTGTGTATTGTGTGTCTGCCTTTCTGCTGTTTGAGTGATCTCGACGCGTTGTAAGAGGGGTGGGTTGTGGTGGAGGCCTTGGGCGGTGGTGGGTTGACGCGCTGTTGGGGCGCTAGGAGGGGAGAGATGTGCGAGAAGATGATGGTTACAGTTGTCGCTAGTTTGGTGGCCGCTGATAGGCCGGCTCTGCGCTGCAAACAGAATCTACGGACGAGAATATTATATGGGTTCTAGCTATTACATCAAGATAACTTTCCTTTACTGCGCTGACTGGCTCACAGATCTCTCATGAAATACTGACAATGAACGTTGATCTCTGAATTATTCTTTATGCTACTAACCTGCAAACGCCACTATGCTTTTAATAATACATGTAGCTATCATGTACCCAATGCTTGACTCCGAGTTCCTATCCCGCTGTGTGTTTCATGCTTTGTGGTAAGCCAGAACCCCACAGCCCGTTAAATCTTTACTGATGATGTATTATGAGCCATTTAGATTCGGCCTCTCGATAGCTGACTATACCCTCTCTTAGCAAGCTTGCGCTACCTGCAATAGTAGTTTTTGGTTCCTGCGCACAACCCACTCCACCTAGGCATTGAATGCTCTAGCAACCCAAGCATCCCAACGGCTCTCTAGTCTTCAGTCGTCTCCATTATTTCATCAGCTTCAGTCTTTACTTTCACTGCCTTCTCGGAATCCTCATCTACAGGCTCCTCTTTCACTGCCACTTTCTCTTTCTCCTTCCCACCATCCCCCTTCTCCTTCCCCTCCTCATCTTCCTTCTCCTCACCATCCTCTTCCTCCCCTTCACTCTCAATCTCGCTCCCCAGCGCACTGTCCCTTGGCTCCAGCTCGTCCGCATCTTCTAGCATCGCCCTCGTCTTGATATGCGGCAGCGCAATATCACATACCCGCTCCTTCGTCAACAAATCATCAATAAACTCATCCATATGCGTCAGCCTCCACCCAGCCATGCCCCTCATCCTCAGCTTCCGATAATCCGTCATCAACGGCTCCAGCGTCTTGAAGATATCCACGGCGTTCCACGTCAGCCGGATATAGAACGCCGCGAGCGCGCGCAGATACTTGAACTCGTCGTCGTGCAGATACGTCAGCACGATCTCGCGCTCCGGGTGTAGCTGCAGCAGCTTGAACGCGAGGCAGAGGAACGGAGTTGGCTTCTGGTTTGAGTATTGACCGCCAATGTATGTAAGTTCTACGGCGCGGTCGAGAAGCGTTGCGGCTGTGGGGTGTTAGTTTGGAGTACGGGAGCGCGAGGGCGCATAGGAAGGGGGGAATCACCGTTGAGACCGAAGGCTTGCTCTTTCCAGTAGAGGCTCTCGAAGATCCGCTCGCGGATGATCTTCTCGACAAGGAGGAGGGGGTTGACGCCGTGGACGGTGGCGCCGGTGTATAGACCTCGGCTATCTAGCATGGACTTTGCATCTGCTTGGTGCGCCATTGTGAACTTATTTGCGCTCGGAGCTATAGAATTGCTGGATTACTGGTGTAATTGCGGATTGTGGAATCGCGGGTTTGCGAGACCTAGCTAGTGCAGCCTAGGGAGCTTGTTTTAGGGTGTGCCGGGTAACCAAGATGTCAATGATTGCGCAGCAGATTTTGGGTGCTGCTATATATTGTGTAGTAGATCTATGATTATATTAAGTAGCCGAGGCTCAAAGGGTTCTCTGGGCATTTAGGGGACTTTAAAGGCCTCCAGGGCCTTTAGCAAATATTATAAAGACATACCTTAAAAGTAAGAAAAAAAGGTGTTAATACCCAAAAGAAAATAATTAGATACTTAGGATTTTGATATATCGCGTATCTTCCTGATATAATGTATAAAAGGCTCCAAGAATCTTAGACCTGAAAGAATGACTTCTATTCAGCGTTGGATCACATCACAAACTACTAAACAAGGTCTATATAGCCCCTTTGATAAATACTCATATCCTGATAGATATAACAGAAAACAGTACTGGACTTACAGTTGTAATACCTAATCTTCGGGCTCGTTTTGGAGAATTAAATTCTGGTAAGAAGACTTTACTGGAAAACCGAAGTTCTAAACAACACTTATGGATGCCTACCAGTGTTATTGCTTCGTTATAAGTGTAGTTATATTCAAACAGAGGGACTACTATCATGTCCAGCATTTCCACAACTTAGATTTGGATCTAGCCAAAAGGTGCTGGTTTTATGGTTACATATATACGGCGGGATCTTGCTATAAAGATAAAAAAAAGGACTCTATAAAGTACGTTTTCAGCTCATGGAGATGGCGTACCGACAGCGTCAATTTTGTGCAAACTGAACACTATATCGATATCTCAATAATACAGTCATATTTGTTTTGCATGAATACAGAGACCGGAGAGACATCGTCTAAGTTAATGGTGATATCTTTGGGAGGGTGGTTCACGATTACCTAACGGCCTCTGAACCTAAGATTAGATTCTTCGACAGACTTATCACATTTGAACAACATTTTGATTATCTGTCATATTTAATACCTTTAGCAGGGAGGAAGGTTTTAAGTTGTGGCTTGGGTTATTGAATATTTATTTTATAGGATCCTCCCAGCCTATTCAGTCCCTTCAATGCTCACATACGGGAACAACTACCTGCTTAAAGGCGGTTGCACTTGCTACTGATCATGTAAAACGGCAACCTTGCGACCCTACAGTAATGGGATTATATATCGGTCATGGGTTATGAACTTAGTCCTTCAAATTCCACTACTCTACCAGCCTTTAAGTTATTATGTATTAGACCCTTTACGTAGATAGAGCTGGCTCTAACCTCTACTTATATGGTTAGTTAATGGGAGGATGGGCGCCAATCAAGTTATCAGAATTTAGAGGTGGAGACGTTTGCGTAAAGTGCCCTATTGTCTAAAAGGAAGTAGTGCCTAATAGTGGGTTGGGGTTTCGTACCTGGCCTCATGACAAGCTCCTTCACCTCCCATCACTCGGTTTACAAACCCTAACCCATCCAACTAAATATGTCAGATGTATTTTACTGATCAAGACAGATAGAGGAACGGTTTTATCCCAGATCGCCTCTAGTGCCCGAAAGTCTTGCCACTTCTAAGGCTGGTCGTGTCCTATAAATGCTTCATTGAAGTTTGTGTAGACATGGAAACGCATGCGCGCACCAACCGACACATATATCTTACGCAATACCTTGAATTACTACTCGGCGGTTATGAATTACCAGTTCTCCAAAATGCAGAAAGCTCGAAAGGATAAGAGAATTAGCTATCGGCCGAGTTCAGGGTCGTATTCTTTAGGGGCTGGCTATTCTGGAGCTTCACGCTTGGAGAAAACTGGTTTAAGAGCCGTCCTCGAGAAGGAATTCAAAGACAATGACGGTGACGTTGAATACCTCTATGATCAACAAGATGGCGCTTGGGGTGGTTCTTCACGACATGTCACGATTCGAGAAGAGGGGGACCCAGAGAAAATCCCCCAGGACTTGGATAGCGTTAGGGTTATCCCACCAAACGAGGAATGCAAACATTGTGCGGACGATACTGGAAGAGTTGAGAGTGAGAGTCTTATGCTTTCCAAATTCCCCGCGTATTCAATTAAATATGTACGACTTACTGAGTTTCGGCAGCTGCAAGTGTTTATGCGCGATCCTCTTCTGTTGGTATTGAAAGTTAGTATATACTCCAATTATCTACAGCTAACACGGTTCGAGGAGTATATCACTGATGATAGTCTAATAGCGGCAAGTATTTACTCACTGGATCTGCCGACCATCATGTCCGACCAAAACGAGTTCGCGCTCTATCCAAGATTCGGAAAGCTCAACTGTCTAAATCTACTTCATCTGCAACAGCATCTCTTTGATCTCGAACAGCAACTCGAGGATCTGGACCTGGAGGAACTCACAAGTATGGAAGAGGAAGACTTCATGGATAACACGAGGGATGTCTTAGAGGAACCCGGGGCGACTGGTGTAAGACGTCGACAACAATCAAGGGTATCGAGGGCATCATATAACTCTAACTTTTCAGTTAGAAGTGCTGGATACGGAGGGTCAAGTGCTCAAGAGAAAGCTGATAGGGAGCAGGAAGGTTGTAAGTCGCAAGGTCATATTCTTCGGATACCTCGAGCTATGGAGGGGCAGACAAAAGACCTACCGATAAGTTTGAGGAGGTGTAAGTTGATGGGAGAAGTGGAGATAACCTTAGGAGCTTATAGTATGTACCTTTCGTTTGATGAATTCGGCGTATTGTCTTTTACTGAATATTCATTCCATGAAATCAGATCGAGCTCTTTTGAGTTATTCCCAATTACTTAACCTTCCTACAGCATCTACCCGGGATAGACAGGCACTTAAGAACTGGCTTCAGCGTGCCGATGACCCACTTGCCAGAAACTCGGATTCCCTTCGATTCCTGGATGAAGGTTCTGCTGATGTGATAGCACTTTGCGCTCGCGATTCGGATATTTTGGAAAACTTTTTCCAATCTCGCCTGCTTCGTATACTCGAAAACTGGTCGATCTGGGCTTTCGTATTCCCATCCATTCGTGAGGCAGTGGCTACAATCAGACCAACAATCCAATCACGTGCAACCCTCGAGTTTCTGAGGTTTCTTATCTCCTTGGGTGGAGCAGTAATGATTGTTGCGCCGGTTGTTGTTCTATACTTCACAAGATCGGAATGGGGTAGACTGATGATTATTTGTGTGTGTACCATTATATTTGCCATCATGATGCACATGTTTACAGATTCAGACAAGAAGGAAGTGCTTATGGCAACTACTGGGTATACAGCTGTGCTGGTGGTGTTTGTCGGGTCTGATGCATTCTCGGACGAAACGGTTCCAATGCCTGGCTGAAGGATGTATGTGTGTGTTGAGGGTTTTGAGAAAGCCGGGTGTAGATACACTTGGTGGTACACGCAGTAACGGGTTTTGGTCGTAGGGCACGTCGTACCGTTACTATCACCATCAATCCAAGGTACTAAAGAGCTTTACTTGCTGAGAACAAAGTTCGATGGCGAGCGCATGCAAATTTGTTAGTGCGGAAATCAAGGCATGTTCACAGCAGCCTACCGTCAAATATTAAATGTCCACGAGGTAGTACTTACAATCCAAAACCGTGTATTACAAAAAGTAACATGATTGGGAAGCTGGGGATTCGCTCGCCGATCGCATCCCAAGAAGGTAAATATGCCATGCACGGGCCATTTCCGGATGCAGTGATAGTCACTCTTAAGCTTTCTTTCAGCCTCAAAACCCAAAACCAACCCCACATTAGGGCCCCTACCCGTCACCCCCGAAGCCCACGGCTATATAAAAAGGGAAGGATAGCTACAGAAACTCGGGATGTCAGCGCCATTTACAAATCTATACCATCTCCGGAAGGTAGCAGAGGTAAGGAAAGCTCAGATCCCAGTAGAGGGGAAGTAGATTTTGATAAATCGGCCTTCATCCTAGAGTTCTGCGAAGCCATGTATGGTGTGCTACAAGTCTACGACGAGCGTCCTTGTGACGCCGGATAAGAAGGTTTGTTGGTGAATGAATAGCTCTGAAAGGGACTTTGTTAATGTATTTGGCAGGACTTCTTCTATGTCTGCCCTAGCCACACGAAAGATCGCGGATTTGCGTCTGCGGTTGTGGACCCAGAGCCCACGCCCGAGGAGCTGGACAGGAAGCGCAAAGAGGCAGAAGAGAGGATGCTAGCCGAAGAGATCGAAAGGGTGAAGAAGGAGTATGAGGAGAAGCAAAGGAAGAAGAAAGAAAAAGAAGAAGGAGAGAAAGATAAGGATAAAGAGAAGGTTGAGGAGAAAGATAAGAAAGAAAAAGAGGAAAAGGAGAAGGGGAAAGATATAAAAAAAACATCGCCCCCCGCTGAGCCTAAAAAAGCCGAGGAGCCTAGGATATTCACATTGCACAAGTGAGAATCCACACCCCTCCGTAGATCAAAGCACGGAGAGTTTGCTCACTCACTGTCATCTATAGGACTTTATTCGATTCTAGGATGCGACGATGGAAGCAGCAGCAAATCTCGAAGCTGAATCAGGAGAGGCTTAGGTCTAGCGCGTTTCCGTCGGTACCCAAAGGTGACCCGGTATAGAAAAATTATATCATGGAGGGTTTCTATAAGCTTTATTTCTGTATTCAATACATGCATCCATTAGACATGGCGAGTTATATATACATGTACATGTACATACATGTATGTATTTGATGATTGCTTCGATGGTGGGATGACTTACATAAGTATGTGAAGGTGATACAATAACCAGCATACATACATGTAGGTATAGTCAATATATTTCAGAGAGCTCTGCTAACAGGAGGAAGAAAAAAAAAGGGGAGGGAGAAAGATATTACATGTATGTGTTTCTAGAGCCAATGATTTAGAATAAGAGTCGTAACCTATCTAAACGGACAAGGGCTTATTGATATAAACTGCCAAGCTTCCAGTTGAATGGAGCTTGATAATACTATTTGCCAAATATAAACAAACTAATGATCGTGCTGGGATAGCTCTGGGAATTCCCCCAGACGGAATCCAAGCCGATCATGCAGGATATCCAGAAACAGAACAAGTCCATTAAATGTCAGATCCCATGCGCTCCCATCATCCCGCACAATCCAGAGAAAAAAAAATTACATTCCCAATTCCGTACCCCCATGCCGAAAACCTGTTGAAAGAACACCGATTATATATCAAAATATCTGCATCTGTATTAACACAGTCCAAGCCCCATCCCATCCCCAATCAACCTTTCAATAGCTTCTTTTGTATCATTCCGGTGATACCCAGACCACAGAAAACCTCTTTCCAGTAAATTCCCATTTCGAATACCTTCAGCTTCGCACCGATACGGAAGTACTCCCATAGGGCCGAAACCCACCGAATGATGTTTTCCGCTCTCAGCAAACCACCGTGCTTCTCAATTTCTTCGCGGGCTTCTTCATACACTGCTCTCGAACAGTATCTCGCAAGAATCATGAACGTCCTTTCTGGACCGCGACCAGTTTGGAGCCCCTCATCAAGCGAACGGGTAAGATCGTTTGTTTTTAAGATGAGCAGAATAACCGACGGGACATTGGCGAGTAGTTGAATTAGTTGTTCCAAAAGGCCCTCAGTCATAGCTAAGTCTCAAGTGTTAATAACCATTTCCCCATAAATCGACTTGAAGGGGAAAAAAACCTTGGGTAATCTGTTTTTTCTCTTCCTCATTTCGTGGAAGTGCAACTCCTTTTTGCAAAGCGGTGAAATCCCTCCCTGTGATAGCACTAGCAAATAACGGGAACTGTTCGTCTGTAATACCCGCGACTTCGTTCGCATACCTCCTCATCTTCTTTTCATTCCCGTCAATCACAGCCAACCAGAGTTTCGCGTAAGATCTTCTCAGACCCATTGGTATTTCCCTATATAAGCCGTGATCATATAATATTATCTCAAAATTGCTCTTACGCCATCCTCTCTTTGAAGGATCTGCGAGCCGAATTGCAAGATTCCCCCCGTGTGGATCACAGTGCAGTGGTGCATTATTTCCAAATACCATTTCGTTGAAAATTCTGGCTAGCGCAGCAGAAACCTCATCTCGAGAGATACCATTGCTGTCTAGCCATTGTAAGTCATCGAGGCGTTTTCCAGGAAGATATTCCATTACTAATATTCTTGGCTTTGCCCAAATCACTTTCTTCCAAGTTAGTATGTTTGTTAATACCCCCGCATATCTACATTGCGAGATTAACTAACCTTTAGGGATAACAACGGGTGTATTTTTGACGTTCTTGAAATATTCTGTTGCCCGATGAATATTGCTGGCCTCTCTTTCAAAATCGAGTTCTTGTGGCAGACTATAAAGATATTTACTTGTAAGCATCCCTTTCCAAAAACGGGCGCGTCTGAAAAGGTATACCCACGATGCCTCCATCTCATCACTGAGCCAGGTCAACGGATATTCCGGGAAGAACCACTTGATGTACTCGAATGAGAATCTCGTCAATTGCATATCGAGAGGGATCCATTCCGCCAATGATGGATGTTGTAGTTTTACCGCAACCCTAAAGACCATTAGTATCAAAACCTATGTCTCGTAGATAGAGGGCGCATGAAAACACACTCTTGGCCTGTCTCTCTCAATATTGCCCGGTGCACCTGAGCCAAAGATGCTGTCACAGAACTCAGTTTTTATAGCTCGAAAAAAGTAACGACTGGGTTTTCCGTACCGGCTCCTAGGGGGACTGGGTCAAATGTTGAGAAGAGTTCTGGTATTGAGTGACCCGTGTCTTCTAGGATCATCTAAACCATTCAAATCAGCACAAACTATCATTTCCAAGACCTTAGTCGTCCGCAATTTCTTACTTTTTCGATGCTTTCCATACTAGAAACTGGGCAACGGTCTTGTAGAGGAACGAAGGTTTCCTAGCCAGTCATTAGAGGATAGCTCTTGGTTTCTGAACAAAATAGTCTTACAGTCCATTCCACTGGTAGAAGATACCCCATGGCAGCCAGGTGCTGCCCGAGCTTGATGAATATCGAGCCATTCTTCTCGAGTACCTTGTAGGTTCTATACCAATTGAGTTAATTCCATACTACAAGAGGCGTTTCTGGTGAAATCTTGGAAACGCCGGAAAAAGTGAAACATTGACCCCACCTTTCGGCACACCGTTTATGGCATTTTGAGAGCACTGTTTCATTATCCGGGTCACTATCAAGGATCCTCAAAGCAACCCGATAACTACCAATTAATTAGCTCAAATCCCCCGGGAAAAACAACAGGAAGAAATCATACTCATTTATGCACAGCGCCAATGCACTGGCGACCCGACCCGCCCTTTCCACGGCAGCAACCGTATGCCCCACATCTGTCACGACCCCGAAGACCGCCGCCCCTAATACCGTACCTCCGAGGACGCTCAATACTATTTTGCCACTTCGACGAGGGGAAGTTTTTATTCCCGTCCTAATAGATTGGAAGGCTGAAGGCTTCTGTAAGGATGAAAGACATCGCCGGCAGGTCCATGAGGCAGAGTTGAAGGCAGGGAATACTGTATTCTGATTCCGGAGGAGGAGACCACGGGATGGGATTAAGGCACGCATGACCGGAAAGCAATTGTTGAAAGGCGAGAGAGGACGGAAGCTATCATACAGGCGATAGATGCACCTAATTATACTGATAGCAGGTGGGGAAGAGGGAATGCCCAGTCTGGACGACGTGGTCTTGAGTTATCGGCGGGTGAGACTCGGAGGAGTGTTGAGAGCAGGGTTAGGGTCACGAGCCAATTTTTTGCTGGCGGTTCATGAGCTACCATAGTTGTAGGGATTAGTACCGTTGAAGTTAGGCAGAGCCTCAACAACCACCACTCCGAGTTCCTGCGTTTCCCTGCGTGACCGCTTAACCACATGGATATGACAAACAGAATTTGAAGCTGGAATTGTTACTGCAGTAAAATTAGAAACAACTACAGAGCTCGTTGTTTTCTTGCATTCCTCGGAAAACCAGTTCAAATCATGGCTCTCTAGAAAAAAGCTGCACTCGAGGTTTTGAAAGAGCAACTGCACCGTCAGCAGTATCACAATTTGAATTTGCGACCCTTCCGGCGACAAGTCGGATTCCGGATCTAAGGTTTCAGCAGCTCGGCTTTCATAACCTGGCTGGACTATTATTACCACCGCAAACTACGTTTAGATATAAGTACGTTTTTCGCTCGGTACCGTTGGGAACTGAGAAATTGCACTTGGTTGTGAATAGACCTGGTTATGAAAAGGCCTGGGTGTGGATAACACCGATGACTTCCCTTTTGATAGTTGTTCCTGCTAAAAACTGTAGGGAGTGTGCTAGTAGCTTCAGACATTCTTTCCGCCTTCATGAGGGTTCACTAGAGTATATGTACATGTATCCGTACCTAGTTTTTTCAGTGGGTTTCCAATTCCAGCTACATCCCTTAAAGCAAACTCTGGGGCGTGGGAAATGGGTGTTTGCTTTTTTTCTCTTTTTTTCTTTCAGAAGGCTTCTGGCCAATCAGTACCCGTCCTTTGCGAAATAGTTTTGAGATACATATCTCTGCTCCCATCATTTTATTGGCGCTTAACAATCCCCGCTTCTGAAGTGCATATATGGTCTGCGTGGGTCTAGATCGCCTAAGGCGGGGTTATTCGAGGGGAGAGATCTCGAGATCATCCGCGCGCGTAAAATGTACCTACAGGACCGTAGACATGCCTTATCACTTAGAAAAATATACATAGATATATGTATGTTGGAAGTTGATTATATCTAAAATTACCCAAAAAAAAACAGCGATATTACATTTCGATTGTAGCCAAGGGAGTAGACGCCTGTTGCTTTCGATTGATGGTGATAGGACTTTACACGAAAAACAAAATTAACTGACCGAAATAGTGATGAGAGTTTGGCATTTTTGTCATCCACAGCATACATCATTAGGTTTTTCTTTTAATGATTTAGAGAAAGCATTCAAGTTCTACAATACCTGTATCGAAAGCCAAGCCAAACGAGTGATCGAATGTGTATCTACGAAGTCGATGGTATAACAGGGATTGCAGATCACTCTTACTGATAGAAATGAGAAACGAAACCAGAATTAAGGTAGGATGACAGGAAGAGACGACGACATATATCACAATCTATTGAAGTCGAGATGAAGAAGGGTTTACGAACGGCATCCACTGCGTGCCTGTTATTCTGATAACCCCGCTAGTAGTACATCGACTGTATCCCCTTATACTCAGCAGAGAGCAAAGCAAAGAAATTATGTCTGCTGCGCTGCCCATTTTTAAAACCCCTATAGCTTTTATGTCCCCCATAAACCCACGAAAGGACCCCATGATCCCATCCACAAAAGATACAAACACCGAACCGAGCCCATGTTTTTTTTTAATATATATACAGACCTCTATGCTGCGTCCACTAACTGCTCTTCGGCCTCAGAAACTGGTGCCTCTGGCTCCTCTTCAAAGTCAGAAACAGTAAAGGTGCTTCTTCCACGCCTCTTGAGAATGTCGGCCGTCGCCACCTCTTTCCACATCTCAAGAGCCTTCTGCTCCATCTCGATACCGATTTCGAGGTATGACTTCCCGAACTGAGCGCCCACAGCCAAGGCCTCTTCCGCCGCAACACGGCGCTCGATGTCCTGTTTCATACGCAGCTCGTAGAATTCTCTGCGGGCGTGATCGTAGGCGTCGGTCTCCCCAAGCCCCTCGTTCTCCATCAACCACATCTGTCGCTGGACAACACTAAACGCAACCATCAGCACCGACAAACCACTGTGAGGTAGCACACTAGGATATCAACCTTTCACCATCCAACTGCTTGCCCAGCTGCTCAATCTTACTCCAGTCATAATGCTTATGATCGTTTCCGCTGTTCTCCACTAAGATCCTCGGCCTAGCCAGCTCCCACGGGTGGTCCTTGTAGAATTGCGCCCGTAGTTTGTCCTCGGGATACTCAATCTTCTGAGGCATGAACATTCCGCGCGGCTTATGTCTCTTTGTCCATGGCTTGTGGTCCTTCTGTTGCACCGGGAGCGGGCGGACAAGTGACGTTGTGGGCGGTATCGAGCCGACAATCCGATACCACGCTGGCTCCTCCTGCAACCGTCCAGTCTCGAGGCGGCGAGAGGCGGTCAGGTGCACCCGTATGGGGCGCAGTCGTTTGATTGTGTTCATTGGGGTGTTCCGGTGTAAGCAGAGGGTGTTTCGGGGATCTCTGGGTGGACAATTCCGGATAGTCGCCGGGATGTCAGCTTTGGTTGTTTGGTGGGCTTGGGGAAAACTTTGGTGGGGTGGTGATGGAATGTGCGTCAGAAGCGTATATGTGGGAATGGGTGGTTCTGGGGGGGGGGGGGGGGAACAACTCCGGGGGTGTCGTGTTTGTACTTCGGGGGTGGGGATAAGTGAAGTACATTCTCGCCGCTGGTAGTCGCTATTCACATTTTCAGGTTTCTATTATATTCGTAGGTTTCATTTGAGGGAAGTGAAAAAACCGGAACACCGCAAAGAATTATAAATATCGTACAGCTACTAAAGAAAGCGACACATCCAAGAATACTCCCTTATCAAATCCGTATCAAGCCCTATGAAAGAAGGATGACCTCAATATCTATTCTCACTTTGCTGCAGTAGCCTCCACGACATCCTGTTTATCGTCAAACTGCTTCCTGGCATCAGCGATAACTTTCGCCATGACCAGAAGCTCCTCAACACGGCCCAACTTCTTCGGATCGCGTCGCAGGGCAAACTTGAAGTCGTCGACCTTGATCTTATTTCGCCGGGCCTGTGAGGCCATGCGCGCTGCATCGTGACACTGTGTAGAAGCACTAGTCAGTCTAAGCTGCCGTGGAAGTTCGAGCACTGTAGGTAAATACCATATCGACAATGTAGCTACGAGCGCGAATGGTTAGCTATTCTATCTAACTGTGCTCACGGGAAGGATTCGCAGAAATAACATACTCAGTGACAATCTCATCAAGGACATTAACACTCTCTTGGAGCGGCTCTTGGTCATCGCCGAAAGCGTACATCAGCGATCTAACTACGTCCCCCCCAAGGTGGCTGTCAGTACAATATCACAGTGGAGTAGTATTGCGAGGGCAGTAGACGAACTCTCTTTCGCGAAAAGGTGCTGGCGCCTACTGCGCGGGCGCGAGCGGGAAATTCCAGCATCCGTGGCCATGGTTTTTGAAGACTGATTTTAGGATGAGCCCTGGGTCTCCTGCGTCAACTGCTCACGGAATCTGGGCTACTTATGCGCTTGGTGGCGGTGTCTGTGGCGGATGCTTCGTTGTGGCGTCGGTATGTTCCTAGCTCCAAAGCTCTGACGTTGGTTGAAACCACGATTCAATTTACCACCTACTCCACGATTTCCGCTCTCACATCCAACCCTCAAAGTTTACTTACATACAAGCCCCACAATGGTGAGTTACCCTCAGATTTTCTCTGCAATAGCTCCAGCTAACTCACCGCCCTAGTCTGCTCTCTTTCACTTTGACGCGCTCCTCTTGGTTATCCTGCTCCTTGTGTGCACATGCACCTATGTGCGCGCCACTGTGCCGGGTATGGTGGACTCGCGGAAGGATAAGAATATGTAGGGCCCTTCTGTTTTCCCACACACCCCTGCTGGCTAATATACGGTAGGCTGATGAGCGATTGGTAGCTTCTTTGGCATGTTTTGGAAGTTTGCCCGTATCGGAGAGCGATTGTCGCCATATGTTAGCTTGTGCTGCATCATTATGGCTGTAAGTTCTTTCCAGGAGCTTTTTTTTTTCTTCCATTATAATCGACTCTCGTTGCAAGGATTGGAGAGGGACAAAAACCCCGTGGGAGCACAGATATCCTCATTGGCGCACCTGTAACGAGAGTCAACTTCAAGGACGAATTAGTTCAGAACACATGCTAACATGTTAGCGATATAGGTTGTGACATTTGTTTCATAAAAGCGGGATAAGATATACTAATTAAGACGGAGGATAACGGGGACGAATTTTTGTTTGTATTACTGCTCTGTGTTGGATTGTTTTTATCGGGCGTCCAAATGCATTTTCTCTCTTTCTAATTACTATTATTCTTTCCTACACACATAGATTATCGATACCACATACATTTTAACAAAGGTGATTGAATTCAGGTACATGAGTGCAGGAGGTCCTGCCGCCGCCATGAGTGGTCCATTGCCTCTATTGAATAAAGCCTTGGTGTAAGCTTTATAAAATACGCGCGTGGGCCGTGCAGCTTCATCAATGATGGTCTGCACCACCGTGGCTAGAAAGCGTCTCTGTCAGCTGGTTTTTAAAATCATGCGTCATAGATAAAATTTAAAAAGGATTAAGAGGGTACATCTCAATGGACACAAACGGATTTATAGACAGCCAAGGCTGGGGAGAACATGATCCTTCCAAGGCTGGGGAGAACATGATCCTTCCAAGGCTGTGGGCTTCCAGATCTAGCTCAATCTCGAATACCTGTATCTAGAGAATCCGGTTCCGGGCGTGTCTAGAAAGAATGCCGTAGTTGAATCGTCGAACATACTTCTCTAGCTTATAGGATTATGGCTCAACTACTTCCTATACCATACAACATGTTCTGGTGTTGTGAATCTGGGCTTCATGAACTCATCAAAGAAAATGTTGGGAATTAGAAGTCGTCTCGGAGATAGTAGCTAGCTCCAATTGCTATCTTTTCAGTTGGCCCATATCCTCGCTTCCCTTGTCTCTTCCCCCGGCCATCCTCTCGTCTCATCCCTCGTTTACTTCCCTCTATCCTGATCCTCCTTCCACGCACTCACCCGGCCAACCCCAACTAATATAATACAGCCATAGATATCACTTCATATCCATCAACGGCAACTTAACCTAGACCCCGGGACCAAAACTCCCAGTACACCGCAATTTCAGCTACGGGCACCAAAACACTGCATACTCCCATCCATAACGTTGGATGAATTCACCCAGCTTAACTCTTCCATGTCGTCCGTCTCTTCTCACCCACACACAAGAAGGGACGGTGTATTCACCAGCCATCACTCGGTACTCAACGTTGCGGTTTTTGTTGGACTGGTTGATTGATCGACTGATCGACTGAACAAAGTCTCTCAACCACCTCGTCCTGCCTCAACAGCTCTTGCTAACATGACGGCCATTAGGGGCTTGTAGAATCATAACCAAGGGTTTGGTTTGTATGCGACAGTGGCCATTCATTCAGATGACCACCAAAGAACTACCAATGATATCTTAACCACTTTCCATTAATATCTAAAATACAAAACGCGAACTTTTTATCTATCACCGCCCCCTCTCCTCTTACACGAACTCAAAGGTGTCACCCACATCCGTACACATCACGCCCACCCTCTTCGACCCCACGACCCTCTCCAACCTCAGCACATCCCATCGACTAAACATCACCCTCACTCTACACGTCCCCGCCTCCGTAGTCCCCTCGCGCACACTCCTCGCCAACCACCCTCCCGCAACCTCGCGATAAAACCGCTCATTATCCGGCACCTGATAAAACACCACCTCCTTCGCCCCGGCCACTTCATACCTCCGGAAATGGTGCGCCCGCCCGGTATACAGCAGCACCTTGAACTTCCCCGTCCTGAAATGGCTCCTCGCCCGCGCAACAGCGCCCACCGCCGTCTCCTCGCTGATCACCCCAAAGTCGAGCCCTAAGGTGTCTAGGTGGTTCCGCACCCGCACAAAGTCGTAGTACGAGTTCACAAACACCACCGACCCCCCCGTGCTCCGCTGCAGCCCTGGGAGCACCATGGCCGTGAAGAACGTGAACCGCGCATCGGCGTCTTGTGTCGGTACGGGAGCATCGAAGCGCATGAATGTCTGTCGCACCTGCAGCCCCAAGTCCGTCATCGTGCCCGCATACTCTGGTGCGGTCTTGATGCGGCCGGCGATGCTGCGCATGTGCGCTCCAAAGAGGGCGTTGAGCTCTGGTGTGAGGAAGGTTGCAGTCATGATTGTCTGTCGCAGATATTTCGCCTGCGAGTCGAGGTACCAGGAGCGGACGCGGCCAAAGTCACAGCCGTGGGCGTCCTTAGGGATGAGGTTGAGGTGTTTGAAGACGTGCTCGACGTGCTCCCAATTCTGCATGAGAAGGGCGTCGGCATGGTCTACGACCACGAGCTCGAGTGAGGAGAGAAAGTCGTAGTCGCGCTTCCTGTCGCCTTCGTTTCCGAGCACCATCCGTAGGCCGAGCGGAGAGGCGAGGATGATGTCGGAGGTGTAGAACTGCGAGAATAGCTTGACGGACTTGCGGGTGAACTTGAGGCCTATCCTGAAGAGGTCATCATGGTTTCCGGAGAAGAGCTCGCGGAAGTCTGCCGGCTTTGTAACAGGGATGCGCTCCTCCTCGGGCGGGAGAGTGAAGCTGTCGGTGAAGCGCTTCTTGTTCTCTTGCTGCTCCGACTGCGACAGCGCGAGTAGGGTGTTGACCACCTCCGCACAGGCGTTTCGGGTTGGCAGGAGGAAGAGGACCTTTGGCCGCGTGAAGCCCTGGTCCCGCAGCTCGAGGTCGGCATCTTCCGTGGCGCGGGAGAGACGCTCGTTGTTCTTGAGCACTCTGCTACGGGTCTTGTAGATGTGGTTGAGCGCATGGGTGCAGGTCAGGTTGCGGATGGCGGCGGCGTTGTCAGGCGTCCGCGAGGTGAAGAGGACATCCTGGTTGGCAAAAATATAGGGCGCGAGCGCCTGCTGCACCGGTGTGAACTCGCCATTGAGAGCCTCAAAGGGCGCCACGAGCTTAGTCTTCAGGTTTAGGTCTACGATGCTATCGGCCTTCTTGCCAGGCGCTGCTTGTGATCCGGCGGGAGCGCTGAAGACCAGCTTTCCACTGAGCGCCGGGTGCGTGAGCTTCTTGATCTCCCAGCTATTTGTCTCTGCGGCCTTTGTGCGAGCAAGGTACTCGGGTGTTGGGGAAGCAAAATGGGACTCGAAGGGGTCGGACTGGTCCTCATCGTCACTATCCTCGCCGTTCTGCCCCTCCTCCGGGGCCTCTTCTTCGTCCTCTGCGCCCTCTTCGTCCACAGGCGCCCATTCCTCTTCCGGATTCTCCTCTTCCACGACGTGCTGGGTTTTCCGGCGCTTTGTGTCCCGTGTATCTTTAGACTTACGACTCGACGTTAAGGACCTTAGCAGTACGTTATACGGCTTTACGCTGGCATCTTCAGGCTCCTCCTCGTCCTCTGTGGTGAGGGCATCGTCGTCTTCGGACTCGGACTCGGATCCGCGGGCATTATGGGCTGCGCCAGCTTCCTCATCAGAGCTGGCTTCGTCTTCTGACGGCGTTGGTTGATTACTGCATTACCGTTAGGATCAATTGCACTTGTTGCATGAATCGACGCCCTATTACTAACTCTCTAGGACGGTTCTCAAAACTGCGGATACCGCCTCGACCTCGGCCACCTCGGCCACCTCGACCTCTACCACCGCCGCGGCCCCGTGTGCCGCCTCGTCCTTTACTGTTGCTTCCGCCTCGGCTGCCAAAGCTGCTGCTGCTGCTGCTGCCGCCGCGTCCACGCCCTCGCTGACCTGGTGGCATTGTGTGGTTGTAGGGCGGGTCTGTATGTGTTTGGATTGAAGATGAGGTGAGTTGCGGGTGTCAGTCAATAAGATAAAAAATTTAGGCGCATGAGGCTCTGTGAATCCCTGCGTGTGCCAAGGCCCTGCACACCCCACTCTCTGGGGGGCGTGCGGGTCATGGGATGTCACTCGGCTGACAAGTGAGAGACCGAGGGAGGTGAAATAGATGATAGACATGGCTTAGAACGTAGAAACTGATGGTGATGCGTGCGGGTCTGCGAGGTGCAGTAGCTCGGCGAGGTATTCTGGGTCTGGATGATGGTGTGATGCCGGAAGAACTCTCGCCTGGACCCCCGGCGGTGGTTTGGAGCCCTCCCTCTGGCACTGCAATTGAATATTGTATCTATTCACAGATATCTGATGTATCTCTATATGCACGTCTGTAATCGCCAATGGCTGTACTCCTGTCCCGAGTAGAGCAATCATTCCACCGCAGCTGCCTGCCAATGATTGCTCTGCGGGCCATCGACAGACCCGGGCCCGGATGACTTATCAGATGCGATTACTCATCTCTCTTATCGCGGTCCCGATAATCCCCCGCGCGCGCAGTCAACAGTCCAATTCACTTTCGTTTTCCCCACGCCCGCCGCCCCACATGCGAGTGCTGAGTTCTTCGGGCAGCGAGGGTTCCTGTGACGTCCCCTGCCCAGTGTTTTTTGCCCTGCGCCCTGCTGGAAGCGTCCCGACCGACCAACCGAGAATAATTCCTGCTATCTACGCTACATACTTACATACTTACTTACATATACTTACACATCTCTCTCCCTCCGTCACTCATCCCTTCTTCCCTCCCCCGCGTTTCCATCCCTATTCCCTTCCACCGCCTCCCCTCCCCGCATCCGTTCCCCCGCTAATGCTGCGGAATTTCCCCACCGTTACCGACCGATTCCTGCACTGCATTGTTGGGTGGAGGGCGGGTGGGAACTTGCCTGCTGCTGCTGTCGTGTGCGTTGGGCGATAGAAGAGAAAGAAGACAAGAGAGAGAGTGTGTGAGAGAGTGAGAGAGTGAGAGAGTGAGAGAGTGAGAGAGAAGAGAGAAGAGAGAAGAGAAGAGAGAAGAGAAGAGAGAAGAGAAGAGAGAAGAGAGAGACAGCTGCGCAGAGTGAAGAGTTAAAAGAATAGAGGAAGATTGTGTGTGTGAGGTGGCCTTTTTTAAAAAAAATATTGGTGTTGTGCGCCCATTTCGGCACATAATACTCCACGATAACAAATCAATCAATACTAAAATACTCCGAATCATCTTTTCTAGGAGGGAGCCAAATATCCAAATATATACCTAGAAGTCTGGTGGTGATTATCCTAACACTTCTACTACTCTACTACCACTGCTGCTTCTTCTTCTTCTACTACTTTTTTCTACGTCTACTTCTGCAACTATTACTGCTATTCTGCTGCTGATACTACTGCTTCTTCCATCATTGCTGCTGCTACACTGCTGCAATACCACAATACAATTCACTGCTACCATACTGTTCCCATTACACCAACTGTCACTTCGTCCCGGTGCCTTACTCGTGATACGGGCCACAGCTCCATTCTGCCGAATCCTACATATATATACACGCCCTGGCCTATTGCATTGCGTCCAGGCACCCAGTCCACACCGGCCTGCATCCATCCGTCCGCCAGCCCGTCCGCCAGTCAGTCAGTCAGTGAGGAAACACCAGCAGCAGCAGCAGCAGCAGCAGCAGCAGCACCGAGTCACCTCACACCTCACACGACACCCAATATTGCATATACCCTCACCATTAATACCACCCGACCCACTCACTCTCCTCAAAAGGAAAAACTCACAATGCCACCACCCCCCACGCCCTCCACAACCACCCCCGACAAGCCCCCCCACCCCGTGCACCACATATACCCCATCTTCGTCCCCGCCGACCTCTCCGACAACTTCATCCATGCCTTTGCCGGTGCCACCGCCGGCTTCGCCTCCGGCATCGCAACCTGCCCGCTCGACGTCATAAAGACCAAGCTGCAGGCCCAGGGCGGCTGGTCGCGCATGGGCCCCGGCCCCGGCGAGGTGGTCTATCGCGGGCTGTTTGGAACGGCGAGCACGATATGGAAGGATGAGGGGTTTAAGGGGATGTATAGAGGGTTGGGACCGCTGATCTTGGGGTATTTGCCAACATGGATGGTGTATTTTACGGTGTATGAGAAGGCGAAGAAGTTTTTGGAGCCGGGTGAGTTTCATTTTTTGGTATTTTCTTTTGATGGTGTAAAGTGGGAGGGGGGAGGGGGGGAGTGGTATGGGAGAGGGCGGGAGGGGTTCATGTCTGCCTTTACACTCGTGTTTTTGCTCTGCCTCGGGCCTGTGGTTTTGCAGCTCTTCAAGTGTAGTATTGGGAGTGCAATTGATCTATCCCCATGTCTCAATTACCCCAAATACTGTTCTTATATCTGTGCCTACTTCAATCCCACTTCCCCTCTATCCACACCCCAATTGGTCTATATTCCCTAGTCCTACTTAATACCCGCCTAACTATCATTTCCACTAACATCCCCAGAAATCGAGCGCACCTGGGTCACGCACATCCTCTCCGCCATGACCGCCGGCGCCTCCTCCACAATCTGCACCAACCCCATCTGGGTCATCAAAACGCGGCTCATGTCGCAGCCCCCCGTCACTGCCACCTCCCCCGCCTCCCACCACTACAACTCCACGCTCGACGCCATGCGCAAAATGTACATGCACGAAGGCGTCCGCGCCTTCTACTCTGGCCTGGCCCCCGCACTCCTAGGCCTGACACACGTGGCAGTCCAGTTCCCGCTCTATGAGCAGTTCAAGAAGATGTTTACCACCGGCGCGGGGCAAGGGCAGAGCGGGCGCGGGAAAGCGGGCGACTTCTGGGGTATCCTGGCCGCCAGCTGTCTGAGTAAGATATGTGCGAGCTCGGCCACGTATCCGCATGAAGTTGTACGGACGCGGCTGCAGACGCAGCGGGTGCTGGGGGAGGGGGGAGGAGCAGGGGAGGGGTGGGGGGGAGGGGGAGGGTCAGGTATCGCGGGGTGGTGCAGAGCTTTGCGACAGTGTTTAGGGAGGAGGGGTTGGCCGGGTTTTATGCTGGGATGGGGACGAATATGATTAGAGCGGTGCCGGCGAGCGCAATGACGTTGTTGACGTATGAGTGTAAGTCTGGTCTTGACCTTCTTTCTTTTTCGGGGGTACTTTTGGTTTGTGCGGGTTGGTGCGGGATCGCAGGTTGGGCGTTGTTGGGAGTTCGGTGGCTAACGTATCCAACAGTGATGGTCGGACGATTAACACGATACAAGGAGCAAGGAATACTAGAACGGGATCGACTACTCGGCGAACAGTCACAGTCATCACGGTGATGTGGTTTTTATTTACCTCTTCCTTTGTTATTTTATTTTTCTGCCCTCCTTCGGTTCTCTTGGATACACGAGTACTAGCCCGGAGGGCGTGGTGAATTCCCAGATTATCGGTATATATCATGTCGTCTATTTGTCTGTGAATTGGAGATCAGAGGAGGGGTGGGGGGGTAGAGGGTGCATGTAGTTACTTTTGCTTTTTGTTCGCCTTTTTGTTCGTCTCTGTTCTTCTTAGTTGGGCGTATATTCATTTCGTTCTCATCATTCTTGGTTTGTTTTCCTTCTTGGGGTTTTTGTGGCCTTTCTTCTGTTTTTTCTTTTTGTAATTGTGATGCGGGGACGTCCTGGACGAGAGTAAAGACGGAGGAAAAAACAACAAGGGATATATATACGGACTAGGTATTATAATGTAACAAACGACACTATACACTTCCTTTTTCTCTTTCTTCCTTTTTTTCCTTTTTTCTTTCTTGGTCTGGTATCTGGTTTTATTTGGTAGATGGAAAAGCAATCCTTCTTTCTTCTCCTCCTCCTTTTTCTTCTTTTCTTTCCATTCTGCGGTTGCAGTCAACTAGAGTAGACAGTCTCTTATAGGTCAGGTCGCTTTGGTACCCTGCTAGCTCGAGGTCTCATTACATAGGCCGAGTGATGACCAGTGATTCTACATTCCCCTCCTCATGCTAGCTATCCGAGTGAGAGAGAGCGAGTTGACAATCTACCCATGATCTCCCGGCAGAAACCTGTTGCCAGGCTTAATTTGTTGGTTGCTTGGGCTCTCTGGGGAGGGGCACATGTACCTGCATCACCGACCATTACCGGTGCGGGGTCTCCCGAGGCGCACATTCTGTGGTTGATGCAACGGCGGAAGAGGAAAAGGTATACTAGGAATGCTGGCATGTGATGATGAGCCCTGGAATATTGGAATCTCGGTGTAGGTGTGCGGGGGCTGCTGAGTCTCAGGTAGTGTAGTGTGTGGCTTTTAGGTTATTGCCATGTGGGCTTCGTAGGTTCGAGAGAAGGCGGTGTAATATGCATATATGATGTCTATGGATCGGGAGCGCGAATTGATATTTGGGGTTGAGGAAAGGATCCGGAGGGTGGGTCTGTAGGGACGCAATACGGGAGTGA
This sequence comes from Morchella sp. 2016-41, assembly GCA_024713855.1. Classification (NCBI taxonomy): domain Eukaryota; kingdom Fungi; phylum Ascomycota; class Pezizomycetes; order Pezizales; family Morchellaceae; genus Morchella; species Morchella sp. 2016-41. Next base: position 2,771,360 of record JAMGZD010000001.1, on the reverse strand, counting down.
CTGGAGGCATCAGGTACCCGAACATCTCGATCTCTCTTCTAATCGCTCAACTATAGAAACACCTGTGTGGTGCAGAAATATATACAAATCTCAAGCTCTCTGATAGTCCATAAAACGCCAACATATATATAATGTTAGTTTTCTCAGTCAATCGCTCACATACACAACAAGTCCACACTCCTCTACACGCTCCGCTCCAGGTCCAGCATATCAAAAATAAACCCATTACCATTTCCTATATGCGCCTGTATAGTTAACCCAGCCCAACAAAACCCTGCTCTAAACTATATTCTCTACCTGCTATCTCTCCCTAACCTCTCTTGTAGGTCCTCTACCAGCTCATAGGCAGGTTTAAATCGCGGCGTTGACTCCCCACTCTTGTTCTCTAGTAGTACTGGGTTGGGATGGGTATCAGTCGTTCCGCCCAGAGATGTGTAGCCCTTATCGTATAATGAGCAGTACGGTATCTCAAGCGCGCGCAAAAACTACGATCACCCGTCGGGTCAGCATGCCGTTATTGTCCAAAAATCAACCGAGACACTCCACAGGTGGGAAGACTGCAGTGAGACAAATCAAGTCCCACCCCGCGCGGGGGTCCGAGAATCCCCATTACACAACGGGAGTGGAAGAAACAGGACGGGGCTGAAGGGTTCTGCCAACTTACAGTCCAAACCTCCTGATAGTGCCAATCAATTACCGGGTGCACTCTCATAAAGTCCGGCCAGCCATGATCCGTCCGGTCAAAATGCGTGAGGAACTCGCCGTGCGGGTCTGTCCGCCTCGTGCCGACGAAGATTGCCTTCACTTTCTTGTTCTGCTCGAGGTATGTCTCGAATGCCTTCTTCATGGGGAGCGCGTAGCGAGCGAGGTCGAGGTGGTACGACGGCACGCAGATATCTACGAACTCATCGACTTCAGGGAATGGGTGCTGGGACATGACATAGACCGCGTTTAGGGACGCTATTGAGCTCCTTGGGAGCGAGTTCTGAGAGAGTTCGGCAAGGAAGATTATTAGCAGTACGAGGCAATCTTTGCCGCCGTTGAATGAGATGGCGAGTTCATCGAATCTATGGGGAGCTTTAGTTATTTGTATCCCGATGAGCGGCGAAGTCTGGAGGGGGCAAACGAACGAGTATCTCTGTAATGCTTCTTGGATGACCTGGAGGGATATCTTAGTCTGGTGCTGGACCTGCCGGAGGAGCTCGGTCTCGGGCGTAGACGCGAGGAAAGCAGAGATCTTGTCGTGGAGTTGCGAGCAGAGCTGGTGTAGTGATTCCTTCTGTTCGGCGCTCCTCACATGAGTGGTCGCACCGTTCTGCTGGACCACATTCGGGGGAGGGTGGGGGGTTGTGGTGGTATCTATGGTATCTTTGCCGAGCATTATCACAGAACCTCTGGACATGATCATTGAAGCCGTGAGTGTCGAGGTTCTAAGAAATTTGAGGATGGAATCTGGAAGGGGTGTGAGTGTAATGTAGGTACGTATTCGGCTAGGTGGTCTTTTTTGTGATAAGCTGGGGAGTGTCGGTATCCACAACCACCATCACCATGCTCTTGCTACCCCGCCGCCGCCGCCGTCGCCGTCGCCGCTTCAGCTTTACCTTTACAACCGGCTGGGTACACTCCTGCCGAGAAGCGGGGATTGACTGTTGATTGAGATACCTACATGTAGTGACAGGTACGAGATCGATCTGGTCTCGGAGGCATCTTCTGTATGTACATACATACTTTAGAGTAGCGGAAGTAATTTGTTTTTTTTCTCTTCAATTTCCAATCTACACTGGGCTGCAAGCTTGCAATTGCCAGTTTCGTGTGTCTCTAAAAAAATGCCTATTCGGGGAAATGGAGAACTCACTTGGATGAAGGATGAGGACAAATGGGTAAATGGAGATGCTCTTCGCGGTCCGACAACCTCTTCTAAAATCCCAGCCTGCATTTCTACGAGAGTACCTACATGTAGGTACTCTATGTAGAGTACTTGCATGCATACATAGATACCAGGAGCACTCAGGCATGAGTACTCTACAGTACGTACTCTACAGCGCGCTACTACTTCAACACAACTCTACGAGAAGAAGAAACCGGAACATCACCACCACTACACGTGCTACCCCGCGGATCCACGCAATGCAGGTGTGCCCCCCCCATTCCCTCGTACGCTGTATGTAAGAAGGGAAGTGCGAAAAGCTTGAATCGATTTTCATGCGAGGAAATCGCTGTTTCTTCCTGCTTTTATGTGCGCAAAACCACAACCGGGGATTCATGATCGAAGCTCTCGGGAAAAGAGGACCCTGGTTACCTATTGTACCTACATGTAGGCAGATATGTACATGAACCAATGAGTAATTCTGCCTTCTAAAGAAGTTTCCTGGGATATGTTGCTTTTCTCTACAGCTGCAGCTTTCCACTCCTGGGGCGTTTTTTCTTCTTCTTCAATAAAGTACCCTACCGCCGGCTGTTTGATTTCCCGCTGACATCGCTCATCCAGTCATTGTGGGAGAAGGCGAAGAAGCTCACGGCAATGCGCGGATCACCCTCGACGGAAGTTACACGGGGAGTAGGAATTCACAAATAGGAACCTGCAGAATTTCATGTAAAACGTCGTGTGTTTTGCAAGACTGTTGGTTACATACATGTGTTGGTATGCCCCCCATATTTAACAAGCCCGAGACAGGCGACCAGCAGCAGCAGCAGCAGTACCTAGCAGGCAAGAATACATGTAGTAGACCAGGTAATCAGGCGGGAAGCATCATTACCCAGCGGGCCGTACATAGAGTACATGTACCTACATACATGTATGCAAAAACATACATACAGCAAGCTTTCACCGCCATAAGCCAGCACCAGATTCTCGCTCTCCTCCCCGCGTACCCGCCCTCTCCGCAAAAAGAATGTGAGTGTTCACAAGCACAAGATCACACAACTACGGCATGCGCTCACGCTCACTCAGCTCCGTAAATGACTGTAACGGTTCGACTGCTGCTCTTCTGTTTCAACGCAGCTTCTGCCCTTTCTTCGTCTTTTTATACTTTTTGTGCTTGCTAGTTATCCTTTCCCTCGCAACGTCCCCCCCATCCAACATTCCTGCACTGCAGAAAATGTCCGCTCTACCCGCTGAACATGCCGTTTGCTTCGCCATCGTCGCCAGAGCTCTTGCAAAGGCCCGTGAGGAGTTTAGGCTCGAGAAGCACCTTAGGAAAGTCTCGCCAGGCCGCCAGCCAGTGCCATCGTTCTCGGTAGACTTGAGAGCCAAGCAGATCTCAAGTATCCCGCTGGAGGCTATTGAGCTCATCAAAGATGAAGTAGAAAGGTCAGCCAACGGCAAACCATGGAAGGGGGGCAAGTGATGAAACGCCACCACTTTACCCCCTTCAAAAAGAAAAAAAAAAAATTAAGCTATGGCGAGTTCGATTGTTGCTAACTGATTATTCTTCCGCAAATTTGTTCTGCTTGTTTTGTGTTTTGAAGACTCGCTTTGGCCCATAATCAATTGACCTCGCTGCAAGAGGGGTTCTCGGGCCTTCACAGAATGAGATATCTGAACCTCCGTGCGAACTTACTCGGAGAATTTCCGGCGGTGGTATGGTTTGACAAAAAAAAAATTCCTTCCCTACAGCTTCTTTTTCTCTTTCTTCCCTATTATCCTACCTTCAGTGCTAGTATGGGTAAAGAAAAAAAAAAACTGAAGTAACGGGAGGGCTGATATTTGAAATGTTTGCTTTATGTGTTGCTGTCGTAGATCACTCGCCTGCCGTCGCTTGAGATACTTGACGTCAGTCATAACCAAATAGGCTCATTGCCCGAAGACTTTGGGACCTTGATGTCGCTGAAGGTATGGCCAGCCAGTACTGCAATCAATCAATTAATACTCTTATTCGCAAGGCACAATAATTTACCCTCCTCCTCCAATCCGCACTTAAAATTACATAGTTATACTCCAATCTACCTGACAATGACAACTCGAAAAGCTGCTCACATGGCCTCTTCCGAAAGGTGCTTTCAATGGGCAAAAACGAAATCACCGTTCTGCCCAATTATATTGGCGCCATGCCCAATCTCACGATCCTGAAGCTCCACCACAACCCTATCGTCTTCCCTCCAAAGGACCTCCTGAGTCCCAGAGACGACGCAACGGACGATGAAGCATGGCTGGAGGATATCAAGAGATTCTTGAGGCAGCATGCGGAGAAGGTGGGCGCGGGGTCCGAATCAAGGTAAGGAATGCCTTCCTAGATGAGTAACAATAGAAGTAGGTAAAGTACATGTAGGTACATTTAGGTAAAGGTACTGCCCTGGGTGCTACCCACCCTACCCGGTCCAACACCCCTCCCCCTTTCGCATCTACCCCCCTACCGGAACCCTGGTCCCGGCATTGACGGGGTCACGGCGAACCAGGGCCCGGAGGGGGGTGGGGGTTGGAGTGGGGGTGGATGATTCGATGAGCTGCTTGCGTTACCTACTTTACCTACTTCTACCACCGCACCCGCCGGTTTGTGCCGTGGTTTCAATTTTTGGGGACTAAACTTTCCTGGGGTAAAATCCCTTCTAGTAGTGATTACGGCCCAGACTTGGGGAATGATTCTTGTTCATCAATCAATACCGCGACCTTTGCTTCTAGAACACCAAGCCCTGGTTCTGTGAATAGCTGCTGCTGCTCAGCGGAAGGTAGCGATACGAATAACTCTAATCCTACTTCTACTATTACTACTACTACTTCGACTAGTACCGCTACTACTACTATTATTACCACAACCAACCAAGCGGAGGAGAAACAAAAAGAGGCACCATTCAGGCTATCAGCAGAGCTCGATACCATCATGCCACACGCTTCCAATTCTCTAAGGACGCGATCCGTTAGTCCGTCTAAACGGTCCATGCTATCTCTGCACCAGAATCGCTCGCCTTCGCCACTGTCGAACGCCACGATGTTGTCTAGCTCTGCACCAATGCCCGCCTCCTCTCTCTCCCCATCCCCATCCTCCTCTATTGCTTCCGAGCAGGAGCCGCCTCAGACACCGCTTTCAGAGTCCAACCTGTCTCAGCTGGAGCGATCCCGTAGTCATAGCGAATCTACAGCACAGCTGCAGACCATCCGGGGTAATCGGAGAATGGGCATGTTGCCACCACCCAAGTCCCCAAATGCCATTTTCCAAGGAGGCGGCAGCAATACTAGCACCACCGGCAGCAGTAGTAATAGTAGTGGAAGCATTGGAGAAGGAGGAAACAACAACCTTCGAACCGTTATCGAACAACCGCTACCGCAACAGCACCCGCTGCATCTGCATCTGCAACAGCAGCAACAGCAGCAGCAGAAGGCCTCGAAGCATCAACGTGGTTACTCGCACGATAGTATCATCGACTCGGCTGGAAGGACACTAAAAAAGAATATGGGGAAGCCTGCTGACGGTGCTAACGGCGGCTCGCAGGGCAGTCCTACGGAAAAGGAACGACAGCCTGGGCCGTACTTTCGGCGGTTAAGCTCATTGCCAGAGAATAAGCGGACATCATTGTCGTCTGCAAGAGTTGGTGAAGCTGCTAGGGGGATCCTTTATGCTATGAGCACACTGCAGAAGCCGATCGAGCACTTTGTGCAGTCAGCGGTCGATCCTAACGGACCTCACCATAAAGTTGAGAGAGTTCTTTATAACGGGAATATCCATATAGGGTCATTGGTTGGAGCTCTGGAGGCATACGAGGAGAAAGATGACGAGGCAGCAGTAGATCAAGTCATTGATGCTTGCTACTCTTGCGTTGCCGCGTTCCGGCAAGTGCTGTCGATGCTACAGTCGAGCTCAAAAGAGATTGGAGCCGGAGCAGCAGGACATGATGTCCGCTATATGAGGACATTACTACTTACAGTTTACGGATCTTATATTGAGATCCAGAGCTCGTATGAGATTCTCAGACCATTGCTTAGGACACATCGCCCCACGCCGAGCGTACAATCCTTCAGTAGTGCTAGCTCAATGATGAGAGGAAGACAGCCGCTGCAGATTAATAATAACCCTGGGCTACGACTAGCATCTATCCCATCCGCTTCGTTCATGTCGTCAGCAGCTTATACGACCCCACGGGGTGGCCCGCTGGGTGCCGACTACTTCTCACTCCCGCCAACGCCAGGTTTAAATAGTGTCCCCTCTTCAGCTGTCTCACAGATGTCAGAGAATGGGTTTGGGTTCGACCACGACGAGCCGTTGTATGGCATCTTCCAGACTGCCATTGGCGCGGCATTGAGCACACTACCAGTCATCGAGAAAGAGATTAAGGCTGCGCTGGGGCAGAGCTTGATGCCAAATGTGTCTTTGAAACTAAGGCAGGTCTCGGCTTTATGCGTCAATGGAGCGGACGCGGCGAGGAAGCTGAGTAAGGTCAGATGGGAAGCTATCCAAGAAGGGGATGTTGGTGAAAGGCGGCGATTCTGGGACGATACTAACATCTTCACTAAGGTTGGTCTCCGGTTTAAGTTTTTATATTTTCTAATAAGAAGATTTACTGATGAGTGATAATAGTTGATTATCAATATTGCGGAGCTCATCAAGAGTACTCATCAAGAATACACTTTCCGAAAGAACATGCTCACTGCCGTCGGTATGGTTGTACGCCCGACAAAGGATCTCTATATCCTCTTAAATGGCTCATCATTCAGGATGTACATGGCCGAGTCCTCTTCGACACCCAACTCCCCGCCATCTGTTCTCTCACCCACACAATTTGGGTTCCAGTCCATGGTTGCTTCAAGCACGACATCGACACCGACACCGACAATGACTGCACCCCAAACCTGGCTCGCAGCAACGCCGCTTTCTGCAGCACTGGGTCCTGCAGCGCAGGCAACGCTGCCACAGGGTATGTTTTATCCAAGTCCTGGACTTGGTGGTGGAGGTGGTGGTGGAAGCGGCAGCGGATCAAATAGTAGAAGCGCTACTTTGATGAGCATGGTACACCCCACTATGACAAGTGTTATGAGTGGGCTTGGTGGGGCTGGGATAGCAATGGCTATGCCTGTGACTCCGAGCACACCCGGGCCGGATGGACCTATGGGGCTTGGAATGGGGTTGATGACACCTGGAGCGGCTAGAGGTGGAGTGGGTGCTAGTAGCGTGAGCCTTAGGATGGGATGAGGCGGGAAATATAATGTGGAGGATGGAATATGTGGAGGATGGAATACTAGCAGACGTTCTTTTCTTTTTGACATTGGGGTGCATATGGGTTCTTTTTCTTCTCTTTTTTTTTAGCGTTATCTTCTGACTCTCAAACATTCATTGGTGGTCTTTTTTTTTTTTCGACATCGTCGTCTCACGACTTAAACAGCGTCTTGATTGACATCCATTTTTTCCCTTCAAATGTATTTGTTATCCCCCCCCCCCCCCCCATTTTCTTATTTGTCTCTTTTTGTTACCAGGTTTCAGGCTGCATTATTATAAAAACGGTGTTTTGGGGATTGTTACTTATGTCTTTTTACCTTGTTTTTTTGACACAAAAATAATGTTCTGTTTTGGTGTTGGCACGCACATCTCTTACATCTAGTTGATATCTTCTTTCTTTTCATTTATTTTTCCATGCATATTGACGGAAGTTGGTTTACTGGTCTGTCTTTACATGTATGAACTATGTATCCTCACATAGAAACGGAGTTTCTCGTCCCGTTGTGTTTTTGATTTGATTTTTAGTTGCATGGTGGTTGGTGGTTGGTGAAGATATCTAGATTGGCAAGAGGAGGGGCTGCAAGTCGAAATTGGACAAGATTGCATTATTATATCCTGATGAGCTTACGGACCATAGAGTTAGAGCTGGCTATATGTGCTTACGTAGTTGGGTATTTGTTTTTATCATTTATTAATTTGAAGCCGGAGTTTTTCTGTTTTTAACGTTTTCTCTTTCTTTTTTTCTCTTCCCATGAGAGTTAGGGTTGAAAATGCTTAACTATTTTTGTTTGGATTTACTAAATACATGTAGCTACATGTACATACATACACATACCTTTTTTCTTTGTAATTTCTAATACCATCACTGCTGTTTATTCGGCCTGGAAAAAAGATATCGATCTTAGCAAAGAGATCAGGCTTCTCGATGTGAAGCACAACCCAGTAATCGAAAATCACTGCTGCTTATAAATATTTTGTAACCACTCTATATGGTTCCGGGGTTCTGGCCGCGGTGCGCATTGTTGCCTTTCTCTTCGCCTTCCACACGGCGGCGGCGTGATCCAAAAGTTACTCCATTTACGTAGGGGCTCCCTGCCAGACGAGGTAAAATCACTCAATCGGTGAGAAGCCTTATCACTGAAATATACTCTTATTAGACCCTTTTGGAAACCAACTTCTGTGTCTAAATATTTAGTTCTTGGCGTGTTGCCAAAACGCTCTATTCCCAGGCTCACAGTTGACATGCTGTCTCGGAAGTCTGTAACGAAAAAAATTCTTTGCATGAAATTTTGCCAAGATGATGGGTCACGCAATATGGAAGTTATCGCTACATTTTAAAAAAAAATCAAGGTTTTATTATTGTCACTCTAAAACAGCAATTACATGTGAATTAAGCCTAGGAGGGATATGCGCCAGAAGCGAATCTCGAAACCCGTGGGAATAACAAATTGCGAGAATTATGAAAGGCGTTTTGTTTGATCTGGATCCTGTACTAAAATTTGCAATTGGACGTTGAGGAAAAACTGATCTATGCAAGGGTATGTTGAGGATCGTGTAATATGTAGAGAAAGAAGAGGAGTGTGAGGGGGAGGGACAATTTATACTTTCATGCAAAACCAGGGAGAAGCCCCTTACCCTACGTCGTAGTTTGTCTTGGCCTTTGAGGCAGACGATTTAGGGCCCGTCCGGACGGACGTCAATAACATGCATGGCATTTATACTCAGTTTCAATACCATAGTATCCCGCAAAATACATGCCATAGTATTAAAAACCTCTGGGGGCATTTATTCTCTCGCTACGTACATGTACTTGATATATCACAACATATTAACGTCCATGGTAGCTATATGTACTTTTCTGCCTAGTCCTATTCCCCAGGGTACATAATACTACGCTAGCATACATGTATATACATGTAGTTTCCAATACCAGGCCCGGTGTAGCACATAGCGAGCGCTTCGGTTCGATTGATCGTCTGTTGGATGGTCGTATGAACTAGTCTGTAGGTGATCATGAAACATTCAACAACTATCTCGTCGCGTCGGGATTTAAGATACTGTAATTGAATTTCATGATATACGCGCTGTAACTGAGTATGTGCAGTCAGAATACTTGTTGAGAGCATCAGAAGAACGTATCCAGAAGATATATCTATCATCAGATCTAGTTATAACCAGCTAGCACTAGACTACACATTCATTAGATATATACGAAATATACAGCTTTAAGGAGACTCCGGCTTCCCCATCCATGCTATAATGATTCAGATTTCATTATAATAAATCTTCTTCTTCCAATCAGGATATATCATAGATGACTGAAGTTAAAGAAATGATAGAAGGTCAAAGAGCAGCGAATTATCAAATATAGGGTTACAGAAACAATAAACGAAAAGAATCTATAACAGAGAAGCAGCTATATGTTGTTAATTAACCTTAGGTAATTTTTAATGTATTGCTAGGTATTGTGGGTCGGACCTCTAAGAGCATTTTCCGGGAGGGTTCAATAATAGGCCTTTACATTCCCGATTCCTTGGGGCATTGTACTAAATATGTGAGGACTGTAGAGAGCTCGATATCTTCTCTGAAGCCATAGATGACATAAATAGGTACATACATATAGTTGAGTGCTCGAGTGGGTATATATGAGGGGCAATTGTCACATATACACGAATGTTACCTGGGACAATTAACGCAATACTTTGTCTTTAGTGTCTATCTACATGTAGTTATATCTGCACATACTAAGAGCTCGAGTGTGTATCGGGTCCCGATTACATATAAACCTTACTCCAACCTTATCTATATACATAAATACATGTACCCATATAATTGTATGCAGAGACTGGTGTCCTCATTACATACAACAAGTTTGATTTCATGATCAAGGCCAAAACTATAGTTGATCTACTGAAGTTCTTGTGTTGGAAATCGAGATATAGAGTAATCCTGGAACCACATCTCATACAATATTGAGATCAATGCATATTTATCGATTGAAAGAAGATCTGATTGATGAAACGTATTATCCGCGCATTAATATAAACGATTAAGGGCTTAAAACCGCATCAAGATTTCTTGAAGCGTATTTGATGTGTTAAGTTTCTATTGCAGAGGATATTAGTGACTCCCTCCTTTTGGTGGGATAAACTTTCTGTAGCAGGATTAATTTCTTAATCATAATATATCACTCGGCTAATGACGCTCCAGCCACGAGCGAGTTGTAGGAATGCTTGAAATGCTGATAAATCGTCTAATATATTATTTTTTAGTATTGTTGTATGAACTGGATACTAACCAATTTTAGAATATCTTAAGATTCGGGAGACAGCAAATAGTTTCGACGATTATGGATGTATAGAAATGCCGGAGTAACTTTAAAAAATGAATGACACTAGAGTTGTTAAAGATGTAATTGGATTTGATCAATACATTGAAATTGGGCACGGACTGGCTCATGTAAACATTTCCTTTGAGATGTTCGAACCTGGTAGGCTCGAGCTTAGACCCGAGCCCCCTTTTTGAGGCCTAAAATTAGATCTCTTTCTATGTGAAATTTGAGACGAATCTGATTCGTGAATTCTTGCAAGGAGTATCGGATATGAGGTGAGACTTTGGATGGGCCATTTTGTGTATAACACGTAGTTTATAAATTATAAGCCTCCAGCCTGGGTTCGAGCTTTCCACGGATAAGATTCGAGCTGGCTTAGCTTGGGCGATATAAAGCCCGCACTAGATACATGTATTGAAGCTCTGGCGTTAGCTAGATCACCCGTGCCTAACACTGTTGACAATGCTGCAACAAAACTAGTTCATCGAGCAGCTTCGTATATAGCTATTAGGCAAATATTTTAATTAAAGAGCGAATTATCACCAACTATTTCGGGAGAAAGGGAGCTAATATAACTTACTTTGTATATATCGACTTTATAGCTATTATATGTCGTCTGTTCCGGGGCATAGGCAGGCAGCTTTGAAAGATCGATCAACTTATCCAACATAGCCATACTATTGAGACGCCTGAAACACGCGCGCTAGTCGCTACCAAATATCGCACTGGATAAGTTGTGGTTACTGTAAGCCCGAACTCACCGAACTCCACCCAAATGCCATTCGTAGGATAAGATCCGCTCCCAGAATTTCCTTCTTCTTTCTCCCCTCATTCTCCCCAAGTTATCCTCCAAGCTGCTGGAGTAATCCAAAACACTCCCCCTCCCCCTGAATCAAAGCAAACAAGCCACAATGACGGAGGACCAGATAACCCTCCGTTCGCTTACAGATCTTCTCTCATCCAAGGGTTCATATTGGCACCAACCACTCGATAAACTCATCACCCAATGGGCCGATACTCGGTATGGCAACGATAGCACCAAGAATGTACTCGCCCGAGATCTGATGAGAAACCAGCTTACCTCCCGCAGAGACGTCATCCAGTCGGCGCTGGATAAGAAAGCTGAAGCAGTTGCGCTTCAAAAGATACATCTAGAGAATTTGGTGGGGCGTCTTAAGGATGAGCAGCCCAACCCCGGAAATGTCTTTTCTGAGATCGAAATCATCCAGTATAGGCTGAACGAACCCCTAGACGAGTTTATGGGCTTGAATGCCATGCTCGATGTCGATATCAAGGCAGCTTGGCAAGAGGTACAATTATTCGAAAAGTTATTTGCGGATATCAAGGGGTATTTTGCTGCCAGGGACCAAATGTCGTTTGGTAAACTCGCTACTGATTATAAAGAAATCGGGGGACTTCTTTTGGCGATTTTGCGGGTGCAGTTGGAACTTCAAAAAATGGAGGAACAATCTCTAATCATCCAATCAGATATCAGAGACAAGGTCATGACGCTGCACTTTGGCGTCGATGCAATCTTGGCTATGGAAAGGAGCAAGAAAGAACCTCCGAAGGGTTTGCGCCATCTTGGGAAGGCTTGGAGACGTGTTAGAATGGTTTACAAGTCCCGGAAGGAAAAGATTTCGAATAAGGTGCGGAGACGTATGGGCAAGAGGGAGTGTTTTAAGGATTGACCTTACGAAGCAGTAAGTTGAATCTGCCCAAGGTGGCATAAACCTTCTTTCTTATTTTAGATTTCACAGACACTTTCCGACAGATGACACAACGAGAGGAACTGGTTCCGTTTAATAAGTACTGTTCAATCCACGCATTTCTAGTATTTTCAATATGGTTTATGGCTAGGGCCCCTTGTTTCTGCACTCTTATATTACTATATATACATTAATACCATCCATAATATTTTCCTTTTGGCACTCTATTGATTCACTTACTAAATTACGTCAAGTAAGCGTACATACATTCACGTTGCAACCAAAATTTGTATGGGAATGCAACTTCAAAAGCGTATTTCTCCACAACCACAAGGAGATGGAGCAAAGGAATCTTAGATATGGATTCTCCGGTAGTGATAGTATCTACAGCTAAAATGTCAGCTCGAGAGTGCGACTTTGAAATTTTGATGTTGTTAGGTGGTTTATATGGAAACCCACAATACTTGCATACATGTGCATATTACATATCCCTCCTCCGATTCCTGGGCCGTTTACCCCATATCCTTCCAAAAAGTATTATAGATTACCTACATGTATTGCATTGTCTGCATGCGAGTATGAATTTAACAAAAAAAAAAACATGTATTGCATTCTTCTCTATTGCTACCCTGTCGCACTCGGTGTAATTAGATGTGTACATGTAGTTTACACCAAACCATCAGATCACACCTGGTATAACAGCTTTCCTGCCAGGTACCATGTTCTTCCCAAACTTATTCAAGTACCATCTTTTCCCCTGCAATGCTCTTTACATATACGAAAGTCAGCCACGGTTATTTTTTTAATATCAAGCGGAAGTCCTACCTAGGCAACATAGTTGCAACCTCATTAACCACAAACAGCCCTGCCGGCCTAAAGCTCGAAAACCCCCCTCCTATCATCATGTACCCATACCACTCCACCCATTCTGAAAAGTAATGTGGGTGCCAAACATATCTGAAGAGGCCACCCTCTGGGATTTTGTAAACCCTGCCGTTGTCTACAACCACCTTTCCTTCTTTCTCTGCATTTTTGTCGACCCTCTTATCTCTTCGAATCTCTCTAAGTACTTCTTCATGATACACGTTTCCAAACAGACCTATTGCGAATAAAATACTTCCAGCGATCACCTGCCATATCGGCACATGTTTAGCAGAGCCATATCCGCCAAGCCATCCACCAATTAAGCTGCCGTTCATCAGGTTGAAGAGAGCAGCTCCGATAGGAATGATGATATTTATAGGTGCCATTGAATGGTTCATAAGAGGGCTGATGAGCGCTCTGTTGGTATAATGAACACAGTAGAGTATTACTAGCCAGAGGTGAGTATAGGAGAGCGACTGCGTTCGTTCGGGGTTCGTAAAGACCGTGTAAAGCATGGTGAGTGGAGAGACAAGCTCCATTAAAATCCAGGCAGGTTTACCTATAAGAAAGGTTAGGATGTGTTATTGTAGAAAACTACTAGTGGTGAGAATTACCAGGAACATTGAGAATAGACTCGTAGGAGGTCTTTCCCATGGGGTACCAGTCTTTCAAGATTAGTTGTGTGGGTAATATCTATGCGGCATTAGATAGATCTAGATCTGATGGCGAGAATTTGAGAGGGAAAGGTACGAGAGTGAAATATTTCCAGTAAGTCATCAAAAGCTCCCAATTGTCTCTTGTGAGAGGCACAAAGCCAGCGGTGCACAGGAAATCCATTATCAATGGCTATTCTATGGAGTTGAGCTTAAGGTTAAGGGCGAAAGGGGGAAGCTGAAGATTTGAATAATTCGAGTAAAACTTTGGCAGTGCAGAAGCAAGGGCTTAGTCTTCGATAGATGCTATAATGATATCACGAGAACGGGGGTAACGTATAGTCAACACGGAAACTAAGAACTCGAGCGTTCCCTGCGTGTTATATGTCACTCCGATGCGTATTTGAGATTGACCGTACCCCGTGTTGGTAGCTGTCCTTTCTTTGTACTGCACGTGGATCGATCGTCCATACGTGCATATCACCAATAGTAGGTAGGAATTGTGGCAAATTTTATTGGTCGGCCGAATTCAATGGCCTGCAGGTTCGGTATCTGGAGAACGCAGATAATGAAGTCTTTAGCACTATTATCGCTTGGATCTCCACAGCAACAGTCCACAGTCTTGGAAATTTTTTCAAATGCGGTCCTAAGTGCGCACTCTTGGAGTGCAGCGACTTCAACTGTAAACAAAGGCTCCCCCGACACCCGTAGTACTTAGGCGTCAAGTAGCTAGAAGGCTGTGACCTCTTAGATATACAGTGATATGGAGAATTAATGCGAATGTCTGCGCTAAAGGAGTGGTTTCTTGGTCCGTGCTCACAGCAAAAGTCTTTTCAAGAGCCAATGAGACACTATCGGGTCACGGAAAACCCACCCCCGCAATAATTCTCCCCACCACTGTAAATGAAGATAAGCTTCTTGATACCAGTCATTAGTACTGTACTTAGAAGTAATGTGAATTCCTAGTTGACAAACTCAAACCTAGGGGGTATAGACCGTATATTACCATATTCCAGTCTAAGATCTATGTAGAGGATCAATGGTTTGGAGGTTTCATAATGCCTCTGGTTATCGAAAAGCCTACGCATAAATCCCGCTTAGTCCTGTGTAACATGATTCCACCAGAGTGTTCGCTGACTTTGCAGGGGATTTTATTTCTCCGAATACGAGTTGCGAGTTGCGAACACCGAGTTACAAATCCAGATCATGAGTCAATGAGGTTATATATATAATCCTTATTCCCAACCAAGGATATGCGATTAATTAACTAACATTGACACCAAAATCTTACATCTGGATACATACATCGTATAATCTCTAAAATGGTTGCCCTTGAATATGCTATCCTCTCTATCAAATCTCCTCACACTAGTGACACTTCCCCACTAAAATCCAGTCTCCAAAATGCACTACGGGTTCTAAACAAAGCCTCTGCACCTTCTGGTGCCCAGTTTTCTCTCTTTCAGCAAATTGAGAACCCTCAGGTTCTTCATCTCCTGGGCTCCTGGACCTCTGTGGAAGCCCACCACACTTTTCTCCCCTCAACAGAGAACTTAGCACTCCTCGAGGAGCTAAAAGATTACATCAATGTTGATCTTCTTTTTCATGCTGGTATGGATAAATCAACTCTTCCTCTGGATGCACCGTGCGTCGCTTTTGCCCGGCATTTTGTCAAAGCTGGTCATAAAGAAGATTTTTCAAAGGTGTGGGGAGAGAATTCACATCATCTCAAAGATTTTACGGAGCCGTATCCATTGGTTGGAGGGTGGAGAATTGATGGTGTTGAAGAGGGTATTGGCAGTGAATGGGTTCAGTTTTCGGGGTTTAAAACGGTGGAACATCATCATGAATTTGCAAAGACGGAGGGCTTTAAAGAATATGTAAAGATGAGAGAGTTTTTGGAGAGATTTGAGGTCGTACATGCAAAAGCGTTGAATTGGTAGTTGGATTGATAGATAATTATACTGTATCCATTTACAATTGTAGGGCTTTTTACTTCTAAGGGCCTGTTCGGTTGCACTCAAATATGGTTATATTCGACCTAAAAGGCATATTTGTTACCAGATATGTTAAGACCCCCTCTCTGTTAGGCCGAATATCACGGTATGGGTGCAACCGAACGGGCCCTAAGCACATGTATTTTGTTGATCAAACATATAGGTCTATAGGCCTAACAACATGTAGCCATAGCCAAGTCACCAATATAAACTGGGGGTCGAGCACTGGCAAAAATAAAATACATATGCGGTTGCATCTTGAGAAATTATCAGAGATTTTAATAATGCAATTTTCTAAAAGATTCCTCTAGAAGCGTCAATGTAGCCAATTAACATTAATCGATGGCTATAGCAAGCGGGTTACATAAACATAACAGAATGAAAAACCCTCATAAAACCCAATATTACTGGTGCAATTTTATCAGACAGTAACCCCTACCACTTTGATGCACCCGGTATCGAAGCAAATTGTAGCATGAGATTTTCCCCAAGCCAGCGATCAAAGAATATTAACAATTATCCCCATCAAAGTCTTATCTAGGCTATACTCACCGATGAAACGATATGTGCCAACTGGTTTTGCAACTAATCGTTCATCAAGCCGTGATCTCCAAAGATTCTCTTGCATCACGCCATATTTCCTCCGTATTCCTATCACCAACTCTGAAAGGCCCGCTTGATTGTGTATCAGCGTCACTATCGCTCTCGGCATCTTCGCTCCCCTTCACATCACCACCAAACGGCAAGGCCACACAATCATCATATAGGGTACTCCATGGCCTAGACCTCATGGTTGATTCCTCAACCATACTTCCAAGCCCAGGCTTGTCAGACACACTCTGGTCATTAGGAATCCTATGTGAGTGCACGCTAGGGTAGGAAGAAGATTCCATGTACGCCTCTGCAATTTCATTTCTTGTAACGGTATCTTCGTCTCCAGGGGATATGTTTTTGATAAGTTCTGTGCTGCACTGATGTTCTAACATCTCTTTGGGTAACGATGGTCGAAATATGATGCTAGATACATCCGATCCAGAAATACCGGATTTATTCCTTCCACCAAGCGTCTCAGGGCTTTGAGTGAATAGATTTTCTTCGTTACAACGCCCTGGATAAAATTCATCTTTGTTTGCTTGCTTGCCTCTAGGTGGAGGAGGTATGACTGTCCCTCTTGAACTCTCATTAAAACTCACTTTTCCTCTAAGCTTGGCGATGCTATTTGTGAATGACCTCCTAAGTGTCATACTTCTAGAACGATTTATGGCTCGTGGTCTCCTATTCTTTAAGCGGGAATTCCTCGCTTCGGTTTCATCAAGAGTTTCAATATCAGACGTGAGATTAGACAAACCCTCGGAACCTGTAGCTTTTCGTAGCTTTTCTTGGGTTTTATCCCAGATACTAGAACGTTCCCACATTCTTTCACCGAGAGAGATACTATTCTTCAAAGAGAATTTTTTCTCGGTTTTCCCGTAGTTACTATGAATATTTCTTTTTGAACTGGTGGGACTCCTACCGTGAGGTGAGCCCCAGATTCTCGAGTCCTTCACTTTGTTTTGCCGCATCGTTAAACTGCTTACACGAGTAGTTGATCTGACCCATGTAGTGACTTTTTCTCTCTTCTTCGGAGCAGGTGTCGTTAAATTATTGAAAACCTCCCGGTCCTCGAGATTATTATAGTACCAACTAGCCTTATCCATTGGAGCATTGGGCAGACCACCAGGAATCTCAAGAATTGATTTGGCACGGTCCTCCAGGTAAATGTCTTCGCATACCTCGCCATGTTGGTTGGGAAAGATATCCTGAGACCTTTCAGTGTTTGTTCCAGGCCCCCGCTGTAGATCACGGTCCCTCTTCTGTATTTTTTTTAAGTGCGCAAGCGAGCTGCCTCTAGTAAAAGCAGCATCATTTGTAATAGGCTCTGGCGACTTACTTACAGTACGGCTCACCCATGGAAACTTAAATAGCGAACCTCCAGGTGAATTTATTATCATGTCGGAAGGTCGAGGAGTCCGGTTTAGTCCATGGGCATCCGCATCCGCAGACAATGCTGATAATTCTGGAGTGTGTCTCTCGGATTCAACTAAAGATACGCAACGCGAGGTTCCAGGAGATGGGTAGAAGGACGAAGTATTATCAATGGACGGCCGGAACTCATAACCGGGCGTTGAAGGACAAACAAAAGCAGGAGTACTGACCCCCGTGCTGTTTGCACTTGTTGCCTCCAACGGGGAATAAAATCTAGTAGAGTTACTCTTTGTGAGTTCTGGTGTTGCGCTTCCTGTACCCGGAGAACCCCCCAGGCCATCTTTTTGATTATAGTCCATGTGAGAGGAAGGACACGACATAAAAGTACTTGTTGAGGGCCTAACCCATATCGGTATTTTTGAGAAGATCTCATTGGGCGTGAAACCGTTCCTACTCGTGGTTTTATCACCGCCACTCACATCTTCTCGAGGCTTTGTGTTTCTCAAACTCTCAGGATTTGCAGTCATTACTTCCTCATCATCGGCAGTAGTCCCATCTTTCTCGTCAGTCTTATCCACTGTTACCACCTGCAAAAGGAGAACAAATAAACAATCAGCTTACCAAGCCTAATCTCGGATTTAACAGTACAGTCTTCTAGCCATTCACTCGCCGCGCCAGCATTTTTTTTGTCTAGATTCTGCTCCGATGAGAGTTTCCCAGCCTCCGAGTTATCTCCAGGAATAGGAATTGTGATTCCTGATCTCGATTTACCATTTATTGATGCAATTGTAGTAGCAATGCTAGGCATCAGATAAGGGCTCAAGTCTGGAGTGGAAGGCACAACTATATGATCTACTTTCGGAATCACTGCAGCTGGCATGTTTGCCGGGAGTATTTGAGGTAGTGGCGGGTTTTTTGTCTTCTCCGAGGAAGATGCGGTTAAGAGAATATGGTGATCAATGTCGCTTCCTAGACCGGGTCCGGTTCCGGATTTAACCATCTCAGATATCAATGAACTGGCCAGAGAAGGCATCGATTTTGCCTGGGCTATAATTCCATTTGTATCTGGAATAGCTGGTATAGCTAACCCACGTAGTTCAATTGCTGAGGATGCATTTAATACCCGGCGAGTACTAGAATACCTCTCCGTTAGAACCTACAACAGAAAATTGGACAAAGGATGGTTTAGAGTATATGATTTTTGTACCCATGAACGTGCCCTACTTCCCTGCATTCTTTTCTGGCTACAGAAGTCTCTCCACCATTAACAGGTGTCCTGATGTTCCGCACTGAAGTTTTTAGCTAAGAATAGTTGAAAGCTTCATAGAATCTCTTGAAATCTCACATTCTTCCTTAATCTCACCCCGTAAACCAAATTTGTCCCCTTCCCCCCGGTAAGTGTCTAATAACTCTCTACCCTCGTTGTAAAAGGCCTCAATGTTTTGACGTGAGGACCGAGGGCGGGGCACCGTAATATGTCCAAGTATCTTAGGAGATAGTGACGCTGACTTTTTGGCAGTGTTTGGGTCACCTCGACGGCAGCAAAGAATAGACATAATCTGTTTGCCTATCAGTGTGAATGGCTGCCCACAGAAATTTATCACTATGTCAGGGAATTTATTTGAGCACAAGGGGGAATAAAAGTTGATGCAATAAGCAGCAAAGAATCGAATCCGATTTTCCAAAGATTTAGTAGGGATTTTAGTGAAGTCGAGTATTTGACTTCATGTAACATGTATCTACATGTGGATACATGTAGATACAAGTTTTTAAGGCCAGATAATCACCTCGCTGTTACAATTTATGCTTGAAGATCTCCATAATATCGGAGTAACTCGACGTTGTCTCGCTATGAACTAGAATGGAATTTACCCGATAAAAAGCCACTTAATTTGCTAAGAAAATTACCTACTCCAAGCTAGCACGGTATAGGAATCAACAAAAATCCTATGAATTAGGAAAGATACATGTATGTATAGTAGAATCCACAATCGATCAATAAACCTCCTTCTACAAACCATTCACCGAGCTACCGTATTTCGTACTGGTACAGGTCCCGTAAGTTCTTTAATTTCAAGCGTGAAAGGAAGCTATTGAGAACAGGGGTGGGATTCAAGATTGTCCAATTAAAATGATTATCTCCCCCACAAGCCCTTCCGGGGGGTTATACGGTATGTTCCGAAGCGAGGTTGTGTTGGCTCTTAACCTTAACGGTAAAGATATCAAAGTGTGTTTTACAGACCCTGTCAGCCCAGAAAATATTGTAGGAACGTGCCGCAGCAGATGCTCACCACGGGCCAGAAATATAGATCCAAGAAGGAACGGGACAGGAACCATGAAGCTACACCGGAGGAAGTTTTGCCCCAAAGCAATGCGACTTTATGTTCAAAAGGGGGTGCTTTCCGCCTCAATTATGAACTACCGTTAATTGCTTATACACAGCTCTCTTTATCGCCAGGTCCAGTGTACTCTTTATCTTTCCAGAATCCTAACCTGCAACGTGGTTTTCGACCAAATCGGCAAATATGGTTCATTTCTCAAAACTCACGGTAGCTCTTGGACTTGTATTGAGCGCACATGCTACTCCTAAGACATACAGCGGTGAAAAAGGGGATAAGAGACTCGAAGTTCAAGCTCATAGAGGAGGGCTCGGGTACAGGCCAGAGAGTAAGTTCTATTTACTATCCGTACTCGGTACAATATTATATTCGAGAACGCTAATATAAGTTATTTTTCATACGCAGGTACATTGTGGGCATTTGCAAAGGCTCTTGAGAGTGGAGTCAATGTCCTGGAAATGGACACTGTAAATCTCCTTTGATTTTAAAAAACTTATTTCTTACTGACATGTGAAAGGTGTTTACAAAAGATGGTGTTGTAAGTAGACCTACAGACCTAGAGGTCTATCTACCCGTAAATTTACAAAACTGATTGTTTGTAGCCCGTGATCTGGCACGATCACCAAATTGTGGGGTCCAAGTGCAAAGATACTGAGCCCAATGCCACATACGTTGGACAAGTAAGTTCCCCGATTGAGCAGCAGTCTACCTTCGGAGAATAGTTACTTACTCCAAACTTTGGATTATCTAGTTTATTGCCAATCTGACACTTGCACAAGTGCAGGTACGTTGCATGTACCTATTGAGATTACATTTAGCGATGACTTCCTTATTCAAATTTAACATAGTCCCTTGATTGTGGAAGCCTGCAACTTGACCTTCATAAACAAGTAGAATGTAAACACTCACTCATTTTTTTATTTTATGAATGTGTAACTGATTTGAATAGTAAATCCTGGGGCCATGATCCCTACTCTTGAGGAGGTTCTTAACTTGGTCGACTGCTACGGCGATAAGAAGGTTCAAATTAATTTGGAGGTAATTAATTCTCCTTGACTTCAACTATATACTTGAGGTATCCTAAGAATCACAGACCAAAATCGACCCCATACGTCCGAACGAGACGTTAGCTCTCGAGAAATACATTAATGATCTTGTGCCTATTCTTGAGAGGCGTGGGTGGGCTGAAAGAACATATATCCAGTCTTTTGACTGGCGTACTCTCATTGGAATTAAAGAAAAGTTCCCGGAAACCAGGATCGTTGCGCTTTTAGACGATACCACAGTCATCCCTGAGGACCGCGGTGTCTCAGGTTATCCTTGGTTGGGCGGGATCAATGTATGATTTCCCTCCAGCAGATTTAGTCCAGTTCAAGAACTCACTTTTCCTTTCTCTTAGCTTGATGACTTTGACGGCGACTGGGTTGCCGCTGCAAAGTCCATTGGATCTGCTGTTCTGTCTCCGGTCCACGGCTACCCTTCATCCCAAACCCCCAACACTCCCGGCTACACACCTTTTGTCACCAAAGATGTTGTACAGCGCGCACACAAACTTGGGATGCAAGTCGTCCCTTGGACTGTAGATTACGAAATAACTATTAAGAAGTTGATCCTGTAAGTTTTCCTTTGTTATCCAATGAACACCTCCAATTCCCAGCTAATTAATCCTATCATAGTGATGGTGTCGAGTAAGCATTCCACCCAATATAAGCATCTATTTCAAAATTTCCTAAGATAATAACTAACAAAAACAGTGGTATCATCTCCAACTATCCCGACCGCGTGTTCTACGTCGGCGCCGAGTATGGAATGGAAGTTGGTATCAAAACCAACCGCCCCCACCCCCAATGCCTCAAGGGCGCAAGTGTCAAGTTTTAAGTCTGTCATTTATGGCTTTTATAGAGGCAACCCTTTGTATTTTATTATAGAAATCGACAGAGCAATGGAAAGCCTGATCGGGGATTAGCAAATGCGTGTGGATAGAGCTAAAGTAGGAAGAGCATGCGTAGATACGCATATATAGAGTGTCTCCTAGTAATAGTATGGTTCTTAATTAAAAAGTGGGTTAAGGCTGTATGATCTTTCATTGGCTCCCACAGCTGTGAGTTGCCGCTTTGTATTGTCACAAGCCACCGAGTGATTTATCATGAATTTCTTTATCATCATCAGATAAGATCCTACACCCACATCACACCACCGATCGGGCGATATGCACATCGACAACTAGGCTTCTCAAGCACTGAAACAACCAAACGAAAGAAAGCTTCCAATATGCCTCCCATGAATGCCCGAGTGCGCTTCTTCCTCCCTTACCCGCAAACCCTACTAACAGCCCAAACAAGACCCTAACTATGCCGATGGCGGCTGCAACCATGGCGATACTCCTCTTCGTGTATACGCGCACGTCCATCAACGCCGCGAAGACCAATGCCAAGATGCAACGCGAGGCCGACGGTGGACAGATATCGTGGAGAAACCAAAGCCTGCGTCAACACGGGCAGCTTCCGAACGAGCCGCTGCCTGAGCAGAGTGGTGTTGCCAGGGTTATTGATAGGGTTTCGACGGGGAGGGGTGCAGGTGGTGAAAGGGCAACGGTTGAGGGGGTGGGGGGTGAGGATGCGAGAATTAGGGATAAGGCGAGGGAGAGTAGAGCGGGATAGGTGAGACTCTTTCCTTTCTTTGAGTGGATATAGAGATGGTCTGGGTTTCCGTCTCCATGTTCGCAGTACTGGCTGGTAATTCAATAGCATCAATTGAATTTCAAAGTCTTCATACCAAAGTAGTATTAGCCTTTCGAATCTTCATCTTTTACCTAAACCGAGGGCAAAAACAAGAGCGAAGTGCCCCGATCGCTATTGACGGTTTGCAACCACATATACGCACAGAATCTCACTCGGTTATATAAAGGACTATTGATGCTTGTTTTGACAATTTCGAGAAACACGTGTGTAAATGTGGCACCCCCATCACCTAAATGCGTACTATAGGTCAAGTATTCCCAAATAGAAAGGTATTAAATATACGAATCCTATTTCATCTATCATCCATTCATCCATCCGAATGCTAGCCATGTAAGCGTTACAGAACTGCAAAGCATATAAAATACCAAATAAAAACAGAAAACAACTTTAAAAAGATAGAAAAGAGTAAAATCAAAAGATATCATTAAAGAGAAAGAAAAGAAAAGAAAAACGCCATTCCCTCCATCTTTTTAATCTCGTTTTAGCAAGGCAAATAAAAAAGTTAACAACCAACCCCATTACTTAATAACATCATTCAAAAGGAAAGAGCAAGAGAGGAAAAACAGGTGCATGAAATTAAGCCGCTTCAGTACAAAAAACCACCACACTACCCATTTATTCTAATATCTCCTGATACCCATTTCCTTCATTTTTTGACAATGCGGTAAGTGCATAGAGTTTGCTCTAGCCATTCTCTCGTTATCGACAAAAATCCAACCCATAGCGGCGTTCCTTTCATTCATCTGAATTTCCCGCTCTCTTTGACAATTGTAGTTCAGGTCATTCACAATTCGATTCTCGGCACGTTTAGCCAGTTTTGCAAGTTCGCCCGCTCTGAGATCCTTAACTTCTGCGGGATTTACCCAGTATGGGATCTTATAATGTGGTGTTTCCCGTTGCAATGTGAATGGATGTATCCGCTCAGTTCTGAAAGAGGGTCCACGGAGACTCTCTCCACTATCGCCACTAAAAAGTGAACCAATGAGCGGGAGTATAAAGAAAATTATGAGAGGTAGTAATTGTATGAGTATTTTCCCCAGACCTGCCGGGGCTGCTGCCTCTTCCTGCGCCCCAGCATCCTGCGCGGGTCGCCTTCGTGGTTGCCGCCCCATATGATGAATTCGGATGCCTGGCCCTCCGAAAGTAGTAAATCCACCAGCCGCACCTTCTCCGAACATTGCCGCTCCAGGTCCCATTCCACCGAAAAACATATTGAAGAGGTCTTCTGGTGAGATTTCACCCTCGAACCCCGCACCACCACGGGCCTGTTGTGCATAACCAAAGGGTGAACCACCACCGAACCCGCGGGGAACACCACCGGAGCCGCCGCCGCCGCCGCCGCCGCCGCCACGACTATCCGGGTCGCCACCATGGCGATCATAAACGGCGCGTTTATCATTATCGGAAAGGACTTGGAAAGCACGGGAGACAACTACGACGTGTTAGCTAGGCCTGATCATACAAGTTGAGTTCCGGAATTCAACCCGGATAGATATCGTGGACCTGAGCCCGGGTGTATAGAGAAGCTTTCTACTCACGTTTGAAGGCTTCATCTGCGCCAGGAGCTCCATTCTTATCAGGATGCATTACTAAAGCCAGCTTTCTGTATGCTTTCTTTATCTCTGCTTCCGTCGCTTCCGTCTTGATGTCGAGGATTTCATAGTATGCAGTTGCTTTGCATCTTCTTACTTTATCGACAGCAGCCTTTTGTTCGGGGGTATAATCGCGCCCTTGTCGACCCTGATTGTGTTCACGGGATTTCTCGGAGCCCTTGTTGGGGTTTGTTTGAGCTCCCGTTGAGGACATCGTCAATGGTGTAAAAAGCGGAGGGGTTTTAACAGCCTATAAGAGAATGGAGGCGTTAAGAATTTGAGATGAGGTGTATAAGGATGTAGAATATACTAGTAGAGGGTGGGGGAGGCGGGGAGGTTGATGTTTCTGTTGAAAGAATGGGAGTTGAGGCGTGGATGCGTGGATGGATGTGGATGGGATGAGGTGCGTGGAGACTATCTGGTCTCTTTCTGGCCATGACAGAAAATGTTTGGAATCCAATCCTTGATCATGCAGAAAAGCTTGGCGCTGAGATTTCCACCATCATTTGCGACATATCTTTCGACAGACAGGTATATATACAATTCCAACGCCAATAAATATGCCACCCACAAACGAAGACGAAAAGAAGCAAGAGGAGAAGAAGAGGGATTGGCTAGGTGTTGAAGATAGCGAGGCTGAAGATGACGATGCAGGTTCAGAGGAGGAGAGTCGAGTGAAAGGAATTTCAAAGCGTTCAACAAAGCGACGAAAGGTCGACCATATCGAGTCAGCGAGTGAGGATGAAGAAGAGGATGAAAAGGAATCGCTGGAATACGAGGATGGAGGGGAGGTAGAAGAGGCAGAAAAGGCCCCAAGAATAAAAAAGAAGGGAACAAAGAAGCAAGACGAGGACGAGGATGATCTACTTTTCACAAACCCGAACAAGCTCAAACCACTCACCCAGGAGGAGCTTACAGCCTCTAAAGCAGCAACAAAAAAAACAGGTGTGATATATCTTTCTAAAGTTCCTGTGAGTTCCTCCCAATCAATGGCTTCAAAATGATTGTTAATATAAACTATTCACTAGCCATTCATGAAACCCATGAAAGTTAAACAACTTCTTTCCCGCTTCGGCGAAATCAACCGCATTTTCCTCGCTCCCGAAGATCCCAAAGCCTATGCCCGCCGTGTTCGTTTTGGTGGCAATAAAAAACGTAACTTTGACGAAGGGTGGGTCGAATTCGTAAATAAGAAAGACGCAAAGCTAGTCACCGAAACTCTCAACGCTACCCCCATTGGTACATATCCCACTTGGACTCAGGACCATTTAACTTTACTGACATAAAATAGGAGGTAAAAAGGGATCCTACTATTATGACGATGTCTGGAACCTGAAATACCTTCCTAAATTCAAATGGCATCATCTTCAAGCTCAAATCGCCTACGAGAACGCCTCCCGTCAGTCTAAAATGCGCGCGGAAATTGCGCAGGCAACCCGTGAGAATAAAACTTATATTCGGAATGTCGAGAGGGCAAAGATGGTTAAGAACATGGAGGCTTCTACGGCATCTAAAAAGCGGAAGTCTGGGGAGAATGGCGAAGAAGAGGAAGAATACAAGAAGAAAGTCATCGAGGTCCGGAGGCAATTTAGGCAGAATAAGACCAAAGGGAGCGCCGATACTGGAAAGGCGGAGACAAGTGAAGGGGTCAAGAGGCTGCTCAGTAAGGTGTTCTGAGACTCCTACTTTGAGTTGTAACGACTATACTGTGCGGTTGGCCTTCTTACTAAATCAGATTTGGATCATGGGTTGTCACTCATTTTTTTACATATCATATTCTAGATTCTAAAGGGCCTTGATCCGCCCCGGAAAACCTAGTCACAACGATAGAAATGTAAATTAATGCTACTAGTAACTTTCTATCCGCAATCCTCTTTCTTTTTCCTTTTTTAGGAGTAGAGGCTGCGGACTACACCGTGTATACATGTACCCATTGCAGTCACGAAAAACTGTCTTTTATAACTCACTCGTCGGAAGTCGTTACAACCAGATCCTCACACAAAATTCCAACCTTTTAATTAACGTGTGAGTGCATATACAATACTCAATATCAAACTATATATAAATACATGTAAGTACATGTATACATGTAGCCCAGGTATCAGTCGAGTTACAGTACCAAAAAAACGGGTGGTTCCAGTACCGCACCTAGCAGAATACCGCAAAACCACGGTATTACCACGGTATAATAGTTAGAATTCCGATTTAATTCGGAAGTTTTACACAATTCCGTATTGATATAGTACGTATTGCATCCCCTTTTTTGGTACTGTAGTTGACCAATCTGGTACACTCTGTTCCTTCCCAGACCACGTGTACATATATACACGGCTTTAGAAGTCTTGGACTTAGAGGACGTAGACGTGGGTAAGGACGATATTTTGGTATGTGGGCTAGGCATGTAGGCTAGGTTTTCTGTACTATAGTCCCTCGCCCCCCCCACTAAGACGTCTGGAACTGTACTAAACGTAATTACATGTATGTAGTATTATTCATATTTAAACTCTTCACATCCACCAAAATTTATTTAGATTTAAGGTCATATATAGAGGTAGTCCCTAGGAAGTGAGTATCCTTAGTACTAATCTATTAATAATATATACGGTTATAACGCCGTGAAAACTAACTACATGTAAGGTTATGATATAGAAAACAACTGCAAATGGTAACTCCTATCCTCGAAAAAAAAAAAAAAAAAAAGAACGATACGAGAGTCGGTCGTTCCATCTCTCATCACTCATGCCGTTATATTTCGCGAGAGGGATTGAGGGCCTAGCCTCACATATATCTCGCCGGAAACAACGCCGTACTCCAAAAGGCCTTATCAATACATATTCTTTGGACTCAGCGACTCGCTAATCTTGATAACAGAGCACACCATCTGAGCAAAGAATGCCTCTTTAAAGGAGGCGCGACGGCCCGCCGGTCGTAAGGATCACGCGTCTTCAATGTTGTGTGACATCCAGAGGAAATAGTGTTTGCATCTTTTGAGGGGGGGAGAATGCTTAGACACACGCACGTAGATGTGCGCATATCTTATCGGAGCTAGTTAGAGGGGCAATATTTACTAACAGAGCAGGGAAAATGATAGCAGTGCGAGTAATAGATACACATGCACCTATATATGTACTTCGGTATCAGGGGTAAGTGAGAAGACACCACACCGCCAAGATTGCGTGAAGGGTGTCTTCTCACTTACCCCTACCCCCGAAGTACATGAGGCGACATAGACCGAATGCCAAAGTTTCTCGACTCATCATTCACTAGATGTGGTGGGTTCCTGACTAGCAGATGCTCTGGCCGGAACTGACCTGCGGGGTCCTGATCCCTGCCTGCCCGTTAGAAGTATCTACATATAGCTGTTACTGGCAATCCGTCGACTTAAATATTTGGTTATATCTGTCCGGTATAGGAGGAAATCGGATGGCTTCGGATAATCGGGCTATTATCTCCAGAATCTTGCGATTTAATGGCAGGTCTGAACGAGGTATACTTATATTTTATTATGAAAGTATAGAGCCCAGCGACAATCGAGGCTGTGAGTGTTGGGGAAATCCGAAGTACAGGGCATAAATCTATGCCTGAAATAACTTTAATTGCTCGCAGTTACATAGATACGCGTACCATAGGAAGAGTCCTACGGAGCTACGGAGCTACGGAGTTTCCCCATGGTTCTGTGTCTTGGGAGCGAGAAGGAAGTCCGGAGAAGAACCGGATTGGCGGTCCGAGTCGCCAAGGACTCTCAGCTACCAAAAAATCAAGGGTTCTGTACAACCCTACTAATATTCTTGCCTATTCAGGTCAAGACCCGGTGTGTACTATGCTATACAGTACTTGGTAGTTTTGTATAAACTACGGTTGTATAAGCCTTATTTAAGTCTTAAGGGGCAAAAGTGCCATACTGATAGAAGTTAGTTAAGCTTATTTCTAACGCCCGCGAAACAATTACAGTAGAGCTCCCAATTTTATTCGAAACGACTTAAAGCAAGCCCAGCAACCAGAGCTACAATACACGACGTAACCTTTCGGATTATTCTTGCCAAGCACGTAAACACCCTAGTTTTGACGAGTTCCTAACGTATTTCACGGCGCAACCGCCCAGTACCGGGTAACCGCCCAACAAACTCATTATTCGAAGACAGAAAGAAAAGTGTATAGAAACAGCAATAAATTTCTAATAAATATGAAAGAAATATGAGATAGACTATTTACTATGCTTTTTTCTGCCACATGTTCTAGGTTTTGGGGGTAGTGGGGGGGTCTGAATTTCCGAAAAATCCTCAATATTTGCCCATTCTAGTTCCTCCTCTACCACCCCTCCACCACCCTCTACCACCCCCCCACCCCCCCCTAAAAGATGAATAATAGTCTCGCCTAATATAGTAACCTTTTTCCTGCCCTTTTGCCTTTTAATTTTCGGAATTGAGTCCCTTTCTCCTCCTTCAAATTCTTCGATATCTCTACACAGCTTTACCGCTTTTTCAAAGCATCACCGCATTTCTACTTAATTTCTCTACATCTTCACTAGTGATAACCCTTGCCTTACTAAGTATTTTTCTGTCATTTGTGCTTGCCCTGGCGGATTTCTTGGCGACGGATTTCCGGAATTGTGCACTAATATGCTCGCATATCTCCCTTTCTGTAATAGAAATCTGCAGGCCCTTATCCATCTGCTTAATCAAATTCCTTAGCTTGACTGCACTATCACTAGTACCATATATTAGGCCAAGAGCCTCTTTAGCAGTTGATCTAGCCATTCTAGTAGTGCGGGGGGTGGTGGGTCCGGAAATAGGAAAGCTGACGCTTGGCGGTGGAGCGGCGATGTAATCCAAAACCCGGCGGGGATTAAATGGCTCTATACCCGCTTTGTCCCAAGCTGCGAGGATATTTTTCTTGGTGTATGCACGTCTCCTAGCCTCAAATAGATAGCTGCATATGGTCAGCCAAATGCGGCGCACTAGTGCCGGTTTATACTCACTTTAGAAATGCCTCTTGATCCTCAGATCCCCGCCTCCTTCCTCCATATTTTCGTCCAAAATGTTACTATAATGACGTTGGAGAGGACCGAATAAACCAATATCTAGTGGCTGTAAAAGGTGTGTAGAGTGCGGGGGTAAACAAAATGGTATAATTTTGTTGTCCAAACAATAACTGAAAAATTCAAATGTTACATGGCTGGCATGCCCGTCCAAGATCAGCAGGCGATATGCACCTCTAGCTCTATCTACTAGTCAATAAGAGCCTCAAAAACCCGGCGGGGTTACCCACATATTACTAGTATGCTTATCAAAATTCTCAATTAACCATTCCATGCCCAATTTAGAATCCGTCCAGCCCTTTGGGGAGTAGGAGAATGTGGCTGCATCGCCGCTCTTCTGAACCCCCGCATACCAACCCATGTAGTGTGCCACACCCTGGTTAATTATCATAGGGGGTACCGGTACCCCCGCCGCCGAGACCGCCTCAATAACTGTCACCCATGTGCGGTTACCGGAGTGGGTTAACCTGGGATTTTTCCGCCCAAAGCGGCAGATAACCTTCACTTTAGCTGCAATACCCATCATAAACCCCTTTTCGTCCATGTTGTATTTATCTTTTGGGAGGATATCATATAGAGTTATAACCTGCTTAAGCTATTGCACGCCCCTGTTAGCGCATTTTCAAGCTAGTGTTAGTGCCGCTAGTGCGGCCGGAATGCGGCTAGTGCGGCTTGAGAGCGGCCATACCCTTTTATAATAGTCCCTTATCAAATCCTTGTTACTAACCAATGCCCTTTGCTTATCCAGTCTAGCACTAAATTTCGAAGCTAGTTCCGGATTTCTTAGCAGAAACCGGGCTAACCAGTGCTTTCCTAGCCTCCTCCCTATTTCTCTTTTTTTTACCAAATAGGCAGCCATCTCTTTTACTAGGGATAACCTTAATGGGAACCCCCAGTCATCCATCCGCTCACACCACCTCACAATAGTAGTCTCCTCATGCTCAGATAGTAGCTGCATTGAGCGGTGCGCATCTCGGCGATTTTGAGCCCCATTTAGCCTATCTCTTAATGTGGTCCAGGGAATACCAAAAGTGTCAGCAGAGGCGCGCATAGAGGGTTTAGTAGAGGTATTATAATGTGATAGAGCATCTTGGATTAACTTCTCCCT
Source organism: Morchella sp. 2016-41 (assembly GCA_024713855.1). Taxonomy (NCBI): domain Eukaryota; kingdom Fungi; phylum Ascomycota; class Pezizomycetes; order Pezizales; family Morchellaceae; genus Morchella; species Morchella sp. 2016-41. Next base: position 2,740,878 of record JAMGZD010000001.1, on the reverse strand, counting down.
CCAGTTGTTTTCCCTTATATCTCGGCATTTTTGGGTTAATCGACGGATTTTTTCACTTAAGTTTTGGTGGGCGCGCGCCGGGCACACCCTGGGCGCACCCGGGCGGTTACCCGGTATTGGGCGGTTGCACAGTAAAATACGTTACATAATAATTTTAATACCGAGTGTGATATTGTAGGGATAAACCCTCCCAACCCAGCCACAAGTTAGTATTTATATTAAGTGGGGGAAGGTATATCTACGTACATGCGCTCAGTCCTATGGATGCATCAATCAAAAAACAAGATGTTCTTTCTGAAAGCGGACGAATGGAATTAACCGCTTCTTTATCAAACGTTTCGCGATTATTACCACCGAAGCCTTTGAGTCAAAGGGCCCATTTCCCGTTTTCTTCAGGGACGAAAACCAAAATGAAAGGAGGCTCGGAGTTTCTTGTTATAAAGCCTATGCGATGCCCCGATGGGAAAGGGTTACAGCTCTTTTGCAACGATGTTGTTGATATCACTTCTTCTGCTAGCTTTGCAGCCACTGCTTGCTTTTGCTGCCTGGGGATACACAGATGATGGGTCTAACTATGTGATTGGTACTTACTATAATATTCCATGATAGTTTGTGGGAATTATAACTGATGAAGGACAGATACCGGGTCCAGTCTCGTCTTCAAGGTCTCCAAGACAAATGGGGACATCAACTCCATGGTTTTCAATGGAGTCGAATACGAGGGGTATCAGGGCAAGCACTCGTAAGCATCCAATTTATTCACTTGTCTTTTATATATATCATAGTTTTTGCTAATAACAACCTAAATAGTCATGTTGAGTCTGGCCTTGGAACATCCACCGTCACCATTAATTCCTATAGCAGCCCAGCGTACATTATCAAGGTCACAGTTACATATGGAACCCTTCAGCACATTATCGTGGCACGCTATGGCAACAATAACATCTACCTACTCACAAACAAAGGCGACTCTTCAGTAGCTGCATCTCGTTTCATTGTCCGCTTGAAGCCAAATGTTCTTCCCCACGACTCGAGCATGTCAGATTTCTATGATGACGGTAGCACAACCATTGAGGCATCAGACATCACTCAGAATTCTCTAGGTTATACCAAGAGTAAGCACTATCAGGGTAGCAACTATGGGAGGTCAGTATTCATTCAAAAGCTCTCTGTAATAATAATCCAATTGATATTTACAAAATATATTGCAGAGTTATCGATTTCGATTATGTCGGAAAGACCACTGGCAGTGTGGGCATCTGGCTTATTCGCTCAAATCACGAGAAAGCATCTGGAGGTCCCTTTTTCCGTTCTCTCGTCCGCGGTTGCACAACTATCGCCGAAGATTTATACGAAATTCTTTTCTACTCCATGGGACACACCGATGCCGAGCGTTGGGGCTTGCAAGGCCCTTACGTTCTATCTTTTACTACTGGTGGTACTCCAAACTCTGCGCTCTTTGCCAGAAACGCGGATTGGTCATGGTTTGATACACTTGGCATCACCGGGTGGGTTGCCGACTCAGCACGTGGAGCCGTTGCCGGTGTGGGGATAGCCAATATGAAGAGCGGATACACATATGTTGTTGCGTTGTCAAACACCAATTATCAGTACTGGGGAACTGCGGCCTCTAGTGGCGGTGCTTGGAGCATCAAGAGAGTTGTTCCAGGAACATACACACTGTCGGTATACAAGGGTGAATATGCCGTGTATACTACTAGTGTTACTATCAGTGCTGGCTCAACCCTGGCTTTGAACACTATTACTCCCAACCTGGACCCTTCAGATGTTACCGCTATATGGAGGATTGGTGATTGGGATGGTACTCCTGGTGGATTCTTGAACTTCGATACCACCCCGTGGAAGGTAACTATCACTCCTCAAACTTTTAATCCTATAATGAAACTAACATGGTCGTACCTAGCCAACCTATATGCATCCTAGTGACCCTCGTCTTACTGCTTGGGACTCATCTAACTTCATCGTTGGAACAAGCACCACTGCCACCTTCCCTGGATACATGTGGAAGGATATCAACAACGATTATCTTGTTTACTTCAAACTGACAGCTGCACAAATTACAGCCGCCAAAACCGTCCGAATCGGTATCACTGAAGGTTTTGCGGGAGGGCGTCCTACTATTGCTGTGAATAGTTGGACAAGCTCACTTCCCAGTGCGAGTACCCAGGGCAGCACGAGGAGTTTGACAGTAGGAACCTACAGGGGAAATAACGCGATGTTTACCGTATGTCTCCCGACCCCTGCGGGGTATTTTAAGCAAAGATAACTGATTTTTATATTCTTTTAGTACACTGTCCCAGCGAGTGCGTTCCTCACTGATACGACACAGTGGAATATCCTGAAGATCACTGTCATCAGTGGAAGCGGAACAACCGCCTACCTGAGTGCAGGTATTTCGATTGATTGCGTGGACTTCTATTAAGTCTGGGGTTAGACCTTAAATATAATTATATAAGCGATATTGGGCTAAGGCGAATTTAGTACGTGCAAGTTATTTCGAGTGATATTGTATGATTTGTGTGCTATTAATGAATCTGGAAAAGGCAGGTGGGATATCAGATCTAAACATTATCAGACTAGCCCGAGTATCTCAACATAATTGGACAGATGCATGTGACCCACCTTATACCATTTATTCTTTGTTTTATGAACTTGGGGTTCTTTTTTATCATGATACCAAGTACATGTACTTAATTCAAAATCAAAACTACGGCATGACGTAATAAACCATTGCCAGTATTAATTGAGTACATGTATACGTACATACATGTACATGTAGTTCTGATAGTTCGGCAACAACCCATCGCTAATGTACATAAATACATAATGATTCCACTGTTACTGGTACTGCCATTGACAATGACGGTAAGTTGAAGTTGAAGTTGAACTGGTGATGGGCACGAGACTGTTCTAGAGCTCAAGCCGGCTCGGATTATGGAGTTAAAGACTCGAGCTACCGAAAATACTCGATAAATTAGCTAACGCCGTTTCCACCAAAAAGTACCAAAGTGCTGCATGTTTTTTTGTTGTGATAAAGGGCAATAACGCTAGCCAATTTATCGAGTATTTGCAGTATTCGAGCCTTGGAGCTGGGCCCGAGCCTGGGTTCGATCGAGCTCTTACAATCCTATCTAAAAATATACCTCTCTGTACGTCGGGATATAAAAATGTATCTACTAGGATAAACAATGGAGGATATACCTTTATATATGTCACTCAGCTATAATTTTCTACTACCATTGTAACACTTTCCCAAGCTCGAGTCTAGACTCGAGCTTTTTTTGTATATGGGCTCGAGCTGGCTCGGGCTCGTCGGTAACAGAGCTCGAGTTGTTCGAGCCTAAAGCTCGTACTCAAAGCTCGTGTCCGCTCGGCTCATGCCCATCACTAAATCTTCCACACTTTAGCTTAGATGTATTTGCCAGAATATGGACGGCAAAGCTTAGATAAATGGAGTGTTCTCGGGTGAGGATATAATATATTATGTACATGTACATATGTACAAGTACATTACGAGAAAGAAAAAGGGTGAAATCAGTACTATAAGACTACGGGATTAAAAGTACATGTAGTAGTGTCGTATTCTTGCTGCATTACTTAGGAATAAGGTAGCGAATCCATACTCTTTTTGATATTGTAGGTACGTACGGTACCCATATGGCAGAGATAACCGAGATAGAACACGTCATTGCCCCATACTTTGACCACCTACTACTACGTGTATGTATGTATACACTACTTCTTTACTGGCGAGGATGGGAAGTATAAGTCTTTACTAAGATTAACGGAGTATAAAATGTTATGTCCGTCACATCCTACAACCCGCCCCGCCTGGGTCCTTCACACGCGACAGTCCTTGTTCATAAGTTTATAAATTTATAAATTCTTGGGAACCAATTGCAAACATGTCTTCTGTCTTTAGATGCAGGCCATCCATCTCCAGAACAAAATTCGAAAATTCACCCGTTGAAGCTCTCCGGTTTCTTGACCTGATAGATATCTCTATATGGGCGAATCCTCCCACAGATGACTCTGTCATTCTCAAGGCCATCTCAGAGAAGATTGGTACAGAGTCTGCTCGAGTTTGGTACTATCAATTGGCTAGTACTATCTATCCCCGCCCTCTTACACTCGATGATTTCCGTCGGGCACTCTTGAGAGATTATCATGTCGAGAACTATCAGGCCGTGATGGCACGATATGATGATGAGCGCAGCTACTTCAAGTCCCATGAATTTCTGCTCAAGGTTAGCTATCATGATTCCATTGAGGGATTGCAAGACAGGTTAAAGTTTAGGGACGGGAAAGCGCTGGAAGATCAGCAGAACTTCAACGAGTTGACAACTAAGCTTGAATCTATAATTGCGCAAAAGGACGCCAGAGTTAAGGAGTTGGAATCTAGGCTTCCCGAGACTGAAAGAGCGGCTAAGGCTGCTATAAACCCAATCACCATGTTTGGAAGAAGAATTGAAGAGGCGAGGAGGAAGCTTAAGGAGGAACTGAAAATTGAGGGATCTGAAGGTACAATTTTCGATCGAGTTGAACACTAGAAAACTCTCTCTCCCAGTGCTAACAGGGCTGCGTGTAGTTACTCAATATGAAATTACATCATGTTGTCATATCAACCCATGCCCAGAAGTTACCTGTAATTTTCCAAATTCTCAGAATCACCCACCATTAACACCGAGTTTCCCAGCCCCTAAAGCGTTACTCACTAGGTCTGTCCAATGGCATGGTCCATCACCGCTTGATAACATTATCGAGTCAGCCCCGGATTTCACGCCCCAAAGAGATAACTCAGTAACCCGTCCTCACTCCTTTCTGAATAATATCAGGTTCAGCAATGGAGGTAGGACGTTTTCCCCTCGCTCGTCAGTTACAACTTATACCACAATGGATGGTTCGGTTTCAGTCGACTGTGATGAACTGCAGGCTGAGTGGGACAAAGAGTTTCCGAACCCACCTTAACTTTTTTAACATATACAAAGTTTCATTGATCAATTGATCATAATCCCTTTTTCGGTGAGAAAGACAAGGAGGAACTACATGTAATTTGATCGAATTCTCTGAAATAAAGGTGTTCGTCAGAGGATGAATATTAAATTTTTCTCGGTATCCTTTGAGAAATACCAACTGCCTTTTTAGTATATATATACTGCGGTATATGAACACACACACATATATAGCTATAATTTATACATTTGCACAATAGCTCGTAAACATAGAAAATCACTCGATCTTTTACGTCCCGTTAAAATTACCACCATGTTGATATCAATGTTTCTCCTGTTGCGGAGTGCACGTTAAAGCTAAAATTTATTGAGGATAATTCTGGAAAGCTAAGTCACCGTAATACTGCTGCCACGTTATGGCTCTTTAGGGAAACGAATATTGCGTTACAGGCTCTAGAGCCCTATATGTAGATGTCCTCCGAGTTTCCTCTCATGTGGCTAGCTAGGTGAGAGGCATAATTAATAGTATTAGTGGCAGTTACAAGGAGTTATAGATATAGCTTCTCTAACCTCTGATGTCTTTCCTATGGCAAAATCGTACCTCGGTCTGATTGGTAAGATCTATATATATCTATGATAACAGTATCCCCAGCTATCAACCCAGATACACATAGATTTCATTTGGTGTTTAAGCTATACAAAGAAATTGAGGATTCATATTGTGGGCAGCGGGCCTAGTATCAATGTCTTTATTGACAGGATTTATGCCGTGGACGGAACACACTTTAGCTCGGGCTGGTCCTCTCCTAAACTCTCGGGGCGTTGTCCACCAATAGTCGCATCAAGCTTGGTAAAAAAAAATCTTAGCCTCTTTGAGCAATTGTTTTGGATGTGCTGCAAATTAGAAGTCCTTTTGTTTCAGCTTTGAAGAATATTCGTTGGCGAGTTCTCCTGATTGATTATCCCCTAAGGCCCTGCGGATTGATATCCACTCCCCCGCAAATGAAAGAGCTTTGATGTAATACTGGGTTTCTGAATGTATCTCCCGAACAGAATCCCTGGAGATTGTGATACGGCGCAGTTTAATTATAAAGCTGAATGGCGTTGATGTTCATTTTGTCGGCTAGACTCATATCAGCACAGTAATAATACATCTTAACCTCAGCTGAATGTAGATGTCAGCCTGCAATCCGTCAGTCAGCCAAACCAGCGTTCCGCATGTTCGGTGTTCGGATTTCGGTGTTTCGGTAGCATGGCCCGAGGTATTGCGGTCGAGCTCAACCGGCTTTTCGGAATCCGGCGACGTTGAGATTAATATTTCCTCCACTTTTACAACCAAAATACCGGACGCCTTAGCATTGTGTGGTTATGCGCCTGGGCGTTTTCGATTGGGCGTTCCGCAGTGGTGAATAAATGCGTTTGTCATTGAAGAACCAGTCAGATATTCACGACGTGGACTATATTAGATACTTACATACTTTATCGTCTCCGGTCCTGCTTAATATCATCTTGAACACTCTTCTTAACACAACAAAGATATGTAGTTTTCTGTGAGCTCCAGAATATCTTAGTCTACAATAAATCTGCCCGGCAGTTGCTCAATGTCGGACGGTAGCGCGCCGGAATGCGGGGATCCTTTGATGTCTGAGGGTAGCCACCGGGATATTTCCCCAACTGTTGATGTTGGGGTGGTCATAGCTACATACATAACATATGTAGTTACTCGACATTCATCAAGGGTTTCCCCGCTATTCCACAAAAAGCAAATAACTAGCCAATATTAACTGTCGCGTTGCACAATCTAAGGGACAACACTACGCGTGGGTAAAGCTATGACTTTTGGGCCATCTGCTAATCTACACTTGAGTTCCAGGGAATCTATGGGGGTGAACAAACGGACGATAGATCAGATAATACCGTGTAGTATGGGGTTCGAGTTCTCCTAGGCACTACCCCACAGAAGGCACATCTTCCATGTGAAAAAGTCATCTGAATAGTGAGACATGCTTTCAACTTCCAACTGGACTGACAGGATATATGCTTGACAGAAATGAGAAACCTGGCCTCTAGGGAGCTCCCCTAGTGAAGCCTTTGGTCCGGTCCTTAATGAGGTGTCAAAGCATTACCCCATCTTTCAGAATCCCCATAGGGTTATGGCGAACTGCAATTCATGTATCTCGTACTTTGACTTTGCTTCTTCTAGCTGATGATGATGATGTTATTATTATGCGCATATATCGATATCTGTTTTTACACGGCGCTTCTCGACTGGGGACCCTGCTGATCACCCACGACGTCCTCGGGCCGGCAACTCCTGTCGAGTTGGATTTATGTGCAGTAGTGGGGAAGTGTGGGGTGCATTTGAACCTTTTTATTTACGTTCATCGTTGCCGACAAGCAATGAGATGTTGTCGGCTGTTCATGGTTACCAAAACAACACTGCACCCTGTACGAGTGATTTCTCATGAACCCTATCAAAACGAATTTTAGGAGAGAAATGAGACCCCGTGCATGATCATATGACACATGTTTTTTTTCCGACATTGGAAGGTTATGGAGTATGTAAGTATCCAGATGGATGGATGTAAGAGTAGGTACAGTAAGTAGACCACTTTCAAATACGCCTTAGGTGGCTGTTTCTGGATGCCGACGCAGTTTGAGGGGAGAAGAGGCGGTCTGGAGGTGTTACTGTGACTGTCTTGTGTTCTTGTCCCTGCGAGGTAGATCAGGCAAGAAAGTCTTCTATCAATTGGTAGAGAAGGATGAGTATTCAGGTTAGGCCTACCTGCCTGTGTATGGAGGCGGATGTATTCAAAATACAGAGCATTAGACAGCAGCGACGCAAGCGGCTGTTTACTCGATTCAGTGATTGGAGACATCGCCTCTTATGTGCTTGGCTGGGAAATAGGGCCAATGATTGTTTCAATACGACAGCCCGCGCCCGCCCGCCTCTCCACCGTACTGGGACCCCGCCGCGATTCTGTTCCGATTCAATCGGGCGGTGGCTGATTGGCTCCATGATCCATTATTGTACATACCCGTCAGATCCTGCATCTCCGATTCAACGGCCATTTTTTGAATCGCGGAAAAACTCGAGGGGCGCTGTTTATTTTATTTTTTCCCTCTTTTTTTTCTTCCCGGTGTGTGTGTGGGTAGATTGGATGGATGTGAGAAACAAAACAAATACTTAGTAGATGATGCGGGTTAACTTGATTCCTTCGGCTCGATCACCTATGTATGTACTGTAGCGTGGTGGTAGGGTGATAAGGCTGTAAAACGAAACATATCCACCCAAGATGTGAGATATACCCAGCCTCTGATCATGTCGCGCCGCTTTTTGGCTTCTTGAGTGGGTATGTTGATTGCAACAACACCCTGATCTATGCGTGTTCCTCCGGGCCTACAATGGAAGTACCTATGATAGGTACATGTACTGCACGAAACTTGACTCAAGAATAGGTACTCTACCAATACAATTGAACCCGCTCTTCATACGTGCTCTACTCTAGAAAGCAGTCATATCAAGAAGTCAGGCAGGGTCCTTACTATATCCAGTCGAATCAGACGAAAAAGCAACGATGAGGAATTTAGAGTGCATTGCATTTATATCCGGGACCTCTTCCCAAGATAGAGAAAATAGGGGGGGGTTCCAATTTGAGTGACGCGTGACACGATGTTGGATCTGGTACGGATATCGCGAGTTTGAAGAGAAGGCATCGCATACGCAGGTCATGGAGTGTCGTGGAGAAGGAAGATAGGCTACCTTGGTTTGCCCGCCCGCCCGCCAGCCGAAGAGAGCGCCGCGGGGTAGTTTGAGGAGGATACCTGCTTGGAAAGAAAGAAAATATTTTATCGACTCGTCTCACTGGTTGGTGGACTTGGGTCTAGCTGTGGTGGGGTTGAGAGCTAGGAGGGGAGGTACATGAGTGCTCTAGATGGGCCTGGGTATTCTCCATGTACCTACTTTCGTATGCGAGTACGCTGCGGTACATACAAAACACCAAAGTTCGTGGTGTGCTCCTCCCCCTATGGCGAAGGATGTCATTCGTTACTCAGGTGATGTGGTGGATGATTCGACGGGGAGATCTCGGAGGTGGGTTTGCTCGCGTGCTTCATCGAGACACCGGGGGCGCCCGCTGGCTTTCCAGCAAGTCAACTGAGGTTTTGATATGTAGTAACTTTGTAGAGCCTAGCTAAAATACTCATGTATACATGTATATATCGACTATTTTGATGAGAATACTTGCACATATGTATCTACGTGGCTGACTGGTTGCGTTATATCATGTCAATTGGACGAGGAAGGGTCCTTGTGCAAAGGAGAGGACTCGCGGCAGTCGCAGATCATGAAAATCATTTCTCTTGCCAGGCCATTTTTTTTGCACCTTTCTGCTCCTTTGTTTTTATTGAATCAACATGATGTTCCTGGGAGTTGTAGTAGGCAATCCTGTTTCAAGCGGGTATTCGAGGATGTTCTGTCGTATACGTTCTGCGGGCATCCGTGTGAAGGGGTGAAATTATGTGAACCTGTGCTCATGGTATTCTTCCTAGATACGCTATGTATGTACCTACACTCATGACGCTTCCTAGAATATTTTCCGGGGCGGGCGTTATGGGCGTATGGGCATAAAATCCGAGAAGGCGTCTGACGTCGGTCGGGACAACAAGACGTTGGGCCCTTGCAGCGAGTTGACTGGGGCCCTGGGGGGGGAGTCGAGGGCAAGGGAGCGTTGAGTCTTGGAAATTGGGCCACTCCCTCATTGGTTGATGATGATGGGTCAGTCTAGGGTATGTTTTTGGGCACGAGCGACAACGCTTACCCTAGGCCTGTCAATTGAAACAAGACAGTGGGATGTGCGGTGGGTGTTGGTGGGGTCCGTTTGCTCCTGGGGGGGGTGTTGGTGGGGGAAGTTGGATCTTTTGTTTCAATTTCTCACCAAAAATGTTGTTTTTTCCCTTCTTTCCCTTCCTTCTTCTTTCTGTCTTCCTTCCTCGTCCTTCAGCCTCCTCCACACTGCACCAGTGATATCCGATTGAATACCTGCCCACAGATTGCATAATTACCTGTCACATAAAACCCCTACTTGACGTACTCTATTAGGAGGTGTGGACAGTAGGTACATAAATGTGGTAGTGACTCGAGCGAGCGGTTTTATTTAGGACTGAGACCTGATCTCTCAAGTAACCCTTTTCGGTCAAGCCATTAACAACGTACTCTGTGAGATATCCATACATAAAGTAAACTTTGTCCCCCTCCTAGATCTTCTCATCCACCGCTTGTCTGCTCTACAACCCCTCGCTTCCATAAATCTTCTGTTTCAGCCCCGTCATCCGGATCCCCCTACAACTTCTTATAGAACCTCGACACATCCCTCCATATCCAAGAATATACATCTTCTAAAACCAAGCAGCATTTACTATCAATCGTCGTTCCTCTACTCTGCAAAGAATATTTATATATCATACCGGGTCCCGTATTTCGGAGAGGCGCGCTCTGTCTTGTTAGGTAAGCTTTTAGCTGTTTACTCTTTCCGGCCTTAGACGTAGCTTCTACCTCTAGCGTAGAGCTGCCTCTCTCCCATCAACCACCTCTATACCTTACTTTCATTATATTCTAACAATATCTTTATCGTATATAGTACTATTTAAGGAAAACTACACTGTTCTACATCCAAAACTAAGTTATTTCACCATAAAATAAATGCTATCATCATCGGCCATGTTCAACAATCACGAGCTGGCTACATCGCAGTCTATTACCAAGAATATCGTCACTGTCAGAGACAGCCAGAACAAATCAAAAGAAAACGAGCGTGTTAACCATCGGATCTCTTCCATGGATCCAGAGCGCCCTACAATTCGCATTCGTTCGAACTCCTCAACCAGAGTTGAAGATCTCCCAAAGCGTGCAACTGCAACCCAAGACATTGGGCCCGTCAAGAAGAAGGCTGGAGGTAGAGCTCCTATTTTCTTCTAAATCCCTAATGTTTAGATTGGATGATATGGGCTGGTTCTTACGTACGTCGGTGCTTTAGCTCCTGCTGCCCCGAGAATCCTCAGAAGTATGAGTGTTTCCCTCAACGATGGATTCGCCCCGCCTGCCAACTTTGCGCTTGTTGGCGGCGGAGGTGTCTACAGGAGCAGTTTCCCCAGAGTGGAAAACTTTGGATATCTTAGGCGTTTGGGGTTGAAGAGTGTCCTGTGAGTATCTTTGCTTGAAATGGTTGTGTTAGGAGTCTACAGTCGCTGATAATTTTCGCGTGACAGAACACTAGTTGGGGAGCCATACCCTGAAGAGAACTTAAAATTCATGAAGCAATGTGGAATTACCCATTTTCAGATTGGCATGCCTGGGAACAAGGAGCCATTTGTGAACAGTGAGTTCTCTGACTTCGTAAATTTTGGCCTTGAGCGTATTTGCTAATAATCTATTAGTTCCTGATGAAAAGCTATCTGCCGCCCTGAAGGTTGTCCTTGATCGTCGCAATCACCCAATCCTTATTCACTGCAATAAGGGCAAGGTATTTGCCCACTTTTCTTAAAAATGGCATGATGTCAATCCGTGTAACATGGATATTGACTTTTTTATTTAGCACCGAACCGGTTGTGTTGTCGGCTGCCTGCGCAAGCTCCAGGCATGGTCTTTGACCCTTATTTTCGACGAATACCGTCGCTTCGCCGACCCCAAGAGCCGCGCGCTCGACCAATTGAAAATCGAACTATATAAGGAAGAAGCTTGCATGGGTATTGCAAAGCAATGGGGTTGGATGCCAGAAATGATGATGACTGGCGGTGGCTGCTCATACCAGGAATGCACTGACGGGATTGGTGGATGTGGATGCGGTGGGCTAGAAGTCCAGGCTCAATAACTTACAGTCTCGGAGGTTTCGTTTCGTTTGGTAAAAAAACAAAGATTTGTTTCGAGATCTATGGGTAAATCTGGGTAACCACGCTTCGGATTTCAAAAAGTTCATTTCTGATTTTTTGTTTTGTTTTCTTTTTCTTTTGCCCTTTCACATTCCTGTGGGTTTGTGGGGTGGACTGTTGTTTGCCTTTGTACAGTGGGCGGCATTTTTTTCTTAGACCTCCGGTTTGCTCCCTTTTAAAGGGAGCAAATAGGTTTTATTTTTCACGTCATCGCGAGGTGACGCTTGGGGTTATATTTGGGATTTTCTTTTCGGGTTTGACGGTTACGTTGGTTCTGGAGTTATTATTTATTGGTTATTGAGTTTATTAGAGTGGCTATGGATATGGTTCTGGAGGAAAGTGTTTTCTCTGGTGGATAGGTGTCCTGCGTGTCTTCTCTTTATTACTTTTGTACCACGGTTTGAGTTTGGGTTTGAGCACAGCATACAGCACAGCATACAGTACGGCATACAGTACGGCATACAGAAGGGTTGTCTCGAGAGGGTTCTGTACAGTTATTAGCAACCTATTGCATTTTATACACCCTCCTGATACTTGTGACGAGTTGGGATCGGGAAAACAGAATAGGATCGTCCAAGCAATGGTTTTTTGAAGTTTGTCGGCCTCTAATTGTGAGGCTTACGATTGTGTCGAATCTTTCTCTCGCGTGACCAAAGATTAAACATGGAAATTGAGTTCTGATTTCTCGGAGGAAAGCGGGATGGGATCAAAGACTCGTCATCAAGTGTTTTTTGGTCAACAATATATGTCTTCTGGGGGATAATGCTAGAACAGATGAAATTGTTTCCGACAGTGATACAACATTTGAAGCTACGTCGCTCCGCCCTTATCTTTTCTTGACTTTTTATTTCTTTCCCTCGACGTTGCTGAATCAGCTGACATTGCAATCCAAGTCTGCACTGTTCCGGCAGTCTCGGTATTATTTCATTGGGTTTCGGCGATCTGTTCTATGCTTACTTTGCATGCTTTCCTCACCGTTCCTAGCCATTCGGGCATTATATCCCTAAGCCTTACTATATGAACTAACCCCTCAACAAAAACGCACGCAAATCAACCCCAACCCACTAACTACACTGTACACTTCCTTTTTTCGGGGGGTTTAGTGAACACCATATGATTCATCGAGTTCGCTTCCAAAGCTTGCCGCGGCATGTAATGATAAATACATTTTTAGATGTAGTAAAATACCTCTCATGGGGGCCTTCCACGGCTCTCACTGACAACTAGTTTCTAGTACCATGTGATGTAAACGACTACTACACTACAACCTAGTGTCTTCCTTAGCCAAAACATATTCACCTTTTTGGTGCTGTAACCTGGTTACGCACATATCTAGGACCGGGTTGTCGGTGAAATTTTATGGTAGGTTTAGAGCAAGGTAGGGTCAACACTAATGAGTTCAGAAGTTTATATGCTTGGTTCTTTTAAATACAGTCAGTAATATAAGAAGTTAAAGAAAAGGGTATCCAATAAACCCTAACCCTGGTAGTTTGCCACCACTACAGCCTTGTTCTATGAGCTCTTCTCCTCCTTGGGCCTCGACGTATTAAAATAATAGTTTCCGTGAGTGATTGCGTTTACAGCTGCAAAACCTGCGACGCCTAACGGCAATGGGTTTCGCAGGCGTACTAGCTGCTTTACGCTCTTGCGTACACCATTTACCATGAGGTAGAGGAATGACCAGGCGGCGGTGGTACCGGCGCCGTCGATTGGTGCATGGTCGTAGGTCATCCAGCCTCCTAGTGCCATGGTGGAGGAGAAGAGGAGGAGGGTCCATGGCCTTGGGAATAGTTTAGCGTTATGTTTTCGAGCCAAAGGAAGCTGTGATAGGACTGCATCATGTCAGATGAATGATTTTTTATTTCAGCCCCATGTAGTGTGGGGAGGGAGCGACATACTAGCTGCGGAGAAAGCCCATGCTGGGAGAGGGGACTCTGTGGGGTTGCGGCTCTGTTATCAGTATGGGGGGACCCCATTTAGGTGGGTGGGGTAGATGCATACCAGCGTAATCTCGACCGTGAGAATTGAGGAGAGATCGCGCTTGGTGGAGGATTTCTGACATGTCTGAATATAGGTTTATGGGCTCTGTATGAGTTGGGGTTGACCAGATCTACTTTTTTGTTTTCTTTTCGCAGGTGCGCGCATGCATGTGATGTCATTGGGAGGAGATATTCGTAGTTTGGCGCGGGTGTCAGACTTGGGAAAATTGGCGTTGTCGGATTAACGTTGTTCCTTGATCTTGGGACTGACATCCAACCACATCCTTCATACCTATCAAGCGAATCAGGTGTCGTTATCTTCAACATCGACGAACGAGCCTTATCCAAAATCAAAGACATCAATAGAAGACTAGGATCACAATTCGCCCGCCTATCAGGGTTTTGCTAGTAACTGTTCTTGGAACCTCTTGCACATCCGATAGACAGCCCTAAGGCGCCAGGAACCAAGAATCACATGGATCGATAATAAGGCTATAAATTCATCAATCACTACCAAACTGCCGTCATCGCACTATTTCGTCCGTACTTCACCGGTCTTTTCTCAAGCGTTTTCATTATTGAGTCTCCTTGACTTACGTGGCCTGCGGGTCTAGAGCTAAACTGTGATTCCTGATGATTTACAGATTCCTACGACTCTGCTGTGATCGAGGAAGTTGGAGTCTGTGCCCTCAATTGCCACGACACAGAAGGTTTAAATTCTCTCCGAATACTTCTCGGGCCCTAATTGGGCTCTTGTATATCAGGCAAGGAAGCTACCCGGGTCGAAAAGAGCATCAAACATAACCGTGGCGCGAACCTGGGACGGGCCGAAGATAAACACGGGATAGCTTTCTGATCCCGCCCAAGAACCCGATCACTCTAGGGTTCTCATCCCCTGCAGCAAGGAGAAACTGGAGAATTGACATGTGATAAAGCGATTCTACTCGACACGTTTTTTAAAATGCGCAGATCATTTTTACTGGGGCCAACAACGTTGGCATTCTGGACTTCTAGCCTCAATTGAACGACAACTCAGTTAACCATTGGGAAAGTCTAATTGACAAAGTGATCCCGCATTGTATGCGGTGTACTTTTCTTTGGATCGTTTTGAAAAAGAGGGATTTGATAAGGCCAAGGGAGGAAGGAAGGAAATTTGTCAGTATCAAAAAAAGCCAATATTTGCTGTCTTACCAATGTTTTTTTACCCGTCCCACAAGTCGCAAGCCGCAGGACTTAGGTACCCTTCGCCCTCGATCGAGATCACGGGCTAAGCATTTATTCCGTGTCTATCAAAAAGGACCCCATACGTGCTCTGCTGAGTTCCCTGCATAAGCCCTCCACTCATCTCAAACATGACATGATGGGGCATAAAACAAGATCTTGATGACTTGCATCAGCTGGACACCTCTCTAGCACGATATGTGCGTATCTGACTAGTCGACTATATTGAGATGGGCACATCAGTCTGCCCTTGGATCGAACAAAATGGTAACGGATCAGAACCGGACATATCTATGTGAGCCGGTCGGTCCGCTGCGAGGGATGATTTTAGCCTATGCACACGTGAATGGTGCATATTTTTTTGGGAATTGGCCATTTGCGACGCAGTTAGAGAGGTCATTTGTGCCAAATGAGTGGGTTGGTTACAACAGCGATATTCCTGGGGAAAAGTGGAGTGTAACATCTGTTTGGCTGGGTGAATCAAAATGGATTGCAAGTATTTGTTTACAGACAACGTTTACTATGAACAAAACCAATCGCTCACAAGTTACACGTCCTGAGTTCTGGCAATTGCATATCGTTACTCTACATGGACACATACACACTAACGCTATTTGGACTGTTTTCCCCCGCCGCTAATTCAAGACACGTTGGCTAAGAAACGTTGAGACGTCTGGAAGTCATGTTCAAGGATCGCCCCGATCGGAGTGTATTACCGACACCTTTTGACAGTTTAATTTTAAAAAACGTTACCATCCTGGGGAGAGCTTGCAGGAACTGGGTGGATGAATAGAGTTATTCTAATGTACACAGGCGCCATTATGTACAATCCATCCGATATCGTTATCTTTGCGGATGCGAACATGCAGGTCAAGTCCAACCCATGTTCACAGCTAGTCACTCGAGCATCACTGCTGTTATTGGCTCGTCGCCGAATTTATACATACATGTACATATAGTAATTACTCATCGAGCTTATTCCGACCTTCATCATGATCAGACAAGGGCGTTATGACAAGATCAAACTGTAAAATCGGAACTTGGGCCTCTAGGTACCTAAAGTAGAATAATATCTTACTAATATCTGACCAAGACCTGTGTAAACGCTCGTGATATGTTATATTGACTGTAAGTGATTCGGGTGACCAATGGGAATCACACCCACATTTGTTTACAGAGGCTCAAAAAGCAAGCTACAAATCTAAACGTTAGCAATCCCCGCTAAGATCACAGATCACTGTCGGGTCCGTGCGCCTAGCGCCAATCTTGAGCCTCACCTATCCATCCCACCAAAGATCTCAACTCGCAACTCGACATCACGCGAGCATCTCCAGTAGCAATGTCAGGATCAACTACAACACCAAGACGTCCGCCAAATGTTCCCTTCTTTCTTGTTCCCCCAGAACTATTTTCAATAGTTACAGATGCCGCCCCCTTCCCTATCTACCGTTGCTCCAGTGTATCTCCCGAGAACCGACCTTTTCTTAAAACGTATAGACCTCCCCACCTAAAAGTACATGTAATTATATTTACCAAAATATCAATTTCTGACATAAATGGGAGATTTCCTGCAGTCTAAATCTTAAAACCATACTATCTCTTACTGCCGAGAAGCCCTCGAAGCCACTCCGCGCCATATCAGAGGAGCAGAACTTGAACTTGGTCCATCTAGGGCTCTGGCAGCCTCGCAACCTGGAGGCTTCCCAGCCATTATCAAAGAGTGCTGTTGAAAAAACGTTACAATTACTCACTACCGACAACCTACCGGCCTTGTTGGTGGACGGAGGTCATGGGATTTTTGTGGGCGTGCTGAGAAAGCTCATGGGATGGAACCATACTAGTATCATTCTAGAGTAGTGAGTATCCTATAGGTCCCGAATATCAGCTATTATGAACGGGAAATAAGGAGGAGGTAGTGGTAGCTAATGGGATGTAGTCGGTCCTTCGCAGGCAACCATCCGAGATATGGAAATGAGGAGTTTATCGAGATGGTTGACACTTCGCGGATTAATATTCCGGAGGGAATTGAGTTTCTAACTTGGCACGGTCCCAAATGCAACGAAGAGGACAAAGACGGAGAGAGTGAAGGGGACGAAGAAAAAGATAAGGGGGACTCAAAGGATGTGGGGGTCGTTAGCCAATCTTGAGCTGAGTTAGTTAAGAAATAATCGCCGAACTAACCTAGTATCTATATATATATATCCAGGAATGTTTTCCTATCTAAGCTTCTACTTCAAGTGTTCAAGTTCGAGCATAAAACTCTTCCTTATTCCCTTCTTATTGTACATAGAAAAAACCATATTTTCTCTTACCGAACGCCGCCGGCCCATCGTTCCAATTTTGCTTCTCCGGAAAACATAGATATCGAATGAGTTGGTGATATATACCCCCCTATCCTGAGCTAAAGAAGAAGTAATTCCTCATCATAGTAGAAAGATATTCAGGACAAATGCAGGAAACACCAGCATTTATCTATAACTACTTTTTATTCCTTTTCTCCCTTGGCTTATCCGCGTCAACTTCCTCCATCTCACTTCCCAACTCATCCTCTAGATCCACACTTCCCTCATCCTCACTCCCCATATCCTCGCTTCCCTCCGCATCACTTTCGTCATTATCATCATCACTCCCTCCTCCGCTACCACTGCCTACCTCCTGGCCGGGAACATAGTCTTCCTCCTCCTCATCCTCAACATCAGCCATAGCCTGTTCTAATGCGCTCTCATCCCCTTCATCACCATTAACCTTGAACTCCTTTGCCCGTCTTGCTTCGGCCATAGATGCATCGTTGAGCCGGTTCTTCTTGATATAGGTGTCGATACCCGTATATTCCTCTTGGTCGATCATGCCAAACTCGATTTCGTCCCCTTCAGGGGAAGATTTGGTGGCAACGTGGATAGATAAGTTGAAGGTACGTTTGGTAATTGAGGTGTAGGAGATTGAATTGATCGCCGCGAATGAGAAATAAGCTAATGGTTTTCGGAATGCCCAGACAATGCCGGTACGGAGGAAGAAAAGGTATCCTGGTGATATGTTCTTAGCTTATACATATCCGAAATAAAATGAATACCAGAGAGAAAATACCATCTTTGCTCCCGCGGTGAGCCTTGACATGGTATGCCTTTTCACCCTTCCGGTGAGATTGGGGTAAAGCTGAGTAGAATACAGCCTCGATCGGCTCCTGCACTACAGCGTTTGATTTAGAAGCTTTAAGGAGCGCGTTGAAAGAGTCAACTAGTAGTGACTTATAGCTCGTTGTGTCAAATCCGCGACCCATCCCATCTCCAGTTGCGGTCTTGGGTGCGCTATCTGGAATTGTGAAGACCAAGGCGTCTACATTCCCGTCTCCAATACCTTCTGAGCCTTCAGGGAAGACACAGAAATTCCATTGGCGCGCTGCTTTGTCCGGGACTGGAAGACACGATACATATTCTGCAACGAACTATTAGCTGGCTATTATATCGAGGAAAGAAGGGGTAGGTAACTAACTGATGTTATCCCATGAAACTCCGAATTCCGTCACCCCCGAAACAGCACCAGTAGCGCTCATGCCCCCTTCCGTAAGTGCCAAAGTGAACTTCTTCCTTTGTGGAACTGAAAAGCTAATTTCTTTCACGAGCAATACTTCTTTCCCAGCGAATGTGGGAGCTTCAGCTTCATCAGCGGAGACATCGTTAGAGACTTTCCGCTTCTTGGCTGAAGGCTCTGGAGACCGGTCTACTGGTTTCAACGTGATGATGTATTTCCCAATGTCGTGAAGGAGAGTAGAGTATTTTGGGTCCTTTGCTATAGGTGATAATGTTAATCAGCTATCTCAATGTGTTGAGGGGAGGGGGTAGGATAGTACCGAGAGCATCGCGGACGGAGGTGTTTAGGGATTTCTGTGTAGTGGTGGGGAAAGCTTGGTCAATCCAAGTGGTATCGGATAGTGATAACGCAGCCATTTTTTCTTCCTGCTTTTTTCTAGGAGGCATTATTGTTGTGAGTTATTTCTTGGTGGGTATAATTTTTTTCTTCTTGTGGACCTCGCTTTTGGTGATGGTGAGTTGTTGAGTTTTTGGCTGAGGTTGGTTGGTTGACTGTTGATTGGTACTTTAGGGACAGCTACCAGTGTAAAGAAGGTAACCGCGAGTGCGCGCTTGAGTGCGAAGAATGTAGGGGTCCTGTGGCAAGGAGAGTGTTCACACGTGTTGAGAAAAATGGGTACACGGACCGGGGGTTAATATATGCGTATACACTTAGAACCGTGGCTTGTGCGGTGACGGCCTTTGTTTGTTTTTTGTTTGATCAGCCTCGTCGCGGTCAAAGGAGCCTCGTGGTTATTTTATCGCCACGCGATAGGTATATTGATCATTGCAGGTATCTTGTATGATATAGGAATCAGGTACAATGCAGTGCCATGCAGCGAGACAGCTACAAAGCTGCTAACAATTGCTCTTTAGAAGATAACTACATGTAGCAATAGACTGCAATCCTTGGTCCTTCTCAATCTTTAAGAAATGGGTTGATTCTTGATAAGTGGGTTGTTAGCACAAACAAATTCAGGGGGTTGACTTTTAAAGTACAGGAGTTATAGAGTTCTCTAACGCTGGAGGTTGTTGATCATTGGTATCACTTAGGACTTTTAAACCTAGATCTTGTATATATGTTTAACAATTTCTTTGTGATCATAGATCTGGATACTCATAATAGATATATCATTCTCAGTACCACAGGCTAGGTATTACATTGATCTAAACACAATGATATTAGCACAGTGCTTGGTTCATCTTTACATCTTGGTATACTATTACGTTCCGATATCCTATTTCATTTCTTTAATACCCCTAGGAACATGATTCTAGTCTGGTCAGTCACAATGCCCATTGCCTCTAAAGATAAGTAAAGGGTCTTCGAAAATGCGCTAGAACATAAGATCACTTGCAACCGGCTGATGCAATACTGCACCCTTATCTACGAGGAACAAGTTTTCTTATGATATAAGGTTAAGAGTGTGCTAGCTTACCTTATATAAATAAAAGTAACTTCACGCTCATTTTCCACCTATGTAGAAATCGTTCATCGTGAGTCAACGACCCCCGGGCGCACACGTCGTGGTATGTAGCTATTCCGTGGGGCTTTTTCAAATATTGGGTTAGAGTTGGCCTCGGCAACATACTCCACACCCTAGGCCATGGCTTGCATGCAGCTCGAAAATAAAACCGAATAGGGCATAGATAAAAGCGAGACATCGAGGAATATAATATAGGGTGTCGAGAGCAACATAATTCCCCGTACGCACACACAACTAGCTTTGTATATGTAGCTCATAGCACCTAGTCATATACCAGTACAAGACGAGACTGATAGAAGCATTATCCAGGCTCGTCACTTAACCTCTCATAGGCCGCATTAGTACCTCAGTCTATCCGGTCCGAAGGTCAGGTTTAAGCTAACATAATTTAAAACAATCTATTCCAGTCAATTCCGAGCTTATATCTAGATGTTTATCTAAGCTCCACCCACATGTACATATATGTCTCAGATGAGGGGGTTCAAGGTTTTGTTCGCTCCAAAGGAATATACCCACAAGACGGATTGAACACTCAAATGTTTACTTTTCAAAAGGAGATTATATATAAATATGATTCCGTTGCTGGTAGTAAAAGATGAGCAGCGATTGTCGAGCTCGAGAGAAAAGTGGATTATCTCAACATTTCACCCAGTATTCAGAACCCCTCATTGTTAACATTGTAAGATCTACTTATATATATAATGAAGTTTAGTTAAGTTATAATTGATATCTAGGGCATTGGACAATTAGGTTAATATAATCACTCTACATGCAATAATGAATTAAACAAAAGAAAATAGCTTAATCACGGATTATCACTCGACGCACCTCAGGACTAGTACTCCCCCATTTTTTGTTTAATTCATTCATTGAATATGATCGTAGTCTATATATGGAAATTAAGGTAGTACCCTTAATAAGCTGCAGCTTTGTTCCTTCACACCGAACGGCTCATTGGAACACACTCTGGGTGTTTCAATCAAGTGACCGTATTTACACATTCACCATACATCAGTTCTAAGGAATAAACTGTCGAAAATGACAAAGAAGACCTGGGCTTGCGAAAGCGTAGGAAAAATAAAGCATCAGGCCGGGGACGTCGCTAGTCTTAGTAAAACGGTATCTTGTGTATTAGTACCCCATCCGGCCGCAGGGTGATAGAGAGGAGACAAAAGCTCAAGGGATGACCTATATATACATGTACCCCGCCCCCAGACTGTTTAGTTGTCGCAATGTGCGCAGAATCGAGATAAGAACAGGCTGGGCACGAGACTAGTTTCGGCCCAGTCACGAGTACAGCGGTGGTAATAAGTCATCGGACGTAGCCACAATTTTGCCTGCAAACGCGTATTTAGTGGCGTTCCGTCCGATGACTTGTTACCCACCGCTGTACATTACATTGGTGAACAGGCCGGCCCATTGCCTAACCGACGGTCCAAATTTGACTAATATATAGTGGTGATTGTTAATATTGTCTGGATCTACAAGTAGCTAACTTTACCAACGTGTGTACCCTTGCCCCGATATACCACTGTCCTAGAGCTACATAAGGAATATAATACCGCAAACAAATATTCCCTTCTGCCAAAAAATAAAATGAGTCTTATATTTCTCTATGAGGGAAAAATTAAGAGCCAGTTCACCCCTTGGCTAATAATCAGTGTTTGCGATCACTGGGGTTAAAATAAACGATGACTTTAATTACCTGTAATTGGTGATGCAAAGATATTGAATCAATCACATGCCACAATGGCCACATATCTTCTGAGAATCGTTTTGAAGGTTATATGTAGAGTACATAGGTAAATACTCTGGCGGCACATACTTGTATACTCTACTACCTGATTCCGAAGCCTTACCAAGTCCACCCTCCGCGCATCCATCAAGCTTGCCGGACAGGACAACCCGTCCCGAAGTCGATCCCATATACATACATAAGCCAGTTCCGGCCTTTGGCTAGTGAGAATAATGAAATAAAGAATAATGGAGAGTGCCATCAGGGAGCTACGTGTACTGCCTCTGCACTGCTCTGCCAAAGTGGTATACCGTTGATATATCACAACATAGAACAATCTTTTTTTTTGTTTAACTCATTAATTGCATGCAGACCGTAGTCTATGGCAATATAATACCACAACCCCAGAACTACGCTGCTAACTCCTAGCCACACCCAGTGAAGGGCATACATAGAACAATCTTAAAACATATCAAAACCACAAAACATATCACAATAACTGAATAGCAGAATTCAATAACAAACAGAAACGTAACCTAACATGGCCTCCAACATAACCTTTCTTTTTAGCGGGCTCACCCTAATCATGATCAATACATGTAGCTCGAGAAAAAGAAAACATCCTAAACACAGCTAACCAAACCTTTAGAATATACATTACATACTCGGTATAGCTATGTACTAATTAGATGAAAGTAGCCTGTCCGTCAAATGGTTCGTGGCTGCCCCACCCCCCCAAAAATGTTCTGACGCTAGGAACCCTTCAGTGATAATAGAAACACCATGGCTGTAGAAAAAACAATCAGTGAAAACACTTCTAAACCAATTGCAAGCTACGTGCGCAAAGCTTAATTATAACGCGTTAAGAACATGAGGGAGCTGGAGATTTCGAAGTGTCAAAAATTTCGTCTGTGCAATGGAGCAGTTAAGGGACTGCGTTCGTCCTTGGATTGGGTTAGTTTGTTGATATAAAAATTCGGTAGCTACGTAGTACCTAGCGATAGTAACAAAACTTTTTTAAATGATAGGAATTTCGATTCGGACGGGGAACGGAATTTTTTTCGGTGGGATGGCTGGCGTACGTTTAAAAGATAGTTTCAAGTCCCAATGTATCAGATCAGTTTCTATTGTGGTGCTGAGTCTGGGCGAAAGTGAAGAGCTCTACTGCTAGCATCTTCTCCGTAAGCCAGTACGTGAAGAAAAGAAAAAAGGAAAAAGTCGAAGAAAAAAGCTCTAAACCCCACAATAGACAAGGACCCTGACATGATCCAGACCCTAAGCTGCACCGAAACGAACCATCCTCCATGATCCGCAAGCCGTATGACTAATCCCTCTCAAGCGGGCATTCAGCCAATCCAGATCGATCTGATAACGGCTTACTCAATTCACCCTGACTCCCTCATACCCGGCGGGGACGAGAAATTTTCGGGTTATCCACCGTTCCCGGATCTACCCCGCCCCGGTCCAGAATATTCAACTGAAACCAAACTTGTTTAAACCCTCTCACCTTCCCCACCAACAACGGTTTTCCATAGAGATCAGACCTCTCCCCTTGGTTTTACTCCAGCGCCATCAATCCCACCACCCCGGGTTTCAATTGCACCAACTCTCTACTCGAATAACCATGCCTCCATTGTCTATTGCGAAATCCATCGTCGCCAGGCCCTGGTTACAACGCGTCCTTAGCCCTGTAGCCAACAGGTACGCTGATCTCGCTGGATACCGTCAAATCGGACTTGTGTATGTTGCTCCCCAAATTTCAACATATATATTTCGAGAACGCCCCGCGGCTAATACGGAATAGCGCCGATGATTTGATTGCGGAAGAGACCGATGTCGTTCAACAGGCGATCAAGAGACTGCCCCCTAAGGTCGCCTACGATCGTATGTACCGTATGCGTCGTGCTGTACAGGTATATATACTCACAATAGTTCATCATTTGCTCATAGCTTGAGATCAGTTGCTGATTACATCAACTTTATAGTGCTCGGTTGCCCACCAGATCCTGCCAAAGCACGAGCAGACAAAGCCCGAGGACGACGTCCCCTACTTGTTACCCTACATCGAAGAGATTGAGGCCGAGTTGAGAGAGAGGGACGAGCTCGACTCGTTGACAAAGGCGAAGTAATGGGTTGATTGCGTTTTACAGTGATAGACCAGTAGGACGGTTATATTGGATGTACCGGTGTTATAGAATTGTGGGTAGAAGCTGTAGGAGGAAAAAGTTGATACCATACCTGCCGAATGAAGATTTTATCTTTTTCCGGTGTTTCTGGCTCTTTCAATGTCCATTTTCTTCTTTTTTTCTTCTTTTTCTTTCTCTACCTGCTTTTCTGGATTTTGGAAGAAGAAAAACAAAGCTATTGTATAATGCTTTCTGCTCGCTACTTTTCGAATATGCAGCTGGAAGCGGGTCTTATAGATAGCCTTGAAGGGAGCTTTTGGGAGTTTTTGCATCATCCAGTTCACTCCGTCTGGAATTCACAATTTACAGAACCGCATCTTTTAGGTAATAACAATTGATCATGTGACATCACTCTCTGTTTCATGTTGCGAGCTATTGAAACCAGAAACCTTTATCCTTGATAACCCTGCTATCTTACAATATACTCGCGACTTCATAGCGTTTCTAAACACAACCGCTATTGCATGCCATACAAAAATGTAGTCTTGGCGGTTTTTGGTGTGTTCAAAAACGCTATGAAGTTGCGAGCAGTTAGTATTGTAGTGTTACAAAAAATAACCGATCACCTACTCTAACATATCAGAATAACTCAACAACCGGGATAGCAACTGAATAATTTAAGTGTCCTAAACGGAGTAAGATGCTTGAAAGGATTGACTTATCCTTCTGACCTCGAACATCTCTATGTAAGGTTTCTTCGCTGGACAGTTTTGGTTATGAGTCTCACGAGGTTCCCAGTGATCGGTTATTTTTTGTAACCCTACAATTCATACCAACTAACTACAATTCCAGTGCCTTTTTGGCCAGCTCGAGCGCTCCCTCAAAGCTCTTATTACCGCCGATGAACCCGCTGGCGTGAACAAACACACCACCAGGAACTCCGGTAACCTCAGTCAAAGCCTCATCCCTGACACCTCTCCATGCGGCCGGCAGAGCCTTACGACTCTCAAACGACTCCTTGTTTACCGGCACGGCCTGAACTCTCCAGTTTTTTCCAGGGCCCTCGCCATACAATACATAGATGGTTTCTCCTTTAATGTCCTTCTCCTCCTCAATTGTGAATAAATGATCTCTCCACGGGATCGACTGCTCAAATACCAAGATGCGGCCCTTGTCATCATACTCCATCCTCTTCTCTACCGCAGCAGCCACAAAGTCCCTCGCCGGTATCCAAGATTTCCCGTAGAAATCGAGCTTGCGTAGGAATACCGACCCAATAAAGTTAGATGCCTGGACAAAGTTTGCGTCCTCGGACTCCTGCGAATTCGAGGGGTCATTCCAGTTTGGATTGAAGGCATTGATAGCAGATGGCAAAGAAATTGATTTTTCGTTAAATAACGGTGAAGGCGCGTCAGAGGGGTAGGCGGAGATGCCGTTGTCGTTAGCGTCGATAGCTTCAATAAAGTTGTCGTAAAGTTTAGTGTAAATGAGGTCTGAGGAGGGGGAGGTTGGCTCGATTGAGAGGCGATGATTGATGATGGCGCGCGCGAAATGCTTGTAGACTAACCCGGCGCTGGAGAGCTTTGTTTTGTGGTTTGGGGAGAAAGTCTCTGCGAATTCGCGCTGGTGGTGGTCAAAGTGTTTGGTGCCATCGTATTTACCGGTGACCTGGTGTAAGGTGTTAAAAAGGGAATTAATCATGATTAGGGGGGGTTGTGAAAGTTACATCGACGATGATGTCGCACTCTTCAAGAAGAGCTGGATCCCGGGAACGGGTGAGTGTTGCGTCCTTATACTCTGGGAGGAGACGGAGCATATAGACGGCGAGAGCCTCATCAGCCTATAAAATATAAATTAGTGTTTCTATAGCATACTCTTGGAGTTATCTCGAGGTGTACATGGAAATGACCACTAATGCATAATAATAGTGATTAATTAGCAAACAATACAAAAAAAACAGTTGTGTGAGGGAACTAACTTATGAGTTCCGATATTCAATGGAGTAGCCTTCATACGTTTAGCGGGAGCAGGGGCGGCCATTCTTGCGAATTTAGAAATTTGAGAACGGGTTGTGGTTGTGAATTGATTGAGAAGTGAGGATCGGGCTGAGGACAAGAGGTGGGGCAGCATATGGTGAACGCGGGGTGTATGTGTTTCGTGCATAACTTCATGTAGGTACATGTATGTATTAGAGTGTAACAGCCGGGTAACGAACCAGTAACTACATGTAGAGTATATACGCAGTATCATTGGCTAAACGTACTACGGGTGCAACAGCTGGGACGCCAAGGGTAAATTACATGTACTGTTAACCACGTAGTATAGGTGCTCTATCCCCTCATGAAGTGATTGACACAAATAAAGCAGCATCGTGAGAAGTACGGAACATATATCAGCGTACTCCAAAGCAAACGCAACAAAGTGCTTACCCTGACGTTTAATGTTTCCACCCGAATTTTAAGATCACATGATATTTACGCATGAGAGGGATTCTGCCCATGCCTTGATACGACTACGTACACTACTCTATCCCTTGGACGGATGAAATTTGACAAATTCGCGACCTGGACCGTGCACTATCTATTAAGGCAATAGTATTGCTTTTATGGAGGGTTTTATGGTTGACAACAGCATCAGAGCCAATCAGGAATTTACAACAGTTGCCACAACTTACCGGAGTAGGCTAGTGAGAGTTAAAAGAAGTATATGCAAGTAGGTCGCGAATTTGTCAAATTTCATCCGTCCAAGGGATATGTGGGTGAAATTATGTTTATTGGCTACTGGGACTTATGTATTAGGGACCCAATATACTCACATATCCAGAATATATGTATTGGCGCAACAAGCGAAATGCATCTAAAAATCGATGTTTCAATAGCACATAGACTTTTCCACAGATATTAAGACATAACAGCCAAGTATAGGCTTATTTAGAAGTCTTTAGCTAACCTAGTAATTCTATTGAATATCAGTAGTTGATTATCCTGGATAGGCTAGATATATCGAGTTTGCCATTTATAGCAGGTTAATACCAAGGGCACGGTATCTTAAGTGCCTTCTCGGCTCCACTGATATTGTATATAGTGTATGTAGGCACCTAAAGGAGTCTAAAAAAGTAAGTTATGGGCATTGAGCATAAGGAATGAACCCAAGGGTAAAAAGGCGTGTTTTACTGGTTGCGCCGATAGGCTCTGGATGTGTGGGTAGCTGGTAAGGTCGGCCTTAGCTATTGCCAACTCTCAGTGCGGCGCCTATTTGGTTTTCCGAAGGTTTATATATATATCATATGCACCACCCTACATATACATGTATATAAGCTACATAAGTATATGTACCTACATGTACAGCCACTCATCAAAAGTGTTCGTGATTCACATCAAAGTTGAGGTTTTGAGCATTTCAACGGGCACTTTGATTCCTTGATTGAGCCGGACATGTCACATTAAATTCGAATCACGAACATTTTTGATAAGTGGCTGCACATTGCATGCTATGGTAGAGCTAACTTGTATATATAACCATGTGCACTTCGACTGGTAGGCATCATTCACTTAGAGTACTACATGTAGAGCGCGATATCGAAAGTCATGGACCGGCAACCAAAGATGCCACTTTTCAACCCGGTCCTCAACCACCAATTATGATGGATATTATCTGAAGATTGGGAGACTATATTTTGTATATGAACAATCACTCCATCAGCTGAAAATTGCGATAATTCATTTCCTGCTGATTTTATTGTTGAGTTGCCAAAACGCGTCAAGATCACATATTTGTATGGGATGTAGCTAAATCTCTAAGTTGCTCTACTTCTAGCTCATGTAATTTCTTCCACATTTAATTTCAGATAGTGCTCTTTTAGATTTATTAAATTTAATAGCTAATATTTCACCTCCTAAAGCCTTATTCATTATTGGTGGGAATTATGTAGTGGGTGGTGGTTGTATTCGGACCAATTTTGGTGTGATTTGGTTTCCGGTCCATGACTTTCGATATCGCGCTGTATGTACATATAATTATGTCTGATCTTTGTAAAATGTTATATTCTATTTGTAGCTGTTTTCATATTGTCTGCCGACTTCAGGTCGTATACACGTGCACATTTAGTGACGCCCTTTTCGGTAATGCTTATTACTAGTAACAGTTATATAACTAGGTCACATACACACATACCTAATATGGTAATTACGGTTTCCTAACTTGGTGATCACTTTATGTGTATGTAATTCATACGTGTAGACTGACGATATGAAAAAGCTGTATGTTGTTGACATGTTGACTTGAGATTACCGGACAGGCAGAGCACCTAGTAGCAGAGTTTCAACTTCCGATAGCATGCACTTCGAAGAGCTTTATGACTTCGTAGAATGGAACGAAGTTATTACCTATATATGTATGTACTCGTGGTTCCAGAATTAAAATTCCGCCGATCAACCCCAATTAGGTATGATTTGGTGGTAAAATATTAAGTAAGCGGCAATTTAATTTTGGCAGAGTGAGTACTTATGTACATAGATGTCTACATTTACTCTGCTTGTAGGAATGTCGGCCCTAGATCTAATTATCCCTACCGGTACCTATAGATCGAATACATGTATGTAGAGTATGTTGTGGTTTTTATATGATCCTTGAAACGATAAAGTAATGCCTTTGAGCAGGTCTGCAATCTATTGGAAATTTGGTGCCACATACACATAGTTCATAAGTGGTGACAATCAAACTTTGCAATTTGCAGAACCCATGCCATAGAACGACTATATATTACAGAACCTCGAAGCTAGAGACTCTTGAAAGGAGTCTCTCGAATTCAAGAGTTGAGGTTGAGCATTGAGCTTAAGTAGACTTAGGTCCGAATTAGATGCTGTTAATCAACTGTTCCCTGAATACATGTACTTAAGAACCAGAAAATGCGAGTGACAAATTCAAGGATTATTTATAGTAGAACGTTTCCATAGACCTACATATGTGCTTGGCGCCAAGAATCAAAGTTCTTCTCCCAAGTCACATTTTGAGTCTCTAGCAGTTAAGTGGGCCTAATTCCGTATGGAGAGAGCATCTCCGGTTGAATAGCCTCGAGCTCCCAGGTGATCTAGTCACACAGTGTAGCAGACGTTACACGCAGTGGATTTGAGGCGTCAAACACCTGCCAAAATGATATATATCTATAAATCTAGATAAAGGTCATAAATATACGTATATACTCTACCTATTGATTGTGTATGGATGGAAGAGCACGAGATACCAAAACTTTAATCATATATACATGTATGTCGCGATATGTGTGCTTGTAGGCACTCTAAGTGCAAATCCTTTTGTGCTCCCGACGATAAGTCTTATCAATTAATCTATCGCGGATCCAAGCCTTATTAGGCTATAGGTGTCACTTGGCGAAATAGCAGGGTAGTTTTTTTTATTACCATTATTATTTGTGCCGGCCTTCTCTAAAGAGTACATATAGTCTTAGATAGAGTAGAATTTCATGTTCCCTGAATTATTATTATTGTTTTTGTGATTACGACTGACTGCATGTGGACAGTCACAGAAGATCATCTTCTCTTGACCTGCTTCTCCTGTCCTGCTTGTTCCCGCCAATCCAAGTCCTCTCGCGTGCTTCGTTGTGGAGTTGCCCACTGGTCTGGGTTCATTGCTGGAAACATTCGGTTCCTGATCACTTATCACGAGTTGTTGTGCGGCTGTGTGGTGACGTGAGAGACCTTTCCCTTCACTCATTAACGGCATATTTCTTTTTTGTGTGGTCATCGTCAGTCACAAACGCTGTGACTGCCCGCTGCCCGCTGTCGCTCTTGGAATTTTCCCCTGCGCAAAGGTTTGTGATATAGATAGATAGACACCATTCACTATATTGGAACTTTTGGCTGCGAAGGGGAGGTGAATAATAACTGACAGGTGCTCCGTGCTTTCTATTTTGTCCATTCAGACTGCTAGTCTCCAACAGCCACTCATATCTCACATCCCATACGTCTATTCAGTCAGTCAGAAGCCACACATAGACACATTTCCTCACCCCCCCCCCCACACTCCACCCACTCAACTCTGAGACAACTACCTCATATCGACAACCCCATCTCTAACTTCTAGCATTCAAATACATACGGTATTAACACTAACATTACCCATTCATTTATTATTACTCGGTCTACTACACGAGCCTTCGCTGCCGCCGCCGCCTCCCCCGCATCTCATCTCATCTAGGTACCTCATCTCGGTCCACCGTGGATCTCCATCAGCTCGCAAACACGCGCCTCAGACGGCTTCACCATTCCCAACCACCAGGTCCACCGCTGCTCGAATACAGCGGTTGACCCTAAGCTCCCTCTCAGTATCATTACTCGACCAATAGTCGAACCAACTTTCCGATGTCGAGCTTCTTATGGCACCTCACGCGGGTTTCGGCAGGTATTACCTTCCTGTCACTCATTATCCTGTTAATACCACTGGCCTTTGATGTTGGCGGCCGTGACTGCGGTCTTACATACAGCCTCTCCCTCACCATATTCTACTTCTTACTGTCAACTACGCGGATGATCACACCAAGCTCGCCCTGCTGGAGGGGCATGCGCATGCGCGTGTTGCTCTCTGTTGTAGGGGTGGCTCAGCATTTGGTCATTATCCCTGGACTGCTTATCTACGCGCTCAATAAGTTTTCGGACAACGAAGGAAGTGAGGGCAAAAGCGCGGGCTACGTTCACGACGAGAGTTGGAACCCATCGTGGGTGGATAAGCTGAGCATCGTTCCCTGGGATAATTTTCTCACATTCTCGACACCGGTATTTCAGCTATGTGAAGGTTTCTGTAGCTTGTTGGTTATTCAGGCGGTGGGACAGATTTCGAGATGGCTAGTAAATAGGAACAAGTCGGATAGTTGGATGGTAACTATTTGCTCTCTTGTCTTTATGGAATTTGAGATTGGTGCTGATTTGGTATTTAGATTGCACTATTGGTCATGTCAGGTTCTGTCATCTCCTCATCTGTCTACTTCCTTTGGAGAATTACGACTTTCCCGGAAATCGGTAATATCGATGCTTCGCTCATTGGTGTAGCTGTCACGTGTGCGATCTTCCTATGTGCCTACGGTATCGGCTCTGGCAGAGGGAACCCTATCGAGTCTTCTCTTCTCGTAAGTTATACTCGGGGACGTGGCTTTGTTCCAAGGCTCCCAACGTACTTACTCTACCCCAAATAGTTTTCGTATATCGTCCTCTGTTTGTACCAAATTTTTACGGACTACAAGCCTTCGTCACCAGATACTGCTGACACCGTACCACCCGGAAAACCCGATTTCCCACCATTCCCACCTCTTATAATGGCATCATATAGTTCTATAGTTGCCTCGATGTCCTCCTACCTTCCCGGATTTCTGAGACAAATCGCATCATTTGGAATTAGCGCTGTTGCAACAATTACACCGTCTGTAGTGATTTCACTCGCATATAGGCTATTTGTGTTTTACGCCTCGACGAGGATTATCCCTGCGGTGAGGGATGAGAACAGTGCAAGTGTGAGAGGGGGAGAAGCAATGTCAAGGATCCTTGGCTGGTATAGTCCGTGCATCCTTGTGAGCGTGTATACACATCTATTGATGCAACATCTCGAGATTGCCGGTGGAGATGCGGGCGTGGGAGCTGGGAGCTGGGAAGGAGGGATGCCGGCAGGAGGGCAGGTGTGGCGATGGGTCAATATCGGCGCTACTAGTATGTTTCCCTTTGGTTTGGTGGAATAAACGAAAAAACTGACATTTGATAGTGGTACTGTATGCATTCGAGCTGAAACATGGGGACAATGACGGAGGAGAATCGTTGACAAGCCATTGGAAAACGGATTAAGTGGACATAGTCTAGAACAACAAAAAAGAAAAAATCGGGATTCAGTGTGGGTACATGGCATGGGTTGGAAATGGTAGGTGTTGGCAGGCAAAAGTAAAACTATCGTTATTTCTATCTCCCTTTTCTTTGTCAATTTCTTCTTTAAACCCTTCATCTATTTTCGGCCCGATTAAGCTGGGGTAATATTGAATGGACGGTCATAGAGCTTTTTCTTTTTTTCCTCTCGTTCCCTCCTTTTCGGTGGTTAGTTAATCATGGATGGTCACTCATTATTTCTTTTTGTGATCGGCTCGGTATGGTTGGGGCGGGACCTTTTTGTTTTCTATGTAGTCTTCTTATTTTCTCTTATTTTCTGTGTTTTAGGGCCTCTCGTTACGAGTTTCACGATGAACGGCCTTTTCTTTTTATTTTATCTGTGGATGATAGTATTATACCTTGGATGGATGGATGGCGCGTTTTTTGTTTTGTTTTAAGGACGGCCGAAGTGGCGGTAATGGGTCGAATGAGTGGGCACGTCATCCCTACTAGTGGGAAGTGGACATAGTTAGGAATTAATTATTTTCCTTCCTTTCTTCTGCTTATTTGGGCTGGATTGATTAATGGCTTTTAATCTTGTGGATGACTGGTCAATAGGTATAGGGTATCGGGCATTGGGCCGTGTTCATACATTGTCACTCGCGGCCAATTGGGGCAGGGGTAGGGTAGATCACTCTGCTACTACTGCAGGGCAGTTGTATATAGAATAACTGCTATCGTATCTGAGTTTGTGTCCTCAAATATAGAAGATATGTATACATGTACTTTAGATAGAATAAGTCCTATAAGAGACCCCAAGACTACATGTAATCGATCAATCCTCCTAACTCATCTATGCTCTGTTATGGCTCTGGCTTGGGGCTTTAGTCACATTAGAAGCAATAACTAGGGCTTCCGGAAGGAACATAGACTTTGGATTGAAGTGGACAGGCATATATGACTGCGAGTTAGGTCCCTTTACACTACAATTAGGGAGAGCTTGGGGGAGAAAAACGAGTTCTCATCTCATCACGTTTGCCACATCCGTTCCCCCACGCCCTCCTCTCCTACACTCCAGTGCGTGCCTGTCTGTTCTCTCTTTCTCCCTTCCCCCCCCCCCCCCCATGCTTTCTCGCCCTCAGTTCCTCCCTCTATCGTACTCTATCTTCGAAGTAGCTAGTCGTTTGTTTGTATTGTATGCACGTGATGATTGAGGACATTATTTCGTTTTTTGTATTTTTTTTAAAAATTGTTGCTGATGATACAACCCAGATCCCAATTTTTTATAACAAATCCCACCCCAGCCCCCCCATGAGGGGGAAGAGAAGGATGCTGAAAAGAAGAGAAAAACCAGAACAAAAGAAAAACAGATGCTTAAGTTCCTGGGTTGGGGTTCATCTTCCTCTTGCCACCGGTCATGGTGACGTTTACGAAGCGGCGGGTGTACCTGTTTGAAAGAAGAAGAAAAAAAACCCTTATTAGCCTCCTACCCTCCCGTTTCTGCTGGGAATATAGGAATGGAATCGAGTGAGGTGAGCTCGGTGGAAGGGGAGACGTACAAGATTCTCTTCTTGGCGCGACCCTTGGGCTGCTTGGGCTTCTCCTGGGGCTCGACCTGTGGTTGTGGTGGTGATGAGTCAATTTCTTGAAATATATGGGTGGATGAGTAATCCACTGCTGCTGCTGCCGCCACCCCCTCCCTCCCTCCCTCTTTTGCCACCCTACCGGCCGCTCCTCCCTGCTCCTCCCTTTCTCTCCCCCTTCCTCTTGACCGGGCGGCGGCGGCAGACTGGTGCTGGATTGTGAAGGAACGAGAGTGTAGAGCATACCTTGGGGGTCTGAGACTTGACTTTACCAGCACGAGCGAGAGATCCGTGGACTTTACCCATGGTTGCGGATGTGTATTTGGTAGGTTTTTAAGCTGGAGGTGGCGACTGAGTTTCGAGCGGGTTAGCGAGGAGCTCTCTCTCTCTGTATTTTTTTTTTGGCAAAATTTTGGCAATATCCTCTTTCCTCCGCTCTGCTCTGCTCTCCTGTCCGTAGCGGGAGGGGGGGGGGGGGGATCTAAAAACGTACCTAGGCTTCGAGAGATGATGTCGGTCGTAGGGTCGTGGTCTGTCGTTGTTTCGATGATGTCTGGGAATGATGGGCTCTACCGGCTTGGAAGGTTTCCGTGTGGCTGCCAAGACAGGGCTAGCAGAGTATGGTTTTAGGCTGAATGTGACGGTGCTGCTAGGGCTGTGCCCTGGGCTGTCCACAACAGGTTGTTGGAAATGATCACTTTTCGGCTGCTCACGCCAGGCAGGCCTTGTGAGTGCATATGGATGTAGTGGTGGGTTTCATACATGTAGCTACATGTATGTATGTACATGTGGTAGAGCAAATAAATGAATATTTACACCGGGACAGTTTGTCCTTCTTTACTTTGGTAGGTATATAACTACATAATACAAAAATAAGAAGAAAAAGTGAGAAAAGAAAAGAAACCTAAACCTAAACCTAGACACCAAGCACCACCACCGAGTGAGAATCTATGTATGAGCAGCGCACATTCATCACTCCCCAATCCTCGTAAACGGATTGATGCCCTTGATCGGCTCCTGCACCCTCCCATATCTCTTCTTCTTCACCTCGATCTCCGGATTGACGCTCTCCATGCTCGCGAGCGTCAGCACGGCCGCCCTCTGCGCCTTGTTGATTGCCGACTCCCAATCCTTCACCTTCACATACTGGCCCAGGAACACGCCGAGGAACGTATCGCCCACGCCGTTGACACTGACAACCATGCTGGGCTTCTCGGCGGCAAAGTGCTGCACTATGATCTTGTACGGCCCGCTGCCGCGCGTGGCTACGGGCTTGGGCATGAGCTCGCTGGTGTCAAAGTCGGAGGACACGAGACGTACGCTGAGAACGCCGCGGGCGCCGAGCTTGATTAGTTGGTTGGGGAGGTAGGGGGCGAGGTGGATGGCTTGCTGCAGTATGCCGGTGGCGCGGAAGTCGACGCCGGCTTGGTGGCCGAGCATTTCCATCTCTGGTGAGGGGTGGGGGGTGTTAGTATATTATGGTGGTAGTGAGGGTGGTTTATTGACGGGTGCATAAGAGGTGGGCGCGTATCATGGGGAAACAGCTTTTTTGGGGGGAGAGTCTAGCCCACTATAAAAATATAGCGCTCTGGATTTCATAGAGGAGGAGGCGGAGCTCGAAAATCTCCAGAAAATGTAGTCCTCTCTTTAGGGTTTCGTGGTTGGTGGTTGTGAAGTTGCAAAAGAAAAACATGCGTTCTAAATACTCAACGCTGAAGTTTATATCTTCACGACCCATGCACGATACCGAAAAGAGCGCTGCATTTCAGGAATCCTCGAGCTCTACCAGTTATCTTCCTTTGCTCTGTCCCCTTGTCAAGCTGGGAAACCGTCGAGCGCTATTATAGAGTGCGCAAGGCAAGCCCACCAAAATCGCAGTTTCCCGTGTAAAGCGGGTATACGTCTTACCATTGGGCAATAGAAGTAGGAAGAGGAGGAGGAGGAGGAGGAGGAGGAGGGGAAGGGAGAAGATGGAGGTACATACCATTATTAAACA
The DNA here is from genome assembly GCA_024713855.1 of Morchella sp. 2016-41. Classification (NCBI taxonomy): domain Eukaryota; kingdom Fungi; phylum Ascomycota; class Pezizomycetes; order Pezizales; family Morchellaceae; genus Morchella; species Morchella sp. 2016-41. The sequence goes on along the minus strand of JAMGZD010000001.1, from coordinate 2,705,426 downwards.
TCGAGTCCACGCCAATCTCATCAATCATCTTGAACCACTTGTCGGCCTCAAACAGCTCCTTCTCCTTTGCAGCCTTGAAGATGCTCGCCAGCTCCAGCTCGTTCGGCGACACCAGTGAGATGCGTGTCCGCGGGTAGAAGCGCATCCGGGGGTGGATGATCCGTCCGGCCTTCTCTGCTGATGTGGGCTCGAATGCAACTATACATTGTCAGCAACCAAGCTTTTTTTTTATCTCTACCTGGGTTAGTTGTTACGTACTCGACACGCCCGTGGGCTCGCCCCCGGCAATCATCTTGATTGTGTCGGGGGAGAGGTTCCCATCAAGACAGATCCATGTCGGCTGCGCCTTCGCAATCTTCTCATTCAGCCACTCCGGATCAATGTACTCGATGATAGCCATATCCGCGCTCGCAACGCTCAAATTCCCATCGGCGTCATTGAACGCCACGTATCGCGCCGTGCTGTAGCCATCGACCAACCGGATTCCCATCGGGTCCATTCCCTTGGCTTTGATGCGCTGCAGGGCCCAGTCGCCGCTCAGGTCCTTCCCAACGGCCGAGATGAGCTTTGTCTTTGCGCCTGTGTAGTGCGCGGCTGTGGCGACGTTATTGCCGACGCCGCCGAGGGTCTCGGCGATGCGGGAGGGGTTGGAGGTGGAGAGTTGTACGGTGCTGGCGGCGTCGCAGGAGAGGTCGATGGCGATGCTACCGATGACTAGGACGTCGGTTGCGGACGTTGCACTGGGTTCGGGGGTTGCAGAGGGGGGTTTGGGGCGGTAGACATCGGAGGCGATGTTGATCCAGGTGGAGCTGTGGGTGCGGGGCGTTAGCGGAAACTTGCAGATTGATCATTACCCCTCTTCTCCTCCAAACCCACACACCCCCGGAGAGAGTGTGACATACTCGTTTTTGATTTTGGCGAGCTCAACAGCAATCTCGGCGCCGCGCTTTGCATTGTTAATGACGAGGGCCTTGTTAGCAAGGACCGAAGCGCCCCGGGTCTGTTCGCGGATGACTTCGAGGGTGTACGGCGTGACGGCCTTTCCCAAGATACCCTTCTTCCGGCACCGCGACACGGCGCCGGTGATGATGTCCTTCATAGCCAAGTGGTTGATGTGGTATCTGTCGGGGATCGGGTTCATGAATAGCTGTCCGCTCTCCAGCCCCATCTCCTCCGCCGCATACACGATCCTGGCCGCCTCCACCGAGGTCTCAATCACCATCTCGGCCTTCCATCTGCTGTCGCGGCTGTAAAACAGCGGGATGAACGTGTCCTGGCCCTTCTTGCCAAAGGTGATGGCAGGCACGCCCACGGTCTCGAGGTACTCCATTGTGCGCTCGATGTCGAGGAAGGGCTTGGCACCGGAGCACACGACGGCGACAGGCGTGCGCCCGAGCTCGGCAAGGTCGGCGGAGATGTCCATGCTGTCTGCGGCGCCGCGGTGGACCCCGCCGATACCGCCGGTGGCAAATACTTTGATGCCTGCGTGGTGGGCGAGGATCATGGTGCCGGCTACAGTGGTGCCGCCGCTCTCGGAATCCTGTCTTTCGTGTTAGCCCCTAGAGCAAAACACAAGCATTCTGGGGGGAGAAAGGGGGGGCAACTTACGATGCCGGTGATCCAGGGGAGATCGCGGCGGGAGACCTTTTGAACGCTCTTAGGGCCGGAGTTTCCCAGAGCTTCAATCAAAGAGGCGTCAAGGCCGATACGGGCGATTCCGTGGACGACGGCGGTGGTGGCCGGGATGGCGCCGGCTTCGCGAATGGTCTGCTCGACCTTGATAGCGAGTTCAACGTTGTCAGGATATGGGAGGCCTGTTGAGATTTGCGCAATTGGTTAGTTGCTCTCCGAATTATAGTACAGCCATTGCAGATATACAGTGGCAAGTAGAGCTTGGGCAATTGAGACAGACCATGTGTGATGATAGCACTCTCAAGTGCAACCACCGGCTTGCCCTCTGCCAGCGCCTGCTGCACCTCCTCCGAGATCTTGATGAACCTTGAGAACCGCCGCCATGGCTCCCGCTCACCAGAGGTGGTGGTCGAGTACAGTCGCGGGGCGAGGGATTGGGGACGGGGAATCCGGAGGGCGCGGGGGACGCGCAAGAGAAGTGACATTGCTCTGGTGGTGTTTCCGGGGGAGGAGAAGAGAAGTCGAGAGAGAGAGAGCTGCACGGGCAGCGGTGCAATTGACTATGAGGAAAAAGTAATTATGGCGGTGCGGAAGGCGCCGCTTGGGGCCGGGTAACGGGCTCGCGTCATGGCGTGTCACTCGGCCGTGCTCGGCCAGCTGCGACATCTCCCCGATCGCGAGTCAACGCCTGTCCCATCGTCCGCCGATTACTGCCCCCCTATGATAGAGGAGTTTGATCTGTATGGGAGATTTGCTGCTTATGAACAGAGATAACCAGGTCTGCTAGTAAGGCCACACCAGATCTGCCTTTTCTTGGGTGGGCAGCATTCTGTCGACAGTCGATCGATCCCGTCCAGTTGACCCATCATGAATAATAGCCAGCATCCACCGAAAGGGTAGCCAGAGCCACCGAGAAAGGGGGCTTAGTACGGTCATCTCATCATATTTGACCTAGAGTTAAGGATGTCATAGTCTTGCAGATCTGCCGCACTCTTTCCGGAGTTGGATCGGACAGAATAAAGATCTTGCACGTAATTGTGATGTGAGCAGATTAGCTAGAGGTGCTAGACCATCGAGAATTTGCTGCACTACATACAAGTAAGTGGTCGTGAGTTATACAGCAATTCCCTCCTTATTCCGATATCCCCTGACAGTAGATATTTTCATAACTTACCTGGCCATGTGGTGGACATTCCCTAAGCTAGCCCAACATGCCATTGCACCGTTGCATCAATACTGATGGTAAATGTCAACAGCTATAACAAACGGAGTGTAGGAGTACTCGGGGGGGGGGGGGGGTTGTAGGGTCGGTGCGTGGTGCTGCTATCACGAATTACGAGGGCAGGAACATCTCTACTTGATTGACACGCTTAGTTGAGCTAGCCTGTGGACATTGTTAGCATTGCAAGAAACCCTCCCTGACTGCCCACCTCTATCAATTGGCCGCAAGAAAGCAAGTCGTGACCTGAGTGCCAGCCAGTATACTTCCCGGATGGAGGAAAGCAGAGGGCTATCGCTGCAGCTGCACATATATATGCCTACCTAACTAGAGTCCACCAGAGTACTGCTGTGCCCTCCACCAAATCCCCCATCACAGGGATCAATCACTATGTTGAGAAGTAGGGTGCAGACAACCACCCGCCCCACGCGCACGCACCTACTCTCTGCCTGGCATGCCAGCGCACCAGACCGACTGATATTCCTGTAACTGCCTTCTCCTGTATATATGCGCCTGCAGAACCTACCTTTTCTGTCCTGCATCGTGGGCAAACACTCACTCATTTGAAGCAGACATCATCACGTATCGTTAGCCCGGATATCCGAGATCACGCCCATGCAAGCAAGCAAGGCCCAGCCTTAATTTCAAGAGCTTCGATACAGATATATATATATATATACGAAGATAGAGCGCCCAGCTAGGGATTCTCAGGGCCGAGCTTGAGCTGCACACCTACCGCACCGCGCAGCCGGCTTCTGGTGAATCATCAGCGACATGGCTCCTGCCGCTTCATGGGCGGTCACTCGGGGGCCTTTCCTTGGCTGAATGTACCTCGTGTGTGTATAATATATATTGTGCAGCGGGGAAGCAATGGCAGCCAAGAGAGAATCTAGACACATCTAATAAGAGGCTTCAGCTGGACCACGACCGATAGATTTCCGTTTGTGAGAGGGCGCTGCCTAGAAATGCACTGCCCGGCGCGCGCTGCTACCTAGGTAGCGATGTATGCAGAGTATTTACTGGGATCATTGCAAACTGGATTGACCGGATGGCACGCCACAACCACGGGGGGAGGAAGAGTATATATGTCGATATCAAAGCTGGTGTTTGTGTGGGTTTGGGATCAATCACAAACAACCTTTGAAGTCTATGGACTATTCGATATCTCACTCAAACGTGGATTGGCGGATCAGATCAGTAATCAGCTACATCTTGGAAGATTATATGTCCTGGGATTCCTATCTATCTACACTGCTGGAATTAATGACACACATATATATATATGATTCCTACGGACGGAAGCCTAGAGAAGGAAAGAAAGAAGAAGAAGAAAAAAACATTGAGATATTATTATAGCTGTGGCTGCACCCGCCCAGCAGATACAGCAGCTATATCGATAGACATCAAAGAACAAAAGGCCCTCCTGTCCCCCCCCCCCGAATCAATAAAAAATAAAAAGGAAATAGGAAATAGGAAACCTTTAGCTCATTAACCTTGATCATTAAACCATAACGTGCGTCATAAACCATCCACTCTCATAAGAAGGGCGAGATCCTATCCACCTCCTCCATATCCCACTCCTCTTCGCCCTCCTCCTCCTCCTCATCACCCATCTCCGTCTGCCACTCCCACAGCTCTCTCGCCCTCCCACATACCTGATAATGCGCCATATATCCCTGGGCGGTAAACATCCTCCCCAGCTCCCTCTTCCTCGCATCGAACCCCTCCAGCCCGCTGCCAATTCTCACAGGCATACACGGCATGCCCTCACCCCTCAGCGCAACCACCGGAAGCGTGCTCGTGCAGCCCTTGCAGGAGACACCATGCTCCACCCTCCCCGCCCTGCGGTCCAGCGCCGGCATCGCAATCACGCCCAGCAGCCGGCGGACATCCATATCCTTCGAGTCCGCCGCCATCGCCTCATGCCCCTTCTGCGCCCGCTGCGCAGCAGCAGCAGCACCAGCAGCAGCAACATACTCCTCGGCCCTCGCGGCACTGCCGTGCACCTCGGCTGCAACCCTCCTCGCCGCAGCCCTCGACACAAACCGCCGCGGCTCGGGCTCGGCACACGCCCCGCTCCACGTCCTATACACGCCTGGCACACTCCTCATGACTGGGAGCCTCCCCGCTACACCTGGTGCGCACTCGCTGCTACTACTGCTGCTGCTCGGGATGCCATACAGATGCGTTGCCTCCTCCGGCGCCACGGGCAGCAGGTCCGGGTGCTGCGTCAGGCAGGCCCAGCAGCACCGCGTGCAGTCCAGCAGCCAGAGGAAGGGGCCAAAGTCGGTGCAGTGCGCGCAGCGCTCCGTGCACAGGGCTGCCGAGAGCTGGGCGACGGTTGTGGTTGCGGCGAGGGCCGTTGCGGAGTATGCGTGCAGCGCGTGGGCGGCGTGGGTGCGCAGGTTGCGGAAGAGCGGGTCCGAGTGGAGGAGGGCGCGGGTGCCGGTGCTGGTGGAGAGGAGGGGGCTGAGCGCGCTGAGGGGCAGGGCGTGGACGATGTCGTGGAGGAGCTCGAGGGGGAGGGCGTCGAGGGCGCCGAGAGAGGCGGGGGTGCGGGATATGGTGGGGTGGGTGGGGGTGCTGGGGTGCTGAGGATGGAGCTGGCCAGGTCCGGGCGGGGGTAGGTGAGTGTCTTGAGGAAGTCGGCGGCGGTGCTGGATGACATCTTTGGGGCTGTGGGGAATTGAGGGGGGGGATGGGGAAATGATGGGGGGGGGGGAGAAGGTATCGAGTCAATCGATCTCTTTTCAGGGCCGTATATTATTATTGACAATGGGAGAACAGAACAGAGTGGAGGAGAAGGGGGAGAAGGGGGAGGAGGTGTCTATGTTCTATGGAATGAATGAAGCAGTTTTCACGGCGATAAGCGTCCCCGGGATATATTTATCAATCGCTATAACACATCGACATCGCAGTGGTGTGTGCGTCCGGACACGACAGCATAGCATCCACCCCCAGAACAGTCCTCGGCCCCTCACTGACCTCAGGGAGTTTGCATGTATGTAGACTCGTAGGGTACATACATGTATGTAGCTGCCCCCGGGGCAGGATAGGACAGCCATCTCGCGAGGGAAGAGAGAAAACCCCTCCCCGTTGGCGCTCGCACACACACATCAAATCGCGTTCCAAGAAACCCCCCCAACGATCATTGCCAGGGTTCAGCCGAGCTGAAACTGCGGCGGGGGCGAAACACTGCGATTGGACGGAGGTTTGGGGCTGGGGGCTGTGGACTGCCAGCAAACCTCTGCTCGCTTGCGCTGCCCGCTTGGGTCAATGTCGACATGGCAGGAAACAGGAACACAACCACAACACCACAACCACAGGTCCACAACCACAACCACGACCACAACCACAACCACAACCACAGAGATGTCCCCCATGTGCCTCGGCTGGTGGCGCAGAATCACGCCCTGTCACCCGCGATGCGCATGGAGCGTGGGCGTCCTTTCCGATCAGGGGGGCAGTAGATAGATACCTAGGGTAGGTACGTACATACTACACAAGTACAAACATTCCACGTTTGCAAATGAGATGTTTGGTCATGCAGTCAGCGCGAGGTGGGCCACGATTGGGCCATCGATGAGGGAGAGATGGTGTTGGTACGCAGCGTAGTTGGATTACACGGGGGCGAGAAGGACTGACGGTCAGGCATTGTGCTGGGTTTGGGAGCTGCCGGTGAAGGAGATGCTTAATGCTACAATTACAGGTATGTACCTTTTACTGTGCTATGCCTGCCTGCCAAGCTGTACGACAGAGCACACGATCGGTCACCAGGGGGGGAGGGAGATGGGTGGATACATGTAGATATCGAACAAGTAGAAAAGAACAAAAAACACTCAATTCATCTCCAGGTCTTGTAGTAGGGTACAACAAACAGTGTCTATGAAGCCTGTGAAGCCTAGCTTGAGCTTCCCGGCCACCTCCACTTTACTTTACGAAGCACATACCATATAGTATTGTTTGCCGCGAGGCAATTATTCTTTGGAAAGAAAAAAAAAAGAGAAAAAAAGAGAAAAGGCAATACAGGCATTTGGTTTTGGTTGTAAAAAGAGAAAGAAGAAAAAAAGAAGAAAAAAGAAAAAAGAAAATAGAAAAGATAACTCCGTTTTTTTATTTTATATAAGGTCTTGTTTTCTGAGAGGGTGCCGTGAGTGATGGCTTTGCTGACGACTTCTCACAGCACCGAGAGAGAGCTTCCCGGCGTATCACGGGTCTGGTAGATACAGCGGAAGGGGGCAGGAAGAGTCCTGCCAGCTTAGATAAGCTCATCGCACGTCCAGTCCTCGTAGCTGCAGCAATCACGCCCGTTAGTAAGCCGCGCATCCACACACACACGAAACAATAAACTCATCGCCCAAACCAAACCAAACAGAAAAAGAAAAAGAAGAAGAGGGAGAGAGAGATCAAAAAGAAAGATCTGCACATACAACCCATCCGGCAAGTACCTCCTGACCACCAACGGGATCTTCTTCTCCTGCAGCTCCTTGAGCGCAATCTGCAGCGGGTCCGTCTCGCCGCCCGTGTCCACGAGCACGGGCGCATTCATGCTGATCTGCAGCGCCCGCGTCCCCAGCAGCCGCGCGCGCTCGTACTTTGTCATGTACGGCGTCGTCGTGCGCTTGTCGTCGGGGATCTTCTTTGGGTCCTTGCCGCGGATGCCGCCGGCTGCGGCGGCGGCGGCCGCGGCAGGGTCGCCGGCGACGATGTAGTCCTGCGCGTTGAGGGCGGCCGAGTCGGGGCCCTCGTCACCCGAGAGCAGGTCCTGGGGGTCTGCGTCGAAGTTGTCGCCTTCGTAGTCTTCTTCGTAGGCGTCCTGGGCGAAGCTGGGGAGGGGGGGAAGGAGGATGGGGGTTAGTGGTGGGGGCTTCGGGGGTGAAGAGATGGGGCGGGGGGGCCTACTCATTCTCGCCGTCATCACCGCCGTAGTCAGACATTGTTATAGCTTGGGGGGTGAGTGCTTGCTAGAGGCTGTGCTTGAGCTGTGGAAGGGGGATAGCTGCGGGCGTGGGCGTGGGCGTGGGCGTGGGCGTGCGAGACGTGAGAGACGGTGGTGGTGATGTTTGTGTTTGTGGTGTTGATGGGGAAAAACCTCTCTTTACGCGCTGCGGTGCCAAGGCGTGCGGCTCTGCTGCCCCTCGCCCGACTTGGTTACCCGACTGCCCTCTTTGGCTAGCGCGCGGGCCTTTCCAACCTCTGCTCTCAAGAACCAAAACGCCCCGAACCAAACCACCACGAGATATCTGCACACTGCTTTGCCGGCTCTCTCAATTTCAAACGAAACATGCGCGCCGTCTCGAGGAATATCGGCAGTTCTTTGGTATTGACAAGACCCCGCCACCAGATACGGCTGCGGTGCCTCCAGGCAGCGGCGATACCCCAGCACCAGCAGCAGCACCAACAGCACCACCTGCGCTCTGCGCCGCCAATATCACTAGAAAGCAATGGCATCAGCACCAGTAGAAGCATCTCGACCGTGTCCGCTGCCCCAATTCCCCATGGCAAGCTCTCCCCTCCCCTCCCCTCCCCACACCCCCATCACCCCGCATCAACCCCACTAACCCCACCACAGACCCTACCCCCGCCACCACCACCCCCGCGCCCCTCCAGCTCCGCGCCTACCAAGAAGAATGCATCCGCACCGTGCTCGAGCACGTCTCCCTCGGCGAGCGGCGCCTCGGCATCTCGCTCGCCACAGGCTCCGGCAAGACCGTCATCTTCACGCAGCTGATTGAGCGCCTGACGCACCCGACGCGGCCGGCGACAGCGACCCAGACGCTGATCCTGGTGCACCGCAAGGAGCTCGTCGAGCAGGCGGCGAGCCACTGCCGGCGCCACTACCCGCACCTCACGGTGGAGATTGAGATGGCGACGGCGCACGCCAGCGGCACCGCCGACATCACGGTCGCCAGCATCATGAGCGTGGTGAGCGGGGAGCGCATCGAAAAGTTTGACAGGGAGCGCTTCAAGCTGGTCCTGATTGATGAGTGCCACCATGCCGTGAGCAGGGGCTACTTGAAGTGCTTGGAGCACTTTGGGCTGGTGACGGTGGGCACGGCGGCGGCTGCGAGGGAGGCGGATGCGGATGCGGATGCGGATGCGGAGGCGCGGGAAGAGGCTGCGGAGGAGACTGGGGCGGCGGAGGCGCGGGAAGAGGCTGCGGAGGAGACTGGGGCGGCGGTGGGGGGCTTTGGCGCGGATACGCCGGTGCTGGTGGGCGTGAGTGCGACAATGTCGAGGTTTGACGGGCTCAAGCTGGGCAAGGTGCTGGATAGGATTGTCTATCACAAGTCAGCACTCAATCCCCCTTCTTCTTCTTCTTCTTCTCCCTCCCCCTTCCTCCGTTCTCTCTCTCTGTGTTGTAGGCTGACTGTGTGTTGGGAGAGCTGCGCAGGGACTACATGGACATGATTGCTGATAACTGGTTTGTCGCTCATTGACCCTCTTTCCGCCCCATATACACTACTAAACAAATCCCCCTCCCCACAACATTAAAGGCTCTCGCCCTGCAAATTCACCACCGCCCAGACCCACGTCGACCTCTCCGACGTCCGCGACGCCGGAACAGGCGACTTCAACCTCTCCGACCTCGAGCGCGCCGTCAACACCAAAGAAACCAACAACGTCACCGTCCGCTCATGGCTGCAGAAAGCAAGCAAGTCCCCCCCCCCCCCCCCATCACCTTTCTTCGTACCAGCGATAGTAGTGGTAGTCGTTGTGCCTCCTCCCCCCACCCGCTAACAGCGCAGCCCAGACGACCGCCGCTCCACAATCGTCTTCTGCGTCAACATCCAGCACGTCAACGACCTCTGCGACACCTTCCGCGCACACGGCATCGACGCCCGCCCCATCACGAGTAACACGCTGCTGCAGGTCCGCCGCGAGCGCCTCGAGGAGTTCCGCGCGGGAAAGTACCCGGTGCTTATCAACTGCGGGGTCTTTACGGAGGTATACCGCCCTCTCTCCTCCCCCCCATACTGACAACAGCTGATGGTGGATCACAGGGCACCGACATCCCCAACATCGACTGCGTGCTCCTCGCGCGCCCCACAAAGTCGCGCAACCTCCTCGTGCAGATGATTGGGCGCGGCATGCGCCTCTTCGCCGGCAAGACCGACTGCCACATCATCGACATGGTCGGCGTGCTCAAGCGCGGCATCGCCACGGTGCCCACGCTGTTTGGGCTCGACCCCGACGAGCTCATCAACGAGCTGTCGCCGGAGCAGCTGAAGCGGCTGAAGGAGAAGCGGGAGCGGGAGGTGGAGAAGCGGCGGCAGGAGCTGCAGCTGCAGCGCCAGCGGGAGGAGGAGGCGGCGGCGGCGGCGAGGGAGGCGGCGGGGTCTGAGGGGCAGTGGGTTGGGGAGGGGGAGGAGGGGGGGGGCGCCAAGCTCAGCGTGCACTTTACAGACTACGAGACCGTGTTTGACCTCCTGAAGGACGCAAAGGAATCGAACCATATCAGGCGGCTGAGCCAGTACGCGTGGGTCACAATATCGGCCGGCAAGCATATACTGCCCCTAAAGGGGGGACATTATCTCAAGATCCTGCGGGAGAAGGATGGTTTGTGACTTTCCACACCTGTGAGTTTTTTTTGTGTTTTTGGGCCCCGGGGAAGGGGGAGGGGAAGCGGAAGTGGAAGAAGAAGGGTTGTGCTGATGCTGCTGCGAGGGGGCGTGTAGGGACGTTCATATTGATCGAGCATACTAAGCTCCCACCAGAGCTTACGGGGGCAAAGACGTTCCTGTCGAATAAGCGGGTGGTTATGGAGTGTGCGAATTCGCTCGCGGATATCATACAAGGCGCTGGTTTGCCCCCCCCCCCCCCTCCTTCCCTCAGTTTTCGTGCCCTTCTCCTATGCTTTTCCCCCACTCATCTCTGCCCTCTCCACTCTGCCACCCTCTCTCTATGCTTTCCTCTTCTCCACACACCCCCCTCCCCCCGTTTTCCCCTCCCCCTATCCGGCCACTCTAACCCAGCCGCCCCCCCTCCCATAGACACGCTCGCCGCAAAACGCCAAGCCCGCAACCTCCTCCTGCACAGCGCCCCCTGGCGGAAACGGCCCGCCTCCAAGTCCCAAATCACTCTCCTCGAAAAGTTCAGAGACAGGTACACCATCCCGGAGGGCCTGACGACCGGGCAGGCCGGGGACATCATCACCAAGCTGCGGCACGGCAGCCTCAAGGAGATGGAGAAGCGCAAGAAGCAGGAGCAGCGCGTGCGGATCAAGGACGAGAAAGACCGCGCAAGGGACGAGAAGGCGCTTCTCAAGGCACGGATGAGGGAGGAGGCGCGGGAGCAGAGGCTGCGCTCAAAGGAGGAGAAGTTGAGGAGGATGGAGGAGGTCAAGGTGGGGCGCTTGCTTTGAGGGGCGGGGGCCGGTGACTTCTTTCATTCTCTACTCCCCCGCTTTCTCTCTCTCTCTCTCCCTCTCTCTCTGTCTCCCTCTCTCTTCTTTCTGCTTTTGTTTCTTGGTCTTGTCCGTTTTTATGTCTTGGTTTGGGAGGTGGGCATTGGTCTGGGCGACCGAGTGATGTGCTGTGATGCAGTGGCTTTTAGTCCACCCTGGTCACGCATCAGAGATACTAGCTACATGTAGTAGATCCACAACAACAACTCTATACGTAGCGCTAGCGATAATGTTTGGCTTATTGGACTAGTGATTGGTTTTAAAAATGAGTCGCCTGTGTATTATTGGCTAGAAGGAAAAATAGACTATAAGGAAATAAAAAATGAATGTCATAATGTCGAACTCTCAAAAACCCATTTCCTCCACATTTTTTTTTTGGACCTTTTTTTTCTTTTTCTTCCCTATTTTTTTGGTTTATCCAAAGAAATTCGTAAAAACAGACCACACAAAACAAAACATCTCGAGCACAGCAACAGCTAAACAAAGGGAAAAATAAAGAAAGGATCGAAACTTGCATCAGTCTCAAACAACTTCAGCCATCAGGAAAGAAAAAAAAACAGATACCAAACCACGTGCACGCACAGTACCAGCATCTCCATAACTACCAGCCGAGGCCTAGGCGCGAGCAAGAATGCTCGCCGTCGGCAGGAATAAGCAGGCAGAGACTAGGTGCTTGCGTTTGAGGGCCCTGCATCGTTGCGGTTGGCAGTCTTGCGTGCGTAGGGCTTTGGCGCCCTCATCCGGGGCGTAACGTGAGTCTTTGGGATGTTTTCCTTGTGGGAATTCCTCCGGTGTTGAAGGAGGTTATCGTAACGACTAAACCCCACCCGCCCGGTTCTTGGACAGCCCTGGACTGGGCAGGAGAACATGTTCTCAAGCTTGGCGTCATCCGAAAGATGACTGGCTCTGAAATGACGGTTGAAGCCAGTTCTGGTTTTGAAACTGGGTTCCTCATAATAATACTTGTAATAAAACGTGTGGTGGTTCCCTGTGCACTTTATAACAAGCGGTTTATCGGTGCTATAGACACATTGATGTTCGCCGCTACCAGACTACAAGTTAGCACACACACCTCGCCCACGAACGGAGGTGTGAACGATATTGATCTTAAAATACATACATAAATTTACCGCCGCAGTTGATACCGCAACTGTAATCTTCAGAAGAAGAAACCTTGACCACCTTCTTGTTGACGCTGGGCCCCGGCATCACTGGAAGAGCTGGAGCCGGTGCGACGGGGTCACCATCCTGAAGTGGAAAATTTTCATCTTCATGTTCGGGTAGCGATTTGTTGGAGATCATTGGCTCAGTGAGTTGCGCTTGGCAATTTTCTTCCGCATATGCACCATCGATGGCCCGCAGCTGAAGTTGAGCTTCGCCCCAGATATAGCTCTCGGGAGTGAATGTGAATTGATTTAATTCTTTTCTGCCAGGCTCAGGCTCGTCAGTATAAGCTAAAAAAAAAATCACCGATAATCCATGTCGATTGGCAGAAATGTGATATGTGAGTGAGCGCCTTGCGGTTCAGACCCGGCAGTGATAGAATTGTAAAAAGTGGGGTTGCACAAAAGAAGTATTGGATAGGTGAGTTGTTCGAGCGTGTAGGCAGAGTTTGGGTGCGTAGGTAGGGTTTGAGTACTGTGTAGGCGCAAAAGAGGATGAAAGATAGAGGGGATGCTCTCTTCGTTATATAGTTTTTACCATTGATCAGCACATGTAGCGCCTGCGTTCTGACCAGCTCAGTGTTAATGGCGATTGTATTAGGCTTCTACCCCCATCACTTTGGAGTTTACCACTTGTTACTGAAGTGTACTTTGATACACTGTATTCCAGCTACAAGCCTCACTCCGTAACTACATATATCCGATAAATTTGACAATGAAAAATTACAACTACATTTATCTTCAGATCTCGAAGACACTGGTTTTTTTTTTACTACTATCACGTTACCTAGCTGCCTACGCGGTACATACTGAATATTGTTACATGAGAATACCATATCACGCAAAAACTGGCCGCCAAACACCTGGTCAAGTGAAGTTTGTCTATCTACATACATTCCTACTTGAATTTTGTTCTTTGGACGTCGCTTGTAATTCCGCTAGAACTATGTTTCGCATGTGGTTGGCCTACATGTAGCTGACGAGCCTGGTTGCTATGCCAGGCTCGTCGGATGCGCTACCTCTATAGGTACGAGCCTGATACCAGCCTTAAACATGCAGCTGCACAGTTCACTGGGCCGCATTTAACGAGCCTGAAAACGTGACGTTTACCAACTTTGAATACACGCTGCAGGAAAGAACACGAGTGTTGAGCTTCCACGCAGTCCTCGACAAACAAATTAAACGGCCCCCACCAGAAAGCAACATATCTACTCGCTATCAACCATAAGAACCTGAAAATGCAGGTGCCGATGACAAGGATAATCTGTATGGACCAAAACAATTCTCCATACCAATTATCCCTGGTTGATAGCGAGTACAATTGTTATTTCACCTCTCGATGTCCTACTGATTGGCATGTCTCACCGCGCACCCTGGAATACTGACGTTTGAATCAAGAGCAAATTTGCAAGCTAACATGCAATGACCAATTTTTTTCGTTCTCTAGGAGATAGATTTCTGCTATCTCAAAATTTTGGTCAATGAGCCTATAGCTACTCATAGTTTTTTGGAGTTTCCGGACGCAACTACTATTACATACACAGAAAAATCCCCATGCAAGAGTATATTTTTCCTGGCTGGTGTTTAAACACCGATACTAGTTGCAAGATAGAGTCTAAGACCACCATTAGTTTTAATATCGCTTTATAGATTAGTGTTTTTACGTTCGTCGATAATTGCTATAGGATAATTACGTAGTCATAGTAAATAATTTTATCCACCGATAGAGATATCCTCACCAACCGTCACTCGCTTATCTATCAACCAGCCTGCGGGGTGCTGGTTGAGCGAGTTACCCGGTTGATAGACAGACATGCGCATTTACTCAGGTTTCAACCAAACCCCAAACTACACAAAATTCAATGCTGCTTCGTTACGCACTGGACGTTGCTCCACTTTGGAACTCCTCAGAAGAGGTTCAAGAGCCCAGTTTTGATCATTGCATATTTCTAACTGACCCCTGTACGCACCATTTTGCTAGTTTTCCGAAGCTCTCAATCTTCTGCCAGCCCCAATACGACCATCGGTGACAAAGTTCTACTTCCCCGCCGATCGCAAGCTCGCTCTTGGCTCGCAACTACTTCAGCGCTTCGTAGTTTCAAGGGTTTATAGCAATGGGAGGCCTAGTGCTGATATACCAACACTTGCCTCGATATCGATAACTCGGGATCCCGAGAGTGGGCGACCTTCCTATCACACCCCCGCCGAGCTCCTAGAGAAGGGCAATGGATTGGTGCTCAGGGACTACAACGTTTCGCACCACAACCCAAAGTCGAATTCCGATTCGGCATCGTGCCTTGTGATCCTGGTGGCACGTGTTACTGCTGCAACATTGTCCTCACCCCCCCTTAGGGTTGGAGTAGATCTGGTGCCTACGATCCACAACCGAGGCAACACATCTGCTGCAGATTTCCTGGAGAGCTTTAGGGATTCGGGCGTCTTTACTAAAAATGAGATACGGGCTATATATTCCCCGCCGCTGGAGGGAGATCGGGTCAAGATGATGTATCTACACTGGGCACTGAAGGAGGCATACTGTAAAGCTGTAGGTACGGGGTTGGTAACGAATCTTTTAGCTATAGATTTTAGACATGTTGAGCTTGGTAAGGTTGAGCAGGGAGAGAGAGATATCCAGGTGAAAGTTTTTGTCGATGGAACCCAGAGGAATGAATGGATGTTGGAGATAGGGAAGCTATCCGGAGACCACTATGTTGCGATCGCCACGGATTCTTGGAGTGGCGAAGAGGAAGCTGAGGAAACGGGAAAGTGGTCATGGATAGATTTCGGCAAGGATATCTTAAGCATTTGGAGCTGAGCGTCAGAGTCCGGCTAAACATACAGACAAAATAAAACCTTGTTTCCGCTTATATAGAGCTGCGTGTACCCTTTTCCTCTTTTCTTTAGAAATATGCCATCAAAATTATATAAGTATGTAGCTACACATAGCTAAAGATAAAATGAGATCATTACTAATGGAACTCTGGCGTAGATACAATAAATGATTATGGATACAGTCAATGAGTAGTATAAAAATCTAGGTGCTTCCCTCATGTCCATTATTTTTCACCCATTCTTCTTTGTTGAGAAGTCTATGGAGCTCACCACGTCGCTCTAAAAGTTCCTTCAATTTCCCGCTCTCCACAACCTCCCCATAACTCATCACCACAACCTTCTCAGCGCACCGCATCATCTCCTGACTATGCGTGATGATGATCACCGTCATCTTCTTATCATAAGCTCCACCTTCATCGACCAGCCGGCCGATGGTGTTATGTATAACCCTCGCACTCTCAGGGTCCAGATTACTTGTGCACTCATCCAGGATCAACACGGCCGGCCTTCTGACAAGAGCCCTTGCAATGCCAATCATCTGTGCCTGACCCCCTGATATATGGCCGCCCTTGTCTCCCAGATATGTGTCGTAACCATCTTGAAGGCCTTTGACGAATTCGTGGATTCCGGCTGCCTTCGCTGCTCTCTCGACCTCCCAGCGGGTATAGTTGCTGCCATAGGAAATATTATCATGGACACTGCTATCAAAAAGAACTGCAGACTGCGAGACAATAGCCATCTGTGAGCGAAGGGGCCGGATGCTGAGGCTTTCTATAGGGTGCGAGTCTATTGTGATGCTACCCACCGAGTATGGGTAAAGACGCTGAAGCAGGGCTGCAACGGTTGATTTCCCTGAGCCGGAAAGACTATGGATACTATGTTAGTTCAAGATTGGTAGAATGAGACGTAATTCGTT
The DNA here is from genome assembly GCA_024713855.1 of Morchella sp. 2016-41. Classification (NCBI taxonomy): domain Eukaryota; kingdom Fungi; phylum Ascomycota; class Pezizomycetes; order Pezizales; family Morchellaceae; genus Morchella; species Morchella sp. 2016-41. The sequence goes on along the minus strand of JAMGZD010000001.1, from coordinate 2,689,257 downwards.
TTTACCCTACTATGGCAATGCACTCCCCAGGACTAACTTTGAGGTTGAAGTTCCGGAGGACAATGGTGTCTGAGCGAGTGGGGTATGCAAAAGTAACGTTGGAGAACGATATGGCTCCTCCAAACTCCAGCGTCCTGATACCCTCAATTTCATGAGAACTACGGGGCAGGGTGTAGAGTCTCAGTACACGCCGTGCAGTATCTTTGCTATTACTTATCTGGGGAACTGCGGAGAAATTAGGCCCGCGAGAATCAAATTAAAATGGGGACGTTACCAAAACCAACGATCGTATTTGCACCTGCCAAAGAGAATAGTAGCAGACTGAATACTGTAAGGATATGCTGAATGTCGTATAAGCCCTTCCCAATCAACACCGCACCGTACCAAAAGATTAAAGCTAAAGGAAAATTAGTATCACCAAAGAGCTTGGAATCCCAGAGACACACACCTGTTGCAAACGATACTACAGAATCCGATAACCCGTAGCCAACACCTGTATAAATAGACCTCTTCACGCCTATCCTCAATGCCGCACGGGTAGCTTTCGCATACTTGTTCTTAAAATATCTTTCCAGAGCAAGCCCCCTTACCGTCTTTATATTCGTGATTGTTTCATCAAACACACCGCCGACAATCTCAGCCGCCTCATTGCTATTTTTCTCCCACTCATCCGAGATCCACGCAAAGGTCCTTGTCAGACCATACATGACCGGTGCAATCGACAAGCCAACCATTGTCAACTGCCAGCTCTCCGTGAAGCTCCAGCCAACGCCTAAAATCATGATCGTTGCACCGATAAACACATACCCAGCAAACCGCCCCAACAAGTCCCTCATATCCTCAGCATTCTTTTCCATGTCTTCTGTTACCGTTGCTACCAGGTTCTCGTCGAACCATACACGGGGCTGATCAAGAATGCGAGCCAATGATTTTGTGCGCAGTGTATCTATCCAGGACTGCGCAACAGACTCCAGAAAGTAGTGCATCAAGTAACTGCTGATTGCGTCTATGACCGCAATGCACAGGATTACTACAGACCATTTCGCCGACTCCGAGGGCAAGTTTCCATCCTTAAAGAATGATGAAAGCAGTCGAGCAAGGGCGTACGAGAACGCCGGGGTTGCCGAAGAGTGGAAAAAGGCCGCCGTGAAGCCGGTGACTAGCAAGAACCTGTAGCCAACGTTCAAAGAGGGCCATATCGTGGAGAATATCTGAAAAAGGGTGATCTGTTTTGCTTCAAACCTTCTGACAGGTCGTTTCCTGGGGGTTTCGGGGATTATGGAGCCAATATCGTACGTTTGGGAATGGGCCGGTACGTAATCAAAGCGTGTCATCTCGGTATTAAGCCTTCTTTCAAGCAGTCGTACTCGGCGCTTGCTTCTGGTCCCTTTGGGGCCTGAAGGTTCTGCTCTACCTAGCAGTGACAAATTCTCCAGCCTGAAAGTGGACTCCTTGGTACCATCTAAAAACTCGCCATCTTGATCTTGCTCCCTCGAGCTTTCTTCCGAGATTGGAGGCAAAGTTCCACTAATTGGATAGCCTTCATTATATATGTCAGAAGCTATACGTTCTTGGGCTCTATCATTATGGTCCAGTTTAATCTCAGGTGAGGCTGGCTGGTTTTTTATTTCCTTATTGGTATCATACGCCTTCACGAAATCTCGAAACAGGCCGTCTACGCTACAAATTTCAGACCTGTATCCATTTTGGACGACCTTTCCATTTTCAAGCACGTAGACAAAGTCTTGCGGTTTAATCTGGGAGATGTCGTGGGTGATTATGATGGTTGTCTTGCCCCGCCGCCATGTGTGTATTGCCTCCATGACTAGTGACCTGCTGACATAGTCAAGGGCACTGGTGGCTTCATCTAAAATCAGTATCGGTGTATTACGAAGTATAGCCCGTGCCAGGGCAACCTTTGAGAAGAGTTTAAAAGGTCAATCACCCCTCTTCAGAATGCATAACACCAAGCTTAAAACAGGATCATGGAATCTCACTCTTTGGCGTTGGCCCCCAGACAATGCAGCACCCCCAACACCAACTATGGTATTGGAGCCCAACGGAAAATTTCGGAGCGTTTCTTCAAGCATGGACATCCGGCAGCACTGATGAACCTCCTCCCGGGTGGTGCTCTTGTAATCTTTCCTCCCGAATGCAATGTTACGGAAGATTGTCTCATTGAACAGCACACTCTCCTGCTGCACCATGGTAACGTTACTTCGTAGCCATTCATGGTTGATATCCTGGACTGGGGTTCCATCTAGCCTTATAGTTCCAGTTAAGGGCATATATGTTTTGAGGATGAGATTTCCAAGGGTGCTTTTTCCAGAGCCACTTTTTCCAATAATAAAAGTTGTTTCATGCGATGGTATAAGGACACTGGCTCCATTCAGAGCCAAATGGCAAGGACGGGAGGGATACGCAAATGATACCTATATGGGGGTAGTCAGTACAAAGCTAGAGAATAGCTGGGGAAAGAAGGCTGTTTTGGAGTTACATTTTTGACTTCAATCTCGCCTTGACAGCTCTTTGGGACGATCCCATCCTTCATATGGAAGACCCGCCTCCCTCTCCTGAATTTCACCAACAATGCACCAAGACCTGCACCTGCAGCTCTCCCCTTCTCCAAAACTATCATCTGCGGCAAGACCATCGAGAGAGCCTGTGTAGCCATCAGGCACGACCAGAACGTAGTCATCACATCCCCCACAGATGCATCTCCCTGCCGAATAAGGCGACCACCGTACCAGAAGCCTTGCACAAACATAGTCAATATTACAAGTCTTATAAAGCCCACCACCAGGGCATTACTGTGCGCCTGTTCTCTGTACGCACGTGCGGCCTTCCCTGCGGCCAGGGCAAACACATAGCGCTCGTACTGCTGCCCGTTGAATGCCTTTACCGTCTCGATCGCCGTGAATGCCCTGTTTAAGATTCGCGTGGCTCTCGACAGGTACTCTTTCTGCGTGTCGATCTGCGTCTGGATACGGCGTGAGACTACGCTGAGGAATATGAATGCCAGCGGCACCCCCATCAGCACAACAAGGGTCAATGACCAGCACGTCGTGACGGACACGGTGAGACATACCGCAGCCGTCACAAGCGCCTGTAGCGAAAGCCCCAAAGGCTGGGACACTGCCGTCTGGAGCTCCTTCGTCTGCCTGTCATTCGATCCGCCCTCAGTTAACAACAAAAACCAGAATAGAAAAGCAAGGTGGAAGAACGGATTTCCAATATCCATACGTTTGCACTCTCGCCAAAAGTCCCGCAACCCCATTCCTCCTCGTATCATACCACTGCATATCCTTATCCACAAGCCCCTCAAACAGTCTCTCCCTCGCCCCCACTGCCTGCAACTCCCCAAAAAAGCCCCACGAGGCATAAAATGCCCCACCAAGGCACCAGCTCGCAGTCCCTAGTGCCGCAAGGTGTATGGCGGACACTCTAACCTGGTCCACCAGCTCGTTGGCGGGGATCAGGCCTGCCCCGAAGGTTGCAAAGGCGTTGAACAGCCTGCCGAGAATGATTGCCGTGGTCGGAATCACAAGCCCGTTGAGCAGGGCGAAGAAGACGGCGGCAGTCAGCGGGAGTATGTGTTTTCGATTGGTGAAGGTGAAGAGGGAGGACCAGCTGCGGTTGTGAGGGTCCTCGTCGTCGTATTCGTCGTATTCGGTGTCTTGCCGTTGGGGGCGTGTAGGAACCATAGTGTTTTTTCCTTTTTTGTTTTTATTTTATTTTTGAATTTGTATTTGTATTTGAAGGTCAATTTTGTCTGTAGCGGTATTATATATCGATTAATATCTGACTTAGTTGCTGGTCTGAAGTTTTAGGATACCTACATGTAGCTATGTAGAAATAACAAGCATAACCACTAGCTTGCAATGGATGAAGCTCAACGTAAGCCATTTAAAGGACCCAAAATTGAAAGGGCCATGGATTATACGCATAGAATTGAATCTACCTTTGCCCCGCTCACTAGACCCTTATCAGTGGAGGCCTTGATATTGTTCCTCTCTTAGTATTGTGATGTTTTTCCCTTGTCTTGGAACATAAGGTTCAGGCGATGATTGGCTGCCCCGGGGATGCGCGCGGTCGTTTAGTAGCCAGGGTTAGGGGTGGGTGGATATTTGGGTTGATGTGAAACACGCATCGCGCGAGGCCTTTGCAGCTGTCTCGGGAAAGTCCAGAGATCCCGCGAGACAAACGTTGAGCAACAACATGCATGCACAGCACACCTCGGACTGGCGAGTGATTCCTCGTGCGGGCCCGCCATGGGGGGCGGTAGGAGGCGGACCACCAGACTGCGATTCGGTTACGGCGCGGCGGCGTCTTGGGTGTTTCTAGCTAGATTGTGACTTCGGCAGCGCGGGTACACCAGCCGCCGTACCTCTATCCCCCGGGCCTTTGCAGACGTACGGCCGGCCGGGCCTTTAGGCACGCTACGAGTCTTCACGCTGGGCCCCGGCCGAGTATGCACTAGGCCCGGGCTCCATAGACGGCTCGTCCGCGAACCACCATGAACCGTGCGCTCGTCGTGAAAGACATGAGAAATACTATGTTTTGCATTCTTCGTAGGCTGTGCGGTGGCCAGCAACAGGTTAGTTGTCTCCTTGGTGAGAAGGGCCGAGTGATATATTATGATTAACTATAATTTGTTAGCGCTCTCGAAAAACCCTTCACCGCCTTGTTGTAGCGGGCATTGTTTGGCGTATACCGTCTAGCACTGTATACACTCATAAAAACCCCAATACTCGGAAAGGGGTGCTGCATAAAGCCGGTCGCTCTGTGTAGTACTGCATGTAATTATGATTTTGCCAACATCGACTAGATGGCATTGCTCTCCTGATATGGCTCGGTGGGAACGTTGAGTTACCCATCAATTCTGGAAGTTCATATACAAAAACCGGCTTAAAACTATTAGTTACGGAAATCGTTATGCTGAGTGGCAAATGGCATTTTTTTTCTCAAAATTCGAATGATATATACAAGTTGTCTAGGTTCACACTAACTACTACTTAGGGAAGGGTATTATGCATAGAGTAGTGGTGACCTCTCATCCAAATCATTCATGTCAATCATTCGTATTTTCTCTTTCTTTCGTAGTTGATGAGACGTAACTGTATCCTGTTTTCAATGGGATTAAAACGCCACCATCCCTCTCCGGACCACCAGATAGATACATCCTCACCAGCGAGAGAACCAGAAAATGCGGTTACTCGGGGCGATGGTCATTCGTAGAGTATAGAGTGGCGCCTTTCTATCAATCAAAACCCCCACCCTGTCTTGGAAACCTTCGTTTTCCGGTTCCTTTACTAGTAGGAAAATAACTCACAGAGCTACATACACATCACATCTATCACGGCCAAAGAATTTCCCGCGCCACATGATCAAATACATTCGCCCCCACCCTCTGCTGAGAACCCGATCCGTGGAGGATGTCAGTCTCCCCAGGAACCGTAGATATCGGAAAACCGATGCACCACAGCTAGTAGGGATTACCCGAATGTCTATGTATTGAAGGATAAGCCTTAGGACTTTATCACGCGGCTAACTACATGTACTTGATACATGTAGGTATTCTCAAGAATAGTTTGGCCTAGATATATACTCTAGAGTAGCTTTTGAGCATATGGGGGCCTAGGCTCCGGCAGGTATCCAGCTGCATGCAGGTGGATGCCCTCGATTAGTTAAAGTAGAGCCTTGATTGCGCAAAAGGGCCCCTGCTCTAAATTTGCGAAGGAGACTCGGCACAAACAGACTACCAAGAAATCAATTGTGGACTGGCTCTGTTTGTGCAAAGACTTGATTTGAGGGGGTGCATTACGGATCTACATGTAGCTATAGGTACATGTAGTTTGCGTTTGACATTTAGCTAGAAAACGCATTTACGGGGAGCCATCTAAAGATAGGTGAAATAGACTATCCCGGTATGTATGTACATGTAGTTTCAACTTGAGATCAGTGGTCCTTGCATATCCAGAGTAGTTGTGCCTTAAACCCTAGCTCTAGATCTACCTTTTGATGTGGCCCTAGACCCTCGACTGGAGATCAGCAAGGGTCCAGTACTGAGTAGTGTTCCGAAATAGGCCTAGCTTACCGGTAACGATTAATGCCTATAACTAAAGCCTAGATTGTCCCCGCCCTCCCCGCCTCTTCCCCACATTGCTAAAGCGGGTTGCCGCATCTGATCCTCTCATTTTTTGCCGCTTGAAAGTTCGTTGCCGCTTCATGCTCCACTCTTATCACTTAACTTGAAGCTTTTTTTTTATGTCCAGGTAGCAAAACCCTACTGGCGGCAAGCTTTTGGTAGGCACTAATAGCCAGATCTTGTTCGGCAATCTCGGGTTCGATGATTTGTAATTTTGACGCAGGTGGAGGATGTTAGGTCGATCGGTGGCCAGAATTCGCATAATGAGAATCGTTAACCTTATATTGGCCCTTCTTATGCTGCGCGCATAGGACTTGGCAGTTATTCTTTTTAAAGACCCGGCCAGAAAGATATCTTCAACTGCCCGGCAACCGGCCTGGAAAGTCGTGACAGAATTCGGCATGGGAAATTTTTTCCTGTGCGTGACAATGTAAAGCACACCCAGCGGTGCACCACCATGGGGCTATAACAGTTGCTGACTGTTGTTGGTCAACACAATATAATATGTGGCCCTGCAGGCGGCTACCGTTCATGGCGGTGTAAAGTAACCTGCCCATATGCGGCGTCACTCATGTGGAGTGATCAGAGGGGTTATGGAACAAAGCACAGAAGAGAGAGAAAAAAACGAGAATCCAACGGGACAGCTTCTTCCCCTCCATCGGTAGTTGTTTTTTCTGGTGACGTCTTGGTGTCAAGAACCGAGACCAAGTTACACGATATTACTATGTGCCCTGAGCAGGAATGAAATTTGAAGCCGCAAAAATGTATAGGTAAATGATCCTGGGACATAACTAGCTTAAACCAGAGTCAGCAACTAATGTATCCACTGCAGATCCACTAAATATAGTAGGGGTAGAAGAGTACTTGGAGGAAAAGTGGAAATATCTTCAGTACTAAGTGGATCTTTACCCATGCTGGGCAGTAGATCCCCACCCAACGGTCACCCCGCGAACCCACTAATCCAACTACCCTAGGGAGATTACTGTTGGAATTCCTAAGCCAAATACGAGGGAAAACTCGTCTGATCTTTGTGATTGGTGAAAGGTTTGCAACGGCTTATCCAGGGGGTGGTGCGGTTAGCTACACGAAGGGATAGGGCTGAGTTCTCAGGGTGAGGTTATGCTGACATGTTATTAGTAGACTGGGCCAAAAGGTCCCCACACTGGCACATTTGGTACACTGGTCCAATGGTGGTGCCTTCATCCATTTGAGACTTCCATTGTGTACCCCAACACATAGTGCACAGATCATCGGAATCCGGAAGGGGGGCGGATGTAAGAAAATTCTGTATCTATATAACTACATGCTGCTTCGTCCGGACATGATTCTCATCCCCAATCATCCCCAACACGAGGACAAGACTTAAATCTCGATGACTCCCGACGAACTGCAAGTGCTACCTGGTGGAGAGGAGCCGATACCAAGGAATGGAAGCTGGGGGGGTTCGCGGACGGGTTTCTATCCAGCAGGTTTTGTTCATCCAGCAGTTATGAGTGACCCTTACCCTTGGGGTTATGAACCAGAGCACAAGGCAGAGTATTTGTTTGCGTTGACCATTGTAATGGTGGTGCTTTCAACGTTGGTGGTTGCTGTGAGGATTGGGTCTAGGGTTATGCTGAGAACGTTGGGTGTGGATGATTGGCTGATTATTGGTGCGGCGGTGGGTGCTCCCTTAAACCATGTAAATTATAAAGCCGTTTGAGGTTTCGTCGACTAATTCGGGCGTCATGTAGTTGAATACCATAGCAGTTGGTGCTACAATAGTCATTGGCGTTGTTAGCGGTGGTGCAGGCGTACATTGGTGGGATTTAGAATACCCCGAATTCAAAAGGGGACGAGGAATTGTCAGTATTAAAATCAAACCCATACCATCATAACAATTCAATCTGATTAGAATTAAAGTTTTGAGGTTTATAGATTATGAGTTTCCATGGCGCTATCTATGCTACAACCGTCCTCTTCATTAAGCTGTCGATACTATGTTTCCTGAGGAGACTATTCGCAAACACCTCAAGATGGATGACGAAGCTGATAATGCTCTACATCATCATTAATGTCATCTTTTTTGTGACAAGCTTTTTTTGCTTATTCTTTTTGTTAGTATCTCCAATACCATGATTTGAGCTGATAGTTGTACTGACTCTATCATCCAGGAAGGCTTCGTTCGGCCTTCTTTATCCTCTGGGTGGTGTGCACCTGAGCTTGGAGATTGCAATATTGATACTCCCCATGAAAATGGTTTGGCGACTGCAACTTCCGAACACTCAGAAGATCATCTCAACCCTGATCCTAGGACTTGGTGGAGTGTAAGTCCTCTCACATCACCATTGGTCATGCTATGGCTACCACTCAGTCAGCATTAACAATCTCGGATCATACAGCGTTTGCATAATATCCGTACTACGCCTCTACTATTTCTACACGTATATCACCTCCTTCGACGCCACCTGTCAGTACTCAATCCAAATCCTCCCCTAGCCATTTTCTATATATTAACTATATACTACTAAACTAGACAATGCCACTTATATATACTTGTACAATCTCCTCGAATGCACGCTAGGCATTTTCACCTCATCAGCACCGTCAATGAAGGCAGCGTATACGCACTTCATGAAGCCTCGAACAGAAAGGGGCTCTAATGAAGGCATTCTAGACGGAGATGAGTCAAGAAATACATCCCAGGAAGGTTTGAATAAGGGGGTTGACTGCACCAGGACGACGGACTGGCAGGATTATGACGAAGAGGCTGCCTTGGGGCCGATCCAAGCAAGACTTGAGATAGTGCGTTCGAGAGACGAGATATTTTTCCCTGAATCTGGGATTCGGACTAGCGTATTATTACCGGATCTTCCACGTTGAGCAGAGGTTTTTATTTGTTAGTTTATATTTATTCAGACAGCGCGTTTTGTTTTTAAACTGGGCGGTTACTACATATATATATATATATAATAATACCATATTGTAACTACATTTTATACATGTATGTAATAGTCAGGAATATATAGCCTTCGGCTTTTACAGTGTTTGTGGGATGTAATATACCCGACAGGTTTTTTCTTCTTGTATTAAGCACATTGCCTAGCACATAGAGAGCTATCCTGAATAAAGCCCCCAGGACACTGAGTGATCACCCGTGATTCTACGCGCTGGAATTGAGTGATTTGTTATGATTCAACCAGTCCTTGGCCACATCCTCTGATCCCAGGTCCACTCTCTCATTCCTTCACTATTCCGTACTTCTATCAGACTAGCCATCCTTTCTGTAACTGGTTTCTTGTATGGTGTACCGTTAGATCTATAGAACGTAGATTAATTGCTGGTCCGCATTTGAATCTGAAACCAGACGTAACATGCAGTCAATAGGTCACAGCATCCAATGACGATGCATCAATGCAGCTCTATTTAGGAATATATGTGTAATTTCTTTAGTTGCTCACTGTTTTCTATAATTACATATGTATATAAGCACATGAAATGAATTAGTGAAAGAAACGTCGTTGAATGTAACACCACCTACGCATGCGAGTGATGTATGATGATTTGCATGCATAGACCACCTGAAACCTCTAAATAAATAAAATGCCAAATTCTAACAAAGGGGATAAAAACACCTGCATTGAAACTGTGTACAATATTAGACGCTGGCCGGCCTCAGGAAGTGTTCTCGTCACTGTAGAAGCTAGGAGTTGCTTGTAACGCAGTGATGGGACGTTGTCGTCGTCGTCAACCAACCGGCACCATATATACGTGCACACATGCACTAACAGCTAACTGCATATAGCGCCTCAATTTACGTCGTACCTACATGTACATACATGTACATACCGCCAAACTTACTACAAACGGATACTTCTAGGGTTTGTCGGTACCTTTCAGCCAATCGTATTAGAGATAATCCCTGGGCAGAGATAGCCATTATAAATACTTTTTCTATTTATCTACTCGTTTACCATGAAAATGCAAGTGACGGAGACAAGGATAATTTGTATGAGAGGCCACCGCCTCTCCATACAAATTATCCTTGCCCTGAGCAACTGCATTTCCTGGTTCTTTCCGTGGTAAACGAGTAGAATCACCCTTGGTAAAGAATGTTTTACAAATTGGGCTGGTACTCTGATTCCAATCAGTCTCATGCACAGAGGCTGTAAAGGTGGTTCCGGAGAGGCAATGACAACTCTCACTCCTAGAAAAGAGGATAGGTTGCCAGTGACGAAATTCCTCGGATACTTGGTCATGCATATCTCGACCCGTGCATTAGGTCGTGGCTCAACGACGGTCATGAATTCTGTCATATATGTGGTCTGAAACAATGAATTCATAGGAGAACTTTTTTTTTCACTTTAACTCCTTCTGACGAAGACACTTGCTGAGACGCACCCTGGAGCCTAGCGGTTATCTTGTGCATCCGTGACACCGCGTGTATGCATTATACCGCCACGATCAGATTAAAAGGCGGCATTCTCGCTTCAGGGGAAAATGCATGTAGAATATCGTGTATGTGCTACATGTATGTAGCTTGAGTACCATAGGTTAGTGGCTGAACATACAACCCAAAAGTCGCCTATTCTACCTAGTCTAGAATAATCTGAAGGACCATACTTACATACAGGCATGTAGAGTAGATTACCCTACACCCTTGCATACATGTGCTTGCATGAATACTCTACACATGTACTTACATGTACCTACATGTACCTGCTCTTGATGACTTATTTCTAGCTGGTCCAAACCTCAGAATAGGTACTTTCTAGATCTGCGACTTGGAGAATCAATATAATTACATGTAAACATCGGTATCCGCCCCCTACTTTAAGAACAAATGTACATATGAGGACTCAATATACGTCAATCCACGGTGTCGCGAATTATCTAGTTGCATGTATTTATACAGTGGAGTCCCGATTGTAGCAACCCCGATAATAGCATATCCCCGATACTAGCATATAGTTGGGCAATCCCAAACGAGTCGGTACGGGCAAAGTTGTTCTCGGTACAAGCATATCCCCGATAGTGGCACACGAAAATCCGTTTCCGACCATATGCCACTATCGAGAGTCCACTGTAATAGATGTACTGCTGTTAACAATTGAGGGTCCCCCCCCCCCAATGACGTTCGCTTAAGCTTTTAATTCTCGCCATCTCCTGGCTGATATGTTCTGTCTTGCCAATTTCAAGAATTTATATAGTTGTATGAGCATAAAGGATACATGTACGTAGTACATGTACTCTAGTACATAGAGTCGTAGTAGCTTAGGTACCGATGTTGGCGTTGTAGAGTATGAAAACAGGGTACTAGGGAGAAACATGCATGCATGTGCATGCCAGATTACATACTCGCAATGTCCTAACGTTTTTGGACGCGACTAATATTGCATACCATACAAGAGTACGCCAAGCTTCGGATTTTTGGTGTATGCAATAGTGGCCCAGTTTAAAAACGTCAGGACATTGCGAGTACATGTACCTATGGTAGCGCAAATTGCCGAGCTGATGTGAGCTGGGGTTGAAGCTGAAAATACTCACCAGATACGATTAGTACCAACCGGGTTTTGACCCGAATTCGGTGTCGATGCGCAGGTTGTGAATGAGAAAGCCTGTCAAAATTGAAGATTGGATTGAATAGGGGATATTCCCCTTCACCGTTGCTAGTCCGCCTTGCGATCCGCCAGGTCATTGTTTTATTATTTGCAGTACGGACTTTAATCTGGACGTTAGTTCTTCGATATTTTCATTCTTTCTTTTTCAATGGTTTCATGGCTATAATCGCAGATATTATGCATTAGCCAACCGGTCTAGATTGTGGCAACATGCATTGAAACTATACCTACGTAGGATGCAGTAGAGTTGTTGCAGGTAGAGTTGCATCATTCCGCTAATATTGTAGCTTCAATTACTTGAAATTTCAAAAATGCGTGTAAAAGAATACCATAGTACCAGACAACATCTCAGAAGTGCAGTTTTAGTTGATGCCTATGACGCGGAACTGCGCACCAGACTTGTATGCATTGTTGCCTAGCAACGTTCCGACTCATACTCCATGTATCTACGTAAAGTACAAACTACATGTATGTACATGTATTCTTCGGTTCATTCCTATCCTAAGCATACGGGATCGAACGTAAAACAAGCTATACTTCAGCGCTCTCTCAAACCGTGAGAAGCGCGCAGTAGATAATCTGCTCTGTGATGGCGGTTTCATTGCTGGCACATTACATGTACTGCCATTTTCAAAAGCAAAGACATGAAACCACGAAAAAAATGTGAACTAAACCAGATTACCATCGGCCCTCAATTTCATGACGTTTTGAAATATACATGTATACACATACATGTATATATACATGTACAGTGTCACGTGCATGCATACATACATACATGTATGCACAAGTGCGAATATGCACAGTGCGCAGCCGCCAGCTTGAGAACAGCATAAATAATAGGCTATGGGGTGATTCTTCATTCTCTTCTTCGCTCCCAAATCTAATTTGACAGAACGCAAAAAACATAAAAGTCACTTTCATTCTTAACCATTGCCTCGCCACTCATTTCCTCTCCGAACACAAGACAAACCGTTCAGCAGAAGCTAGAGAGATCCGATTCTGAATTGAGTAGCTTTAGAGAAGCTTGACTCAGTCACACAGAGTTTGAATCCTGGTGATTTACAGGTACATACCAACTCTTACACTTTCTTGTTACCCAAGTTTACTGACTCTTGATTCAGCTCTTGATACGTTTAGCAGGTCTAACTTTCGAGTGTCTTTGCCCTGATATTTCCCATGGTTCTTCTACTCGACTTGCCCAATGAACTCCTCCTCTCCATATCAACATATCTTGAAGAGTCGGACATAGGCTCTCTCTTAAGAACGAACCGCCGGCTCCGGGAACTCTTAACATCAGAGCTGAATCAGCATGCAACTCAAATTTGTCGCAACGTTTACCGTCGAGGAAAACACAAAATCCGCTGCACCCTTCACTGGGCTGCCTGGAGGGGTCATGAAGCACTGTTCAAGCTTCTCCTCAACAAAGATGTCAGCATCGAATGTCCGGACGACGCCCATCACTGCCACAGCCAAGAAACGGTTCTCCACTTTGCCGCTATCCAGGGCAGTGAAGCCATCGTAAAACTCCTGTTGGATAAGGGAGCCAACATCAACCAGACAGAGGAAACTGGAACAACGGCACTACACTTCGCTGCTATGGCAGGGAATGAGAAAGTTGTCCGCTTACTCCTGGAAAAAGGAGCGGAGGTAGCAGCGGTAGATAGGGCGGGGTTGTCGATCATGAGCAAGGCCTTGAAATGCTACTATCATCACCGGACAAAGAGGAATTTGAATGTTTTCAAACTTCTACTCGAGAATAAAGCGGATATCAACGCGAAAGATAAGGAGGGTGCGACTGCATTGCACCTTGCGGTCAAGCATATGGATTTGGAGATTCTGGAGATCTTACTAGCTTCGGGCGCGAGCCCCTTCATTAAATCGAAAGATGGAGAGACAGCACTCGACTGGGCATTGATCCAGACATTCGATGAGATACCCGAGAAGCGCGAGAAAGCATACCAGGTGGTTAAGATTCTACAAGAGAAGGGGTATATTCCAACATTGAGAGGAAAGTTCTACGATGTGCGGAGGGCCAAGGGGAAGCACGAATATTGGAAACTGGCATGCGGAAACGGCATCAAGAACCGAGCCAAATCAATAATCAAAACTTTGACTTTTCAAGCCTGTCCAACTGAACCAGTAGTGAGATTTCATAGGCAGGAGAATATCAAAGCGGGTCGTGCTTCGAGAGGCCCTATTCCCAACTTCAATTACGGCCTATAATCCTGATTTCTTCCCCTTCTTCATTTCCCCATTCACTATTCTCGTTTAATCCTTTTTTATCATCTTTTTACGATCTCAATTTATACCGCAGCAGAGTCGAGCACGTATTTATCACTCTTTCAGTTAATCTTTATTTGATTAGTTTACCTTCGTTTCTTCAGTTTATATTTGGTTTGTTTCTACTACTGGCTGGTTAGATTTATTATTTATTAAGTCATGTCCTCCTTTTTATCTGGATCTAGCGTGTTATTTCCTTCTTTCCTTCTCCTTTGTCGTTACTGTTTTGTTATATCATGACATGATTTACGAGTTACGAAGCTTGCATAGATTACGATCTATCATTTACGAGTCGAGGTCCGTAGGACACGACCGTCGATGTCGGGTTTGTCTTCCTAGTCTCACTATGTTGGCTTGGATATACATCCGTAAAAATAACGCATACCCCGTCTCTATTCTATCCTGACCACGATTGGAGCCTGGCCCTGCTAGTCGAGTCGAAACAATCTTTCGAAGTTAATCCCTTATTGTTTATTTATTTTTTATTTCATATACCCGCTCGCTACTATTTCATGGTTATAAGAGCGTGTGAAATCAACGGTTCATCGGTTTTACGAATTTGAAGAATGAAATGGATTGGACGGACAGGAATTCGCTCATATGATTTTTCTTCTTCTTATTCTTCTTCTTCTCCTTCTTCATTTCGCTATTTATCCTCATGGTTGTACCACAATCATGAGCAACACATACACACCTCTTATTTGTTTATCTCTTCCCCTTTTCCCTTTACTTGATAGTTCGATCATTTCCCTGATTATCATACATGTAAGCAACGTTGCCCCCGAATCTAGCTATATACGCACTAGCTTTCTTGACTATTTCTATGGTTATTTTATTTTGAAGTTTTGCACTGTTATATCTGTTTTGATTCTGTAAAAACCCGTAACTCAGAGATAAATCAAACACCTTTTCTTTTTACTCATAGATTGTGAATGCATATGCTTAACCTTTCTCTCAGTAGTGCCGTTTAAACCTTTATCCGGATCCAGTTCAACCTTTAATGAGACAACTGTACTCATAGAACCCAAAAAACCCTTTCGAAATCCCCAACTAACTACATATATTGTAAACTCCACACGCTTATAACTCGCAAAAATAAATAGAAGTAAAGGAATAATAATGAAATCAATCTATACACAAAGAAAAACGAATTGGTCTTGTGTATGAGGCCTCTATGCTGATGTAGAAAAATACCTCTAAGATATAAAATGGTTTCCAAAGACGCATACATGATCTAAACCTAAGACGATATAAAGCGTTATCTAACTTTTGAAAAAAGAAAGAAAAAAGAAGGGATACAAAGGGGAAAAGTAAGTAATATCTCGGTCTATTTTATTTTTGAATCTTTTTTTATTTGCTGGGTATAAAGAAGTTAAGATTTCTGCCCGAAACCTTGTGGGACCTTTGGGCGCCCAAAGTTTTGATCGAGATCCTGATTCACAGTTAGTTTCAGATCCCCAATATATTCAGATGAACTTACCATGATGATCTTCAAAGCATTCCGGCTCCTGAGGTAAGGCATAGGTGCACTCTGTTCTGCCATCCCGATAGCTGGTATGATTCCACCTGAGAGGCTTTCTGCGTCCTGCTTCTCTTTCCCAGCCGTTGGGAAAATGTTTTGCAAAAGCTCATACGCAGCCAGGGTCGCACCAAACTGGGGCGAACTTCGCAAGATCCTTGCAGGACCCCCCTTAAAGAAGGCTTTAAACCCTTCTTCTTTCCAGACCGTTGTAGCGCAGTGGATCAAACCACGGTAATGGGTCTGTCCCTGCCTGGCCTCAACCTGCAAACGAGTTTTGATGACATCGCAGGGTGTGGTGAAGTATGCGGCGGGCATACCGGCGATTGCGCCAGCAGCCAATAATTGAAGAATTCCAAGTTTCTTAGTAGGTGATTCGCCAAAAAAGTCGGTTTTTAAATGATTGTATGTTGGGAAGTAAATCGCTGAGAACGGGACATCACGGAGGAGACATGCGGATGCTCCCTTGTAAAGACCGATCAACCCAAGGTTTTTGACAATCCATAGGGCGGAACGACGAGGAACTCCTTCAACATTTTTGGCGACTTCTCCTTGAACTTGAAGACGGATTTTTACGATTTCAAGGGGGCTTGAAATAGGTTAGCCAAAGACCCAGGTGCTACACAATGTTGAAGCGAAAGTGAAGAAATGTCAAAACAGGAAGGTCATATCTCACTTTGTAAAAACGACCTGGCAAGCGCCTGCACTCCCTCCCGCGAGGAGCTCCCACGGAAGGGTAATCTCGCCGTTCTTATCCTTCGCTTTCGCCCTGACCAAATCATTGACAGTGAGTTTGATAGCTTTCTCTGGCGCAACACCCTACATTCAAAATAATCCATTAGTACCTGCAATTATCTAATTAACACATAAATATACATAACCTACAATCAATTGTGGCCCCAGGCCACTATACAATCCCAAAAATCCCTCGTTACGAATAACCTTCTTGGCGCAATCCAAAGAGTTCTTGTACATGAGTTCACCCACAACCTTGCTTCTTTGGTTCTGCATCCGTGTCTTGACAAGATCAATGGGGTAAACAATAGTTGCACCGAATGCTCCAGCGAGCGATCCAAGGGCAAAATTCTGAGCTGCATCTAGGGCTTGCCCAAAAAAGCCTCGACGGTGGGTAATTGAATCAACTGTAGGAACACGTCCTTCAAGGGAAGGCAGTAACCCAGAAGTATCGAGCTTTGGCCCCCGCCATGATGGGTCAAGAACACGTGTAAAGTCTTTAAGCCCCAAACGGCCAGATGTTGTGTCAAGCCCAGCGAAATGGAACAGGATATCCGCCTCCATGGGTGTGAAAAGAGTGAATCTAGTGACCTTTGCTGCTTCATTTAGGAAATCGGTGCGCGTGATCTTCCCGTCAGCAGATTTGCCGGTAGCATTACGCACAATTAAGTCGACCATATCCATTCCTCGAACAATATTCTGGAATGCACGGACATTGGCATAGCTGATTTTGGACCCGACAGAGATGTTGCAAAGTGTGTGTAGGTTCTCAAGAAGGTGGTCACTGAGCTTGTGAGCAGAGGTTTCGAGGATTATACGCTGGAACTCCTCTGGTTCAATAAAACCAGTACCCTTTTTGTCGAAATAGTGGAAAGCCTGTCTAACTCGTTCCCCCTGGAGCCCACGGAGCATCTGTGAGAATTGGGGGTACGTCAGGTCATGACGCTTGTTCTTCCCCCCGAGGTAAAGAGACGCCCACATGCTATTCCAGTCAAATGGAATACCGGAAGGGTCCCTGTTGGCTGTATAAAGCTTAATAAAGTCATCGTACTTTACATTGCCTTTACCTTCGACATCGAATAGTCTAAACGCGATTTCATATTCGACATCCGGTTTCGCAAGAAGGTTCTCGAAATTTGCCCAATCGTGGAGGTTGACAATTCCTTCTTTGCGGCGATCGGCCACCTCAAACAAAATCGAGTACTGCTCCCTCTTGATTTTATGATAATCTTGGCCCGGAGGCGCAATGGCCGAAACAAAGTCCTCTTTGGTCATGTAGCGCTCTCCCGAAGAAGTGGCATGGGACGCATACTTGTCAAAGGTTTTCTTTGCTTCATCAGTAAGTAGAGCAGGCTGCTCGCTACCTACGAGGGATTCCTTGATCGCTTCCTGGACTGTAGCCATTTATCTCAAGATAACTGGGAATCGTAGGTTTTAAGGCTGAACGAATTGGTGTTGTGGAACTGTTCACAGAGCTGCAAGGGACGGTTGCTTCCGATGGCTCTTATAAAAGAGAAAAAGTAAAAAGATTGTGGGTGGAAAAAAAAAAAGTGTATTGAAGTCACAGCAACAGAGGGAACGTCGACAACACTGGCAATCCCGAAATGCAGGTGCTGTAAATATCACGAGAAGCCTAAGAAAGGGAGTGATTGAGGAATGAAAGGAGGAAGAGGAGGTGTAGGCACGGTAAGAGTCTAGAGAGCGGGGAGGGAAAGGCGGAGGGGTTGAATTCCGGGGGTGGTTAAACAGAATCTGGGGGCTTCGTTTATTAGTGGATGCAGAGCTTCTAAAATCCCACGCTAAAAGTGGAACGGAGACGGGAAGTCTTGCGTATGTTTCTGATGCAAAAGAAAAATAATCTATGGCGTGGGATGGTGCTCGAGAGGGGGACAGTTCGCAAGCTGAGATTGGATCTTTGTTGGATAAGTTCACTAATCTCGCTCAATCTGAAGACACCAGAAAACAGATTGTTTTGAAAACGTCCTCTGCTGTTTGGAATATCTAATATCAATTTGTCCTTTTGTTCTCAATAACGAGGTTAATGCCCACCGGGGCGTCGTTATTGGTGGGATATGTGTGTGTGTTTTTTCGGTTTTTTTTTCTCACTCCCCCTCCAAGAGCCGCTTGAACCCTGCTCGTCGAAGATCGGGAATCATCCGAGTTGTCACTGCAGACGAGAACTCCTACTCCGCTCCACCCACATGACTTCTTCATCTTCACCAGTAATTGACTTAGGGTCCATAGATCTGTGCCGGTAATTCGCTATTTAGCCGTCACTTGAAAGGACTTGACTATTAACGGCTAGTTCCTTCAATCGCCAATTCAATCTGATAAGATTGATAAGATCATAAAGTCTCGTTGTTTCGTGCAATCGTGAAACCAAGACATGACAGGCCCTTTCCGAAGTAGGTATAACGGGTCGGGTTAGGCCACTAGTTGTATTAAGCCTGTGGGAGGGAGGTGCAGCTAGCTTAATCTTCATAGCAACGGATCATAGCAACCAACAGAGCTACATGTACATGTAGTAGTTGCTAATCTAGCTGGGACGGAATTTCATATTTTATGGGATAATTAACGTCATGCATAGAGCTGTATGCTCTTGTATCAGAGATCGAGCTGCCTGAGTATAAGCATGGGAACAATGCTTGTTCTGTGCAAGAGAATGTAATACCAGTTGGTAACCCCTCGATGCTCTCATGATCGAAGTGGCAGCGCAAAATACTTGCTAGTACTAACTTTTGTCAAAAAAAAAACACTGATTCCGTGGATCCGATACACATACCATCGTAAAACTAGCCAATACCGAGACGTCCACTAGTCTTGATGGAAGCTATAATAGGGTTGGAGCCGTACCGGTTTGTGGGGAAAGAGCGGAGACGAAATCTAAACGAAAAGGTTGAATTAGCCTTGGGAACTTATGGAGTAGTGGGAATCTTAGTATTATTTGCCTGGCTTTTGTGGGTTGATCACTCCTATCGGACGTAAGTAATTAAAAAGGTTAAAGGCTTACAGTGGATGGATTCCTTGCGCGAGATGCACAGGCTAGGGGAAATGATTTAGAAGTGCACCTCCATACACTTATATTCAAATATCAGCGGGTGAATCTAGAGTACATGTATCCATCAGCCGAGGGTTCGGGATTAACCCGGGTGACCCGAGTCTCATAGACTATCACTCGCGTTTAAAACAAATTAATTTGATCTGATAAGATCTTTGTGTAGATAGCAAATCCAGTGGCCATTTTCGCAACTATCCATAATTACAATGATCATTGTAGTTAAATGAGTGTGGATATATTTACAATGTACTCTAATAGAATATAAATCAAGAATTTTTTAAAGCACAAGTAGAACTCTGAAGCTTACCTCTAGCACGAATAATTTTAGTTGCGTGCTGGTTCGCGCACGTGCCACATGTACGCCCTTATGTAATGGCCATCATGGGTTCAGCGACACCGTGTTCTCTCGTGCTGAAGTTGAAACGCGAATTCTGCATCCAAAAGCTTCTTTCTTTCTTTTTTTACCCCCGCTGAGCAACGGGATAAAGTCCCAAGAATCAATTATAATTCTGGTCTCCTAACTCCTTATTATCTTCTCCCTCCCAAGGGCTTTCAACTAGAACACCAGAGCCCCTTGCTGGACTCGCTCAAGTTAATTCAAGATGCGGCTCGCCGTGTATGGAGCTGTAAGTGCCTTATTTCCCTCTACTTTACGCCACAGCAGCTAAACCATAATCTATCAAAACAACTAGACCAGCGTCATCTTGGGCGCCGGCGTCATCATCTCAGCTTTCAATCAACGCGCAAACTTCTATTCAGCCTGTGTTCACCTTGCTCAGTCCAATGCTTGTCTTATGGTCCACTTTCCTTCTTATTCATTCCATCAGACATGTCTCTACTGGTGACTGACTTCGCCGGTCAATTAGGTCCTTACGAATTTGTTACTTCTTCTCTCGATACTCTTCGGCCATGCTCTACAGCTTATTTTCTATGGACCTCTACGCACCCCCGAGATTGAGAACCTATATGAAAAGGCTTGGTACGCTGTGACGGAGACATGTTTGGCCATGACTATATTTCGCGACGAGTTTGATGTCCGGTTCATCGTCATGTTTGGTGTATTATTATTTATCAAGTGCTTCTGCTGGATCGGAGGAAGTAGAGTGGAATTTATGGAAACCTCACCTCCAGACAATCCGACACTCTTCCATATCCGGCTGGCCTCTTCCTTGATTCTACTTCTTTCAGCCTGTTCAGCAATGCTTTGGCACTCTGTCTCCTCAGTTCTTGAGCGTGGAAGACCAAATATGATGGTCATGTTTGCTTTCGAATTCGCAATTCTTCTAATAACATCGCTCGGAATTACTGGTAGATACGTTCTAAGCTTGGTCGAAAAATATATCTTAAAACGGGAGGCGATGCGAAGACGTGCGGCAAGAATTCTGGAGAGGGAAGGTGCTCGCCAGAGACATGCAGACCGGATCGAAGAGGTAACAAGAAGACGTAGAGCTGGTGATCTTGTAGAAGATGTTCCTGAACTGGAAGAAGAAGACGAAGATGAGGAGGAGTTAGATGTCGGGGGCTGGGAGGAGAAAGGAACATGGGTTTTTTACTTGGAGTTGGTTACAGGTAATTCACACAGGGAAACACTTTTGAGATCTCCACGAACATAACTGACTGAAATATAAATAGACCTTCTTAAGCTCCTTACTTATCTCTCCTTCTTCTCGATTGTCCTAAGATATTATGGACTTCCGCTCCATATCATCCGCGATGTCTACCTCACCCTCCGTTCATTTATCACCCGGATTCGAGACTTCATCCGCTATCGCCGGGCAACCGCTCACATGAACTCCCGGTACCCAGATGCAACCCCCGAAGAGGTTGAGCGTGAAGGGGTCTGTATCATATGTAGGGAAGAGATGAGAGCGTGGACTGAAGGTGGTGCTGCGGGTGAAGGTGGTAGAGCAGCCGGCACTCAAGACCAGAGATCAAGACCAAAAAAGCTTCCATGTGGGCATGTACTTCACTTTGCCTGCTTAAGAAGCTGGCTTGAAAGACAGCAAAGATGCCCCACATGTCGTAGGCCTGTACTTGACGAGCCTCTCAATGGCCCAGGTGCGCAAAACGCTGCTGCACGAGCACAAGCAAATGCCGCCGGTGGAGCAGGCCTGGCGTTTGGTGCGCAACTTGGTCCTCTAGGATTTGACATTGGTGTTGGGGGGCCTGGTTTTGTCCAAAATTTGATGGATAGAATGAACCAACAACAACGACCTCAACCGCAGCAGAACCAGCAGAACCAGCAGAATCAACAACAGCAAAATCAGCAGCACAATCAACAAGCGCAGTTGCAAGCACAGTTGCAAGCACAGATTCAGGCACATGCGCAGAATCAAGGTTTAGCAGACGTTGGTGCCGGCGGTGCTGGGTATACGGAGCTTGCTCAGCAGATACTTAGGACTAGGCAGCTTCTTGACCGCGAAGTAGCCATGTTGGAGATGACGCAACAACAATTAAGGCAATTACGAGAATTACAGGCGCAAGCTGCAGGTATTCCGGGGGCTGGTGGTCTACAAGGCCAACATATCCCAGGTACCCCACTTGCTCCTGGGGCCACTCCCTCCACAGCTACCAACCCATACCTAAACACTGGGAATAATCTTGAAACCAACTTACCCCCAAGAATTAGAACGCCGGGCATGTCAGTTTATCATGGGGGACCGGTATTGAACGGATCCAGTGCTACAGCGGTACTACCTCAAGGAATGGTGCTGCCGCCGGGGTGGAACGTGGTTCCCTTGACTGCTCCTGGGTCTACTGCCACTGCTTTACCGATTACAACTCCAGGCGGAACAATGTCGTTAAGAGGAGCGGAATCCTTAAGGAGTCGAAGGGGGCAACAAATGTACCGGGAGCGTATGATGGATCACCACGCTAGATTGACCCCAGCAGAAGAACAGACATCTCGTTCTTCCAGACCAGCCCTTACTAGAGCAACGACCGCCCCAAGTGGACTTAGTCGCCCGCAACAGAACTGGGCAGCTCAAAGAACTAGCGGACCAGTCACGGGTGGAATTCTGAGTGAACGATTGTCTCAAGAGCAGATGGAAAGGTTAAGTCCAACAGTTCAAAGAAGTGTCGCGACTATCAGTAGACTTTTACAGCTGCAATTAGAATCAGGAAATGGCATAACAGTGTATGAAACTCTTGCTGGTTTCCCAAGTGAAACCCGGGAGGAAATTCTACAGGGCTGGCCTAATAGAGATATGGCCCAAGAGCTCGCAGAGGGTGCTAGAAATGCCACTCGTTCTGAACCTGGTGCAGATATGGTGCGTTCTGTGGCGAATATTGCTAGATGGCTTGAGATATTGCCTAGGGAAGAAATGATTCAGGTTGTGCTGGGATTTCCCGAAGGCGACTTTAGGGGATTTATAATGATGCATCATCCAGGACTCAGGGTAGAAGTAACAAGACTGTCTGCACTACTGAGAGATCTCAACGAAGAAATTACTGAGACTCCCACTACAACCTCGCCATCTGGCGTTTCTGGCATGATTGAGAGCATCTCCGACTGGACTCAGATATCACCTTTGGACGAAACAAGTTCTCGGGAAGATATTGAGAGGGTAGAACGGGAGACTCGCGAGACAGTCAATAGACGTATACAGGTCCTCAATGATATAACCAGGGTTATGAGAAATGCAGCGGGGCAGCTCGAACAAGTTAGTGGGAGACGGCTTCCATCTGTTTCTTCAGCTCCTGTCAATTCAGTCGACTTGTCAAGGCTTCCTACTCAGTTCAATACCGAGAACCAACTTTCACTATTTGGGGAAAGAAGCATCTTCAATCCCAGCGCGCAAGAGCAGGCGTTGAATGCGCTGGAGCAGGAGGTTGTACAGGAGGAGAGGGAATGGAGGTCGAAACAAGGAGTTGCAGCCGTAGAGAGTCTTTTGGGGGTTACTGAAGGACCTACCGATGAAAAGGGTAAAGGTAAAGCAAAGCAAGAAGTGCAATCAAATGATGCACAGGAGGGCGAAGCCTCAGTAACCGCAGAAGCACAAGGAAAGGCGCCGGTTAAGGTCACGGTAGAGGATGCTGATGATGAGTGATGCCTTCAATTGTATTTTTAGCTGCTTTTTTGTTTGTCTGCTCTTCGTTCCTCTGTATGGAATGAAGTGATATTAGGTTTTATCTGTGTGGAAGATCTGTAACGTTAGTATTTTTACCATTTGGAGTTGTATTTTCTCCACTGAATTTCCAACTGTAATGCACCTTTTCCCACTACATCATGTATGTACGTAGTGATCATCGATGCTTCTTTCAAAAAGACTTCCGCGAGAGGATACACGAGACGAGACATGTAGTCAATGGTGGTTATACAATCACTCAGGTGCGTTGGTAGACCCAGTGTAGACCCGCGGCCCGAGAGAGAGGGAAAGGGACAGCCAATGCCTACACTGATTAACAAAATATAGGGTTCGCGGAACACCTATCTGAGCAACTCGCCGGATGAAGAAATGGTTTGAAAATTACTAACAATACGGATATCTAGCCAACCTAATATGATTATATACCCACCTTATTAAAGGCAGGTGATGGGGTATCTGTTCTTTAATTTACCACCCCACATTCATCACACGAGGTATTGACAACAGATACTATTAGGCCTCGCTCAGATATCGAAGATCTATGATAGGCACATGTACCTGGAACTATAGCGGGGTGGAGAGAGTTCGTAAATGCGGGTATTTTGGGAGTTTGTCATGGGCCGGCTTATTGTGATATTTCTAAGGGTGCGATCTATTCCTGTCCCTAGCGCACTAGCTCTCAGCTCCAACTGCTGTAAGCGTTTTCTTTTTCAACCCCACAATATACCGATGGTATTCCCGGCTTCGACTCCCCCGCTTGGTCAGGCCGCTTTGAAGAGTGGTGGGCAGGGTAAAGGCCATATGCCCTAGCCGTCCGCATTGACTGCATTTCTGTGCCGCCGGTAGGTCTCCCTCCTTGTCCTCAGCAAAGGAGGCAATTCCCCGGGGTTTCTTTCTCTGTGTAAATCTACTTTACCGGTAGAATGAATGACCTAGAGATGATAGAGATTATGACCAGAGTAAAATTTAGCTGGACTAACATGATGATTTTGACGTGGCAATACACCGGATATTCGATATGGATACGGAAAAAAGAATGGTCATGAAGCCTTAGGCTAGTGGAAATGACAGCCGATGTGAGGAATGGATCATGATGATGGCTGCTAGCAACGCGGGGGTTAGACAGTCCGAGAAGCTCCTCTAGACAAAACGGTAACCATCAACCCCGGCGTTTAAACGCCGACAATAATTGTAATATTTAGGTATGTTGAAAGCCATATGACATGTCAGAGGTAGAGTAGGTACAAGTCCTCCTCCCCTTGTCTCATGTCCATAACGCAAAGCTTACCTCACAGCACTTAGGGTTCGGCTCCGAGTTATGTCAGAGCTTTCTGCAACCTGGGTGTTTCTGAGCCCCTGATGCGCTTGAGATTTGGTTAATTTTAAGTACTCGGCCAAACAGAGCACTGTGCCAAAATGGACTTCACATAGCCCGGAATATCTGGAACACCAAGAACTTGAGCACGCGGGCACTAGTACTAGTGTACCGCCGTTTGGCCCAACGTTTAAAAGGAAAAAGAAAGGAAAAAACTAACCTTACAAAGTAAAGCTCGTATAAAGGATGGTTGCAGGGGATCTTCAAATCTGATGTATGGATGCAACTTCTGAGACCACGGACCCCACAAACAAGAGTGAGCATTTTGATCTGTTCACTACATGTATTGTACCTACGCTGCTCCAAACCGGATACTCCCGAAACCGTTAACCAGGCACAAAACTACATGTAGTTATCAATCTCTTTCTGCCTCATGCCGTAAGATGCATACACAGATAAAGTAAGCGAACTAGGCTCTACGTGACCCATTGGTCGGTGGACATATGGCAGCAATAAATGATCTAAACGAGCCAATATCTGATCTTGGTATCTGGCCCGCAATGTGCATTCAACATTCCGCACGTTTTGGCCTAATCTATCTTATTTGTTAGGCAACGGTGATTCGCGATTATCGCGGCTGCGGCTGCCCACATTGGCAACGCATAACGCTTCACTATAGTTTTAGCTGCACCTGCTGCTGAGGAGGACCTTTCCCGTGAATCTAGGTTCTGCTGTTATCCCGTGGATGGAATGTCGTGCACATGTTGATCGGATCGTGATTCATTAGCGGCCCTCGATTGTGATTGACTGGCTTAACGAAAGATGGGACGATACTGTATTGACATATGGGGGATATATCTGGGATTATATAGCTGCACAGCCCATATGGCACCTACTCAGGTGCATGTATCTATATTCAATACTCCAAGTAATAATCAACCACAGCTAATATCTCGTCATAGCACTCCTTTTGAAAGCCATGATAATTTATGAAGGCGTCTACAAATATTTACGTTCTGATGAGATACGCCCAGAGCTGGCCACCACACAGTAACCCGATTGCGGGGTATAATTCTCCCGGTACATTCCATCCCATTCCATGGTTGTTGAAGACAGAAATCTTCCAGTGAATCCTTTCGTCGTACAAATATCCCTCGTGTCAGGTGGCCCTACCATTCAATCCCGCTCTCTCAAACCCTCTTGGCAAACAAAAAAAGGTGATCGGCCAGCTTAACATCATCATAGGTGTTATTGTTGAAAGACGCGTATCCCGTGTATTCACACAGATCTTGGTTTATTTGAAATCATCGTGGGAATCGAAGAGGTAACGGTGCTGTATGGTTGGCTACTTGATGTTTCGTTTTTTTTTTAAAGTGAGGAGTGGAGGGAAAGAAGTACTAGGTGATAGGGAAAAACAGGATATAACTCATTCCTTACCTATTACTAGTCAGCCAATAGCAGACTGGTCTGAGTTCTACCACTACTAATACTACTAATACTAAATAACCTAGCCCTAGGATCCTTTTTTTAGTTTGTGCTGATCGCACGGAGCATCCTATGGCCAGTGCCAATATGACCTCACGGATGATAAAACCACCTTTTTTCTAACAGAAATCGCACGTCAGAATATCAAACCAAGTTTCTAGAAGAAAAAAACCTAGATTATCATATTCCCTCGGGGCTAGCCGGCCGATGACCAAGATAAGGGTAACTCGGGATAAGGCAAAGCTGGCAGTGAAAGGCAAGGGCTCAACATCATCAGGCGATAGCAACTGAAGTGAACCTTGCAACTATGTAGACCCAGTAACCAGGCTCCTGGGTGTTCCAGAGTCACATGAAGAAGTTGTGGATCAGAGGTAGGTATATGCATGTATGTACACTCATACATACTGTGCGAGGTAACCCTGAATATCGGTGCATGTTGCTGATCAGAAGGGGGGGAAAAAACTCATTTTCTCATGTTAGCTGTGTGGAGATTGCAGCCGTGTGTGCACCAGCCACCTCCTCTATGCAATTAGCTCGATGACGGCAGCTAGCGGGCGCTCGGTGATCAGACTTTGGTGGAGAAACTGGATTGTTTCGGTTCTTTTTTTTTTTTTTTTTAGTTGGGGTTGAGATAGATTGTGCCTCTGCTAGTTAGTAGCTAATGTAGAGCTTGGGGGGCTATGGAGCATTTGGTATATCTATGTCCCTTTTCTGAGAGCTTTTGTATAAAGACCTCTTGTGGGCCTACCAAAAGTTCAGTCTTGATATCTACTAATTCTATGTCTAAAAACCAAATAATCTACCACCTGCCTCCACCCCATAAGCAAGCCCCCCAAAATGTTTACACCTCTCCCCACAATCCCAGAGACAGGGACAGAGACTTCCCCACGAGTCGGCATCCCCTCCTACCTCCTCCAAGACATTTTTACCCATCTCGACCTCTACGACATCATATCCTGCCAGCAGGTCTGCCGCCTCTGGAACGATATCTTACAGACTCGCCGGTCCCTTCGCACCAAGCGCTTCCTCGCGCCCACCCATCTCCTGCCCTCTCTGCCAGCGGAGAAATACACGCTACACCCTGTTTTTGGGCTAATTCATTTCTCGCGCTCACTGTGCGTCGCAGACACGACCTTAGGGCGCCGAGGTGATGGGCCAGCAGCGCTGTTGAAGGACTCGCCGGTGTGCACGCAGTATGCGACAGACCCACCGACGGCCTGGGCGGCGTTCGAGGTGCTAAAGTTCCACCCATACTGCGTAGTCGAGAATGCGGCGGGCGTGACGGTATGGGATGTGATGGTAGCACTGACAGAATAGTAAGTGAGAGATGTGATATATGGGTATGGTGTGTGGTGTGCGGCGAGAAGACAGTTAGCTAATCTGAATCGGCGCGAATAGTAAGACAAGGGAAGCCAAGATTAGCTTTGGAACATTCTTTGGGACATCGATCTGCTCCAAGAGGAACTATGATCGTTCAAGGAGGATGCGGCATGCGGACTTTTTGGGGACGGAGAGGTATGCTGGCTTCGATCATTGGTGTTTGTTGGTTGGGGGCTAATGAGACTGTGTTCTGCATGCAGTGTGTTTATTGATTTCGGCGGGAGAGACGAGAGGGATCCCAGGGTGTTTATTGGTACATCATTTGAGGCGAGGGGCGGCTCGAAGAAGGGGAAGCTTTTTAAGTTTTGGAGCGCTATTGCGTTCTGCGATGAGGTGAAAACATAACCCAGCTTGCTTATTGGTTTCTCTCACTTTGTAGATATAGCTTATGCGTTGACGAATTTTGTTACTTTCTCTCTCTCTCTCTCCCCCTTTAGCAAGCGTGTTCTTCTCTCATTTGTCCGGCGTGCGCAGAAAGAAAGGGGCTCTTCGTTCTTACCTTCAGAGCATCAATCATTTCATTTCATTTCACTCCCCTCTTGTACGTAAAGACTCGATTCACTTCTGCAAGCCGAACCATTGATTTCCCACTGGTAGACGTCCCGATCCCCACTACCCGTCCTCAGAACTAGCCAAGCAAGTGCCCTCTGCGAGCTGCATTATTATTTGTTCCTGATTCGATCACATGCATGACCCATGGACCAGATCGTAAGTCTTAACCATCTCCACCTTCTCGATGGCTCCTGTCCCAACCGGCCGTGTCGGCAACAGAGAGGGAAAAAAGAGAAGGGGTCAG
The DNA here is from genome assembly GCA_024713855.1 of Morchella sp. 2016-41. Classification (NCBI taxonomy): domain Eukaryota; kingdom Fungi; phylum Ascomycota; class Pezizomycetes; order Pezizales; family Morchellaceae; genus Morchella; species Morchella sp. 2016-41. The sequence goes on along the minus strand of JAMGZD010000001.1, from coordinate 2,660,850 downwards.
AAGTGGGGTAGGGGTCCTTTGTGCTACGCCAAATCGAAAACAGGAAATGTTGTTTTTTCTTATCAAACAACCTGCCAGGAGGCGCCCATTATTATACCGTATTAATATGGTATTAATTAAAGCCTGGAGCGCAAAGCTCATCACTAGACGCACTCACGGGGGTGTGGCGACCACGGGGGTATGGGGATTTATGGTTTGACAGCTAAATTGATAAAAACAAGTGAATTCGAAATAGCACATGAAATTTTAGTTCATGGTCTTGAATTCTGAGTTCTTGCAAATCGATTTTGGTACTCGCCACGTTGAGGTGCGTCTACCAATATATATATATTAGGCCATTCGTATGATCGTCCAGCCCGCCTCAGCATCACGCTAGGACGACGCAGTAGCAGAATAGTGAGTACCGCCAAAACTCGAAAGATTGGATACTTCTGAGGCTGATCGGTACCTTTCAGCCAATCGTTTTAGAGTGACAGTGAGAACTGTTACAACCACGGCCACTACTTACCCCTGCAAGCGTAGTACTCGCGACCAGCTACAAGTCTTTGGTGTATTTTTGACTTCTACTCCAATGGAAATTGCAGATTAGGACGTGCATTTTCGGGTTCTTGTTGCTGGTCGCGAGTACTATTCTATCGAAACAGGTCCGGGATAACTGTGTTCTCGGGGTATTCTGCAGATCATCGGAGATGCCCATTTTGAAAACGGGGCGCTGGTGGATCCGCGGCAGGCGATGCCGTGAAAAGTTCAATAGTTATGACATGTATGTATGAAGTACTACAATTGTAGGTACAACATTTTTCCATAGCGATATAGATAGATGTAAATTTTTATTTCAGCCCATTGCTAGATCTAGACGAGAGAGCAGAGAGGAGTCACGTTTCATAGGTGGGAAACGTTAACATCTCCAACCCCGTTTCTACGCTACCATAAGACTCTGGTTGATACGTGGCCTCATAGGTACCAAAACTCCGGGTGTAAAAGCTTAGTAGCTGGTTCTGGATAGATACATACTTCTCAAGTTGTACCAAGGCCCTATGGTACAATTTGAAAAAGATAAGATACCACAATTCAGGGGACATTAGTTATCCCCTATCCACTGGCATCTCGACCCCACAGAGGGTGGTAATATTATTGCGAAAACAGGGGTAGGCGAGTGCTGTGGGCCCGCACAGGTGGGCTGTGATTGGGTGAGGAGAAACCTCAGGCGGTCTTTAGGTAGGCTTTAGCGGGCTTCAGTTGTTCACGGCTTCAACATCGGACCAAAATCTCTGAAATGGGAGGTTTTGTTAGTAGAATTTACAGATTTTGATACTCGCTAGGCGTTTTTAGCACGCTCGCCAACCCCTGTTCTCGCAATAATGTTACCACACTCTGTACATGTAGAGTAATCACTGAGGAAGGATAACTACTAGCGCAAGGCAGTAGCACTGCGGGGACGGCACACCTGCGTGACAACAGAACTACATGTATGTACTCTAGTACCTAGAGTACACCAGGTAGTACTCCTGCACCATGCAGCAGGTGCACCTGCGTGACAGTGCCATTAACAATTCATAGCTCGCCTATGCCCACTTTCGCTAGACCCATGTAGATGGCTTCCCTAGCCACCCGAACACCCGAACAGTTGAGTATGGGTGGCTAACTGGCACAAGCTCATGAGTGACGGAGATGATCTGAAGATGGTATGGATGGCACTGGATGCTGGTTGATGAATATAATTCGGTGGAGAGGAGAAACCTCACAGTAAGGTAAATGGTTTTGAGCTAGACTATTTTGAGTACCCCTTTCCCGGCGTTGCTATGGTGCAAGAGGGAATCTTCCATTGGCTCCGGGAAGCAAACATTGAGGAGCTCACCTTTAATCCAACTTTATGGGGAGATCTGCGATACCATAAGGAAGGGGTACCGGAAAGTGATGCAATGACTCAATTTACCACTCACGGCTTCAATCACCACGTGTGGCCCCAATGAAACAACAAGAAAGATATGGTAGGTATATAAAGAGAGTATAAAGATTTCATGTACTACGCTGGTAGGGGTAAGTCTGTTGACAGTGGCCGTGGCTGCAACAGTTCGCACCACCGACAGACTTACCCCTACCAGCGTAGTTATTCGCTAGGTATTACGGGTTTCACAAGTAACCGAACATTGAGATGGTAACCATACAAACCACCTAACAACATCAAAATTTCAAAGTCGCACTCTCGAACCGACATTTCAGCTGTAGATACTATCACTACCGGAGAATCCATATTTCATACTCCTTTATTCCACCTCCTTGTGGTTGTGGAGAAATACGCTTTTGAAGTTGCATTCCCATACAAATTTTGGTTGCAACGTGAATGTACGCTTACTTGTGGAAACCCGCAATACCATGAGATTTTGGGATCGGGAAGTTTTAACAGATTTGGCCGGCAGATCGAGCGTTGGGGATGAGGTGGATATATCTCGGATACAGTTGGCCCTCAGGGAACTTACTTTTATACCACTACACCCCTGGTTTGTAAGTGAATACCGTACTCTTACAGTACAAGGCTCTGGGATAAAGTGAGTGAATGGATCCTCACCTGTCAACACCCCGTTTAGTTCACTCACTTAATCCCAGAGTCTTGTATTAGTACAGGGGGCAGTATTGGTACATGTAGTGTAGCAGTAGCATTGGTGGGGTATTTAGGGTAAGCAGTAGCATTAGTGCTACAGCTTTCTTGATAGGTGATAATCATGATCATCGTCATATATGATGGTCATGCGTGGTATTGAACTGCTAGCTGGTAGAAGCAGTCCCTGTCCCTGTCCCCGTCCCCGTCCCCGCCCCCGCCCCCTTCCGCCCCCGTCCCTTGCCCGTCCCATTCTGCCCCACTTCTGCCTCCTATCCGTCCCCATACCCCTGCCCAGCAATTAACTACATGTAGTTACATGTAACCATAACCTTTTAGTTATATACTAAGTATCCCTATAGCAGTGCTGCAGCATTTCTACGGTATTTCTCTAAATACACTAACCCCAAACAATGCCGTATTGCTAGCAATGCGACATTGTAGCACACACTGCGGTAGTGCTACGGTAGGGATAGCACCCCTGTTTCTGGTACTGATCTTAATCTTCCAACTGGATGATCAGTCATCAGGTTAACCGAGTGACAACCCATGACGTATATTTACAGAGCTGCTCTCTGTGCCCAACTACGCGAAACAGCAGCTCAATCATGCAGTTAAATTACATGCCACTGAGCGTATTGTGTATATAGGTCCTTTTGGTTGGCTCACTGCTCCTGAATACTCGTATACTGCATTGAAAAACTAATCTAGTAACATACATGTATGAGATTCTCAAGTCTTGGAGGCGGGTTAGATAGAGTTGAAGGAACTATATTAGCCCGTATACTATCTATATCGTGAAACCAAACCGGACAGGCTGAATTGCAGCAAGCATATGAGCTAACTTCGCCAAGTTCAAAAAGTATAAAATCATTACTCGTCTCCTCAATTCTCTACCTTGAATTCTATTCTTGATCTCTTTCCCACAACAGTACCACACCCCAATAGGGGACTTGCCCTACCCTCTTCCACCAGTTTCAGATATTGCTTTTTGCACGTACTCGGGCCAAATCTATAGCTCCCGCCAAGACTTACTATGGTGTCCGATACCTGCTTCCATTTCACACCCAAAGTAGATGGATCAACTATCTCAAGGAGTAGTTCAATCTGCTCTGGTTCGTTAGTACACCAAAACATTATCTTAGAAGGAGTGATTGAATGACAAACATCTTCTTCTGTCCACTGTGGCTTTCTCAGTCTTTCGCTCTTGGGCTTCGTTAAAGTTCTTAGCCTTCCACGGAGAGTACTCTCGGCTTCATTGATTCCAAGTTTCTTCTTGATGGTACGATAGCTAATACCCTCAGATCTCCACCGCAGGAGTAGTCGGTTTTGCTCCCTCAATAGCTCTTTTGTATCCGGTAGCGGTCTCGAGATGAAGGAGGTAGGGGTCGAAGCTGGTGAAGGCGAAGGCATATCATTGTCAGACATGGTCGCCTCATCGCTATCTATGAACTCTTGGTCTGAAATAAATCTAGAAAAGTCATGATAATTTTCAAGTCCTTCATGATCGAAAACGCTTTTTGGTGGAGGTGTGGAGGGGAGTTTGAGTTTAGAGAGGTGACGAGGGGAGATTGTGATGTTAGGGCTTGGGGCTTCTTCCGGGATTCCGAACACGTGAGAAAAGCCTGACTGATTTCCTGGTAAGTTTATTAAGGTTATATGACGGAATCATGTGGGGTTAAGGAAGCAGTACGTTTTTCAAATCTAAATTGACTAGATCGGAAGATAATTGTGATAGATAACAGCTTTTGAGTGGCTCGTATGCATCCACAGTGTAGCAGGTGGCAAAAGAGGGCTGTATAGCTGCGGGATGCGGTGGTACCGATAATTCATCTCTCCTTTGAGGATCCTCGATATCCGATGATTCGATAGGTACTAATGGAATTGATGACGATATTTTATTAAATCTGGAGCACATATCACTATTTCGTTTTCGTTTCGAGGCCCGTGGGTTAGAAAAGGGTAGCGAGTGGTAGACTTCATGGCGTTCCTCCGCAGGATAAACCCGGGTGATAGATGAATTATTTTGAGTTTCTGGTTCCAAGGGTGTTGGTTTTACTCTGAAGATACAAGTATCGACAATCTCTGGGAAAAGATCAACAACAGCTTGATGAGCTGCGGCTGTAAAACTAGGAGTATCTGGCTTAAATGGAATGACGGCCGGGCTCGGTGTGTGAATAGTAGAGACATATTCCGGTGAATTTGGAGGTGCCGTTATATTCTCTGGGGTGTTTGGTTGTGTTTTACTATCTTCTAGTGAGCTCGTGGGGGCTCGACCCGTCCCCGCTGTTGTGCGTATATTCACCATCCCTTCCTGATTTTCCTCTGATTCCTGTTGCTCGTCAATATCTAGTGGATATTGTGTGTCAAAGCTCCAATCTTGATCCTCCTGATGGTAGCAAGGAGGTGAAAATTTTCCATAGGACTGTATTAAAACGCTGGATTCTCTAGTAGGCTGGAACTGTAAAATTTAGAAGTTAACTGACATGGCTTAACCGACTACATATACGTATAGTATATCTGTCAAGGAATTGCAACTCACCCAATCAATATCATCAATGAACCTGCTCTTCTCCTGTATTTCTAGTGGTTCCCACATTTCTATGTGGTGTATTGCTGGTTCCGGCCGGTCCGCAAAGCTGATGTGTCCAAAGCCGGTAGAAAATATCTATTAACTCGGATATAATTAGATGTCATGATCTTCTTTCACGACCTTTACTTGTAAAGTTGGATGATATTAGAGGTGAGCTGACTGGACTGATTACCTTTATATCAGCGTCGCATGAATGCCAGGTACTACTTGATGAACAAGGACCTGATTCCATAACCTGAGCAATCTGTCAGAACAACAATATATCAGATATCAATGAACCTTAACTACATACTGCAATACCCAACCTTAACTAGTTAAACCTCGAGATTAGATTTGTTCCAACGTCGAAACAGATCTAGAGGTAGTACGAGATTAGTTAGGTATTTTGAAACAATAATCCGTGTAACTGGCTCTTTTATGAGGTGGTTCCTGAACTCACTGATGCCGTCCGTATCTACCACTAGATCTTCTGACTCAGTTGGCTGGGTGGGCAAGTACGTACTTGTCCCTATGTATAGAAGGTGATCTTTCCTCGTGTCTTTCCGTATCCCACTAAAAATTTAGTATCAGAATCCATCATACAAATAATTGAGAAATGTACATGGGCACATAGCGTGGTGATTCAATTGAGATTAATCATGTAGAAGTCGCACCTGAT